>JAUJYP020001182.1:1232500-1832500 GCA_030674075.2 Linum usitatissimum
TAAGGCTAGGAGTTCTTTCTCATAGGTGGATAGGCTATGATTTCTAGTACATATAGCTTGACAAAGAAAGGTGATTGGCCTCCATTTTGAGATAGGATGACTCCAATTCCTATTCCTGAGGCATTTGTCACTACTATGAAAGGCTGAGTGAAAGTCTGAGTCATGGCCTCCTTCAACTTTATAAATTTTGCTTCAGCACTAGGGTTCCATCCAAAGTTGTTCTTCTTCAGTAGCTTAGTCAATGGCTTACTGATCACTGCATAGTTCTTGATGAACTTTCTATAATATCCAGTCAACCCCAAAAATCCCATAAGAGCTTTGATGGTAGTAGGTATAGGCCGCTTCACCATAGCTGTTATCTTGCAAGGGTCAGTTGCTATTGCAGAACGAGTGACAACATGGCCTAAGTACTCGATCCTTTCTTGGCCAAAAGAGTACTTGCTTGCTTTGGTAAATAGTTGGTTTTCTCTGAGGTGTTGTAGGGTTAGCTCTAGATATTGCCAGTGAGGATCCTGAGTTGGACTATACACCAATATATCATCGAAGAGGACTACCAAGAACTTCCTTAAGTAAGGAGCTAGTATGTGGTTCATCAGTGATTGGAAGGTTGTAGGTGCATTTATAAGTCCAAATTGCATTACCTTGAACTAATAGTGGCCAAGATGTGTTCTGAATCCTGGTTTTTTAGCATCTTCTGGGAGCATTCTGATTTGGTGGTATCCTACCCTCAAGTCTAGGTTGGTACAGAATGCAGTTCCCTGTAGATAATCCGGTAGATCATCTATCATGGGAATAGGAAATGTGTCCTTAATAGTGTTGGAAATATGCACTATAGGTTTGACCTTGGTATGATGGCAGCACCATAGACTTGACCTTGGTGTGATGCTGGAGTTGAGACGGATACATGAGTTCACGGGAAACCTCACTTTAGCTCGGAGCTAGCTGAAACTAGTTGGCATAAGCTCCTCTGTGAGCTATATGAAGCTAGGGACTGACACTAAAGCTCGTTCAGCTCAACCTTGAGCTGGATGATAGTGTCACTAGATGTGGTACCGAGTTGAGCTACAGTGATGGTAGGGAGCTAGGTGGTTGGGTGGTTACTCCTTCTCCTAGGACGAATGAGTACACACCTCTTCATGAATTTCAAACTCATTTATGAGTTGTTTTCCCTCCAAACCCGTAGGACTTCAAGGAAGTTACCTTCAAGTCTATCCATGAGGATATTAGCACCTCTTGGTACTTGGACTCATGCCCCTTCAGTCCTAGACCCCTTGCCTATATAAAGAAGGTTGTAGTGTGGGATAACACACAGAAAAAATGATCTATCCTACCCTACAATCCTGAGTGACTCTAGTATCTAAAGCCTAAGAACTTGGGTGGAGACCGTCTTATCCTCGAAAAGGATTTCCCGATACCCAAGGCTTGTAGGGTGGAAATACTCTTTTCAGAAAGTGGTACCCACAATTCCGTCTTGATCCCATATCTCGTCACCTACCAGAGCTTGAAGCATTGCTACTAGGAACCTCCTAAGCTAACAAATAGTGTTGGAGTTCAACTATCTATAGTCTACACAGGACCTCCAAGTTCCATCCTTCTTCAAAACTAGCAGAACAGGTGATGCATAGGGACTGTGGTTGAGGGTGATCACTCCAAAACATAGCATCTCTTTTACCAACTTCTCTGTCTCGTCCTTCAGTGTTGGTGTATATCTGTAAGGCCAGACATTTACAGTTTTGTGGTTAGGTATCATGGCAATGGCATGATCACAAACCCTTGGTGGTGGCAGCGTTGAAGGTGATGAGAACACATCCTTGTATTTTGACACCACTGTTGATAGAAACTTAGAAATTGGTTTCTCCTCCTCCTCCTATAGGGTAATATGCAGGAAGTGCCCCACTAGATAGTCTTCTTTGCTTAATCCCTTTTGTAAGTCATCACTAGAGATGAAGCTGCAATTTCCAGTATCCCCCATCCCTTTTAACACCAAGAGTCGACCCTTCTACTTAAATCTCAAGCTGAGTGTTTTAAGATCCAACTGCATAGGGCTCATAGTTTTGACCCAGTTGAACCCTAAAACCATGTCATTTCCTTCCACAGGTAAGATCCTGACATCAATGGTAAATTTTTGCCTCTACATGAACCAGACCAAATCCTTGCAGATCTGAGTGCTAATGAGGGATTCAAGATTTTCTACCTTAACCCTCATAGGCGTTGTTGTTTGCAATGGAACCTTTAGTTCATTTTGCACAAGCTTGACTAAAATAGGTGTGGCTGCTACTTGTGTCAAGCAGAATGACTAGACCAACCCTACCAATCCTTCCTTTGAACTTCATTGCTATAATTGGTGTTCCACTTAGGGCACACATGGTCACTTCTTCTTCTTGATGGGGCTTGAACCATTTCAGCCATAGCTTCATCTTCCTCAGTGAGCTTTTGAGGAAGCTCTTCCCCTTCAATAACATTAAGCCTCTTCTTCCCATACACATGGTCATAGAAGTATTTGTCACCACACTTATAACAAAAGCGATGTGTTGGTTTGGAGTAGGTTCCCAATGGCTTCCTCCCTTGAGAGGTGGATCCCGACTCAGCATTCCAACGAGGAGATGGTCTATATTTTTTCTTTCTTGCTTGTATTGATGCTTCCTCCATTCTAGCCTGGTTGAAGGCTAGGTTAAGGGAGTTCGGATTCATCATGATTGATGTTGGCTGGATCTCTTCATCTAGGGCACTTATAAAGTTGTTTATAAAATAACCCTCATCTAGTGCAGGGTTTAGTGATAGCATTCTGGATTATAGATCTTCAAATTTCTCTTAATAATCCAATATTATTCCATTTTATTTGAGCTTGTTGAAGGCTCCCACCACGTTGATGTTTCTGGGATCTCCAAAGTGTTGTTACATCACCGTAGCAAACTCAGCCCAAATCAATAACGACTGTCCTGCAGACCATCCGTGATACCACACATATGCTTTGTGCCCTAAGTGAAGAGAGGCCATTTCCACCCGCTGAGCTGCAACAACCTGGTGGATCTAGAAAAGCTTCACAGATTTACATAGCCAGCAAGAAGGGTATGTACCTACAAAATAGGGAAACTCCAGTATGGGAGGTGGTGATCCGTTGTTATTAGGTCACTGGAAAAGCCATGCCCCACCGGTGGAGGCTAGTGTGGTGGCTACTCTGCATTCCTAACTTGTCTTGTCAGGAGTTCCTCCATCCAATGAACAGAAGTAGCTAAGTCATCGTGATGTGCTTGTTGTCTTTCCAGTTGATCCAACACAGCTCCAAACCTTGTCTCCAGCTCACCAATTCGTTGAACGTTGGTCATTGTGTGGTCGGAGAAGGGGCTCTGGTGCCAAATTTGTCACATTTGGATCTGCTTCTCCGGTCACCGGAATAGATTGGATGAAAAAAGAAGAGAAAGACGGGATGAGAACAAAGTGAATTCAGAAAATTCAGTATTCTTACTGGACAATTACAAAATACCACCCATAGTTTCTCTACCACTTGCTCATTACTCAAATATCTAAAAATTGCAATTCGGTCACCGGTGTGACATTGGATCACCATTGAGATCCCTTGCAAGCTTTGCCTCAATCACGGCCGCCAAGCCATCGACTGGCCTCTCGACCCTGCTTACGATCCCGATGACGATGTCATATGTGCCCCTTTGAACCCTTCAAATTCAAATCCTCCCATTCTTGAATCACTTTCTTCCTCCTCCATAGTAGCTATTTGAATTGAATCATTCCTAGCTAATAAATCAATTAAGGGAATGAGGATATGATAGGTATTTTAGTACGTTTAATCCTGAACAGATCATAAACGAGTTCATCTGGAAGTGTTGAGAAGTTGCAAAAGGACTAAATTGACCATAACTTCTTCATTTGACGAAGAAATCATGAGCCGCTTGCGCACACTTAACTGTGACAATGTGGAGTATCTCTTGGAAAGAAAATATGACTAGCTCATAAATATTATAGCCGAACAGTTCCAGATAAGTTAATGATACTTTTCGAGCACTTTAGACCATTCCTACATGACTTGTGGATGATTCTTAACTTATTTAGAATTTGATTAGCAATGCCTATCTAGTTGGAATGTTCTTGGATGAATTTGATAATTATGATTTCCGTAGCCATGTGGAGATAATGAAAATGCCCATAAAGTTATGATTATAGAATTCTGACCCTTAATTTGATTGTTTTGTGTATTTGTGATCATGATGGAAGGTTAATTAGGAATGGATGGAGATACTTTATTGATTTCATTGATGATTTCTCTTATTATACTATTGTTTATTTGATAAAAAAAATGTGATCACCTCGACATGTTTAAAATGTTTGTGGTAGAATTTGAGAATCTGCAAATAGGAAGATTAAACGACTTAGGAGCGATAGAGGCACCAAACTTGACTCTAATTAGGTTAAGGAATTTGATATCTCACTTGATATCATTCACGGGACTTCTGCAACTTTATTCTTATTAAAATAAATGGTAAATCTAAACGGGAAAATAAGACTTTTACTGAATTAGATGTGTCTACTATATTTGACTCTGGTGATGCTTCTTCACAATAGACTGGAGATCCTAAGAAATGGGTTCAATGGGGGTAATAACAAGTTGTGTATAAATAGAACGATCATGCATTATGAAGCATTGAATTCCTAGAGTACAGAGGTTGAGGTAATAGTAACTCTTAATGGGATCTATATTCCATGTGGAGTGGAGTATCTAGCGTTAGATAATAGTAACTCACTT
Organism: Linum usitatissimum; assembly: GCA_030674075.2. Classification (NCBI taxonomy): domain Eukaryota; kingdom Viridiplantae; phylum Streptophyta; class Magnoliopsida; order Malpighiales; family Linaceae; genus Linum; species Linum usitatissimum. Next base: position 1,237,260 of record JAUJYP020001182.1, read on the forward strand.
TTGTGAATGTGGAAGTTGAGCCGATTTCTATGGAACTCGAGAGCACAAGTTTCTAGAGAATTCACTAAACTAGGATAGACGTGTAAGGCATTTAATGCACAGGCTTGTTTGAAACTGACACTTTGAAAAGACTTGACGTGCTACATTGTCTGAGATAGATTTCAAGACCACGAGTACTCTTATGTGATCTGAATTATAACCACTACGTTAACGTTCAAATCGAAAGATACCTTAGTTTATGCTATGTCTTATACTTTTTGTTGATGCTCAGTTTTTCAAATATTCAAGTGGGGATTGTTGAGCAAAATGCGAATAATTGAAAAAGTACTTGAAATCATATTCAGTTCGTTTTGACTCAGTGCTAACCAGTTAATCAGATTGGTTTAGATGACATTGTATATTTTAAGAGATAATTGTTAAATTATCTTTAAAGATCCACTTTCTATATAAAAAAATTTAATTGATTATTTACTTAATTACTAAGAACCCCAACTTGTTTGAGAATCCATCTGTTATTATAAATAACAGAGAAGGCTAATACTAAAGGTAGACGGGAATAGGGAGCAACAATAGAGAGGAAGTGTAATTAGATATCTTCTCGTTTTCCACAAACAAGAAGAAATATAGTTTTGACTTTTTTATCATGAAGGTGACCTGGTTGATAGTCTTCTGTGCGTAATTGAACACTTGAGGCAGTGGTGCTAACGTCTTAAAGAGAGCGACCTGATTCGCGACTCAGCCAGATCAGTAATCCTAATTTTTTATGTTCGATTTCTAACAGAAATTGAAGCAAGTTGGCGTAACACAAAAGTTCTAAACTTTGTTTGAGAAGTCTTTCGTGCATGGTGAAAAAATAATCTAGAGTGGTATGTTCATTGTTTTGTGAAAGGACACATTTGCATTCCTGTATTATGCAAAATTTACACCACACCCCTTTACTAAATTTTAATCGAATAAACCTATTAACTTTGACAATTTTAACAAATACACCCTTAAGATAGTTTTTCTATCAAAATTTTGTTTAGTATATTGATTATACACACCGCATAAGCTTATCTGTCTACTTGACATAATTATTTGATGATTGTAATTCCATTAAACTCAAAATTATTATTTTTAGGTAAACTCCGAATGAATAAAGTTTAAAAAAAAATGATTTGAATTTGAGATTTGAAGAAAAAGAAGTAAAAAATTATTTTGATTTTAGTGAAATTTTAGGTCAACAAATAATTCTGTCACGTAGATGGATAAACTGTTGTGCACAATCAACATATTAAATAGAGTTTAGAATGAAAAACTACCGAAATGGTGTTTTTGTTAAAATCGTCAAAGTTCAAGGGTTCAATCGATTAAAAATTAATAGAGGGGTGTCGATGTAATTTTTGGATAATACAAGGGTACAAATGTATATTTTCCCTTTTATTAATAGTTTTTAATTTTATATTTGTTCGTTTATGATTAAAAATGAATGATGTAGATAGAAGAATAGAAAATATTCTCAATCTATCCATTGTTTATTCAGCTATATATTGAATACAGATTATTTATTTTAATGGTTAAGGTAATTTGATATGATTAAGGAAGTTGTTTGGAACAGAACTGGTTCAAGCATTTCTGAATAGACCTAGTTAGAAGGACTTAAGTTGTTAGCTTCCTTTTACCAACCGAACTCAATTCTCTTGTATTCGGGAGGGTGTAAGCTGGTTTTATAAATGAGTAGAAGAAATTTGATTTAATGGATGCGAACTTGCTGCTGCGTGCACGTCAGCTATTTCCCTCATATTGTTTTTGCTTCTTCCAATCAAACATAAAAGATGGGAAATCCTTGTAAGCTTATTAGGTATCGGGCCAACTATTATTATAGGTATAATAATAATATTTTGTATATCCAACAATAAGAAGCAACAACGTCTGGCGTTTTCGATTTTAAATAAAGAGGAATTGTTCTTTTTTTACTGTCAGATGAATTGTTTGTCAATACTTTAAAAGTGCAAAATATATGCCACCATTCCACTGCGTTTTTTTTTTGGTTGGAACTTGAGATAGGCAACGCGAGTCCAACTACAACTCCCCCAACCCAACGAACTTGCTATTGGATGAATTAACAATCTGACAAATTCAGATGAACACATAATTTAATAAGCTCACAATTCAATTAATCCATGACCTTCACTGGTATAACCGATTAACACGATTTATAATTCATTCTACCCACTCATTTGACAGCTCTAGTTAAACTTATACTCCAACTAGAGACGAGGAACTGCTTACTCAACTACACAGCTACTAGCGTTTAGTTAATTTTAGTTTCTTAGTGATTACTAGATAATTAAGTTCTCGGGCAGTTTTGAATTCTAAAATGATAAAGTGTTCCAGGATGTCCTAGATGATTCCGAGCAGTTAGATTTTAGGAGTTTGACCCATTTAAATGATCTAACAATCAGTATAAAAAAGGTACTAATATATTTTCACCTAAATTATTTTAATTTATTATATTTATTAAAAGCCACTGTCACCTCATTAGTGACTCCTTACATCTTTTCCAGCGATACTCTAGTGAACAGCCGACTTCTTTTCCGGTGATACTCTCGCGACCGGCCGACATCTTTTCTATCATTACTCTGATGAACGGCCAATGACTTTCCGGCGAGGCGCCGATAACCGGCCGACACCTTTTCTGGTGAGTTTGCGGTGAAAGTTTATAACTGGTTATATTTTATAAAATTATAACCAGTTATTTTCTATAACCGATTATTAAAAAATTAGTTATAATCAGGACTAATTATTAAAAACAATAATCAGTTATATTTTAATAACTAATCATAATTATAACCAGTTATATTTCATAATGGCTAGTTATAATCATTAATTATAACTAATTATATTTTAAATATAACTCATTATAAAATATAATCCGCTATAAAAAAATTGGTTATAAAAGAATAATTAATTATAATCTTAAGTATGTAAAATAAATAGTTTGTAATCACTTGGATCTAACTGCACAAACTGTAAAAGTATTTGGGTCGTTTCTGATAATATTTGAGAAGTTAAAGACTATGCTGTTAATTATTATAAATTTAGAATTCATATCATGTAAAAACTGAAAGTTTAGGACCAATCTGGATATTTGCCATTTATGTTCAAGCTTATAGTTCACTAAGGCTGGAAAATCGGTCTCGGTTAATCGGTTCGGTTAGAGGATCAGTTTAACCGAGGTAGAGGGCGGTCGGGCAACGGTTAAGAGTCACTGATGGAGCCGGGTAATCGGTTAAAACCATCGGTTAACTCGTGTTAACCGGTAAAAAAATCAATTCTTCTGCTCAATTCGATCATTTAACCGACTGATCGGTTATTGGTCGGTCAGATTAATCATGAGCTCTGCTCGGTCGATTAATTTGATTAACCGATTTCAATCATCGAATCGTTTTTTCCGACCGTTAACCGACGATTAATAACCGAATTAACCGACTCCCAGACTACCGTCCACATCTTCCCGACAAAAGAAACTAAGCTCCGGCGAACACGTGATGTGTCAGAACTCACACGAAGCTTGGAACTAAAGGCTTTTCTATTCATCTCCAGTTTCAGACTAACAAATCGAGAGTGGCGGAGAGTTATCGGAGAGAGATAGCTTTCAAATCGACCGTCAACAGAGTTTCCAGTAGTACGACCGTGGACGAAGCTTTTAACAAGTCGTTTTTTGAACTAGACCTTTGCATATGAAATTCAGGATGTATCATATCTCGTCGGATATGACGGCAACAACTGTGAATTCACTTAAGGCTGCTGGACAGCGGAAGAGGCAGCGGCGCCGGAACCCTACGATGCCTGGGTAGAGAGGCCGAGGCTTGATGGAGGTGTAACCTGGAGAAGAAAGTTGATTTTTAAATAAATTACCCTTACCCTAGAATCCTGGAATGAATCCTGCAACTAGCTGTAAACGAGACGAATCGAGCTGAGTTTTGCCCAATTCGAGCTCCGCTCAAAAAAAATTTATCTGGCTCGAGCAACTACATTCGGGTTCGAGCTCGGCTTGTCTAATAATTATTGGGCTCGAGCTCGGCTCATCTCGACTCGAACTCAGTTCGTTTACAAACCTTAACGAGCTATAGCTCGGCTCGAATTTAATTGAGATCGTTAGGCTCGTAAATAAGCTCCAACTCGACTCGAATTCAACCCATCTCGACTCGAGTTGAATTCACTCGAATCCGATCCAGCTCGTTTTTTTGAGCTCCACTCATTTACCCAACATCTACACAAGGGAAAATAAATAACAACAATTTAACAAATTCTTTATCCTAAAATAGTCGAACAATGCAACAATTAGTGGAGCTCCCTGATATAGGCAGTTCACCAGCTTCCTAAGGAGCCCTAGAGCAAGCTCACAAGCTCCCTTAACGAACCTTATCGAGCCACTTAACAAGCTGAATTGGGCTGGTTCGTGAATCTTTTCAGCTGAGTCATGTGAAGCTCGAACTTGATTAGTTTATTTTTGAACGGACACGCGACCTGGCTTGGTTGGTATCAACTGTCGAATCAAGTCATGAACGAATTTTTTCCGAATCGAACATCGAACCAAACACAAATGACTTATGAGCGTGTAGCAGTAACCCATGGGCCATGACTACGTAAAAATCCATCTTTCAACGAAAATTAAAAACTCATTTGACATTTCACTAAAATGTAAACCAAAAAAAAATTACGGAGGAATTGAACCCCGTGCCTGTCGTCAACATCTCTACCTGAAACTAAAATCCTGAATTCTAAACAGGTCCCGACATCTCACGTAATTGGTAAATTAGAACACAATAAATTCCATAGTCATCACTTGCACTAGATCCTTTCCCCCATTCTCTTAGTGGACAAGAAAAGCATATTTGAATGCATGCACACGCGTACGGCTGCGATCAAAACTCGCGTCCCCGTTTCCGAAAATGATGAATTAGAATTAAAAATAATTAGATAAATAAAATGGAACCGGGCGGAACGATTTCTGCACAAATATCTACCCCCACCTATTTCGAGGTTCGGCCATTCCAGAATTACTTCTCTCAACTGTCCTCTGCATCATCGCCTGCTAGTGAGTCTTACTTCCTCTCACTGATCCTTTCGTTTAAGCCGCCGATTGCTTATCCAGGCGATTAATTTCCAGATTAGTTGTTTATGTTTTGACTATATTAGAGTGATATCTGCTGTTTGAGGTTTGACATCTATTTTTTCTCTAGCTTCTGTGGCTGCTTAGAATCCGCTGGAAATTTTGATTTTTGCATGTACCGAGTTCTTGATTGCAAGCTGTGTTTCCTTGCGGGACTCAGGACTCAGGAGTGCTGCAATCTTTGCCGATTACCTTGAGTATCTGGATGACTTGGTCCTGCGCAGTCTCCAGTCTCTTTGTGGCCCAAAATCATTTTTCGAATGCATTCGATCTCTGTTTAGAATCAGAATTAATTATCTTTTTGTGATAACTGATAACCATATATTGTCTCTCATCTAGGTTTGTTTCTAATTTTATCCGTCGCTAAGAAGATTCCAAATTCGAGGTTTTAGTCGATGGTGTGATCCGTGATTTTAAATATTTCTGCTTCGTTATTAGGAAAAATATTCAGCTTCCGTGTGAAGTTCAGAGTTCTTGTATTTCCTTTTCTTTTAAACAACGGTGACGTGGTTCCCTTTAATCCTTTTGTAATTGTTTGTCTGTATGTGTGACCGGATATGGATGCACACGAAGCCCTTTGTATTGTTTAATCTGATTTCTTTGTTTTACATGGAACGAACTTTAGCATTTTTTATGTAAGGTCATCATCCTGGTTTCTAAAAAAGTTGATCGAGTGACTTCTTTCCGCGCAGTTGTGAGAATGGGAACGTTCAGATCTGTCACAGGAGCTCTTTTGCTTTGCTTGTTACTGCCTTTTGTTTTCGCTGCATCAAATGATGGGCTGCTCAGAATTGGATTAAGGAAGATAAAGTTTGATCAGAACAACCGGGTTGCTGCTCAGCTGGGTTCTAAGGAAGGAGAGTTGTTGAATGCTTCTATCAGAAAGTATGGTTTCCGTGGGAAACTGGGTGGTGCTGCCGATACCGACATAGTAACTCTGAAGAACTATATGGATGCGCAGTACTTTGGTGAGATTGGTGTTGGTACTCCGCCACAGACATTTACGGTGATTTTCGACACTGGTAGTTCTAACTTGTGGGTGCCCTCCTCCAAGTGCTACTTCTCGGTGAGTTATTTTGTCTTTCCTTTTTGTGGAGTGCCAACTGCATATGTTGCCAACTGCATAAGTTTATTCATGGTTTTTGCAGCTATCTTGCTATTTCCACTCCAAGTACAAGTCCAGTCAGTCTAGTACCTACAAGAAGAATGGTTTGTACTCTCACTTCCTTTCACTTTCCTTCTTCTTTTCTGCGGTTTTGATATCTGTGCCAAGTTCTGATTTGATGTCATGTTATAACTGGCTGTTGGTTTCTTTTGTTGGTTTACTTGCCTAATGATTAAATGTTGGAGTTGGAGATTCCTACGCCTTCTTTCAGGCATGAGTTCCGAAATGATATTTTCATGGTGTTTGCCAAATAGCCATCTCTTCGGATGTGCTATGCTCCTTACATAGAGAAAAAATAACTTATTATCTATTTGAATTAGTTATCCTCTGGAGATGTTTCTGCAGGAATACAAGCGTTGGTTGTTTTATCTTCATCATTCCCCGATTATATGGGTTTAAGCTGTTTCTATGTTGTACTGAAATCCTGGTACTTTTAAACTACCGTCGTGGATCAGACGTTGACAATTTATTTAGTATCCCAAATTGATAATATGAACTGATACCAGTAATTTACATGTCACGGGCGTAGCTGATCAACATGGCATCTCAACCTTTGTACATGTACAGGGAAATCTGCTGCTATCCAGTATGGAACTGGAGCTATTTCTGGCTTCTTCAGTGAGGATACTGTGAAAGTTGGTGATATTGTCGTCAAGAATCAGGTAAGCTTGTATGTTTTTTTTATTGCGTCATCAACTCTTACTTCCCTAGTATAAATGTCGCGACGCACTGACACGATTTGTTTGTTACAGGAATTTATTGAAGCAACAAAAGAGCCAGGCCTCACATTCTTGGTAGCCAAGTTTGATGGAATACTAGGGCTTGGGTTTCAAGAGATTTCTGTTGGAAATTCTGTCCCCGTGTGGTATATACTGGAATTGTTTATCAATTCTCCATTTTCAATTTAGCAAGAAATGAGTTGATTGACCTAGATTTGAGCTTGTGAATGTGAATTTTGAACTCCTCTAGGTACAACATGGTTGAACAAGGACTCATCAACGAGCCAGTTTTCTCATTCTGGTTTAACCGCAATGCTGATGAGGAACAAGGAGGTGAACTTGTTTTCGGAGGTGTGGATCCTAACCACTTTGTCGGTGAGCACACCTATGTCCCTGTGACAGAGAAAGGGTATTGGCAGGTTTGTGGTTTAGTTGTATCCTCAATCTTCTCTTCTCTCACAATCTGTTAGTTTGAGTAATATGACTTAAGGGTATTTTCTTTCTTTGGTTCATAGTTCGACATGGGTGATGTTCTGATTGCTGGAAGATCCACTGGTAAAATTTTATATTTTCTTCATGATTATGAATCGAGGAGCTTCCCTTTTATTTTCCAGGTCTTGATCTTACTTATGTTTACTTTTCAGGCTTCTGTTCTGGTGGCTGTGCAGCGATTGCCGACTCTGGAACCTCTTTGTTGGCTGGACCAACGGTGCGTATACAACTGCATCTATATGGAAAAACATTCGGCAGTTGTATTCTACTATAATGCCAGCATTTATTCCAGAACTATGCTTGAAAAATTCTGGCAACTGCTTATAAAAAACGAAAAAATATTGCTACTGATTCATAAAATAAAATAAATTCAGGCTACTTGTTTAGAATGGTGGTGTATCTGACTACATCAAGTCACGAATATTTGAGTTTGTGGGAAGTGTTGAAGAATTAATGTTCTTCAACATTTGATATGTCGGGCGATGTCATTACAGAAACAAGATAGGCGAATGTTCGAGTTTATGGGGATTAATTGTGGTGTTAGTGTTTTATAGCCATGCTTTCCATCTGAACAAATGTGTACCTCAATTTTACAGGCAATTATTACAGAAGTTAATCATGCAATTGGTGCTACTGGGATAGTGAGCCAAGAATGCAAGACCGTAGTTTCTCAGTATGGAGAAACCATAATTCAGATGCTTTTAGCTAAGGTATTAATGCAAGTGATCGGTTGTCCAGTGTTTCAACTTGGTTAATGTGTTTGAATCTAAGATGAGAGTATTGTGTGTCTTTGGCAGAATGAACCTCAAAAGATATGCTCTCAGATAAGCTTATGTGAATTTGATGGGTCCAGAGGTGTCAGGTTAGTTACGATACTGCTTCTGGGCACTCATTTAATTTTTGTTGATTAGAATTTCAGCTGGTAACACTAACTGCATCCCATTATTGGATTTTGATGTCATAGTATGGGCATTGAGAGTGTTGTGAGTGAGAATATTGAGAAAGCAGTCCACGCCACTAGTGAGGCCACTTGCGCTGCTTGTGAGATGGCAGTTGTCTGGATGCAGACTCAGCTTAAGCAGAATGAAACACAGGAGCGCATTCTTGACTATGCAAACAATGTAAGCCAATCTAGCTTCTACATCTGTCTGTTGAGGATTAATTACGCCTAGTTGTGGGCATTGTTTTTATGCATTCGGCCTTTCTGTTATTGCAGCTCTGTGAGCGACTGCCCAGTCCAATGGGAGAATCAACTGTTGATTGTGGCAGCTTGTCTACCCTGCCTACTGTCTCGTTCACAATTGGGGGAAAAGTTTTTGACCTTACTCCCGAACAAGTAATTGTTTTCCCTTGTTAATATATACACTTGCAACTATTGATGTGCCAACGATTGTTAGATATAAGTATGCCTTGCTGATGTACTTTTGATTTCGCCACCAGTATGTTCTCAAAGTTGGCGAGGGGCCTGCAGCTCAATGTCTTAGCGGATTCACAGCTATTGATGTGGCACCTCCACGTGGTCCTCTCTGGTAAGCGTCTGTAATCTAATTGCTTATTGGTTTGCTTATGGGACAAGTTCCGCTTTAGCTTTGCCTAAATCTAATTGGTGACGTCTTAATTGGATAAATCTCACCTCTGAGTTGCTCCCTGTTATCATTGTAAATTAAAGTCGTGTAATTGCAGGATCCTGGGCGACGTGTTCATGGGCCGCTATCACACTGTGTTTGACTATGGCAACCTTAGGATTGGATTTGCCGAAGCCGCGTAGTTGGACCGACGTTCCCAAACTCGGATTTAAACCGCCCCTTATCTTATAATCCGCTGATGTTGTGTAATTCCTCTGAAAATTGTCTGTGCCACATGCTTGTAGATATTTGTGTATGTCTTTTAATGTGTATGAAGACTACGTATGCCCTCTTTCTATCGGCATTAATAGTCCTTGATGTATTTTTCTAAATGTTCTAAGGTCGTGTTTTTAGTCATTTTGGAGTTGAAATTTCTTCAACTTGCCATTCATGTTTTCATTCGCTTCGCCATGTGGAATAGCTACATGCACGTTACCGGGCTTTAGGCCTAGTCATTGCCCACAAATTAAAAATTAAAAGGAAAAAAGAACCTCTCCCTCTCCACTTTCTCTTTCCCGTTCTTTCTTTCTCTCGCCATTTCAATTCGGAACCAATCCGGAAACTTGTATTCGCACCTGAAACGACCGACCCAGACAATAGCCCAGCAAATGAAATCCCTTTTTGGTCTCTTCCGCCACATTCACAGCCAAAAAACCATAACCCCAAAAGCTTTCATTCCCAATTCGATCGCCGATTTCTTCAATTGATCGGCAAAGGGGTTACAACAACTGGGTAAGAAGAAGGGCAGCGAAGCAACCACCGACGAGTCCTCTCCGTGTAATGTCCCTACGAGATTGAGATATTCTTCGCCAAATAGTTATAAAAATGATAAACCATTTAGACAAAAAGGGAAGTGATTTAGATAAGAAGAGAAAAAAAGGAGAAAAGTATGAGCCTCAAAAGGGAGAAAATCAAGGTTTAAAGCCAAATTAATTGTTCATTAATTGGAATTTGCAAAGCTACCCAGCAGCTAATATACAGCTTGCTAGCCGTTGCCACAGTAACGAGAAACCTGTCATGACTTTACAAAAGCGTCCTTCCGATCTAATAACAAACTAGTACGTAAATTGCAGAAAAATAACAAAATGGTCCTAAACGTTACAAGCCTTCCTTGTGAAATTTGGCTTGTCTCAAGCCGTTTCAAACATCCTTAAACTCTTGAAACTGGTCTTTGAATGGATGCCAGTCTTCCCAGCTAGCATCAGCTTCACTTTGGTGAGCACATTGAACCAAAACCTGTGTCATCGTTTGATTACCCTTGTTAATGAACCTCCTGGCCAATACAGCAATTGGCACTTGCTTCATCACTCCTTGTCCATCCAAATCTGGTAACTTGGTGCTTACCACTCCTTGATTTCCAACAGCTTTCTTGAGCAATAAAACATGGAATACTGGATGGACACTTGCATCAGAAGGCAATTCAAGCTCAATAGGCCAATTCACCAACCTTCTTCAGAACCTTGAAAGGTCCATAAAACCTGGGAGCAAGTTTTGGATTCCTTCTTTGTGCCACCGACCTCTGCTTGTAGGGGTACAGCTTAAGGTAGACCCTGTCTCCCACGTCAAACTTCCTTTCACTCCTGTGCTTATCAGCTTGTTGCTTCTGGCGATTTTGTGCGCTAGTTAAGCTGTCCTTCAGTTGCCCTACCACTTGGTGTTGATGTTGTAGTTACCCTCTACTGCACCAATTGTCGTTGCTACAGGGTTCTGTACGTCAAATAGGGAGGGAGGATAGCCATACAGTGCTTCGAAAGGTGTGATATTCAGACTGCAGTGGTGATTAGTATTGTACCACCATTCAGCTAAGGGGAGCCACTGTTGCCATTTTACTGGTGAACCATGCACCATACATCTCAGGTAATCCTCCAAACATCTGTTGAGCCTTTCTGTTTGGCCACCTGTTTGAGGGTGGTAGGTAGTTGAATAGAGCAGCTTAGCTCCTTGCAACTTGAACATCTTCCAGAATGTACTTGTGAATATCGTATCACGGTCAGAGACTATGGTAGTTGGCATACCATGTAGCTTGAAGATGTTTTCCATGAAGGTTCGAGCAACGGTGACTGCAGTATAGGGGTGACCGAGGGCAATAAAATGACCATACTTGGTAAACCTGTCAATTACCAATAATATGGCTTCCTTGTTTCCTGATTTAGGCAAACCTTCAATGAAATCCATTGAGATGTGTTTCCAGGCTTTGTCTGGAATTGGCAGTGGTTGTAGGAGCCCTGGATAGGCACATTCTCTGCCTTGCACTGCTGACATATTGAACACTTGGAAACCCATTCAATTACCATAGATTTAAGTTTAGGCCAATAAAAGTACCTTTTAATTCTCTAGAACATGACTTGCCCTCCTGAATGCCCCCTATGGGAGAAGAGTGGAACAGGTTCAATAACTGCTCCCTGAGGTTTCCACCACTGTCAATGCAGATAAGCCCTTTATGCTTCAGAAGTCCAACTTCATATTTGTAGAGGTTGGGACCTCCCAATGTGGTGGCTTGCTCAATTATCAGCTGCTGCATTTCATTATCTCCAACATAACTCTTTTCAATGTTGAGCATCCAGTCTGGTAAGGTAGCTGATATGCTGTTGCAGGTGGTTTCTTCAAACTTCCTGGACAAGGCATCTGCTGCCTTATTCAGTTTTCCTTGGCAGAATTTAATTTTGGAAGTCCAACCCTAGCAGCTTAACCAACCCCTTCTTTTGTATGTTGGTGTGTAACTTCTGGTGAAGCAAGTGTTTCAGACTCTCATGATCTGTGACAATAGTGAATGATCTCCCCTCCAAGTAGTGTCTCCACTTGCTTACTGCAAACAACACGGCCAAATACTCCTTTCGTAGGTGGATAGCCCCTGGTTCCTTGTGCTTAATGCCTAGCTCAGGTAGGCTATTGGCCTTCCTTGTTCGCTCAGAACAGCTCCAATTCTGGTCCCGGATGCATCCGTTTCCAATGTGAATGGAAGCTGAAAATTGGGTAGAGCCAACACAGGTGCCATGGTCACACAGCTCTTCAATCTTTCAAAAGCCTGAGTGGCCTCCCTTGACCAGTGAAAGTTGTCTTTCTTTAATAAGTCTTTCAAGGGTTTACTAATAACTCCATACCCTTTGATGAACTTTTTGTAGTATCCAGTAAGTCCCAAGAAGCCTCTATGTCCCTTTAAGTTGTTAGGGATTGGCCAATCTTTCATTGCTTCGATTTTACTCTGGTTTATAGCCACTCTATCTCCACTTATAACATGCCCCAAGTACTCTATTCTTGGCTGTCCAAATTAGCATCTAGATAACTTGGCATAGAGTTGGTGTTGCCTTAGTACTTGCAGGGTCCTCCTTAAGTGCTTTCGATGGATCTCCAGGGTAGGGCTGTAGATCAAAATATCATCGAAGAACACCAGCACAAACTTCCTCATGTATGGAGCCAATACACTATTCATCAGGGCTTCGAAGGTGACAGGAGTATTAGTGAGGCCAAAGGGCATAACCCTGAACTGAAAATGCCCATGGTGAGTTCTAAAAGCCGTCTTGCATTGGTCTTCCTGCTTCATTCTGATTTGATGACAGCGTGCCCTTAGGTCAAGATGAGATCCATGCAGCTCATCCACCAAATCTTCAATGAGGGGTATGGGGAATTTATCCTTGATGGTTAGGTTGTTTAACTGTCCGTAATCCACACAAAACCTCCATCCTCCATCTTTCTTCTTAACCAGCAAAACTGGTGCTGCAAAAGGACCATGACTCTCTTGTATAGTCCTGTTTTTCATCATATCTTCCACTTGTCTCTCAATCTCATTTTTCTGTCCAGGGGTGTACCTGCAAGGACTTAGATTGACAAACTTAGCATTTGGTTCCAAAGGAATATGATGATCATGATTTCTCTTTGGTGGCAGTGGGATTGGTTCATCAAGCACATCCTTCTACTCTTCTAGGATTGCTTATACAGACTCCGGTATGGGGTGCCTAACTGCCTGCTCTCCTAGCTCTATAATGTCATACTAGCTAACTTACCTTTCATAATGTTGCTATAAAGCTCCTTGCCAGATATGGACTTGCACTGGCCTGCATCTTCCACCCCCTGTAACATCAGAGGTTTCCCCTCCAATTGAAAGGTCATATTGAGATTTTCAAAGTCCATTTGTACAGGACTTATTGTCTTGAGCCAATTGAACCCTAAGACTAGGTCATTCACCTTAAGGGTGGGGACTCTTGCATCAAAAGAGAACTTATGTCCTTGCATTATCCAAGAAGCCCCTTACATTCATTGGTGCTTAATAGGGCATCTCCGTTGGCCATCTTTACCCGCATTGGAATGGTTACCTATTGCTTAAGTTGTAGTTCATCAACATATTTTTGGCTGATGAATGTATGGCTTGCACCTGTATCAACCAAGATTAACAGCGGGTGTCTATCAGTCCTCCCCTATACTTTGATTGCAGACCCTTTGTTAGGGTTTCCTTTTGACTGCATACACACTTCAATGGCAGCTATTTTTTGTTCCTCTACCAATTCTTCCCACTCTTCATCCTCTTCCTCGGGTTCAGCATCCAAGGCATTCACCCTCTTCTTCGTACAAATAGGGCCATAAAAGAATTTATCTCCACACTTATAGCATAGCCCTTTGTTCTCTCTAGGAAAATGTTGGGTTGGCCTGTTCAAGGTCTACTTCTTGGAGGTCTCTCCAGTAGACCACTAAACATTAGCCCTGGCCTTCTTCTTCTTGGCCTCCATTGTTGCTTCTTCCATTCTAGCTTGTAGGAAGGCATCTGTAAGGTTAGTGGATTTTAACATCAACATAACCGGTTGGATCTCTTCATCTAGTCTACTAATGAAACTCTGCACAAAGTAGGGTTCATTGAGTGTATGGTTAAATTTGAGTATACTTGACCTGAGATCTTCAAATTTTTCCTGGTACTCTAGCACTGAACCCGTTTGCTTCAGCTTATTAAAGCTACCAACCACATTTACACAAGCAGAATCTCCAAATCGTTTCAATAATTCTTCTGAAAGGGTTCCCACTGCAAATTGGGTCTATCCGCTGCCCACCGATGGTACCAAATAACAGCACGACCTTCTAAAAACAACGAAGCTACTTCTACTTGTTGATTAAGAGGGATTTGGTGAATAGTGAAGAGCTTTGAACACTTCCTTACCCGAGGCAGGGTCAATGCATGAGAAGTAGGTGAAGTCGAGCTTTGGTAGGTGAGCTGCTAAGTGGTCAGGTAGAAGTAAGACTCCCCGACGTTCTCGATCTAGCTCTTCCTGCTGTCTCTCCATGAATCTTTGGAACATCTGTTCCAACCGTTGGTTGGAAGTCAGCAGAGCACCATTATTTGTTTGCTGCATCTCAAGGGCCGTCCCTTGGCGTTCCGCCGTTGCTATAAGGTTACTGTAGTTTGTCTGTTGGGAGTTTCTGAGGTTGGCTAACTGTTCTTCCAAGCTGGTGAGTCGAGTACCATGATTTTGCGTCATGGGATCGAAATATTCTCGCAAGTAATTATGGGAATGATAAGTTATTCATGATAAGTCATTCAAGTAAGAAGGGAAGTGATTTAGATGATAAGAGCAAAAAAGGAAAAATGCATGAGCCCGAAAGGGGAAAAAATTAGGACGTAAAAGTTAAATTGATTGTTTATTAATTGGATTCTGCAACAGGGTTACTAAACGATGCCCTACATTCGTTATGACCTAAACGTCCATTTCGTAAAAATGAAAAAAGTACTATTTTGATCCAAAAAACTCTTATTTATTATGTTGTAGTATGTTTTAGTTTGTCGAAAACACTCTCGACGAACAACGAATCAAAATTCGAAAGGTACGAAATTAAATTTTCAATCTGAAAAAAAAAAACCAGACGGACCGGCGTTCCATCCGGTCAGACTAGCCAGACGGACAGCCGTTCCGTCTGGTCAGACCAGGCAGACGGAACCATGGTCCGTCCGTTAGGTCTGACCAGAAGGAACGACCGTCCGTCCGTCGGCGTCCGACGGACGGAACGCCGTCCGTTTTTTTTTTTTTTTTTTTTGTAATTAAATTTTATAATTTTTTAGGTTTTGTTGTTAATTGTATTAGGGTTTAGAGGTTTAGAGGTTTAGAGTTTAGGGTTTAGATTTTAGTGTTTTGTGTTTAGAATTTAGGGTTTAGAGTTTAGGGTTTAGATTTTAGTGTTTTGTGTTTAGAATTTAGGATTTAGGGTTTAGGGTTTAGTGTTTAGGGTTTAGGGGTTAAGAGTTTAGGGTTTAGATTTTAGTGTTTTGTTTTTAGAATTTAGGTTTTAGAGTTTAGGGTTTAGGGTTTAGTGGTTTAGGGTTTAAATTTTATAATTTTTTAAATTTTGTTTAGGGTTTAGGGTTTAGAGTTTAGGGTTTAGGGTTTAGGGTTTAAATTTTTTAATTTTTTAATTTTTTTTTAGAGTTTAGGGTTTAGGGTTTAAATTTTTTAATTTTTTAAATTTTGTTTAGGGTTTAGGGTTTAGGGTTTAGAGTTTTGTGTTTTGTTTTTAGGATTTAGGTTTTAGTGTTTAGGGTTTAGGGTTTAGTGTTTAGGGTTTAGAGTTTTGTGTTTTGTTTTTAGGATTTAGGTTTTAGTGTTTAGGTTTAAGGTTTAGTGGTTTAGGGTTTAAATTTTAAAATTTTTTAAATTTTGTTGTGAATTGTATGTTTATTGATTAACTAATTTTGTTGTTAATTGTAGGGTTTATGCACACGACATGTCAACCAGTACCATGATAATTGTTTGTCCAATTTTTGTTTCATCAACTAATAGGATATGTTAATTTCATTGTTTTGATTCATTTCGGTGTTGATATTCTGTAGGAACTGGATGTCGGTGACGGAATAGATTATTCCGACTGGTTCTTATCCGATAATGTGTACGACACTATCGGTGAAGCGGTCCAAGCAGCAAAACAGATTGCTTTGACGCTTAATTTCCATCTGATCAAAGGGTCAAATAAAAGCAACGATTCGGAAAAGGAGTGTCGGGTATATCTTTACTGCTCACGTGGACCAGTTCGCAAGTCTGAGGGTTCCGATCCGCCGAAACGTACTACGAAGTCAAAGAAGTGTAATTGTCCATTCAGACTTGCCGTCCGATCAAAGGTGGTAGATTGCGAGTGGAAGTATTTTATTGACGGAGTCGGAGACATAAAGAACCCTGACCGGGCGAAGGGGTACCACAATCATCCTCTGATTCATTTCACTGAAGTAAGCACGGAAAGCAATCTGTTATCAGATGAGGCGATAAAAGATATTCGGGATATGGTGGCTGTTCACACCCAGCCGAATAAGATCAGGTATTCTTTGAATAAGAAGTTCAACACTCGTCATAATATGAATCAGATTTATAACGAGTCGTACAAGATTAGGAAGGAGAAATTAGATGGTTTGGATCCGATGGAGTGGACTTTGCGTCAGGCTACAGAACATGGTTATTTCGTGCAGTACTTAAAGGATGATGATGACAATCTTGTTCATCTATTTGTTAGCCACCCCGAATGTGTCCAGATGGTTAGTTCATGGTATTTCGTGATAATTATTGACTCGACTTTCAACACCAACACCTATAGGAAACCAGTGATCCAGCTGGTTGGTGTGACTCCGGTGCGGAAGAACTTTAGCATCGGGTTTGCATTCGTTGATAATAAAAAAACTGAGTCTTATGTTTGGGTGTTGACATGTCTGGAGTTGATGCTGGGTAGACGGCAACCCACTGCATTTGGTACTAATAAGGAGCGAGGTCTGGCAGCGGCTCTCCGCACCGTTTTCCCAAAGACTCCTCATTTACTGTGCATCTGGCACATGAAGAGGAATATTGAGGCAAAAATTAAGTACATCACGAGTAATGCAGAAATGGTTGAGGCTTTCGTGCATGGTAGGTGGAACAAAGTGTTGTATGCACTAATAGATGCGGAGTTCTTCACGGAGTGGGAGGATATGGTAATGAGTGACTGGGCTAATGTCGGAGGATTGATGGAGTACTTAGGAAGCGAGTGGTTACCGTATAAGACTCCATGGGCCCATTGCAACACCAACGAGGTATTCCATATTGGGTGTACGAGTACGAACATGGTGAAGTTGCAGCACTCGTCCCTGAAAACATGGTACAACTCTTCCAATCAGGGGGTCGACGTCGATCACATCATCAGCACGCCTAAACAAAGACTGAAATGGCATCAGTCTGGACCAGTCCTCGTCCCTCCACACTCTATCTGTGGTGTCAGCCCACTCAACTGTGTACCCGTTGGGCTCAGCCGCCCTGTATGCCCTGGAAGGCAACGAGATAAGACCCAGAATCATCTGCGCGTAGCCAAACTATCTAACAACACGCATCGGATCATAATACTCAGCAGTCGGACCGAAACGAATGACCCCACGGAACGTCGAATCGGGAACCTCCACGTCGGGGCGTGGCCCAAATGGCAGCCAAATGACATCCCGTGAGGTCATATCATCCAGCAGACGACGGTAGTACTCCAAACGATGGTGCATGAAGTCGTATGACCTGTCTGGTTGCTCAATACTGCTCCACCGCCCAACCAATGCCTCGGTATCACCCCGCTCCCGAGCCACTACTTTAGCAGCACGAGTTCTAGGAAAGTACTCGTGAATCCAGGGCTGAAGTAGGGACACGCTCCCCGCCATCCCCTTACACTTAGCCCTGCTCGCCTTACCCAGCTCGTGGTACAACCATACTAGAGCCCCAATCCCCCAAGCATATCTCGAAACAGTGAACACGCCCCCCATAAAGTACTCCCACAGCACCAGACGAGTACGATCGGCGGTCTTATCAGTGAACAGAGTCGACCCCAGGAGACAAAACATGAACACCCTGTATGCATCCTCATCTACTAAACCGCTCCCCAGGGCTTACATCGACTTCTCATGCATCGCAGCACCCTTCAGCCAAGGGTATCGTGCATCACCACCTGCAGCGCCTCCAACTGGCAACTTCAAATCCTCGGGATGGATATAGAGAGCTCGAGCTATATCTGCCTGCATATCAATGCTGGATCGAGGAATGTGAAGTGGACGTCCATGTACTGGTATACAGAGAATATGCCACACATCATGAAGTGTGATGGTCATCTCTCCGAAGGGCATGTGGAACGTATTAGTATCCGGCTGCCACCTCTCTATAAAAGCGTGGATGAGTGCCTCGTCCAACTGATCGGTCATCCCAAAACGACCCAAATGGAGAAGTCCCGAGGTAGACATCATCATCTTCAGAGTCGGTGTCTGTGGCTGGAATTTCATCACATGTCTGAGATGACTCGGTCGGGTGTAGAACCTGAAATCACGGATGTTACGGTAGTCCGCACCGAGCTCCCACAGATAATGCGCAATGTGACCCCTGAAACTAGGAATCACACTAGTCGCAATCGGGCCTCCATCCTCTATCCCCGACTCGAGCTGCCAAGTGCGGGAAAGGTTTCCCCCGGCCCCAGTAGTGTGGACCTCCTCATCCCTCTTCCCACCATGTGTACTCGTGGCGGGAGCAAAACTAGCATCTCTCCCAGCTGCAACTCCAACACTCGCGGAAGTGCGAGACGAACCAGTGGAAGCCCTAAATGGTGGAGGCCGATAGGTATCGGACTCGTATCCACCAAATAACTCCTCCTCGCCGTCATCTGGTATAAATCTCCGCCGTGAAGTCAGAAGGGGGGAACTCTAATAGGCCTAGCGGGGGATGGAGGTCTATCCTGACATACGAGAATCCTAATCGGGGGAAAAGGCTCCGGGTTTCGTAGATCTTCTGTTTTTTCTTCTTCTTATCTGCTTCTCTCCTATTAGAAGCAGTAATCGCACGCTTGGCAAGTCGGTTCATAGTTTCCAACGACTTGCCCTTCCCTCGCATTTTCTGAATTCCATCAGTCTCTTCTTCGACAGGGTCGGTGCTATACTGCTTACCTCCGCCTTTTGTCTTCGCCATTTTTATTTAGAAACTATAATAAACGAAATTATCTAATTAATCACATACTTATAAAAAATCTAATCAATTAAATTAACACTAATTATGAGAGTTCATCTAAACCCTAAACCCTAAAACCCTAAATTCATCTAAACCCTAAACCCTAAATTATATTCATCTAAACCCTAAACTAAATTCATCTAAACCCTAAAACCCTAAATTCATCTAAACCCTAAACCTTCAACTATATTCATCTAAACCCTAAACTAAATTCATAAATTCATCTAAACCCTAAATCCTAAATTAAATTCATCTAAACCCTAACCCTAAACAAAATTCATCTAAACCCTAAATTAATTCAAAATGACTCTAAATTAATCACAATTAAATAATTTTTTTTTATATAAAAAGTAGGACCAGACGGACGGCGGGTCCGTCCGCCACCGTCCGTCTGGTCCATTTATTATTATTTTTTTAAAATATCAATTATTGAGCTTAAACTAGGGTTACCTGATCGAAAGTCGTCGATCTTCGTTCGGAACTTCGATTTCTTGTCGAATCTTCGAGTTAGGATCTTCCACTTCTTGAGCTTTTGTGTTTTAGATTGAATGTGTTTGTTGAAGATTGAACTTCTTATAAATTTTGAATGTTTACGAAAGGTCAATTAAGTAATTTATCGTTTTAGGGCGTCGTTTAATTCGAAAACTAGGGCGTCGTTTGGGGATTCAGTTCTGCAAAGCTGCCCAGCAGTTGATATATAGCCAGCTAGCCGTTGCCACAGTAACGACAAACCTGTCAAGACTTTACAAAAGCGTCCTTCTAGTCTAATAACAAACTAGTACTTAAACTTCAAAACAATAACAAAATGGTCCACTCTGTCGGACATCTTCACAACGCTGTTCAACGGTGGCGACAACGATGCGTCGTCAGTTCTCTCTTCTTCCACAAAAACCCTTTCAAACGGATGTCCCAGCATCCTTGTAATTCGACATCCATTTCTTGAACTTTGCTTTCACGCCTTCATACACCTCCGGCGAGCACCGGTTGATTTAAGTCCCCGAGTCGATCACCGCCGCCGACGACGAACACGAAGATGAAACTACTAAGTCTATGATGATGGTTCCGATGAATTTGACGATTTGCATAGCCGAGTGATCAGTATTGGTGACGAGTCTGGTGGATTTAGTGGTGTTACCCCAAAGCTCATGTTGGTAGAAAAGCATAACTGGTATGATATGTTGCTACTTCACTTACTATGATACTCGATGTCTTTCTGAAATTAGTTTGTATGCAATAGTCTATCTTTATAACAACATATAGACTGATTTTAATTTGCTGCAATAGTTGATGGATAAATCTTAGTGTGTGCTGACCTAAAGTTTGATTCCTTAATCCACAAATTTAATGTAAGCTGATTTCTAATTCTTACTTTGTATCTTCATGCAAATTCAAAAGTTCGCCTGCGATGAATGATCCGATACCTACTTCTCTTTCAACTCCAGATCCTTGTTCAATTCTTCAGGGCTACCTCCTCTGTTTTTTTTTACTTTCAGAAAGAGAGATATGAAATGGAGAGAGGAAGAAAGAAAGGGAGAGAGAAGGTGGAGGGGGAGAGACATTTTTTTATTTTTATTTTTTAATTTGTTGAATGATGATTGTGACGAAAGCCAGGTGGCATGTATTCGTGGTTGTTCAACATGACGAAGAAGACGAAAGCGGACGGAAAACATGAACGGTAAGTTGAAGAAATTTCAAATCATACCAAAATGACTAAAAATATGATTTTAGGGCATTTTAAAAATACATTAAATTTAGAGGACTATTAATATCGATAATCCACTCAAAAGAATGACGTATGTTCTTTTTGTTTGGTATAATTTGGGGTGAAGTCTAGATAGTATGGTATATTAAAAAAATGTTATAGCACGTGGGGATATTGTAATATGCAGCTAAGAAACCAGAGTAGAGTTTCGAAACTGTAGTAAGAGTACTGAGGTAAACTGGCCTATTCGTATCCGTACTTCATACTGGTAATCTATGTTTATGCTGATTTTGTTTGTCGGCTTCACATATTATTCAATTTCTTTTCGTGTGTTGTAACGATGTTTGCTATAAAATTAATTTTAACCCTTGTTCAATCTGAAAATGCACATACGAGGAATTGTGAGTTAAGTCTTGCATAAGAATTTAGATGGTCATCTTCTGGTAGGCGGCTTCCTAGTAAGCATCTCTTGGCGGATTTTTGTTACCTGCAATGAATCTCCGATGAGTCTTCATATTTGCTGGTGAATCATGCAAGTTTTTCATAGTGAATCTCTATCGAGTATCCCCCAGTGTTAGTGAGGCTTGAACAAGGTTTCAATCTAGATATGACGGATATTGATATAAATGATTTTCATATTCAGGTGAAATACTAGTTGGGTAACTGATATAATGAGCTAAGTTATGGCGTAAAGAATGGGTAGATTTCTCTCCTCTCTGAACTATAGGGTGGAGACTGGGCAGATTTTTCTCCTTTTTAGGTAAATTCAAACAAGCAAAAAAACAAAATGATTTGACCTAACACAAGTCATAACACATATTAGGTTGCATACATCATAGTCTAAGCACAAATTTATCATAAGTAACATCATAACTATCCAACACTATACTTTTAGGGAATAATCATAGCAAGTAACATATAATCCAACCCAAATTACAACAAGTGTGACACAGAGTCAGTAACTGCAGTATTCAGGCAAGGAATAGAGAAGGTTAACTTCAAGGCCAAGGACAAGTTCCTCTTTAAAGTAGTCCTCCGGTAAGGAGTGATGTAATGGCAGGGCAGGGAAATGACCCTCAGATGATAGTCTCTACCATATGTGACGAGGGGCTACACACATTCATAGGGACGTAGTGGGCTACGTGGATTACACAATCAGGCATGCAGATAAGGTGTCATCCTTATCGGAGACCCGATCTCATGCGGGTTGCTAGAAGATGCATGTCGATTATCTTGGGACGACTCAGAGGTAAATTGGACCCGGAATAGAGATAATCTTTTGAATTTGGTCGCTTAGTAGCTTCTGAAGAGGGCTGCCAGACTGTGGCACTTGAAACGTACCAAGTTTGACGGGTCGGGTCTGTGGCGAGCATGACCGACCTTGGTTTAAGGCTAATGGGATAGGCTAATGTTGGCAAGCGTGCTCCACTTAGCTCGAGAATCTCAGCATGGCGAGAACAGTTTCTCGAGGGGCGGACTCGAAGGAGTTCGGTAGGAACCAGGAGTTAACTCCAAGTTCCGCACGAGAGGGATGAGCTCAAGATAGGCAGGTTGAAGTGTTGACCCCTGTCGGTCTTCTAAGACAATGGGGTGGGTTGACCGTTGGGTCATTCCCGAAAACAATACCAGTTGAGTCCTTGACGAGGACGGCACGTCAGGGCTGTTCGTTACCAAGAAGGTGCAAGCGCCAAAGTATGAACACCGTTGCACAGAATCTTTCCCGCTCAGAGGGGTAAGGTTCAGGTTTCTGGATTAAACCTTTAGTTTGAGGGGAGAGTTGTGACACCCTGAATTTGGGTCAACTGTCGGTTCGAACTGACCGATGGATGATCACGGGCGTGACCAATAGTCTGTGTCGCTATTGCCATACTGGCCATAATCGCGGTCAGAAAATAGTCACAAACATGTCCATCGGGAGATCATGGATGTGACCAATAGGAGATCATGGGTTGACCTTGGTTTAAGGCTAATGGTAAACAGGCAGACATGAACATGGCAGTAAGTCCATCATGGTCGTGGTGAACCTTATATATAATTCAGAATCACGATCATCAACTCAGGAATACATAAACATAAATCTACAAGCGACAATTTCTTTCCCAGGGGGTCGATTAAGGAGGAAAGTCTAAGCTGATCGGTCTCAGGGGTAAAGGATTAGAGAGGCTAGGAGATTCATGAGAAGGTAGTCAATCCGCTTCATTCTCTCTTAATTCTATGGATAGAAACCCACATAGGGTTTTTGGAGTTTCAATCTTTGACTGGTCTCTTCAGGTCTATCGGGACAAGAGGCTTGAGCTTCGCGAAGGAAGCAACAAATTGGACTATACCAGGAAGCTATCAGAGGTGGGGGGTTAGGATTATTTTTCTGCTTTAAGCGTAAAACTGTAATTAGGTTGTCTGAAATCTAATGATCGGATTCTCAAGGCTGTACAGTAGTGTGTGATATGCTATATGGGTGTTGTGTTTCGAAGCAAGGCTCCCAAGACCGTATAGTAGTGTGTGATCTACTGTACATGTGTTGTGATTCAGAGCAGGCCTCTCGGATCGCGTACAGTAGCGTGTGATCTACTGTACATGTGTTGTATTCTAGAGAAGGGCTCTCAGGCTGTATAGTAGAGTGTGATGGATTGTTTGTCAATAATTTAAAAGTGCAAAATATATGCTAATTTGGGTCCGCTAATCTGCTACTTATCCACTATCCCAGTCTGCTCTTTTGAGACAAACATCTGAAATCCGCTAGGCGACAAAACAAACGAGAACTGCTCACACGACAGACTAGTTTATTCGCTCCTGGAATAGGGTTCACGCCTAACCTAGTTGGTTAATTTTGGTGTTTTAGATATGCAAGCTCTGTGGAGATGAATACAAATTTAACAAGGTTTTATTCAAGACGGCCAAGCAAGAATAAGAATGGAAATGAAATTAAACATAAACCAAAATCCATCCAACTTCCATAAATCGTCAAAGTCACACAATCATCCGTGCTTAAGAAATTACCTAGGATTCATCTAATCTAAGCACGGGGAGTTTAGCTACTCATAATTTTGAAGAAAAAATCAAAGTCAACAAAGAAACACATTAGAACTAGGTTTATAAGAAGAAATTCGAAAAACCTAATTTCGTCGAGAATTATCGTAGAAATCGATCCGTAAATCTTGATTATGTCTTCCGATCCGAGCTCCTTGAAGTCGATGCCTTCTCGTCACTCCGAAGTCTCTAAATATTCTCTTATTTTGGTCCAAACGTGCGTCGCACACTTTTGATCTTTTTACGGCGCACTTTGGTCTAATTTACCGAAACCTCTGAAATAAAAGGTTGTATAAAATTGAACTATCTTTCCAACTCCACCAGGGTTGCATTAATCGGACTTTTGAGTTAGGAGATATGTCCAAAATACGAAACTGCAACGTTTTCCGACCAAGTCGAAATCCAAGCTCCTTGAAGATTCAAAATGCTTCCCAATGCTTGTCCTAGACCATCCACACATTTCGTATGGCTCTGATTAATGGCTCAATATTGTTATGAACCTAAAATCTATCAAAAACAGTCCGAAACAATATCAAATGGACCCCTAACGGGTCTGAGACACTAAATCAAGATAGATGTTAGAAATGCACGAAACATCCTAAACTTCTATCCAAAATTATAGGAATGTGCATGAAATGTTGCTTAAATGAGGATGATGAACTCGACAAATCGAGTGTCATCAATTGCACTTCCCACGACTCCGCCAGCGGTGGTGATATTTGCAAGGAGATTAGAGGGGTTCCGTCGAGTCTAATTGAGTAAGAAGATGAGGACCGACTTGCGGCGGCTTATATCGGCGAGCAAGGCAACCAACGGCAAGTCTAGGCATGTCGGGGGTGCGGTTGGAGTGAACAGGACTTTAGCAGCACGTGGAAGCAAAGCGGCCTAGCCAGATTCTGGAGATGATGTCACCGGCCGCAACAAGCCTCGCTAGAGAAGATGAGGGATCTTCCCGTATCTTTGGAAAGTATGAGGACTGATTCTGTAATTTGTCATGTTGGATCACGAAATGACATTTCAGCCCTTGCAAGTTTCAGTTAGTTGCAAAGGAGTAATTAGAGCATAACTCGACCGTTTGAACTTCAAACGAAGCACCGTTGGAAGCTATGGATTCATTTAGAAAGGGTATCACCTCAAACCCGAAGCAAATTTGTTGGCTTATCAATGAGGTGGTGGTTCCTGTTTACAATTTTGTATGGCCAAGTAGAATGCATGATCATTCGGTTGTGGTGTTTCATTATGTTACCATAGTTGTAGTTGATGATCTATGGGATGTTTGGGAATTGATGTCCTTTGTGATGTGATAGAGCTTGATTCTCGTTGATGATGCACACTAGCTTGTGTTATACTTTACGTTGACTAGGTTGTGATATTACTAGATTAGAGTCCTTGTTTTTTATCATGCTACCGACACCCGGATTGTGCAATCCCCTAGGTGAAGTGATGTGATGCGATGGATGTGTAGAGTATGCCTGGTAGCTGCACACACGAGTTTGAGGTGATTTTATGGTTTGATCCACCATGAGGATATCCACTTGACTGCAGTGGTGGCTGACTATATATAGAGATGAGAACTTGATTGTAAGACCCCCTCTGGCCGCATTACTAGAATTATGGATTCGGTGCTGCGAGACACTCTGTTGATGTTTACTCATTTACCTTCCTAGTTGATGCTTTCAACTATGGCTTTCGGTTAAATACTGAATGCTTATTCATTGGTACCGCGATGTATGTGTTTGTCTTTCTGTAAATATATGTGTGTTAAGCACTCAGTGTTCAGTGGAGTGTTGGTCGGTTTTAGTTTTGGATTTGATGTATTTAAGGAGTTGAAGTTGCATCTCCAATATTCCCTTGTCGAGGCTTATATTTAAAAATCCAAAATTTGTTATAGTCATTAAATCATGAGTTATTTAATGGTTTTACTTCTTCCTTTCATGCTTTGTTATCATGGGTTTAGTCATTTTTGGTTAAGTTTGATTTAGTAAAGGCCTTGGTTAGATTGCATAGGTCAATTTAGTAAACTCTGTCACCTGTTTCTCGAAAGCATATACTTGAGCCATAAGAGAAAATTTGACTTGGTGATGAATTCGAAGCAACACCAATGGCTGGTTGAATAGTTTAAGTCCTAGCCCAATTCATAAATTTGGCTCCAAAACTACGAAAATGAATGAGGGTAGCTTCAGGTGTAAGAGTGGTGATATCACCCGAGAATAGTTGGTTGACTAGCATTGAAGTTTGCATCTCTAAGCCTCGGCTGAAGATGTCTAATAATTGTTGATTATCAAACCCACAATGTGGGCAAGAAGCAATCAATTCTTGAAACCTGTTGTACATGCTTTTTCCTTCCCTTTGACACATCTTAGAAATTGAGTCCCTTATTGCTGTTGTATTTAATAGTGGGTAGTACTTCTCCTTAAATGCTTGGGTAAGTTCATCCAAAGTTTTTAAAGTGTCGGTGGGGTGGCTCACAAACCACGTTTTCCCAGCTCTTTTGAATGAAAATGGGAAGAGTCGCATGTGTACACAGAATGGATTGATGTTCCTTTACTTGGATGGTAGGCACTTTGGTCGGCTATGGCTGTGCCTGTCTTGATTCATGAAGGTGGGTAGGTATGGTTGTGCATGGTCCAAGAATCTGGACAATGAAGCACATTCCATTTGCTGAAGTAACAAGTAAACATCCACATTCGATAGAATAGCTGGAAATTTAATTGATTTTGCATATAGATCCGATAATCTTGAAAAAAACTATCTTGATATTAGATGTAGTGACCAATAATTTGGGTAACCTAAACTCATCCACGATCCATCCCATTTTTTTTACGAGTATTCCCATACTCGGCTTGTTTTCCGTTCAATGCGAGTTATCCTCTTCGATTTAATAAGATAGGGCCGAATACCCACAGTGTCGAATATTTTTGGCATGCCTATCTCAAAATTCTGTTGATGGTGTGGTCGTTGCATGCACCGCTTGGTGGTGCGTTTGGAGGGTGTGGTGTTAAAAGGTTTCAACCAGTTGTTTTTAGGTCTTCTTGATCCTTATATTTTGGAGATTTAAGTCTTTAACATTGTGTGTATCATATATTTTTGATTGGGAATATGATCGGTTAACATTAATTGAAGGTGATGCATAGCTGGTTCTGTTCGCGTATAGTGTACCATGCATGTACCATTGACATTCAAGAAAAAGGGTTCGTCGGACGGATTAAGAGGCCCTAATTACAAGCTATGAATGTTATTAAGTGATAGTTTAATATCATTAAGCTTTTTTATAGTCCTCCGGGGATTTAAGTTATGATGTCATATACATAATCTAGTCTACATATACACTGAGTCGAATTTGGACTCTTAATAATACGAGGTGCGCGGTTGAACTTATACTAAGGTTGGAATTTAGAACTTGCGCCTTAATCCACCATGAACCAGAGAGTCCATCAGTAATATCTATGCCTCGGAACACAATACATGATGATATGTTTCGTGCAAATATTCCATTATTAAGCTTTGATTCCCCCCTTCAAAAACCTTAATTTAGTTGTCACAATTGCCATTGTATTCACATACACAAACACGGCCATTCAAACATTCGCTATTGCTATCTCCCCCAAAGTGGCTCACACAATCTCGATCGCATTTAAACTCTTCACATCCTTTATCATATATCACGGTCCGACATGTTTCTTGGATGATTACTTCTTTACTCCCCAATGTTGACGATACCCCTTGTTCATGGTCTCGATCAATGCCTCTTGCAACACCTACACATATTTTCATAACCAAGGTCAAATATTTACAACCATTTGTACAATATTTTTCGAAGGATAAAACGAATATAACTTCAATTACCGTGGAGAATGACCATAGAAAGTACCAAGAAAATGATTGAGAAAACAGAAACAGACTTCATATTTTTTTTATCTTTTATTTTTTTGCTCTCTTTTATAATGATAGAAGTTTTAATTATATGATGCACAATCTCTCCCACTATTTATAGGCATAAACAACAACTCTGACAATCAAACAGAGTAACAGGGTAATTTTGTAATAGTCATTTGATTAATTACTTAATTTATAAAGTGCCTATTATAGACATTTTCTTCCATTTTTAACCGAAACAATCGATGAAAATATGATTGTTATTCAATGGATAGTGCCAACCCAATGTTTGCTGGACTACCAAATTTTCAATAATGATTTTGCCTTTTGGGTTTGGAGAGTATTAATGGTGTTATGATGATTTTTTTATTGTATTAAAATTGATATAAATGGTTTTTTTTCTATGAGATGTCGTCGTTAATAATTAGGACTTCGTGTATATTCTTTTTTTTTTAAAAAAAATGGTGGACGTTTGTACAATGGCGTAGCAAAAAATCTGATCAAATGGTGTCCATATATATCGACGATAAAAAAATAGAATTAAATATTTCTTCATTTATAATACCCAACAACATGTTTTTATGTTCCGAAAGGAGTGTACAATATATTTTTGGTCGAAACTGAAAAGGACATTTTTTTTATATACATTACTAAACAATTATTCAACAATTCATCTTTTATTTGATTGCGAAACTTGTTTTTACACAAGTTATTACCGAAAATGTTTTCTCCACAATGATTTTATGTATTTAAGTTGAGATAATATATATAAAATTTATTCTAATGGAGTGATATAAATTTTAAATTAATTCAAGTGGTGTCCAAAATTCAAATCCAATATGTAACACAAAACTATACATTAGATTTTAATTAACTTTTTGGGCCAAGTCCTTGGCTCAACCTCTGCATTTGTATATATGACGAGCGTTTTGGTATATGGGTGTACTCAGTATCCTCAAAACTAAAAACCAAAAATTGTAAAATATAAAATTTAAATTGTGAATCCTTATAAACACCTTAGGAAAAAAAATACTAAATAGTAAATAATAATTCTAGCCTCCTAAACACTAAATCATAAGCCTCCAATATTATATTATATTTCAAAACTCTAAATCATATCTCCAACTCTAACATTTAATCATAACTCCAACTTAATAATCATAAACTTAAAAAATACACTCTAAACTCGTAATATAATATTCTAAACTTTAAAAACTCAACTAAAATTTTTAATTTTTTTATGTTAAACTTGACTTTATTCCATAACCCGATTTTATTTTTTGTACATATTCACATACCCTTTTTATAATCTATTCAATATAAGTTATCCTCTTTGATCGAATCAGATAGGCTCGAATACTTTTGCTATGCCTAGTTGTTTAAGCCCCACCCCGATAACTACAAGTGTAGTTAAGTGATATTTTAAAAGCATTAGACATTTTCTTTTATATTTCTCTCGAGATCCAAGCTGTAGGTTTGACAACAGGGAGGTTTGGGGATGGTTACGGCAATCCATTATCCATCCATTTTTACTGCGATTATTAAGTATAACTATCTCCGTTTTAATTTTGATGACAAAATTAATTCCATCACAATACTCATACAATTAACGGTTATAACCATTCTCAACGGTTATAATCACTCTCCGTTATAATCACTCTCCGTTATAATCACTCTCCTTTATAATCACTCCAATTTTGAAATACCATGATGATGTGTCAAAATTATGAGATGAGATTTGATATCATTCCTAAATGCATAATTATTGTGACACGATTTTCAAAAAATTTCGATTTCCACCATCAGATTTCAAATCCAAAACTCAATTGGTAGCCCTAATAAACATTGGACTTGGACTGAAATTCATGATGGAATGACCACATTCCATTGATTATCAAATAAAGTATCTTACTCCAAATTACTCGCTAGTTGTCACTCCCAACTGTGACATGCCTATCTATATATACCTCTCCTCAGAAGAAGAGACAGAAACAACAACTGTACGTAATTAGATACAATTCAACACAACTTTTATACTGAGTTTAAGAAAGATGTTGCTGATCTATTAGATAAATATGTAAGATTACAACAATAATACCAAATCTTAAAAGAGAAGGCTATGAAAAGAGATTTAAAAGATGAAATACGTTAGGTGATTTATCGATTTAGAATTGCTCACATGATAGACTAGTTCATTCGCTCCCGGATAAGGGTTAACGTCTAAGCTAGTTATATGTTTTTGGTATTCTAGATATGCAAGCTCTTGCGAGTCTAAAACAAATCTAACAGAGATTCATTCAAGTTGATCAGGCAAGAACAAATGGAAAACAAAACCAAATATTCAATGAAATCCATCCAACTCACATAAATTGTCAAATGTATCAAATCATTTATTCATATGAATGAACTTAGGGTTCATCTAATCAAAGCAAGAGAGGTTTAACTGCTCATTGTTTTGGAAGACAACCCAAAATTAGAAGACAAAATCATTGAATCTAGCTTTACACAAGAAACTATAAAGAACCTAGGTTCGTCGATCATCCCGAGAACTTGATTCGTCGTGTTAATCCTTGCGCCGATTCCGAACCCCTTGAAGTTTACTTTTCATCACTCTAAAATCTCTCACTAATGTGCTCAATATGGTCCGAGAAAGTCTATCAATTATGAGGAAGAGCTGGACTTTTATAGAGAAGGATTTCATAAGCCTGACGGACGACCAAAAGTGCATAATAAGTGGACCAAAAGTGCGCCATGAGTGGACCATAAGTGCACCATACCTATAGCGCTCTTTTGGTCATATTTACAGAGAATTGTACTAGCTTTCCAACTCCGCTGGCCTTGTATCAATTAGACTTCTGAACTAAAAGACATGTCCAACATACCAACTTGTGACGTTTTCTGACCAAGTGGAGATCCAATCTCCTCGAAGATGTTTCCCATTGCTTTTCCGAGACCATCCACATACCGTATCGCTTTGATTAATGCCTCGATGTCGTTATCTACCTGAAATTTATTAAAAAAACTCCAAAATGACGTCAAATTGACCCCGACCGGGTTTGAGACACTAGATCGAGACAAAAGTTTAAAATGCATAAAACATCCTAAACTTCTACCTAAAATAATATAACTATGCATGAAACGTCACTTAAATGAGGGTGATAATGTGACAAATCTAGCGTCATCAATGACCATGGCAATACTGTAGATAAACGAAATTACATAGCATGATTGGATCCTTGCTTTATCTAACTACTAGTCGGCCTGTCATTATGTTTAGTGTGTGCCTTTGCGTAAGATTTCACACTGCACCAAAAGAGAGTCATCTTTCTGCAGTAAAAAGAATTATTAGGTATCTCAAAGGATCACCAACCCTAGGACTTTGGTATCCAAACACAGATAACCTTTTTCCTTTTGAGTTTAGTGATGTTGATTATGCTAGAAGTTTATCATACATAAAATGTACATCCAGCGGGTGTCACTTTCTAGGATCATCTCTTGTCTCTTGGTCGAGCACGAAACAATCTTTAGTATGTCTATCAATAGCAGAGGAAGAATATATGGCAGTAACAAACTGTTGTACAACTTATATGGATAAAACAACAGTTACAAGACTATAATATTCAGTTATCAACCATGCCTATTTTCTATGACAACACCAGTGCCATTAGCATCTCTAAAAACCCTGTACAAAATTTTTGAACAAAGGATATTGATATTATATATCACTTTATTCGAGGTCTTGTACAAGATAAAACAATAAAACTCGAATTTATGTCATCTTCAAATCTATTAGCAGACATTTTTTAAAAATCTCTCACGGAAGATCAATTCTGTCGACTTAGACGTGAACTGAATTTTCAGGTCATGATGTGGCCGACATCTCAGGCCCATCAAAGAATTTTATGTATGAATCAGGCCTAGACAGCCGTTCATGAATCATAGGCCTACCTTTGGGCGAATAAAAATGGGCACATTTTGTTTTACTGTTTCACAAGCTTTAGCCTGAGACAAAACCGCCTCGGATAGCACACCAAGTCGAAACCCAATGTTCAATAGATCTAAAAACCCTGGCGGAGCCACCGGCGGAACCCCTCACCATTCAAACCCAAAACTTCCTCTCCTCATTCTCACGGATCTTCCTTCCCGAAATTCTCCGGTCAGCTAACTACAAGCAATCATTCTTACCATCACATAACTACTCTCCCGATTGCCAGAATCACACTTTCCATATTTCTGCTTCTCTATGCCGATTATAAAGATGCAACAAACTCTACTGTTCCTTCACCCCTTACCACAAATCGCCTTTTCCTCCCTACCTTACTATCATCGTATTCTCAACAGCAGAGTCTTTCTAAGCACAATCACCACCATCGTGCTTGGGGACCACATTCAACTGCCAGCTAATATCCTAGCTCATATGTTGAATCTCTCTACACAACGATTTGCTTTCAGAGTCCATAATGATCTCTGGAGGAACGGATTTGACATCGGAGATGCTCTCCTTGCGATTATCAATCTAGAGCTGCACAATATACCATTAGCCAGAGACTATCACGTAAGTCTTCTTCCGCCTCGCATGTGTCTACTCCATTATTTCATCACACGGTGGTTCGTCCCCAAATCAGATTCTTTGGACGTTTTCATCATTTGGAGTGCAATAAATGCAAAACCAATTAGCCTCCCACATCTTATGCTGATGCTTATAAAAGAAGCACGAGTTGAAGAATTTCAAGGACATATGCCTTTTGCTCCGCAGATAACAAGACTCATTAACAACATCGGTGTCTACCTCTACGGGATTAGCCTCACGACACCAATAATAGGCTTCGATCCCCATAACAAAACCGAATCCTAGGTCAGGGATGTTCTGGTAATTCTCGATATCTCTCCACCAGCATCACCCATTATTCACGAAGGTCTGGAGGATGAGCATTCCCCTTGGTCGCTGAATGATCCTCGTGAATATGAGGATGACTCCACCATTGCCATCAAGATCGAGAACATGGAGCTCTCTGAAGAAACACTAGATGCTTACGATAGACCAGAAGGTCAGATAAGCCCTCCGAAAGGAACACCAAAAGCCAATGAGCCTCACACAAGAATGAAATAACGCTTTGTTGCTGCTGAAGGTAAGGGACCAAGAGGCTGGCTAAATGAGTCCCCCATACCAACGTTTGTCATCGATGAGATTAATGTCTCATTTAAGGCAGAATATCCTGACCCCTTAGAGCGTCAAACTGCAAAGGACCGCTGAAGATCGGAAGTTTTTCGTATTAACATTCGCAGCAGCAGCACTGACAACTCCTTCGGATCAGGATCAAGAAAGAGAAGGCGTGAAGCTTTGGCCGATCTCATTTCCAACGAAAAACTAGTTGTGAGATCATTGAGCTTGAACAGTATGTCTATCCGGACCCCGAACTAGGCATATGGGCAAATAATATCAATAGGAATAAACCCGTTGGGCCGGGAAAGGGTAAGGAAAGGATGCCTGAGTACATGTAAGCACGAATTTAGAGGGAGCCAAATGTGTTGAGTCGGTTTGTGAGTCATTTAGTAGGGTGAGTAAGTTTTTAGTCATTTTCATCTTTGAATTTAGAGTCAGGAAGTTTTGTTTAAGGCCGTGATAGGCCTTACTTTGAAATTTGAATAAGTGCTTTTTAAGCACATTTAGTCCATTTTGTTTCAGTTACTTTGAAATTTAGTAAGACTCCTCTTGTGCTATTACTGTTGGTTAGAAACGTGAATGATGAAGACTACTAAATGTTTAACATACTGTTGAGGAATGGTTGTTTGATCTTTTGCCGAAAACTTCCTTTATCCAGCTTAGGGGGAGAATGTTGATAATAAGAAAGCTAGATAGGAAAGAGATATGTACATCTTAAACTAAAGGTTGGCAACATGAAGTTATGGAATGAAATCAAGCCATCCCAACTGATATGCATAGCTCAAATGGTAAGCTGGCGACGTGCCTATATGAATATTTCCAATAAAGAAAGCCTAAACAGCTTGCATATCAAGAAGGTGATTTTGCATGATATAGCAAATAAACTAACAACGGCTATATGAACAAGACTTGGTGTATAAATATAAGAAGCAGAGCTTCTAATAAAATCACCAATTCATTCTCAAGTTCTCTGCCTTCAAAGCATTTTTTACATTGTTCTTGAATTGTTGAATTGTCAATATCTTCTTTTGCGTGAAAGTTGATATGTTAAGTTAGTAAGATAGAGAATCGAGTGTGAGTGACTTGATGAATAAGTCGGTATGATTCACGGGGTGTCAATCTGAATCTCAGCTTGTAGTTCTCTAGGTTGCTAGTTTGTGTCATTTTGTTTGTCGAAGTCTTTGTCACTTCGGTAGCGTTTGAAGGTTCTGTCGCTCCGTGAGTGTGCAAAGGTATGTTATTTTTTGTAATAATAATATAACTTTTGAGGGAATCATTCATCGGGCGTGGAGTAGGCTGAGTTTTCAATCACGTAAAATCCTATGTTCGTAGTTCTCGTTAATATTATTATATTCATATTTCAGAAAACTAAGGTACAACATTTGGTCTCTAATATGAAGTTGGAATAAACTATAACATTTGGCTTAGTTTAATTACCGTCCAACTAAAACAAAACAAAAAAGCCTTTGCTCTTAAGGATTCTTTCACCTTTGCTCTTGAAACAAAACAAAAGAATTATAAGAGGAAACAAAAGCTATTGTTCGTTCCTCATTCTTTGTCTTTCATTTATTCAATCTTTTCAACACTTAATCGATCTCCATTGAAATCGGTATTGTTTGATTGAGTTTCATATTGTTCAAATCCTTATGCTCAATCTCGATCCTTAAAGTCTCACCATACAAGTAATGTCTCCACGGCTTCATTGGCTAAACCACTGCTGCCAACTCCAAATCGTGAACTAGGTAATTCACTTCATGCCCCTTTAGCTGGCGAAGATGCATACACCACCACTTTGCCATCCTGCATCAGGACGGAGCCCAACCCTAAATATGAGGCACACTATCTTAGAGAACTCCTCTACCAACTTCTGGTAGTACCCTGCCATGCCCATAAAACTCCTTACTTTTGTCACTCTGCTAGGCGGTGACCAATTTCTTATCGCCTCCACCTTCTTTAGGTCAACCTTCATGCCCTACCTTTGATCAAGTGTCCCAAAACAACACCTCCCTCAGCTAAAACTCACACTTGGGGAACTTGGGATACGATCGCTTCCTCCTCAAGGTAGCTAACACTCCTCTCAAGTGCTATGCATGCTCCTTCTCTGTCTTGGAGTAGACCAAGATGTCATCAATGAATACTATGACAAACTTTTCTAATTACCATGAAACACCTTATTCGTCATCACCATGAAAGCCGCAACGGACGTTAGTCAACCTGAATGGCATCACTAAGAACTCATAGTGGTCATACCTCATTCGAAAATTAGTCTTAGGAACAGCTTCCTCTACTACCTTGAACAGGTGATACCCGAACCTCATATCAATAGTAGATAACAATGTTGCTCCGTGAAGTTGATCAAACAAGTCATTAATGCGCGGAAGAGGGTACCTATCCCTTACTATTAACTAATTCAACCTCTTATAATCTATGCACATCCTCATAGACCCATACTTCTTCTTCACAAACAGCATCGGTGCATCCCAGGGTGACACACAAGGACGGATTAAACCCTTCTCTAGTAGCTCCTACAACTGCTCTTTGAGCTCCTTCAACTCTACCGGTGCCATACGATAGGGTGTTATGGATATAGGTGATGTGCCCGACACCAGCTCTATATCGGAAGCCACCTTCCGCTCAAAAGGCACCTCCGACAAGTTGCCTGGGAAGACATTGGGGAACTCATGAACTACTACTACATCTTTAATCCTTCCCTCATCATCAAGGAGGATATGAGTTAGGAAAGACTCAAATCCACTTCTGATCAGCCTCTCTACCTTCGAGGCAGAAATGAAGGAACGCATGTTGTGCATCCGCCTCTAAGTCCCAGTGATGACTACATCCTCCTTCTAAGGTGTAGAAAACCTAATTTTCTTCTTCTTACAGTCCATCATGGCTCCATGTGCTCCAACCAATCCATCCCCAAGAGGGAAAAAAGGGCAAAAGATGAACGACAACGACAGAGAAGAAAGAGTGAGAAGCACCCGTATCAAACAAGGCATGATAGGATCTGCCAGAAATGACAACCGTACCCATAATGATATCCAAAGCGACCTCTGCCTCAACTCTAGTGGCATGCACCCTGCTATGCGCCTCTGTGTTCTTCCGTTGTGGCGTCCCTTTTGCCAAGAGTGCTGCATTAGCTCCCAAAAATGGAGCCTTTGAGCCTCAACCTCTCATCTTGATCCTAGAAGAAGCCGGTTCCTTTTGTACTGTCACCTCTGATGTTGTACGCTTACTCAGCCCTGTACACTCCCGAGAAAAATGACCCAGCTTCCCGTACAAAAAACAAGTTCCTACTTTCTTCAGACAGGCTCCCAATGTCGCATCTCATAGTCAGGGAAAAGTGGAAGGTCATATCATGTAGTAGACTGCTTCTGCGGCTCAATCGGGGTATCCATGTCACTTATGGTGACCCCGATCAAAATATGAGCTCTCAGCCCATACATAAACATCTTCTTCATGTCCTCCACCTTCTGCTCAGGGGAGCCCTTGTACCACTAGCTCAACTTGATGAAAGCCTTGTGGTAATCAGCTACCTTCATATCTCCTTGCCTGAGGTTGAGGAACTCAGCCCTCTTGTTTTTCTACCACTATTCTACAATGAACTCCTTCTTGAAAAGGACTAGGAATTCCTCCCAATCCTACCCGAATAGATCTTCCTCGACGTCCATCTAATTACTCCACTACCCCTTCGATATACCCCTTAACAAGTAGACATCATGCAACACTCTCATCTATGGTGCAGGTTACAGATACATGTACGTGTTGGTCCGCTGTTTCAGCCAATCAACTGCCCACTGAGAATCCATGGTCTCCCCATCAAAATTAATGGTGCCCACATGAGTCAGCTCCTTGAAATCCAGCCTAGGTACAGGTGGATCCCTTATCATCTAGACCGATTCTTCGTGATCACTATACGCATGAAGGCACTATTCAATATCCCTAATCATTTACAAACTTATCTCGATTTTTAGAAAACATTTGAAACTGTTTAAAACTCAACCATACTTGTGGTGTACATATTGCCATGCTCATGGCGTATCCTTGCTCATGCCTGTAGCATACATCCTATCACGCTCGTGAATAGTCTCACCGCCGCTGTGGTATATATATGACTACCCCCGTCATGCACATCTCCTTCCCCCTGTGACCAATGACTAACCACGACTATGGTCGTCACTAGGTCACGATCGTTTCCCACTGTTAGCCATGCCGGTGATGCTCGTTCATGATGTACGTCAGCCACGCCTGTGGCTGGCCCTTCCGTTTCAAAATCATAGAAACATAAACTTATAGAAGCCTAACACCAAAAGAAGCATCTCCATATATTATTCTGAACTGTTAGCACTGGTCGTTTTGAGGTTCATGACACCTCGGTACCAACAAGCACAACCAAGCACTAGGGAATAACCGGGCTCTGATACCTGTTGTTAAACCCGCCCCCGTAAACAACCTGATCGAACCACGCGGTTCAACCCATCACATAAACATACATAAGCATACATGTGACACCCCAAATTTTGGTTTGGTTACAAACTTACTCGATAAATATAAGTCAGGAATTGAAAGCCGAATTAATTTAATTAATTGGAGGAGTTGACTCAGCAGTTGACCAAGTATTAAGGGCTTGCAAGGCTCAGGATAATTTTCAGGTTGACTAAGTCATTTCAGAAGAACAGTTAAGTCTCTTTAATTAATTAGTTATGAGTTGAGAGTTCCGAACCGTTAGATGGATATAACGGTAAGGATTTGGTCTTGAACCATTCAAGTGAATGATGAGGACTGACAGTTTAATTGGACTAGGGTTTAGTTGTGGGCATTGAAGCCCAACTAAAGTTCCGGTGACGATTTGGGATTGGGCCGTTTCATGGATCCTATGGCAGGTTGGGTTTTAATCATGTTCATGTGTTGGAGGCTAGTGACACATGACCTAATTTTCCTATCCCAATGGACGCCGCTGGTAAATCATAAGAGAGAAGGAGGGAAGACCTCTGATCAATGATGAGAAGGAGAGAAGGAGAGGAACGTTCAGCGGGGTCTTGGAGTCTGAATCAACTAGACGTCTGAATATTGGAGAGGGGTTTGATAGTTTGCCAACGAAGTGAGATCGAGGGGAAGAGATTGAAGGAGGCTCAGCGTATTTGGCCATTTTGTAGAAGGATCTCTGTCGTTTGGGTTGAGCTACGGTTGCGGATGAGAGTCAGGCAGCGGCGGCAAAGTAGGGGAGGAGCTTCGGCGTCGAGAGATCGCGTCCAAGAAAATTGGAGGTCGTCGTTGGCTAGCTGGCAACTGGCCAGAGGTCACCAGGGCTTGCCAAAAACTGGTAAGAGCTCGACAGTAGCGAGACCTCTGTCGGAGAAGAAAAGGGATCAACTTACAACGTTGGAAAGTTAAGTGACTAATCTGGAATTTAGTTATTCTTAAGTCTTGTTTCTGTAGTTCTTAACTTATGGATGTTTTACAGTGAAGGACTTTGGGCTGTTTTGTCAACGACTAAAAGTTTTGGATCAGTAAGAGTAACAGAGGCAGTTATAGGAGTAACAAGTTTCACAATTGTTGCAAAGAAGTAAATGAAGCATAACTCGATCATTTGAGCTCCAAACGATGCACGATCAGATGCTACGAACTCGTGGCAGCGAGAGGACTCATCTCAAGTCAGTATCAAAGGTGTCAGATTTTCCTACCAGGTTGGAGGTTAGGATTACTTTTCTGCTCTAAGCGTAGAACTGTAATTAAGGTTATAGGAATCCGATAATGGATTCTCAGGATGGTAGAGTGGCTTGTGGTCCACTTTACCGATGTTGTATTTGGAGACGGGCTTTTTGGACTGTGTTGTAGCGTGCGATCTACTGTACAGTCGTTGTGATTACAGAGAAGGGCTCTAGGGCCGTATAGTAGCTCATGGAACTAGGTGGTCAGGAATCCAATGATTGGATTCTTAAGACTATATAGTAGCGTGTCATCTATTGTACATGTGTTGTACTTCAGAGTAGGACTTTTAGGCTGTACAGTAGCATGTGATTCATAGTACAGATAATTATATTATTTTGAGCATAATCTCTTGGCGATTGAACCGTGGCGTGTGAGTCACAGTTTAGATTACGACTAGATTAGGATTAGCTAGATAACTCTCGTTTATGCGTTGGTCATCCACCCATGGATTGCGCAATCCCCTAGGATTCTTTCAAGTTCAGATAGGACGTGAGGAGTTAACTTTCAGAGTTACTCTCATGGCTCTTTAGGGTGGTTTCATGGTGTGATCAACCATGAGACTATCTGCTCATAACTAGGTGTGGCTGATACCTATAGGACTACAGGGTCTTATTACTAGATGCAATGTTTAGATAGCCTTCTTGTTCTATCTTCGGTTTCGGCTTAGTAAAGGCTCTGTAAATTTTCAGTGAAGTCTTAGTAAAGTCTTAGTATAGTCTCAGTAAAGGCATAGTAAAATCTCATATTTAGTTTCAGTTCTACGCAAGATTAGTTTAGCCCCTTAGTGCTTATCACTGACCCTGTTAGATATTATTTTCTTAGTGTATCTGTGTGTTTAGTCACAGGTACTGGATCTGATGGTGGGGAGAGAGCTGGTCAGGAAATTTAATATCAGACAAGTTCTGTTTTTATTTATTTTTAGACTAGAGTTGCGTCACCTTTGATTTATTGTGTTTTAGGATCTGATATCAGAGTTGGCCAATTTTAATAAAGTATTCCATTGCAGTTTATAATGCTTCTTTTTAATGCTTGGTTAGTAGATTAGAGTTGAGTTGCGGTTCAGGTTGAACCTTGAGTAGTATTCTTCAGTTGAACCAGCGGTTCGACCAGAACCCGAGGATGCGGTTTCACAATACACATAATAACATAAATTCATTCTCGTCATAACATAATAAATAACAGCGTATGAACACAAAGCATCAAGGCTCGAAATCAAGTACCAAACAACAATGCAAAGCATCCCAAAATAGGGGGACTCAACATCCAAAGATAAGCACTGAAAACAACTGAAATCCTACAAACATGAAAAACATGAGGTCCTCCAGGTCGTCTAAGGTGTTCCAAGGTACCTCTCTTTATGACTTGATCGAGGTGTCATTACTACTCGTGTAGCTCTCTTAGGCGGCATTTTCTCCTGAGGTTCCATAGTAGATCATACAAGAAGAAAGAGACAGGGTAAGTGATAAGTACTGAGTGACAAAACTAAACTCGCGTAGAACTAAACTAACATCTAGTATTATGATCATGTGGTCCTATAGGCATCAATCTAACATCAGTCACCCCTATCTGTGAGTGGACAACCTCATGGTGGATCAGAACATGAAACCATCCTGAAAACTGTGTTAGCAACATCTGTAGCCATACTCAACACGTCCTTCCTAAGCCTGATTATAACCTGGGGGATTGTGCAATCTATGGGTGGGTGACCAACGCATAATCGGGAGCTAATCTACGTAAGCCTAATCATATCCTAACATGAACTATTTATCACACACCTTAGTCCAACCGCCAAGAGTTTATGCTTGAAATTTAGTACTGTCTAGACTGTAGAGCACATACTATTGCATAGCCTGAGGGCCCTACTTTGAATCACAACACATGTACAGTAGATCACACGTTACTATAAAGTCCTGAGAGCCCTATTCAGATTCACAATACCTGTACAATATATCACACGCTACTATACAGTCCTGGGAGCCATGCTCTGAAACACAACATTTGTACACTAGATCAAACGCTATGTACAGTCATGAGAATCTGATCATTGGATTTGGGACAACCTAATTACAGTTCTATGCTTAAAGTAGAAAAGTAATCCTAAACCTCTGATATCCTTTCCTAGTAGAGTCTGATGGGAAGCTTCCTTCCAGAGTTTAACTCTCATATTTCGTGTGACCTGTAGAGAAAAATTGTAAGGTTGAAATCCCAAACCCTAAATCCTAAACTATTATGATTTTCCCTACGTAGGTTTTCAATCAAGGATTGAAAAAGGAAGAAGAATATTGATTACCTTCTGAAGCTTCTTTAACGATCTCTAACCCTCTCCTACTGAAATGGGATCGATCAACTCTGCCTTCTCCACCTTTTGGAAGTGATCTTTGTTCGTTGTAGGTCGCAACTCTGATTTTATAATAAGTTCGCCACGCCCGTGGCCGACTTACCACCATGCTTGTTACTTCTTGACAACCACACATGTGACCTAATGATGGTCACCATCATGATCTCCGGATGGTCACGCCCGTGACAGGCTGCTGACCATGGTCATGGTCTATATGGCAACCATGTCCGTGAAAGACTGACGGTCACGCATGTAACTGTCTATTCATTACCTGATTTCCATTATTCCAAAATTCACATGAAAACCGAAAACCGACTATCCACCCGAAATCGGGATATCACATGCGACGACGAGAACTTTTGACGGCAGTTATCTTTTTTCTGGCAGCCATCTTTATTTCTCTTTTTTCTTATTTTATTGTGTTTTTTTAGTTCTTCTTTAGGGAAAGAATGAAGAAAACTTCTCCTTTTTTAAGTGCATATACAAATAAATAAATAAATAAATAAAGAAATTTTATACTTTTTAATCAAAGAGAAAAATAACTTATAGTTACACTTTTTTTATTTTAATTATAATCAAACAAAGATAAAAAGAAAAATAAACCTTGTTCTTCTTAATATCTTCTTTTTCTTTTCCTTTTTAATATATTTTTTTCTTCTTCTTTTTCATTTTTTTTCTATGCAGTAAAACATGTATGATTTAATATAGTCGGGATAACATAAATTATTAATTTATAATAGTTAAATTATTAATCGATAAATTAATCCCTAAACCCTAATTAATCGATAAATTATAAATTATTAATTAAAAGAGGTGTTTTCACAATAAGATGCTTCATGGTGCTCTATTGCAAGAGATTTTACCGAACGGTATTGGAGGGATGTGAATTGCATTTATCGAGTTCGAAAAAAATTAATGTCTTAGATCCTATGAATCTTGCAATCGCATCTTGGACGTCAGACGTTCATCAAGGCACTATAGCAAATTGGTTTTGACATTGCCAAATCCGTTCAAGGATGAAGCCGACTCAAGTGAAATAAATTTTGAAGAATATGTTATGAAGTTGAGGGTATGATTAATGGTATGGGTTATTGTAACACGATAGATGTAAGTCGGTTGTTGGAGTATCCAACTGAAAACGATGAATGTATTGCGACAGAAAGTTCATATTAAATTGTGGTCGACGTCGTTGGGAGTTTGATTGAGGATGAAGGAGATGATGATTTAACACCTTTGGAACCGGTCCCGAGAAAGGAAGCGCTTAAAGCCGTATCGACTGTTCATAACTACTTGTTGCAATTAAAGAAGACAACATCAGAGATTTTGAGTGTGCTACGGAAAGTTCATAATGATCTTCTACTAGATTTGAACTTCAAGAAGAAACAAACAACTATATATTCATATTTTTCTACCTTATCCTAGTTATATAAATTTCTTAATAAATTGTACTTATTGTTAATTTATAGAATTAAAAATTCATGTATTTATATAGGTTGGTTCTCAAAAATCATTATCTTAGTATTTTATTAAATTATACTAAATTATTAATTTATCGAATATTAAATTATAGAAGTTTTACTATACTTATTGAAGAAATTGCAGAAAATGATAAGAAAGTTGAAGAAAGTAGGGAAAAATATATAAAATTTTGAAAATAAGGAAATAGAAGAAGAGAAAAAGAAGGAAAAGAGAGCGAAATTTGAAAAAGATGGGGAAATAAAATTTTTACTATAAATTGACTTGAAATCTAAAACATTTGGCGCAATTTAAAAAAGTTTCAATTTTTTGTAATTTAGTGTCTATTGGACTCGATGTTAAGTCCACTATGGCCGAGGTAAAGTAACGCTAAATAATCGATCGGCGTTAAATCAAGAGGTAACCAATTCAAAGTTACGAAACACATAATGTAGCGTAGTTTTATTATTGACCGACGCCAAGTACATTTTCCAATACCGACGCAAAGTTACTCTTTTGTTGTAGTGGTGGTTGGGGATCTTCCTTTTCAAATTTGGTCGTTTGATGGATGGGTTGGTTAGGAGCGATGTGGCGGCGGGCCCCTTGCTGAGTG
The DNA here is from genome assembly GCA_030674075.2 of Linum usitatissimum. NCBI lineage: Eukaryota > Viridiplantae > Streptophyta > Magnoliopsida > Malpighiales > Linaceae > Linum > Linum usitatissimum. The sequence continues at coordinate 1,280,265 of JAUJYP020001182.1, forward strand.
GGAGTTGACTTGGAGAAGAAATGATGAAAGGTGGGGAGACCAGATTAGGTGACAAAGCCAACAGTGGAATTGGGAAGTAGCCATGGCGATGGGACGATGGGCATGCAAGAGCGGAGGAGCTGCAGACAGATCCCGGTGAAGTCATCCAGCGAGGGAGGAGGAGGCCAATTTTTTTGAAGGAGTCTTTAATGTCGTCAATCGCAATGTGACCATTGATTTGCTCCGCTCTTAGCTTGGCGTACACACCGAAAGGTTTGTTGGAGCCCCCGTTGTGCATCTGCTCTGCACGCTCCGAGCAATCTGGCATGTTGTGGTCGATCCTCTCGCAGAACTCACAGACTTCCACTAGTTTTTGGTATAAGAATTCCACCTTCTGTTCTTTGGCGTTAGGGATGTCGAGGATGAAGGCAGGTTGTAGAGCATCCTCCACCGTCACTTTGACAAAGGCCTTGACGGCTTGAGTCCCCCTGGTTTCACAGAAGCCGAGAGGGGAGGTAGTTAGCAGCGTGGGGAAGTAGGATTCGAGGATTCCCCGCACGAGAGCCCCAGTTCGGTGTTCCCAAGGCATATCAACGATATGAGTCCATATGGGGATGTTTTTGAAGCATATCTCATTAGCTCTTCCTGCTCCACCCCATGGCTTCAGACTAAGAAACTCCTCCGAGATAGGCAAAGGGTGCCAGAGGCACATTGACAAAGAAGAAGGAGATGAAAGTCTCTCCATACTGCCAAATTTTAATTTGCGGCATTTTATCCACCCCGTTAAAACACAAATAAAATATGATTTCAATGGGCTTACCCACTACCGTCTATAATTTACTAGACTGCTAAAAAACGTTCTAAATTTTACTATCATTAAATTCATATACGTCAAATTACTCGAATACCCTTCGAACTTCCTCTTTAAATACACAAGTTGAGGTCGAATGAAACACACTTCCTATTTTTCGTAAACTTTCAACAGTTGAAAGACTCTCTCAAATCAATCCCCGAAATCGCCCACCCACCGACGCCCGTAGAGGTAAAAAAAAAAATTCTGGTCGGCAAGCCGATCGGCGGCGTTGACCGCCGACTGTCTCTCCTGACCGTCGGCGTTGACCGTCGACTTCGTCGGCCGCCGGTCGGCACGCCGGCTGAATTTTTTTTACCTCGGCGGCGGCTGCTTTTTTGGGGCAGCTGTCCGGCGGCGACGACCTCCGGCAAGGACTACGGCAGTTGCGAGAGTTTTTTAAAGGTTCGTTTGAATGAGGTATAGCGTTTGTTCGAAATTTCGCGTCTCATAAAGAAATTTCATTTTACTATTTAAGGGGCGATTACGCCATTTCACTATCGAACTCAAATATTACAACAATATTAGGACGTTGGACAGTAAAATGCAGGGCGTTATTTAGCCATTCCCATAATTAACCTGTCCATGCATCATAAGTTGACCAATTATTAATTGTGGAGTTTGACTTGATAAGTTGAAAGAGAAACAGTTTTGGAGGCTACCAAAGACTGTTTCTGATATCCACCTTAAGCTTGGATAATGAGCGACTGCATCTGAGTAGAACCAAATGTAGTAGTGGAGGTAAAATGCCTTCTTACGGACTCTAATTAGTCTCTTTATTTTATTTAGGCTTTGAAACTCCTAGTGGAAGAAACAAAAAGGCTAGTGCCGTTGCCACTCCTTCATCTTCTTTTTGCCTTTTCACAAGCAGGGTCAATTTCGATTTTTATAATATTTACGATACAGTTGAGAGCTTTCTTTGTCTACTCTATTTGGCGTATTCTCACACTACGTTCTTGTTTTTTAACAACCAATGTCTCTTTATTTGCAGGCTTTCTAGTGCCTATGTATGTATGGTAGCTACTTTATATTATTATTTTATATGGGTTGACTTTTCATTCTTCATTTCCACTTTGTCAAAAAGGAGGGTGAATTGTAAGTCTTCCGGTTAGCATACATAGCGATGCTTCAGCTTCACCAACATTAATTTTGAAGGAAAGCCAATGAAGATCTCAATGGCGTAACTAAAGTATTCTGTTATTAATGTTATTAATTATAGCATTCCCTAACATGATTTGCCTTTATTTAAAGTAAGTTATCTTTCGGTTAGTAATCTATTATAGCATATTTAGCAAGTTGTGTTACGTAAGAAATAATTATAGTTACATAAGGTTTAGGTAACGACTTTTACTCTTACATAACAGGGAAAAAATTTCATCTTACGTAAGCCTTACATAACGGCATTTACTCTTACGTAATAGGTAAAAAATTTCATGTTACATCAGGAATAACTGTCGTTACGTAAGCCTTACATAACGGTCTTGACTCATACGTAATAGGCAAAAAAGTTCATGTTACGTAAGGAACAACTGCTGTTACGTAAACCTTACGTAACGGCCTTTACTCTTACGTACCACGCAAAAAATTTCATGTTACGTAAAGAACAACTGTTGTTACGTAAGCCTTACATAACAGCCTTTACTATTACGTAACACGTAAAATATTTCATGTTACATCAGGAACAACTGTCGTTATGTAAGCCTTACATGATGGTCTTTACTCTTACGTACCATGCAAAAAATTTCATGTTACGCAAGGAACAATTGTCGTTACGTAACGGCCTTTACTCTTACGTAATAGGAAAAAAACTTCATGTTATGTAAGGAACAGGTGCCCTTACGTAAGCTTTACGTAACGGTCTTTGCCTTTACGTAACAGGCAAAAAGTTTCATGTTACATAAGGTACAATTGTCGTTACGTAAGCCTTAGGTAACGACCTTTCCTCTTATGTAACAAGCAAAAAATTTCATGTTACGTAAGGAACAGCTGCCGTTATGTAAGCCTTACGTAACGTCCTTTACTTTTACGTAACAAGCTTAATTGTGCATGTTACGTAAGGCTTACGTAACGGTCTTTACTCTTATCTAACATGCTTAATTTTTCCTGTTATGTAAGTAAGAACTACCGTTACGTAAGCCTTATGTAACGGCCTTTACTCTTACGTAACATGCTTAACTCGCATGTTACGTAAGGAACAATTGTCGTTACGTAAGCCTTACGTAACGGTCCTTACTCTTACGTAACAAGTTTAATCTCTTCCATTACGTAAGGAACAACTGTCGTTACGTAAGTCTTACGTAATGGCATTTACTCTTACGTAACAGGTTTAATTTTCTTGTTATGTAAGGAGCAACTGGCGTTGCGTAAGCCTTACTAAACGAAATTTACTTCTATGTAACATTATTAATTTTATCTGTTACGTAAGGCAAAAATGTCGTTACGTAAGCCTTGCTTTACACCATTTACTCTTACTTACCGTGTTTAATTTTGCATGTTACGTAACTGACAACTGCCGTTACTTAACGACATTACGTAATGGACTTAATTTTACACGAGAAATGTTAAGAAATAAAAAATAAGTCATATAATTAATTTTAAAATATATATATTTTAAATGAAATAATGAAAATAAGATTATTAGTTATTTACCATTAAAAAGGTTATTAGTTATTTAATTGTTACTAGTAACTATACAACAAGAACTTTTATTTTTATTTTTCGAAATTACAACAAGAATTTTTGTTGGTCTTTAAGAAAAAAATTATATCAAAAAAATAATTCCCTAATTTGTAGGGACCTGAATGCGGTTTGGACTTTCCACCCAAAAAATATTAGCGGCGTGAATATATTATACAGCCGGTTGCCAGTAATATATAAAAATAGAATATTTTTTTAATTTAATCAAGCATCAACACTCAGTTGCTTATATTTTTATGGCTTGAATTAAATTTCATTAATTATTAGTTATCATAACAAACATTAGAGGAACTTTGATGAGAAAATGATGAAAATCATTTCTAATTTAGATAATTAATCTTGATAATTGATTTTATATTTTCTTAGATGTGTAGATAATTAATTATTATTTAATATTCTCTTTTCTTTCAACTGTTGTCTATTGTGTAAACTTCATTTTAATTGATTTTAACAAAAACTTTATTTTAGTTGATTTTAACAAAAGCTTCATTTTATTTGATCATTTATTTTATTGAAATAAAATTATTAGTCTACTGTAGAATATAGTGAACTAGTTCAAATTATTGATGAGGTTATGACCTTAAAAAATAGTAAGTTAGTTCATGCTATTGTAGAATATAGTGAACTAATTTAGCCTACTAATGAGGTTATGACCTAAAAAAAGGAGAAGCAATGAACTAGTTCAGCATACTCATGAGATTATGATCTAAAAAGGAGAATAAACTAATAAAAATTATTTTTAATTAAAAACTAAAAACATAAATTATGAAAATTAATAAGATAAACATCAATTAAAAGAAAAAAAATGTTACATACTAATTAATTATCTATCTACTTAAATAAAATAGAATATCAACGATTATAATTAATCATTTAGATTATAGATGAATTTCATCATCTCACCTATGTACTCCACAATTTTTTAGTTTTAAGAAGGCCCAGCCACGAGTTATAATGATGGATGCGATTAAGATTTAATTAAATCCACCTTGTTTTCAAATTTCAAACAAAATTAATATGGTAAAGAATTATGAGAATCATAAATGTGAAATATATCTCTTTATTTTTTCCTTCTAAACTACCCGATTAAACATGAAAAGTCTACACATTAAGAAATGTCCTGATTTTGTTACCTCGGAATGTACTTAGTTCTACTTGAAGTTGAACACAGAATCCAATCTTTTTTTATCAACCTTTAATAAGTTGATTAGGAGTATTTTCATCTACATATTTCAACAATTGATAATAAGGCTTTAATCGGTTATCAATTACTAAGATCGATGCGTATATTCTTTCTAAATTTACAAAGAATTGTTGATTTTCAAAGTTAATAAATAATAGTGTCACAAAATTGACTAACATTGTAAAAAATCATTTATTATTAAAAAGGTTCAATGAAGATAAATAATATTCAATATTTTTATATTTGTTAATTTTTATTGTGTTTTTTTGTAGAAGTATTTTAGAAATTTTCAAAACGTTATAAGGATGAATATAATAAAAATTACTGAATGAATTAATTACTAAAATTATTGATGTCATCATATAAATACAAATTTAAAATTCTAAACCGTTTTACGATGGTGATGGTCTACAAGACTCACAATTATGAGACGCTATATGAACTACATTGGTTCGCCATTAAATGCAGCTGCAAATGTGATTTATTTTATGGAAGAGGCTAGGATGAATATGGTTACGAAAAAAATGTTTAGACAATATTAAATTAGAAATGACGTAGATAATTAAGTTGAAACGTAGATTATACGATTTGATAATTATCAGCACTTACAGCACGTCGCACATCTTAGAACGCACCTCACGTTGTAGGTAGCCTCCAACGGCTACTTTCTAACGCCCATTAGATGAACGTTACAAAGTAGTCGTTGGAGGCTACCTATAATGCGCGGCGCGTCATAGGTGGCCTCCTCCTGCTGCTATAAATAATCCCCCCTTCATTTCTCACACATTCACTAATTATGTCCTCCTTTCTTCTTTGGTTTTTCGATACCGACAACAAAATTCCTGTTCCACAGTCAACTAGTCGGTAATATTAATAAATTTTTTTGTAATTTTCTCATTTTGTTGCCTACTAATATTTTTTTTCATTGTATGATGGATTACTTATATGGATCAACAGCTCAATCCATCGACTCCGAGTCGATCGATGGAGAACTACTTTAGGGCGAGTGCAACCGACATCGAGTTGGTGAAATTTTTGACAATGAGGTTGGTACCATTTGAATAATGCTTAGAGAATATTAATAACAGCCTAGTGTTAAATAATATTAGTAATTGCCTAGTATTATGTTAGCTAATGTACATCAATTTATATTGCTTAAAAATATTAGTACTTAATTATACCTAATGTTAGAAGATATTAATACTTGCTTATGCCTAATATTAGAAAGAATTAGTGTGCTTATCCCTAATGTTAGAAAATATTAGTAATTGCCTAATATTACGTTAGATACTAATAAGAAATGCATAATATTTTAGATTCATTATTTATTAGTACATATTAGTTACTTACTTAGTGATGTTAGATACTAATAATAATTCCATATAATATCGAATAGGAACCTAGCGTTACCCTACAATGTCATAGGACGTCTCACATTCCCCCATACCATCCCCACTTCTGCCCTTTCTTAAAGGCTGCTAGACTCATAACGATTGTTGATCTTGCGACCCTATCACCGGATCTGCATCTTGTGACGACGTTGGGGGAGAGGTGGAGGCCGGAGACGAACACTTTTCATATGTACCATGGGAGAGCAAGTTGACTTTGGAGGACGTGACGATGTTGACAGATTTGCATGTGGATGGTGATGTAGTCTACTTCTCTCTCAATCATTCTGGGCCGCACATGCTACAGTAGAGGAGGCCGATCGTCGATGGCCGATGGCGAAGAATGTCTTATAGGACGGACGACTGAGGATTGGGTGGTTGTACTCCACGTTCAAGAAACCGAAACACATTCCAGCCGATGACGGCCGTATACTAGCACTACAAGAATCTACTGATCTAACAACACATAATTAACGGTGGATATGCAACCGCTACGTATTATTTAACAGCGGATTGGTTTTAAGCTAACATCGGTTGCTTATCCTCAGTTTAAATGAAATTTTAACAGCGAATAGTATCGGCTGTTATAGTTTTTCGCGATTAGAATGTTTAACAGCGGTTTATAACCGCCGTTAAAACCACGGGATATAGCACCAACAACCCTTTCTTCCTCATTTTCCTTCTTCTCCTCTGCCATTTTCTTTCTTCTCTGCCGATTACAGTTGCATTCGCTGCTGTTTGCATACGTCGCCGTAGTCGATTTTGTCCCACCGGTCGCCGCCGGTCGTCGTCGTCCTCTCCATCATCTCCTTCAATCGATTCCCAACTCAAACAAGTGAATATGGTTCAAATTAGGTCAAAGTGTTAGAGAATTAAGGGTTTTTAATTTAGGTGAGTGATTGGGGGTTTTGATTCAATGTTCTGGGCATAACAACTTGTAACGTTTAGATTTTAGTGTTAATTTAGTGGATTATGGTTATTTGAATTGGGAATGTTAGAGCTAAGAGTAAATTAGGGTTCTTCAAATTGATTTGAAAGTTTTGGGATTTTGATAGTTATTGATCTTTTACAGCAGTTATTCCGAAGAAATCGAGCACACATTGAGTTCTATTGGATTAGGAGGATCTAATTTAAGGTTGGTGTATATTTTTTGTTATAACGAAATTTGAAAATCTAGTTTAGTGAACATATGTGGTGAGCTTTTTTAGTATTATCAATAGCTTAAAAATATATATGTTAATCCATATTACATAATTGATGATAGTTAGGGTGCATATTAGAATGTGAGTATGCTTGATAAATTAACATATGAGTTATAATTGTGTAATTGATATCTAAACTCGAATTTGGTAGTTTGATAATGTAATGTGGCTAAAATAGATAATATAATTTTTGCAGATTGAAGAGTATGAGTATACAAATATAAATGAATGGGTCATGCCGAAATGTTCAAAAATACTGTTATACTTTTACTCTGTAATTCAATATAGATCATTATGAGTAGTAATTACTTGCTAACAATTTGACTAAGTAGGGTCTTTAGCACAAAAAAATAGATAAGTCTTGGATGTATATGCCGCGAAACACTCGAGAGTACATACAAGGAGTAGAGAATTTTCTTGATTTTACATATGCACAAGCTCGGCCAGGTGTTCAATCAATTCCTTGGCCTTGTCCTGGATGTTGCTGTAATAAAAAGCTAACCCAAAACAATGTATTTGATCACTTATTATGGTGTTCATTCCCTATTCAATACAAAATTTGGGATATCCATGGGGAGAAGCGTGGAGATGGGGGGTCATCGAGTCATCAAACGATAGTGGTAGGTAGTGCTTCAAACCCAACTGTAGACAACGATTCTGATCAACGCAGTCACGTAATGCTGCATTTGGTGTTGTTAGACAAGAAGGTGCAGAAGTAGAGGATGTTGTGGGTGGTGAATCCGGATCAAATACTAGACTAGTGCATACAAAACATGCCGAGTTTGTCCGTCTGATGCAAGATAGGGAACATAAGCTATACCCTGGGTGCAAGTTCACTAAAATGTCGTTTCTAATGAGATTGTACCACATTAAGTACATGTACAAAATCAGTGACAAGGCTATTTCTAGCATACTGGAGTTATTGTGGGACGTGTTTGATTTTGCTCTCATTCCAAAATCTGGATATGAAGCGAAGAAAATAGTTAAAGCATTAGGGCTCACCTATAACAAAATAGATGCATGTCCTAATGACTACATGTTATATTGGGGAGGTTCTATAAATGATCAGAGTTATAGAGTTTGTAATGAACCTAGGTTCAAGACTCCAACACCGAGTAAGCAGAGAATTGTTGTCACACTGAAGAGGAAGCCAATTGCCATTAAGGTGTTCCGTTATTTTTCGATCATTCCACTTTTGAAGAAGTTGTTCATGGTTGCTAAAACTATAGAGGATATTATTTGGCACTCAATCAAGAGTACTACTGATGGGATTCGAAATCTTGGAAGTATTTTGATATGAAGTACCTTGAGTTTGCTAGTGATCCTAGGAACATAAGACTTGGACTTTCCAGTGATAGTTTCAACCCTATTGGTACTATGAGTACCAATCATAGCACTTGGCCTATACTTCTGTTTCTATACAACACAGCTCCATGGTTGTGTATGAAGCAGACTAGTATTATACTTTCTAGCATTATTCCTGGGGAGAAGCAACCTGGTAATGACATCAATGTTTACGTAAGTCCACTAATTGATGAGGTGAAAACTTTATGGGAAGGGATAAAAGCTTTTGATGTTAGTAAAAATGAAACGTTCACACTAAGGGCTGCATTGATGTGGACAATCAATGATTTTCCAGGTTTAGAAATACTATCTGGATGGAACACTCACACAGGTCAGGCATGTCCGACTTGCAATTTTGACTCACTTCCATTGCGTCTCCCAATTAGTGGAAAAAAAATTTTATAGTGAGTCGTCGGTTCTTATAAATAACTCATTGTTTCAGACAACAACGAACTCGATTGGATGGTAAGATTGAATTGAGGCATCCACCCATTATGAAATCTGGTTATGAGATTTTGGGACAAGTTGACAATATGAATGTAGTATTTTGAAAGATTGAAGATCCTAAGACCGAGAAGAAGAGATCTCAAGATAGTGATAAGAAGGTGAAGCAATGAAAGAAACGAAACATATTCTTTGAACTCCCTTATTAGGCATTCAAGCTCATGCAACACAATCTTTATGTAATGCATATTGAGAAGAATGTTTGTGACAACTTGCTCTTCACATTGTAAATGACAAAGACAAACGAAAAGATCTTCTGGCAACGCGACATGATATAGTAAGTATGAAAATTAAAAGGGAATTATGACCTGACGAGAATGGTAGATGCCCTGCAGCCTTATTTACTTTGGCTAAGCAGGAGATTGACAGAATCCTACAGACACTTAAGGGTTTGTCATTTCCAGAAGGATATGCTAGTAACATCTCTCATTGTGTCCACCTTGACCAACAAAGGATGTTCGAAATGAAGACTCACGATGCACACATTTTATTACCCGAAGTGTTACCTGTGGCGGTAAGGAGTGTATTACCAAAACAAGTGTAGGCAGTGATTGTTGAACTCAGTTCATGCATCAAGGCTCTATTTGCACGAGTTGTTGATTGCAATGACCTAGATACTATGCAAAAACAATTTTTCCTCGCCATGTGTCACTTGGAAGTGATCTTTCCGCCATCTTTTTTCACTGTGATGGTACATCTTGTACTCCATCTGGTTGAGGAAGTTCGACTTGGCAGCCAAGTACAATATAGGTGGATGTATTCGGTTGAGAGGTATATCTCTCGGCTATTCATAATTGTTTTTAAGAGTTTTTCAATTTGAATGTAACTTGAATAATTAATTCAAATATGTAGGTTTTTAGGAAAGTTGAAAGGGTTTGTTAGTAATAGAGCAAAACCAGAAGGATCATTGTTGAAGGTTGGATATCATATGAAATATTTACCTTCTAATCGTTATACCTGGAAAGTCATGTTGAGTCACGATTGAATCATGAAAGACGGTTCCATGAACCGGATGAGGAGCAATCAATTATATCTTCAGAGATTTTTCTAGTAGTTGCCAAAGCAGTGGGGAGTCGAAAGCCTTACAAGTTAAAAGAGCACGAGATGCTACAGGCACATCGGTATGTGTTGTTCAACTATGAAAGTGTTGGACCTTTTATTGAGGACTACGAATCTATAGTAAAGGGTAAGTATCAAGGTGCAAGAGCACAATGGAGAGCAGCCTCAGAAATTTAGAAAACTATGCATCTTGAATTTCCTAACTGGTTTAGATGGCGGGTAAGTCTTGTCAATAATGTTCGTATGGAATGTTACCTACGCTATGGTTAAATTAGCTATTGAAATTGAATTTTTTATTTGATAACGATCATCAATGATAAAGATGTGACTCATTCAGCTGATTTCAAATTTCTGGCAAGAGGTCCTTTCAAAGAAGCAACCTAGTTTTCAACACTCTGGAAAGGGAGAGGATGCTAAAAACATAGAAAAGTGGAGTGTTTGTTAACTTTATTACTCAAAGTTATGCTAGTTCAGTAGACATGAACCCAATGGATGGTTCAGTCCCATATTATCAGAAATTGGAAGATATCATTCAATTGAATTACTTCGGACGATTAGTCACATTATTCAAATGCAAATGGGCTAATACCCTGACAAATAGGGGGCTACATGAAAGATGATCTTGGATTTGAATCTGTTAACTTCTCTCATGTAATACACAGCGGTAGTTAAGCTGGAGATGAGCCATACGTGGCAGCAAGTATTGCCAAGATGTTGTACTATGTTACTGATGTGAAGGAGGCAGAATGGTGTGTTCTTATTCATATTAAACCAATGGACTTGTATGAAATGGGTGATGAAACCAATGCAGGACATGTATCTAAGGCATTCCAGCACCAAGAAATGCCTAATGTTGATGATGGATCAAACCAAATCTCTCTCACGGTTTGGTGTGGAAGCAAAATTTGATCGAGGCATTATATCTTTTCCAACATTTGATTGTTCAAATTAATGCATATATTTTTTATAGCCACTAGTCTCTGAGTGTATTATATGGTTTCAGTCATGGCAGACGTTATGGAAGGTAGTAGCGCTGGAGGGCATAGAGGTGATGATGAGGATCAGCGGCGTGCGGCGGAGAATTAGACGTTAGAGTGATATGTGTGTTCCATGTACGGTATGTATACGTTCTGACTCAACTCTATATCACGTATGTATATGTTATATGTGTGTGTTTGTAAAATATATGATGTATTAGTTCTGCAGATGAAAATGGTTTTTTTAAGTCTAAGGAAAAGTGGACGGTTAGAGAGTGGAGCAACGTTGGGCAGGATGGGAGGAGGATTTTCATCGAGTTGGGTGCAGGTCGAGTGCCTTGCAAACAATCGGGCCAGTATCTATGATAGGTGCTTGGGAAGATCATCAAACTGAAATGCTTCCCTATTGACCAAGACAATTGGCGTTATGTGAGCGACTTGGATAAGGCTGATTGTTGGCATCAACTCATAGAGGTAAATAGTAGAGTATTTTCTATCCCTTATTTAGAAAATTGGAGCATTTTATATATTTTATCAATGATTTGTTCAATCAATCTATATATATAGCCTGAGTTATGTTGGAGGCCTGAGGATGATAAAGACATATGAAAGTATATCTTCCAAGATCTAGGGAAGAAGTGGAGAGAGCATCGATGGGCAGTTTGGAAGAAAGTCCATGACCCGAAAAACCCTAAGCCTATAACTAAGTATGCATCAGTGAAGCCTAATACTGATTATGAAGTTCACGATTGGGAGAGGTTTGTGAAGTATAAGTTGGGAACAAAGGGAGTGAGAAGATCGACAATTAACAAGGACAACAGAAAGAAACAGTCGATCTACCATACAATCGGGCCGAAACCATTCAACATAACGCAACAATAACGGGTATGAATTAAATTTAAAGTGCATTAGTTTCCTAAATTTTGAAGCTAAACTTCATGTGTACATGGTTTCATAGGAGGAAGAAAAAGGAGGGCCAATTAGTAGGGGAGACCAATTCCTAGAAACTCACAAGTCCGATAGGAAGAAGAAGAAGTTCCTCAATGATGCAACGAATGAGATGTATGTAAGTATTCAAGTACCCTAAATTTTGTATGAACTTTAATTTGTATGTTATTTCTATATATATGTATGATGGACATACATTCTTAACTGCATATGTTTTCATTTTTTTGCATGCAGAATCAAGTGGGAAGGAATATTAATGATCCAACCATTGATAATTCACAAGTTGGCCTGAATGATGTTGTGGGGAGATGCTATCAAGGAAAAGAGCAACTGGGAAGAGTGCGCATATGGGATTTTCCAAGAAGCCTTCGGTGATAAGTTTACTAAAACCATCTATGTTTGTAGTTAAAAGAAGAATATAATCTAATCGACTTGTCATGGGTTAGTGAATTTGTTAGTGCACATGTTATGTGATTGTTGGCTTGTTTATCAATTTGGCATGTACTTTGTTTGCTAAAGTATGTGTTAGTAGTATATACATATATGTTATGTTCGATTTTTTGTAACCTTAATAAGTCTTGTGTTCATTTTTCAAGTGTTTGATTCGAGTTCAAGTAGCACACAGTCCTTTTCTACCCCGAGTTAAAGTCGAGGACCGGTCATGCGACAGTTTGCAAAGCTTATGCTTGCGGAGTTTCAGAAGCAAACTAGTACTCTCTTTCCAGAGATGCAGGCGATGGCTCGAATCTTGGAAGGTTCTGTACCGGACTCATCTAGAGCTTACAGATCATCGGGAGCTTCCAAAGGAAAAGGACCAGCCGAGGATAGCCCACCAACTGATGAGGAAGAGGAGGAGGAGCAGGATAATGAAGACGAGTAGTGTTAATGTTATTAGTATTGTATTTCCAAATGATGTAGTAAATCCGCTGTTAAATCTAACATTGGATAATGTCCTTTGTAAGGTTTAACAGCAGATATGAAACCGTCCTTAGAAATCCTCCCATCACTTAACCTAATGGTGAATTCCTATATGCTGTTAAACCATTTAACATTGGCTAATCCGCTGTTTAATTGGACTAAAAACTGTCGTTACATATGCTAATTGTTGTAGTGTGGGATAGTATGCACATGCATAGATGCTAGCATGCGTAGGGGTGTTATGTTCGTGGATGGGTCAGCTGCTTACGTCCTTCTATTGTACCTGCTCGCGTTGCGAGAAGAGAGGTATTTTGCTTGGGGGTAGCGGTTTTGTCGTGGGTTAATTGGGAGCTTGGCGGTTTAGTGTTCAGGTTGGAGTCTTCTGCTAAGAAGGGGGCAGGTGATATCGCCGGTTAGACCGTGCTGCTTACTGCTTAGGAACTAGAGAGGTTATCGGCCATAGCATGGCGTGTGCATAGGGACATGCTCAGAGGTCCAGATGCGTTGGGACTAATTGGAATAACCCGCCTATATCGGTGTCAGAACTGGATGCATGACAAGAGTCGGCATCTCTTGCTCCCGGAGTACAAGAAGCTGTTCGATGAGGGCATCCTGTTCGTGGTAAGAGCTAGTGCGTCATTCAATTTCTTTCTAGTATTCCCATCTTAGGATGTCATTTAATTTATGTCTTGTCTTCTAGTGGGTCCCCTACCGAGGTCGTGTAGATTCAACACTCTCTTGTGGCACACAGGGTCGTTGCCCAACTAATTGCGTCCCACAGTATCTCTTGGCACGGGCAGATAGTCCTCAAACAGTTTGGGATGTCCCAGCCCATACCCACAGTGGACATGTTGGAGGGCGAGGTCATGTTCTTGCTTGGACTGACGCAGAGGAACGAGCACGCTTGGGAGACAATGGTGGATCAGTACCTTGTCCAGTGGGGTAGCAAATTAGACCAAGTGGCAACGAGTGATTTTCTCGACGATTCGCAGAGGTGGTACTTGCACGACGAGTAGATGGTGTTGTACTGTCAGTGCACTCGCCGGTGGACTTCGAGACGTGGGATTGTATAGCAGTCCATTGTATGTACTTTAGCACCCCTCTAATTAGTAGGTTTCCACATTATGCAACGATAACATGTTTTCTTTGTCATTTTGCAGATTGACGGGTCAGAGAGCGTATCTGTTAGGGTAGGTTCACAGGATCAGCTTAGCCGAGAGGACGCCAAGGTGATTCAATAGTGTATGCGTTCCATGATGTGTGCGAGCGGAGAGCGTAGGCTTGATGACACGGGACATCACCGACATATGGCTCCCACTGGATAGATCTCCATGGGTTACGACCCGTACGCCTTTGAGCCATTGAGCCAGGCGACTGTCCCCCCACCAGATGTTCACGACACCAGAGGACCCACCAAGCACAGTTTATTCAGCGGCCATACATCCCCGACTTGTCGACCTGCATTGCGAACCAACGCTCGATAGGTCATGTGCGACAGCGAAGACCATCCCTTAGCAGCTCACTAGAGAGGGGGGGGGGGGAGGTCGTACATAGATTATGTTTTGGGTTCTCTAGACTTCTCATGTTATCATTGCAGTCCGCTTTTATTTATGAGGTCATTATGGTTGTACTACTAAGCATGACTCATGTTATTGATAGTTGTTTCCACTTGTTTGTTGTTTACACTTATATGGTTTTATGACTCATATTATTGATAGTTGTTTCCACTTATATGGTTTTATGACTCACATTTAGTTAAAGAAACACTTGAAATTGATTGAAATTAAAGCAACACTAACATGATTACACGCTCACTTAAACCTTAGCACATGAACATGAAGTTAAAATTAATTGAAACACACAACATAGGGAACCATAAACAATCAACGGAAACAAACACATGGATAGAGGTGGCGTATTGTCTTCACATTCTGATGAGGATTTCTACCTTGAGTTGTTGGGCACCTGGTTTTCCTCTGAGTTGTTGGGAAAGTCCTTCGCTTATGGCCCAAGGTGTGGCTTATGGGACACACCATCGGTGATGTTGGGACGGTCAGACATTGGCCTCGTCTGTGTCCATCTTGGTTGCAAGTGGTACAATGTGGCTCTATGTCTTCAGTCCTTTTTTTGTGGATTTTTGTGTGTCTGGGTCTCCCTTACACACGGAGAAGATTTTGGTTCCGGATGATCTTAGGTCAACCATGTTGTGCCCAGTCCTCCGGTCCATTGATAGGCGGAAACTAGTAACATATATCTGAGCAATTGAGGACATCTTGAACATGGGATGCACGTATTGGTACGGGTTGATGTTGACTGCATTGCACATCGCATAAGCATGGCTACACAGAATCTTTGAGTGTTTGAAGATGCCACAAGAACATGAACCAGTAATGTTTGTGTGATCGAGGTAGACCATGTATGTATGGTTTCCATATCCATTTCTATTGTTGTACGCACTAACCACATCATACTTGCCCGTTGTGTGATCGAATACCCACACCGTGTGAGTCTGTCCATTGACACTACACTAACGCATGGTCGTACAACACCTCTCAGTCCAATATTCATTAGCACGAATGTCTGCCTTATATTTCTTGCGCCATTCATAAAAAAAATCTAGTAATCCTACCAAACACAGCACAACTTCTATAAGAACTCCAAATTAAGTAACACTACGAAAACTCGGAAATCACATCAAAAGCCTTAAACACATACCTGTTAAACGTTGGCTGGCCAAAGCACATATCGGTAGTGACCTAATCCCTTTAAACACTACGTTAATACTCTCAGCCATGTTCGTTGTCATTATCCCGTGGCGCATCCCCCCCCCCCCCCCGGCTTGACATCAACACATTAGCTCCACTTCTCTACGTCTTCGATGACCCAAATTGTCTTATTGAGGCCCAGTTTGGCATCAGCGGCAAGGAAACTAGCAAGATTGGTGTTGAACCTCCTCCGTGAACCTTCATGGACTATATCACACGGTCTCAACAAATTGCCAATGGAATTTAGAAAGTTTTGAGGGAAAGTTAACCTATGGAATTCAATTTTGCCTTCATGTTGGGTTCCTTCACATGGTTTTTGTAATTGCTTTTATAGTGTTGGCTACACCATCTCTATACCCAGCCTCCACCAATTTGGTCCATCATAGCTCTAAGTCCGGCATGGCGATCCGACATGACGCATATGTTTTGTCTGTCTTTCACTAGTTCTTGGATGCAACGGAGGAACCACACCCAGATATCAATGCTCTCTTTGTCGATGATGGAAAAAGCTACAATCAAAATTTTATGATTGCCATCCAATGAACTAGCCATCAATAGGGTGCCACTATATTTTCCAGTGAGGAAGGTGTCATCCACAACTAGCACATGTGGACAATGTTAGAAACCTTCAATGCACTGCTGGAAGCTCCATAATACATAACAGAACTGCCTTCAAACAACGACACCACCAATTAAGTCATCAAAGTGGAACTGGACTTGGGTGCCAGGGTCACGACTCTGCACTTCGTTGAAGAAATCTTGAATTTGGGTCTAAGACTCCTCCCAATTGCCATACGTCATCTCGGTAGCCCTCGGCTTTTCGTACCATGCCTTTCTGTACGAGATCTAACATTGGAAAAGGTGTGAAATCTCATCTTGGATCAAACGGATCAGAAAGTGTGGCCTTGACCGGACAAGGTGCATCACCGCATCCGTGATGACATTCCCATCCAGTTGGGTAGATTTTACGTTGTGCTCGCTTCCGTCACATGTGTGATGTGGATTTCACTGTCGAACCGTCCAAAACCCGTCATCTGCGCTGTTGGTGAGGCATAACCTCCATGGATTATTGTTGGTTTTGTACGATCAACACCTAACCTCCAACTCCTAAGTCTTTAAGCGAGATGTCGCTCGGGCTCGATTGTTATGGAAGGCCTAGTGTTTGACATCAAGACTTGCGTCCTTCTTAGTGTAAAACCGTTGACCGATGTAAAACCGTCGCCCAACCTTGTGTACAGCTCGGGTGGAGTGTACTCACTTGGGGGGCACTAGACGATGTTGTAGCGCCAGCTCCGATTATAACATGAGCATCCTCCCTGGTGGATGGAGAGGGCCAATTGGTGTACCATTGTCGTCCTCACTCAAGGCTTGATCATCTTCCTCTTCCCCATTGTTGTTACTCGGGTCATACTCAGGCTCGTCGTCAAGCTCGTCGTGTTGTGTTGTACATCACTCGGGTCATACATCAGCGTTGTGTTGTCCGCCGCACTAAGAGACCTCATCCACGTTCTATGAACCAGAAGGTTCAAGTACCCAGTCGTTGAGGATTGACCAACAGAGCCATAAATACCGGTGATTGGACCTTCAAAGTTGAAATACAGCTCCAGATTGTTGCACATAGGGAAGTTATTTACCATGTAGTAAATAGCTCCCCAAGACACTTCATTAGTGCATGGCCGGAGACAGTACCCATCAATAGAATCGTCGTCCACCATAGGATGACGATAGTACACATTCCGAAGGATGGCCTCCGATTCGATCTTCATTTTCTTCAGAAAAACAGGAATCGCTCGGGGAAAGGTGGGGGTTGAACTCATCTTCACTCTCTGAGAGTGACCACCGGCAAACTCAACTCAAATGTTAGAGTAAAAGTGATGCCCCCCATCAGGTAATGAAGGAAAACTCGACCATTATCTATTGAGAAAAAAAGAAAGGAGAAGTAGAGTAAGAAGATAGAGTGAAGAAAGGGAGTTCAGAACTTCTGAGTTGTCTGCAATAGATGTCTCTTATTAAATAGATGAAAAGGGTAATAATACTACAGAATATGCGACAACATATTTCCTCTACTAGCATATCCCACAACATATTCTTTCAACTTATCTGCAGGATTCCTAGCCATTCACAACTGTCTGCAACTTTGACCACGGGGCCACAGCTTTAAGCAACTGTGGTAGCTTTGGACCATGTGCATCAACTTCCAGACATATTTTTCATCTTTTGACTAGAAAATATAGCTTTCTGTCAGCTTTATCATTTACTCAGCTTTTGACAATTTGGATCCAATGTAAGTAATTTACTATAATAATTTAGGATAAGGAAGATTTATTAAAAAATACCATTTATTTTATTTAACATTGCATAACGAGTACATAAATATTACAAAATTTAAAACCTTCTCTGCTTAAGCTTAAGTGTTGCATCATTCAACTCTTCAGTAAGACCATCTATATACCTATCCTTACACTTTATTATGCCTGCCCTCTCAACTTCCCATTCAGCATGAGCAGCTTCCATCTCAGCACAAGCAGCTTCAATCTCAATGTCCTTCTCAACTAGCTTCTCCTCCATTGTAGCTCGCATCTCACACCTCACTGATTTCTCAACCAACACCACCTCCAACTTCTTCTCGAACCTACACTTATAGAAAGGAAAATTGAAGTATTTCTTAAACTTAAACATCATTAGTCTCGATGCACGCAATCCACAATCCCACTTCACTCTTCTCCAAAGTAGGTGAAAAAATCATTGGACTCATCGGGGCAGGCGAGACTTGTTCATAACATTCTTGTTGGACTTGCTTGAAGACATTTTGACAAAGAGTAGGAGGAAGCGAGGAGTACAGAAATTGGTAGGAGGGTGATTTTTTTCACCACAACATGCACAATTTATATAGGGCTGGAACATAGCCGTTGGATCGCCTCTACAGCATGCCGCGCACCGTAGGATGTGTCGCGCGTCCTAGGTTAATCCAAAAGCTATATTCAAACGGCGCTTTGAAATAGCCGCGCATTGTAGGAAGCACCGCGCTTCCTACGATGCGTAGCGCGCTGTAAGTGCTGGTAATGGTCAAATCGTGTAATTCATATTTTGACTTGATTATCTACATAATTTTTGATTTAATCTTGCCTACAAAAATTCATATAATTAAATGGAAGAAGACATGTGCTGCTAATTAAAAAAAAATCCGATAATAATAATTCCTTCAGAAAGACACAATTGGAGAGTGACTATGTGAGTTTTAGTTTTACAATTACCATACCCTATACAATGTTAAAGGACGAGTGCATGTTATGTACAACTATAGTCTATAGCGTAATTAAGGACATTTCACCCTATTTTATTCACCAATGTCTGCCATTCCAGTTGGCTTAACTCACCCTATCCCTTGTACATTACCAATATCATGTGACTAACTTTCTACTTTCAATTATGTTTTAGGTTCGTGTCATGTTGTTTGTCCGTTAATTAATTTGTAATGCAGGGCTTTTAAACCATCAATGATATACAGAAAAGTTTAAACGTTATATTTGTAAGTTAGCCCGATCTGATCCTATTCAGTACGAGGTTTTGGATTATCCAAAGCCAGTGTTGACGGGGCAAGTCGGGCTAAACCCGATTGGATCTTCCACCACTAATGACTAAAATGAATTTTTGAAGTAGATTGTGTGTGCTTTTTGTATATATGGCAAATTCATGCATTACTTCCAAATCTATTTTATATCCAATACTGTAATACCTCGTTGATTATTATTCTGTATACCACGTTAACCTTCTTACCAAATTAACAAAGAACAATTTACTAGAATTATGACCTTGATACAAGGTAGTAACACTATAATGATAGTTTGATGCTCGGGTTGGGTCGTACTAACCTGAAAAGTCTCATAAGCTGAATCTCTATATTGTCTAAACATTAAACCCGATCCTATTTCGTTCTTGTTTAAGGGTTACCTATAGGCCGGTTGACCAGGTCTGCCCTTAAATCTGTTTGGAACAACTCGACCTGATTCCCACCTCTAAGCCAATCTTGTCATCCACAACCTAGGCTCATTTTATCTAACAAAGTAAAGTAATAGAGAAAGTTAAAGCAAACTAATGAAACTAATAACATTGAAAACAATGAACTAAATTGGTAGAAAAAATAAACTATTAATGTTGAAAACTAACTATAACCGATAAAAAACTAACGATAAAAAACCCCTTAATGAATGATATAGTACCTTTGTGCGTTGTATAACTTTAATTTATTTAATTAATGATTCAGGTATAGTAGTATGATCACATGACTAGCAAGTTCAGGTGTCGGGCTCAGAGGTCTGCAATCCAGCTAATACCTAAACCATAAGGATGAAATCGTTGATATGAATTGATCGTTGGCAACTGAACTGCTTCGCTTGACATTCATCGCCCGTCATATGGACATCATAGGGCGCCCGATCACGTCAGCTGACCGAGGAGACGCCATATTAGCTTATTCGCTCCCGATAGGGTTTTAGGCTTGGAGAATCTTGCTCCTTAATTGTCAACAACCATGATCTTGTCTAAGGTTAGTCACCATTCACCAAACGACATGTGGCAAACAAACTCATGCCACCATGGACATATGTAAGTGTGATAACCACTGCATTTATGATACATCATATACCCCTGCCCGACCCTACGTACCTGCCTACACATGTACCCCTACCCGACCCTACGTACCCACCTACAACTATACACTTGCTTGTGATATACGCTTATGATTGGTCACTCACATTCGGGAACACATTGATACTTCTCTTGATCCACACATATTATGTTGGAAATGCAAAGAGAAATCAGTTTGGTTAAAATGTTGGTTGGTTAACTCGGGTTGCATCAAAACGCTGCAACTGAACTTGCACATTGCAAATCAGAATTGCTATCAATTGTATTGCAATTCCAAGGAGAGAATATGATGATGGACTTAACAAAATCAGTTCCTGATTCTCGCCATATTTCAGAATACCAAATGATCATTGAGGACTGGGATTGAGGACCAAATTTGGTGGGATTGATGAGCACTTCATGTTGAAGCTTTCGACCATCCTATCGAACCATTAATTGTTGGGCATCTCCATCCCCCATCATTGTCTTGATACTAAAATCGATGTATAATTACCTATTGATGTTTTTGTTGATAACTTTGCAGCATGTCCGATATTATTGGACTTTACTGGAGCACATCCAGTCTATGTTAGTGGCAAATCTGAGACTGTATTCTTGCCGACCAACTTGATTGGTTACTCCGAACTCCAGTACCTGGGTATTAGGCATGTGAAGTACACGACAGTCGATGGGATTTGGTACTTGGACCCGAGTAAGAGTCTAGCCGATGGTTGGTAAGAGGTGGAGAACGATCAAGACATCACTGAGGGACTTCGTGTAGCTGTTGGCGATGCAGGAAGGATAACCCTGTACATGTAGGGTGTCAGTGGTGAGGATGGTGCTGACAACGTAGAGGGGTCCATTTTTCCATCGGATGACAGGTTCGATGGGAGTGATGGCAGCTGTTCGGTTGACAACTCGATCGGTCCTGAATTCATTCATTTGTTCGAGGACAGTCTGCGAACGTCAGCTGATGAGTTCGAGGTGGCTTTGCACAATATAGGTGTCTGGAGGACTCAGAGGGTGGGGATTTACCAACAGTACTCGTCTGGAGAGGAAGTGGATCAAGTATTCCACTCTGAGTCCAACTTCGCCCCAACTCCACCACAAGTTCTAGTGGAGGATACTCCAATTCTTGATGGACCTATAGCAGACGAGCCCCCGCTACTGCCTTCAGGGTCCATGGGCGCCAACCCATCTCAAATGGCCCATGCGAGTGAAGCCCAGCCACATAATACCCTAGGGCAAGATGAGCTTGTTGCTACCAATACCACTTCTAGTGAAGATGACAGCTCAAGCTACAGGGGATCTGAGGATTCTAATCACATTTGTGGTAAAATATCTGAAGACGAGGAGGACAAAGATATCTACGATGGCGAACCCATCTATGACCCCAACTGTGATCATAGATACTTGGAATTCAGCTTGGGTAGGAAGTTCAGGTCACCAAGGAAGTTGAAACATGCAGTTACCAAACATGCCATATATGCAGGGGTCGAACCTGTGGTGGCTTAGAACTGGGGGTCACCATGCAGAAGTCATTTGTTGCCATCCCGACTGTTTGTGCTCCATCTATGCCGCTTGGTACAAAGGGAACAAGTCCTTTATGGTGATGAGGCTTGGATACGCGCACAGTTGTCCATGAAACGTTGTAACCAACCAAGCTACTGCTTCTTGGATAGCTAGGGACTTCATAGAAAGTTTCCAAATCAACCAAGACTGAGAGGTGAGCCAGATTACAACTGCGGTCAGGTTATGGTACGTCATTGAGGTGTCGCAGAGGAAATACTCCAAGGCCAAGAAGAAAGTGGAAGACATGATTAACGTCAGCTTGAAAGATGAGTACAAGAAAATGAGGAACTATGTTGCCGAATTGAAGAAGGAAGATCCATGCGGTCGAAATTCCTGGCATAAAGTGTGAATCTAGGATCCAAGTGCTTGAATCTTCGTCTGCCGCCACTCAACCTCCGCTGTGAAAACTTCTGTTTGAGCTCCAGATGCTCTACCTCGGCCTTCCATTACATGTGTTCACCGCTAAGTGTGTTTGACCTGAAATTGTCTTCATCCACTCGATTTTTGGACATGTCTACCCATTGGAAAAAATCACAACGATGTTTCCTGTCCTGTCACAAGATAGTGGTGAGACTGTGGTAGTACATAACAAACCACTAAACAGGAGTGACCTTCCAAACTCACCTTCCAATCTGAACATGACAAGAACTTTCGTCTGAGATTCTTCTCGGTCCCTGACGTATTGACGATGCACGGACGATTGTGGTGACACACAACGGTCGGTAAGCCCCCGATGATAGAGCTCGACGCACCATGGCTACCCATAAGAACTCGTGGCTGCCTCTAGGTGTCACTGTGTACAGATCAGAGAGGGGGGGGGGGGGGGGATTTGAAACGGAGATCAGTAGCGATCAGGTGGAAGGGACACGGAGTCAGCGGCGGCCCAGGTGGGATTTGATTTCGGATAATAATTTTGGTCGGAACCCTGGATGAGGGAGGAAGGGCAGATGGAAGGCTTAAGCAGAAGGAGCAAGTTTTCAATCGGAGAGAAAGAGAGACGTATGTGGAACCCTAGAATCAGTAAAAAACGCCGACATAGATACTTACTAAAGTAATCTCCTTCTTTTTAAAGTTTAATTCCACGTGGATATGGGAGTGTGACGTGGCGTTGCTTACGTGTGTGTTGGAACTGTCTTACGTGGAGTTTAGTTTCGGAAAACATACGACCGTCTTCACGCCATGTAATATTTTCGTCAATATAGATGGATCGTTCGGTCAACAAGCTAGATATGTCGAAAGATTGGAAAATATGGCCAAAAAATTGCAATTCAAACAACATTGGCTAGATTCGTCAAAATTTTGAAACATCTAGCTAGAAAATGGGTTTAGGTAAAATGTACTATTATAAGAATGTAAAATGTACTTAATTAGGGTTGATCGAGGCAGCAGAGCAATGGGTTTGTTAAATAAACTAAGTCATATCTTGTCATGTCGTAGGGTGCTTCTGCTTCCATCTATTCAGTTGTGGGGGCACACCAATTTATAACAAACTCAATAAACTAACCACAAAAATGTTTGGTATCCTCTATACCATATTTTATCATATTTTATTATTACAATTATAATTTTGAAATTTTAAATTTATATTTAGGGTTCAAAATATAATATTAGGGATTATCGTTTAATATTTAAACTTATGCTTTATTAATTTTGAGTTATTGTCAAAAAGTATGATATGATTTAAAATTTGAGTTTAAGATGCAGTGTTTAAGAATTAGGGTTTAGTGTTTAGGATGTTAGCATCATTTTTTAGTGTTTAAGATTTATTATAAAAATTTTAAAATTTTTCTTTCAAATTTTCAATTTTAAAAATGTGAAATTTTTAATATAAAATTTACCAATACCTCTTAGGTTCTACTTATAATTATACATTCATATTAGAGACAAAACTAAAGTATATGGCTATGGAGTAGTTGAGTGCAGTGACGAGTGGCGACAAATGCCAAGTCAATTGATTTCAAAACATATAATAATGATCAACATCACAAGTAACACTAAGCACGCAAAGCATATGAAGCAATCCTGGAACTGTTGAGTTTCAGGGAGGCGGTCTTTTGGGCATCGGTGAGAGGTTTTCACGATGTTATTTTTAAAGACGAGTGCGTAGTTTTAGATTCCTGATCCGATAAATGTGGACCCCGGTCTGCACTCTGCTGGGAGGGAGCTTACTGTGGAGCAGATTTTTGCTAGCCAGACTCCAGATTTTGCTGATGACATCCACACCATTCTGGATGACTCCGACGGCGACGATGAGCAGATCCCTTCAGACGGTGATGGCGATGATGATGAGGATTGTGATGCCTTTTTCACCCTTTCTTGTTGGACAGTGCACGGTCGCGGAAGTGAGCACCAGGAAGAGGTGCAGCCGCTCCATCTGGCTCTGGAGCGGGTACTAGATCCTCTCGTGGGCGCATGGCCTGTCTATTATGGGCCCTAGGCGGTGCAGAGGAGTGCGTTCTGTAGGGGTCCACTCGAGCAACATCGACGGGAAGTGGTTTCTTACTGGTCCAACTCACGGAGGAACCTGGATTCCTACTGTGATCCCTTGTTTTGGCGGTCACATAGCCCACCGCATCTAGACGCAGGGTTTGGACTCGAGGCCGGCATCACAATTCAGACTCCGTCTTGCGAAGGCTAGGGTCATGAGGCTGGAGAGGTTCCGATGGTCTTCCCCTGAGGCTCGGCAGCTGGTCGATGCCTCTGGGGTGTCGCATCTTGGTCGGGTTATGTCGTGAAATTTAGATCTTCCCTTGTTTTTGGCATTCGTTGGGAGGTGGTAGCCAGACACCAATACCTTCCACATGTCATTCGGAGAGATCACAATTACCCTATACGCCGTGTTGTACCTATTGAGGCTCTCCATTCGAGGCACACAACTCAGTTCGAAGGGCGAGATGACGTATCTAAGCTAGCTCACCACTATGCTTAATGTTGATGGGGATGAGATCAGGGCTAAGTGCTACAAAGCAGGCGGGTTTCATCTAGACCACCTAGTCGAGACTGTTGAGTCGGGACACCTTGACGATGCGAGCACAACCATTTGCTACTTGATGGCGTTTCTGGGTTCTACGGTTTTCCGTGACAAGAGTCGGAACCGTGTCCGTAATGGGTTTCTCGAGGGGTTGCGAGACGTTCGGATGACTCGGGAGTACAGTTGGGGTGCGGCTACACTAGCTTTCCTGTACAGGCAGCTCGGGGTTGCTTCTCGAGCGGGATCTACGTCCCTGTCAGGCTGCCTCACTCCGCTGCAGTCGTGGATCTACGAGTACTTCCCGAGCTTGTGTTGTAGGCAGACCCCGGCCCCACATGCTAGTGGGGAGGCACTTCCTGGGAGGTGGGAGCGACCAAGGATCATTGAGAGAGCAGCTGATGCGGATTTGAGGCTAGAGACACTACGATCCGTTCTTGATGGGATGACGCATGTCCACGTCGATTGGCTTCCATTCGTTCCACCTGACTTCGACGGTGAGGCTCGATGGTCCATGTACAGTGGGGGAATACATGCATTCGACTACGTTGAGCCCCACGATCCCAGCCGTGTGTTGCGTTAGTACGGCTACCGGCAGACGATCCCGGTTTCGATTCTCACGCCGGAGTTAGCTTCTCGACCGGCGGATGGGACGCAGTACGTAGTCAGGCACTCTAGATTTGACTATAGCCGAATTGGGCATTTGCTGGCCCCGATGTACTTCAGCACGCCTAGTGTGCCCGGAGCGCCTCACGGTAACGCGTCCCCGGAGTACATGGCGTGGTACCTCGACCGTACACACCCACAGATCGTCCCAACGCGTGTAGCTGATATGCCATACCCACCGCTGGTTCGTAACGTTCTAGAATACTTTGTTTTGTATTTTAACTACCATTTACGACCTTGGTTATAATAGTCATTATGTCTTTTGTGTAGGCCGCAGAGCAGGATATGTGATCTTTCTGCACTGGGTTGGCCCCCTTGTATGGGTCAGGTGGTAGGGACGAGTTCATTGACCAGGCGGGATGAGTTTAAAGTTTAGAGTTTAAGATTCAGGATTTAGGGTATAGGGTATAGGCTATAGGGTTTTGGGTATAGGGTATAGGGTATAGGGTATATGGTTTAGGCTTTAGGATTTAGGGTTTAGGGTATAGGGTTTATGCTTTAGGGTTTACAGTTTAGGCTTTAGGCTTTAGGGTTTAGGGTTTAGGATATAGGGTTTAGGCTTTAGGCTTTAGGGTTTAGAGTTTAAGATTCAGGATTTAGGGTATAAAGTATAGGGTATAGGGTTTTGCGTATAGGGTTTAGGGTATAGGGTTTAGGCTTTAGGATTTAGGGTTTAGGGTTTAGGGTATAGGGTTTATGCTTTAGGGTTTACAGTTTAGGCTTTATGGTTTAGGGTTTAGGGTTTAGGATATAGGGTTTAGGGTTTAGGGTATAGGGTTTAGGGTATAGGCTATAGGGTATAGGGTTTAGGCTATAGGGTTTAGGGTTTGGGGTTTGGAATTTAGGATTTTACGATTTGGGGTTTAGGGATTGGGTTTAGGGTTTAGAGATAGGTTAGAGTTTAGGGCTAGGTTTTATGGTTTAGGATTTAGAGTCTATGGTTTAATGGTTACGGTTTAGCGGGTAGCGATCTAGTCATTGTTTGTAATAAATGAAGAAAATTAGGGTTTAGTCATGGTAATTATGGGATATTTTAAAACATTACTAAATGAATTTGTGAATATTAATAAGAGAAATTGCATTTGTAAATATTATCGTGTATCAATTGACAATATATATATATTTACTAAATATTTTGTTTCAACTATGAATTTCATAAATATATTCAATTATCATATCTTTAATTATCAATTATAATTGTTAAGTATATTTACTAATTCATCTTAATTATTTTACTTACTATGACTAATTATTAATTTAAACACGTTAATGAATTAAATACTTAGTTACGCAATAATTAATTACTATATATATGTAAGTAATAGTTACTACAATAATTAACACAAATCAAATTGGATTTAAAATATAAAAAAAAAATTCGGCAGGCGTGCCGATCGGCCGACGACCAACCCACGTCGTCAGCGGGTCGACATCTATGCTAAAAATGTTTTTACCTCAGCGGCGGCGGCAGCATTCCGGCGGCGGCGGCGGCATTTCGGCGATGGCAGCGATGCAGTGGCGGCGGCGGCTTTCTGGCGGTGGCGGCGGGTGCGGCGGCGGCGGCAGCGATGCGTTGGCGAGGCGGCTGTCCGGCGGCGGCGACCTCCGGCGAGGACTACGGCATTGTGAGAGGTTTTTAAAGGTTCGTTTGAATGAGGTATAGCTGTTCTTCGAAATTTCGCGTCTTATAAAGAATGTCTTTTTACTATTTAAATGGGCGATTACGTCATTTCATTACTAAACTCAAATATTACGACAATATTAGAACGTCGGACAGTAAAATACAGGGCGTGGTTTAGCAATCTCCTAAGATATTCTAAAAAATGTTTCTATCTTTGATTAGTATCAATTTGCTCATGTTTCTAAAACTTATAATAAAACAGTCGATAATATGGCAAAATAAACTCTATTTTATCTCTCCTCTTTACTGGAGTGGAGGCCTTTGATTTTAGATATTGATTATTTTATAACTCGTCTCTCTTTTAATGAGTAGTGAATTTGCGTTTGAAACAAAAACATTACAACAACATCCCTTGCTTCCACTAGCTATAGTAGATGGTATTGGCGGTGGGTGGCCTTTTGAAGTTTGATGGAAAAAAAGTTAGTAAAAAGCCCGCCGTCCCATTCCATATGTAAGTAAGAGTAAGATATTGCTGGCTGCTGCAATTTGCTGAATCTCAAAGGCTACTCCAACTTTTGCATTGACTTCTGAAAACTCTTCCAAATTGACTCGTCAAAACAATAATAATAATAAACACCAATGGTCGGTCCAAACTGTAGCATTGACCCTCTCTTCAAAATTGACTAGTAAAATCTGTATACTATATATGTTACTTACCCACTCGGTTGGATTTTTATTGTTAGGAATGACAACATGATGATGATATCAGCACTTACCAACAAACAAACACTTTCAAATAAAAATGTGTTCATATTATAATGTCCAACTTAAAATCATTGAGAGCCTAATCTAGCACAAACTTCATTAGAGACCGACTACCACAGATTTAAATTTCTTAACAAATTTTGATGTTTTAAACCACATACCAATTGGTGGGCTGGTGCAATTTTTATCCAAATTAATTATAACCTTCCAAGTGGTGGGAGCAATAATTAATAATGGGGTATTTGAGTTTGAGTCCTATAATGTATGTAATGTGCATAATTTATTTCCCATAAGGATAGCTGTTAATTTGAGCAAAAGGCAATTGCAGCCCAAAACCCCAACCAAAAGAGTTTTGCAAAGAAGAATTTATCATTAGTATTATTAATTTTATCGAATTCCCTCCCAACTACAAAACCATCTCTTCTACTAATACTACTATTACGTCCTATTGGTGTTTATTCCGTATTTTATAAACATCATCTCTAAAATCCTCTCAACGCGTCTTGGAGCCATACTACCATCCATGGTCAGTGTCAACCAAAATGGTTTATGAGCTTATTCATTTTCTTAAGTTACTCAACATTGGCTGCCATTATATAACATTAAAAGTGGATATGGAAAATGTCTATGAAAGAGATGAATGGGACATTCCTATTTTCGTTCCTTGAGGGACTGTGATTTTTGGTTAAAATTGATTCGAGAATGTCTGTCTTCAGCCACAATATCGGTCCTAATGAATGGCACACAGTGTTGTTATTTCTCCCCAACTCGAGACCTTCGACAGGGGGCCACTCTCCCCCCTTTTGTTTTCCCTTTGCTCTAAGGGTTTGATGCGTCTCATTGATGGTCACCTTCAGACGGAAGCTCCTACCAAGAATTCTAGTGAATCGTCATGCCTCGGTGATATCACACATTATGTTTGCGGATGACACGATAGTATTTCTCCGCGTCTCCTCGGTCATTATCCCAGTTTAGCGAGATCTTTTCACACGATACGAAGCCTTAAGCGGGCAGCGTGTTAATCTCCAGAAGTCCTCGGTACGATTCAACAAGAATGTTAAAGATCCTCTTCAAAATATATATGCTGGTTTACTAAGGGTTCCCCTAGCCACGGACTCGAACCGATATTTAGGTCTACCTTCCATCATTCTTCGCTCAAAGGTTGTCACATTTGGGTTCCTTGAGGATCAGATCTCTGCACGTCTTCAAACCTAGAAGCGAAATTGCCTCTCTCCAGCTGGGGTTCATACACTCCTCCACTCGGTTATTGTTGGCCTCCTAGTTTATACTATTTCGTGCTTCCGTCTACCCGACAAATTGTGTCGTTGACTAACTAAACAAATGATTGACTTTTGGTGGGGGCGTTTGGGTGATTATCGACCAATTTATTGGCTACCGTGGCAGCTTTTATGCTCCCCGCTATCTGTTGGAGGGTTGGGATTTTGAGATTTCTCTCTCTTTAATCAGATGCTCTAGCAAATCACTGTTGGCGGCTCCTTGAGAACCCTGAGAGTCTCCTTATGAGGGTCCTCCATGCGAGATATTTTCCTTCAGATACCTTACTTGGGGCAATTGCCAGATCCCAACCTTCATGGGGTTGGCAAAGTCTCTTGCATGGACGAGATCTTCTTCTTCAGGACCTCAGGGGGCAGATTGGTGACGGTCAATCGGTTTTGGTTCTGCATGATCTTTGGTTACCTGGTCCAGATCCAGGCAGACCTACTTATCGATCTACATGTCCCTATGCGAGACCGAAATATGTGAGTGACTTTATTATAGATGGAAACTGGTGCATGGATCTTCTCCAACTTCACTTCTGTCCAGCTTCTCTACGTCGAGTTCTCTCAATTCCTCTTCCTCTCTCTCCGAGGCCAGACCGTTTACTTTGACATTATTCTCCAACCAGCATTTTTTTGACATCATCCACTTTTATGTTAGCTCAGCGGGATCAACCTTATGAACATAGTGACTCTGCGTCACCTATGGGGTCATCCCTATGGCACTCGGTCTGGACGGTCCTCCCCAAACTTCGGTTCTACCTTTGGTGGATGTTTCATCGCATACTTCCGACTCGTCAGGGCCTCTTACACCAACATGTGTTCATCTCAGACATAAGTTGTCCGGTCTGTTGGGCGCCGGAAGAGTCCATCGAACACCTCTTATTCAAATGTCTGGTTGGCATCCGACTCATTACTCTTGCTGGTTTGTGGGTATTGGGCTCTGCCACCTCCCACATTGCGACAGTTTGGAAAATCCTTCTCCGAGATCATCCGGATCATGGTCCCCACTATACTGTTCTTTGATGGCGCATCTAGAAATCACGCAACCTGGTCGTGTTTGATCAACGCCAATTACTTCCAGAAGTGCTCTATCGTCAGTTCGTCCTTCAAATAGCTTAACTTTCATTGTTACCCTCGAGATCGGATACCCAAGAAGGGGGTTCTTCACCAGCCCTTTCAACGGCTTGGGCTCCCCACTCGGACCCCACATTAATGTGGATTGGGTGGTGGCAGATCCAGCTGGTGGTGCAGTGGGTCTGGTGGTTCGAAATGCGAGGGAGTGTGTTGTTGGGATTGTGTCGGGTGTATCCAGGGCTCTTTGATCCTATGTCATGGAGCTCCCGACCTTCCGAGATACTTGTGCTTGGTGCTTCCAGCGAGGCATTTGGCAGGTAGACATTGAGGGTGATGTAGCGATTGTTCTCACTAAGCTTTCCCGACGAAGGACGAGATGTGTTGCAAGGGGAACAATTGTCGCGGAGATACTAGCCTTCTTCACGGTGTTAAATTATTTACTGGCGGCTAAAATCGCTGTTAAACTGTGTTTTAGCCGCCATTAAATTAGCGGATTTTGTTGGGCACCCTCAATTGGTGGTATAGGTGGTCCGACGCGGTGCCAACGGAGCTACCCTAAAAGTGGCGAAATATGCTCTTTCATATCTCCCAATTTGTATAAAAACCGATATAAGAAATTATATTAATAATTAATTTATTTATTTGCTATCTTGACTTCTCCCGTAAAAAACTATCATACAAAAAAAATCTTTCATACCAATTGGTGGGCTGCTGCAATTCTTATCCAAATTAATTATAACCTTCCAAGTGGTGGGAGCAATAATTAATAATGGGGTATTTGAGTTTTGAGTCTTATAATGTATGTGATGTTCATAATTTGTTTCCCTTAAGGATAGCTGTTAATTTGAGCAAGAAGACAATTGCCGCCCAAAGCCCACACAAAAGAGTTTTGCGAAGAAAAATTTATCACTAGTATTACTAATTTTATCGAATTCTCTCCAAACTACAAAACCATCTCTTCTACTACTACTACCACTACTAGTACTAGTAATAATAACAATATTGGAGTCGTTTAATTCTAATTCTAATTCCACTCCCAACCTTCCATCGAAATTCAAAATTGGTGAATATCCCCAAAACAGAGGTGCATCTTCTTCCAGTGGCCCATAGAATTCACTTCTCCCAAAGAAAACGGCATCGTTTTCCTCGGACTGTTGTTCCTCCACCACCTCTGTCTCCTCGCTGTCATCGTTACCTCCCCTTACTGTTAACCAACCATCATCATCAAAACTCCAGTGAGGCAAATTCGACGGAAACCCACTAATCAGGCTCTTGATCCTATCAGCAGCTGGAATTATTGAGAAACATATATCTTGGATCGTCATATTTTGCGGAGTATCAATTCCTTCCAGGGATTCCCAAAACCCATGATCCAGTACGCAGCTTGGGGTGCTAGTTGTAGTAACCACCTCCTTAAACTCAATTGGCTCTTTAGATTCCACGAGGAAAGGGTGATCTAACAGCTCTTTAACACTCCACCGTTCTCTCTGGTCTTTAATCAAACACTTGGACACAAAATCCTTGGCTTCCTCTGATAACCAACTGGGCACCTCCGGTGACACATCAGTAAACCCGATTCGGAAGATAGCAGAAACAGGGTTGTTGTCCCCGAATTCCGCCCACGGAATCCTCCCACTCGCCATCTCAATCACCGTACACCCCACCGCCCAAACATCCGCCGCAAACCCTTGCTCCTCTCCGCGAGCTACCTCCGGCGACATAAAGGCCGGCGTACCTGAAAACACACCTTTGTCACCACCGCCGCTGACAAACTTTGCACACCCGAAATCCCCAATTATGGGCACATCGTGCTGGTCTATGAGTATGTTGTGAGCCTTGATGTCGCAATGCAATAATCCTCGGGCGTGCAAGTACTCCAATCCGAGCAGAATCCGGCGGGCTGTGGTCCCGATCTCTGCCTCACAGAGCCGGCCGCCGCGCCGCCGAATCAGGTCCATCAGATTTCCGCCGGCGGCGTACTCCATACAGAGATTGTACATAGGAGTACTGTCGCAGGAGGAAACGGCGGAGCCTATGTACTTGACAATGTAGGGAGAGGTGAGATTGGAGAGAATGGATTGTTCTCTCTGCAATGAAAGGGAGGAGGATTTCAAAGCGAAGATCTCGCCGGAGGCAAGGCAGGTAGCGAGAGAGACGGTGGCGGTGGAACCAAGGCCAATTACGCGTCCTCGAGACCATTCCATAGACAGATTGAGTTGTAGTTATGAGAGATGGGAAAGAAGAATATGAGAGTTGGAGGCAGGGGGAAAGAACGGAAAGGAAAGGAGTGTGTATATATAGGAAGTTGACTTTTACATATTTTTACTTATTAGTTATATTCTGGCAGTCTTTGCTTGTAATTTGTTGGCTTTCTCCTGTAAAGTTATTTTGGTTATTGTTTTTAGAGAAATTAGGGAGAAGGAGCCACGTGGAGGGAGAGAAAGGGCGTAAATTAGGGAGAGAAGCGGCTGCTACTATTCTTCGGCATCAGCCTGCCTGGCCTGGGCCCCCACACCAGCATCACCCTGCTGCGCGCTTGGCATTGTTTAAAAAGGTGGATTTGTTGTACAAATAAGCACTTCGGGGGCTTCACACGAAGGTATTTTGTCTTGTTATTCATTCAATTAATAGCTCTCTATCAATACCTTTGTTATCTCCTATATAGGCCATAGCTACCAGTTGTAAATCAAAAAAGGTATTTATTATTATATGTTGGACGACCCGACCAAGTGCCACTGGTCCTATGAACGGAGATAAATCAACTAGCTGGACGTCTTTCAATCTTTGCAGCAGTACTCTTCCAAAAAGCAAGCTCGGATTGTTTAATTTGTCTGGCAGAAAATGTGGACAACGACCATGTCCCCAAGTCTCCCTTGAAACATCAGTCTCACAATGAATCGACTTTTGTCCCTTTATATGATCTAGCTAGCGACACTCTAAGCAAATAAAGTCATTAATTAATTAGCAATGTCTTCATTTGCCAAGATGATATCCTCTATATATGATTAGCCCCAAGTTATGGCGACATTGTAAATTTTCCGTTGGGTAATTAAACCTTTGATACAAAACTAAAAGAATAACAGTGGAGCATGGAAAGAAAATGGAAAATGAGCGGCGAGAATGTGAAATGGCAGAAATACGTCAATGATATGTCACGGGTAGGGCTGCAAGCGAGCTAAAAGATTTGTCATTTGCTCGATGTTGGTTCGAAAAATTTAGGCTCATAATTCGAATCGGTTTGAAATGAACCCGTTCGCAAGTCGGCTCGAAAGTTTAACGAATTGAGCGTGAGCCGCAAGGTATTCGGTTTGAATGATTCACAAGCCGGTTCAGTTCGTTGACTCGTCAAACCAGGTTCGCGAACATTTTTGTTTATGGTTAATGAGCCGGCTCGACTCATTGGCTCGTCGAATCAAGTTCGCGAACATGTTCGTTTATAATTAACGATGACTACACTAGTTATTATATATAGCTTAACACGCTTGCTTGATCGGTACAATATATTTGTTTTATAGTTATATGATATTAGAATAGAATTTGCGGGGTATATTGTGTATTTCATCCTCTATATCTATATATATGTTTCAACAAACTGTAAGTCTTAACGTAAATCATATGAAACTGGTAAATTCTACATTTTATAATTGTCACGATTATATGATACACAAATGATAGTTATTCATTTAATAAGAGCTCTATATCTAATATAATTATATATTTGTACAATATAATAATAATTACCTTTTGATTTACAACTGGTAGCTATGGCGTATATATGAGATAACAAAGGTATTGATAGAGAGCTCTTAATTGAATAAATAACTATCACTTGTATCATATAATCGTGATAATTATAAAATGTAGAGTTTGTCAGTTTTATATAATTTACATTAAGATTTATGATTTATAGAGGATGAACCATACAATATATACTGTAAATTCTATACATAATTCTTAAATCTCAAATCATAACATAAACTCTATCAACAAATAATAACTCAAACATACATTTTCTTAATAAACAATTACCCCTAATATGTAGACTAAACTCTATAACACTTTAAAGTAGGGTTTAGAAGTTGTTGTGATATCATAAAGTATGATATATATTAGGATTTAAGTTTATTGATAATATATATATTAAGTTTCATGTTTGTTTTCCATAATTTGATGTAAGAAAATGAACTCAACTGATTAACATCTAAGCTCAAGCTAACAAGCTTGTAATCGAACTGGGACTCCAATTTGTTGATATATTTAAACGAATTGAGCTCGAACTTCTTCAACGAGCCGAGCTCGAGCTCGATTTCTAAACCTCGAGTCGAACTTGAGCCGAGCTCGAATCGAAAAAAATTAAACGAGCCGAACTTGAACCGAGTAGAAGTTTGACTCGACTCGGTTCGTAGGCAGTCCTAGTCACGGGTCATGGTGTCTAGTAATACTATTTCAAGATTTTAAAAAATTAAACAATATATGAGAACGAATCATTGAATTTATTTACTAAATCCCTAAACGACGCCCTAGTTTTCGAATTAAACAACGCCCTAAAACAGTAAATTACTAAATTATCCTATAATAAATTTCGAAAACTTATATGAATTTCAATCTTCGACGAACTCAATCATTCTCATATTCATGGCGATAACTCGTGCATCCAATCGATACTTCAAGTATTGAAATTAGCTAATCGATCTAAACGAATTAAGAGATTTAATTAGATTTGAAAAAAAAAAAATCAAACGAACCAGCGGACGGACCGGCATTCCGTCCGGTCGGACCACCCGGACGGAGCGACCGTCCGTCTGGTCAGACCACCCAGACGGAGCGACCGTCCGTCCGGTCAGACCACCCGGACGGACCGGTTGTCCGTCTGGTCAGACCACCCAGACGGAGCGACCGTCCGTCCGGTCAGACCACCCGGACAGACCGGTTGTCCGTCCGGTCAGACCACCCAGACGGAAATCCGGTCCGTCTGGTTATTCTCGTCGGAATTTGGCCTCGACACGAACATGAAAGTTGTAGACAATCGAACTAGCTTTCCAATGCCGCCGGTCTTGCATCAATCGGACATCTGAGCGATCAGTTATGTCAACAATACTAAACTGAAACGTTTTTCGACCAAGTCGTTTATTAGAGTTAGTGTTTAGGGTTTAGGGGTTAGTGTTTAGGGTTTAGAGCTTAGTGGTTAGGGTTTAGGGTTTAGATTTTAGTGGTTAGGGTTTAGCGTTTAGTGTTTAGGGTTTAGAGTTTACTGTTTAGGGTTTAGAGTTTAGTGTTTAGGTTTTAGGGTTTAGATTTTAGTGTTTAGTGTTTAAGGTTTAGTGTTTAGGTTTAGGGTTTAAATTTTAGTGTTTATAGTTTAGGGTTTAGGGTTTAGGGTTTAGAGTGTAGTATTTTGGGTTTAGGGTTTAGATTTTAGGGTTTAGGATTTAGGGTTTAGTGTTTACTGTTTAGAGTTTAGGGTTTAGGTTTAGAGTTTTGTGCTTTGTTTTTAGGATTTAGGTTTAGTGTTTAGGGTTTATGATTTAGGGTTTAGGATTTAGTGTGTAGGGTTTAGCATTTAGGATTTAGGGTTTAGAGTTTAGAATTAGGGTTTAAGGTTTAGGGTTTAGAGTTTAGTGTTTAGGGTTTAGGGTTTTGATTCCAGGGTTTAGGATTTAGGGTTTAGTGTTTAGTGTTTAGAGTTTAGGGTTTAGGGTTTAAACCTTAAACCCTAAACCCTAAACCTAAATCATAAACTCTAAACCCTAAATTCTTAACCCCTAAACCCTAAACACTAAGCCCTAAACGCTAAGTTATAAATCTTAAACACATAACACTAAAATCTAAACCTTAAAATCTAAACCCTAAACTCGAAACCCTAATACAATTAACAACAAAACTTATAAAATTATAAATATTTAAACCCTAAACCACTAAAACTTATACCCTAACCAATAAAACCTAAACCCTAAAAACAAAACACAAAACTCTAAACCCTAAACAAAATTAAAAAAATTATGAAATTTTAACCCTAAACCCTAAACCCTAAAAAAAATTATACAAATTTTTTAATTTAAACCCTAAACCCTAAACCCTAAACAAAATTTTAAAAAATTATAAAATTTAAACCATAAACCCTAAACGCTAAACCTAAATCATAAACTCTAAACCCTAAATTTTAAAGCCCTAAACCCTAAACACTAAGCCCTAAATGCTAAATTATAAATCTTAAACACAAAATACTGAAATCTAAACCCTAATACAATTAACAACAAACTTATAAAATTATAAAATTTAATTAAAAAAAATAAAAAATTAACCAAACGGACAAACCGGACGGATCCGTCTGGTCAGACCAGCCGGATCCGTCCGGTTCGTCCGTTTTTTTTTTTTTTTTTTCAGATTCAAAACTGAATTTCGTACCTTTCGAATTTTGATTCGTTGTTCGTCGAGAGTGTTTTCGCAAACAAAAACATACTAAAACATAATAAATAAGAGTTTTTTGGATCGAAATAGTACTTGTTTCATTTTTACGAAATGGACGTTTAGGTCATATATGAATTTAGGGCGTCATTTAATTCGAATTCTAGGGCATTGTTTAGGGAACCTCTTTATTTAGGTTTATAAAACCAAAAAAAGAGGGATGGGGAATTTATTAGTAAGGTAACCTTAACTTTCAGGCCCATCACTGGGTCCTACGTACCCCGTCGCTTCAGCGTGCCTCCCCCTTCCCCTAGCCTTCCTTTGCTACTGGCTATAATGTGGCAAGCTCGAGGGGCTCCTCGCAATACCAGGTTGTCCCATTTGCTATCCCAGGATACTGCAACCCTGCGAGGCCTCCAAAGAAGTGTCGACTGGACGAGATCGGGCTGGCCAACCCGATTTTATCAGAGTGTGTGGAGCTGGAGAGTCTGTCGATCTCCCCTAATCAAGGAAGGAAAAGCGTTTGGTGTTTCAGGTCCCTATCCGGGAAGGGATCTCTCCCTGGGGTGGCGGCATACCCTCCCAACCCAATAATTATACTTGATGAGCATGCTGAAGAGGAATAAGTGGCATCCCCTAAGCCACCAAGCACGAGTTGAGGATAATCGCTAGGAATTCTAGAGGTTTGGGGCGGGCCTTTACAACTGACTACCTCAGGGATATGGTTAAATCCCACCGCACAGGAAACTAAGAACTCATCAGAGGTACTGGAAAGGAAATGAATTTCCCAAGGATTTCCCAATTTCTTGTATGTTAACCCTAATGGCCTAGCCGACAGATTAGCCGTTTGGTGGCATTCTAATATTAATATTAATGTCATTGCTTTTTTTTCCTACTTTGTTCATGTTTACATTGAGTACGGGACTGGCTTCTACTACACGTTCACTAAAGCTCCCCACATCCCGCGGGAGACAAATGAGTTGTGGCCCAACCTGACCAATCTCTAGTGAGTTGATAAGCCCTGGGCAGTCTTGGGGGATTTCAACTCAATTCTTTTCAGTAACAAAAAGTCAGGGGACTCCCCTGTTAATCAATCCTCAACTGTTCCCATCCAAACCCCCATTAACGATAACAAACTCATCGACGTGGGATTCAAAGGGGCCCATTTTACCTTGTTGAACGACCAACAAGGGCACGATCACATCAGATGTAGACTTGATCAGGTCCTTATCTCCCTCCTTGCATCCACAAATTCCCTAAGATCATGAATACCCATGAGAGGGTGATTGGCTCCGACAACAACCCTCTGATCCTTAACATGAATCACAGCGAAAGTCGACATCCCTATCCTTTCTGATACGATGACCACTGGAACTCAGATCCGGAAGGAATAAGCATTGTGATGGCATCAAAGACACCGACCGTATCCCTGGGATATTGCCTGACCAAATGCAAGGAAAATATCTCATGCTTGAAAAAAGCTAGATGGCAGACCCGCCGTCTTTGAGAAGCAGGCATCAAATCTTGTCTTGACATTCTGGCAGACATGCCTAGGGTTCAGGAAGAAAGAAACCTAAAAAACGAGTTGGCCAACTTCCGGCGCCAGGATCCCGATCTATGGAAACAAACATCAAAACGCAAATGGAGATCGGAGGGAGACAGAAACACGACTTATTTCCATGCTACCACCAAATATAAAAAGCAACGAAACCATGTCTCTCGTCTCCAACGCCTGGATGGGGGCTGGGTCACGAACAACCGCCTGCTTGCCAGAATGGCTCAAGAGTTCTACGAGGAGCTATTCTCTGCCCGTGCCTGGCCGCTCGACCTAGTGGACTTCTCAGTTATCCCTACATTAGTGACAACAAAGGTCAATGACACTATCACAGCTCCTATCCTCGACATGGAAATTCGAAAGGCAGTCTTTAGTCTGGGCCCATCAATCTCCTAGGCCGAACGGCTTTCCCGGGAATTTCTACAGGAAGTTATGGCCTCACATTGAGCCCAAGGTCTGCAGCGAAGTTAAGGATTTCCTCATTAACAGTAAACTTGGGGGCCATTGGAAGGAGACTCATATCATCGTTATCCCCAAAAGGCCAACCCAACGACGATGAAGGAGTTTCGACCCATTAGATATTGTAACTTTCGTTACAAAATCATCTCCAAAATCCTAGCTACTCATCTCAAACAGTTTTTACCGGGCATGGTCGCGGAGTCCTAAGCGGCCTTTACCGGGGGAAGGCAAATACAAGACAACATCATCATTGTCCACGAGGCATTACATAGCTTTCATATCCGCAAACATGGCAAGACAGCTGACATGTGTGTTAAACTCGATATGCGCATAGCCTACGACCTCGTCGATTGGAAACCTATCGACCTTATTCTTGAAGCTTATGGGTTCTGTTCGATATGAAGGAGATAGATTCGTGTCTGTGTTTGATCGGTGCGATTCGAGATCCTCTTCAATGGCCAGCAAACAGGATCGTTTTACTCTTCAAGAGGACTGCGATAGGGAGATTCCTTATCCCTTATCCTCTTTATCATCCTCTCCAATGCCTTATCCGTCATGATTGACACGCAGATTCGGCGCAAAAAGCATTAGAAGGAGTTGCCCTATCCAGGAGTGGTCCAAGGTTAACACATTGCTTGTTTGTGGATGACACAATCATCTTCAGACAAGCATCGCCCACAGAGGTGCGAGCAATTTGGGCCCTCATTTTTAAGTACGGTGCTATGATAGGACAAGAGATCAACACCAAAAAATCATCGGTGTTCTTTAGCGCTAATACTCCTCGCGGGATACGAGCAAAAATCGCCATTGTTATTGGGTGCCCTGCAGAGCCAGACTCTTCTCCTTATCTGGGACTCCCCACCGAGCTCGGGCGATCGCGGAAAGAAGTATTCAATTTTTTGCTCGATCGGATGAACTCTCATGCTCAATCATGGAAGACTCGTTTCCTTTCCCAAACCCACAAAGTTACACTTATTAAGGCGGTGCTCCAATCTATCCCCACGTATGTGATGAGCCTCTTCCTCCTACCAAAGAGCCTCAAGAAGAAGCTCAATTCCTCGCTTCACCGATTCTTTTGGTCGGGGTCACTCTCGTGTCGAGCTATCCACTGGTGCCCGGCTGAGGTCCTCTGTGCTCCAATAGCGGCCAGAGGACTGGGTTTTAAAGACTTCAACAATTTCAATCTTGCCCTCCTGGGCCCGCATGATTAAACACAATTACTTCTCCAAAGGGGACTTCCTCTCAACCAGGAAAGGGGGCAACCCGTCATGGATCTGGAATAGTTTGTTGACGGCAAGGAAAGCCATTTGTGTAGTAGCTTTCAAGGCAGTCAGGAATGGCCGGGATATTGCCCTAAGCTCTGATCCCTAGATCCCCTCCACTAGTTTCCTGCAGATCCCAGGATCCACTAGGCCTTACGAATGGGCCTCCGATTGGATGACGGCCGATGGAGAGATATGGGACACCACAATCATTTCACACTACTTCTCCCCCCTCTTACCCGAGCCATTTCTACTATCCCCATCGGTCCTCCATCCCTTCAAGATACATGGAAATGGAAATTCACAAGTAATGGCGCATTCACTGTCAGATCCGCCTACCATTTTATCAGAGAAATGGACGATCTTCCGACAAGCCCCACAACGGCTCCAGAAGAGGTGGACCAATGGAAAGCACTCTGGAAACTCCCGTTGCCGCCCAACATCTGCTTCTTCATTTGGAGGGTCGTCAAAAACTCATCGGCTACCAATGCTTACCTTTTTAGGAGGAAGTGCTCCCCTTCACCCAGGTGCAGACTCTGTCGTTCGGCCGATCAAGAGTCGACTTTCCACTATTTGTTATCCTGCTCCCACGCCCAACAACTGTGGTACGATCAACTACCTGGATGCTCCATTCCTTCCTCCCAGAACGAGATCATGCAGTGGGTTCTTACAACCCCGAACACAGAGGCACCTGCTTCTCCATCCCTGAAATGTGCAATCCTTTGGAATCTATGGAATGAGCGGAACGACTTTATCTGCCGCCAATCTTGCCCTTCCCTGCCAAGAAGCAGACTATCCATCCTTGTCGACCTTCAGGCCTGGGAACCAGGGCCTCTGACGTCCCCTTCATCCTTGTCCCCCCACCTCCATTCTTCCAGTCTCCCGCTGCCACGTAGTCACGGTACAGTGCTACACTGTGATGGTTCTTTCACCAAGGAATCCCAGAAGGCTGGTTATGGTATCGTCGAATACGACGCCATGGGCGGAGTGGTGAATGGAAACGCAGGGTCTTTCAGTAGTAACTCTTCTATCTGGCTGAATGCAGTGCTATCCTCGAGGCATACCGCTAAGCCTCCTGCTTGCCGTATTCGGTGATCATCCTCTCTAACTGCCTCCCAACGATTCAGGCGATCGGCTCCCCGTCAAATACCTGGCCATGAGAGGCATTTGGATATATTTGCCACGTCCACCAAATGCGTTCCTCTCACCCGAAGCTCACAATTAAGTTTTTCCGACGTTCTACTACCTTGAAAGCGGATTGGCTTGCTAAAGAAGCTCGTAAGGGGCCCCTGCCCCCTGGCTGGATCGATTGCTTGCGTGACCCGGGATAGTCATCGGTAACAACAAGCACGTAAAAAAAGGTAACCTTAGCTTATGATGATGATGATGAATTGTAGAAGTAGCGGACAAGAGGGCATATGAATACGTACCAAGGTGGTGTGATTAATGGGCCATTGGCGGGATGGAGATAGCTAGGGAGGGACACATAGTTTCTTAATTATAAAGGTTTAGATTTTATTGAGAATATATGATAAGAGAGAATATGCGTGTTTATGGGCAGTGGTGGTAGTGGCGGCCAGTCTTGCGACGAAGATGAACTCGGCGGGCCAATCTTTAATTTTATATATGTATATTACACCATCCGACTACACTGTTTCATTATTATCATAGAACAACAACCCATTGAACTGAAGTGGCCTTTTTCCCCCAAGTTAATAAAACTATTCTTATAAGGAGGATATCCAGCTAGGAAGCTTTTCAAGTTTCTAGGTTGTATCGCTTTTATTATTTTTGCACGCTTTATCTTTGATTGCCATTTTCCCCCGAGACAGCCAATAATACTTAAACTTCATCAACCCATTCGTCCTATTGTCTTACAGCTTGTTGTTCTACGGGGGAGAGGATTATATTCATTCGCCCTTGAAAAATTCAACCAAATTCAATCAAGAAGGCTGCCATCCAAACATGTAGGGGCATTTTTGGTATTTTAAAGTATAATTACTTTTAAATTTTATTTAATCGTAGGACTACAGTAAGGTGCCTCATCTCCTCCCTCATCCTTCTTAAAGCTGGAAAAACTGACCCGATCCAACAAGCCCACCCAATCCGCCCAGCCCAGCTTGATCTGTAACCCGTTTGACTTAACAGTCAACAACCCAAAATCTGCCCAACCCTTGACCTATGAACCCGTAACTGATATACCCGTTACCCGATAAATCCGTGACCGATTAACCTGTGACCCGATTAATCCGTAACCCGACTTACCTGTGACCCGCCTAGTCCTTTTGTTTAACCCGTTATATCATCCGACAAAGTATGAAGTCCTCTCCCATGTACATAAGTTCTAATTCATAATTATTCCATAATCTCAAATTAGTTTGATGACATTTGCTTCAAAAACAATTAGTTCATTTTAAGTAAATATTCATAAAAGCAAACTTTTTTATCCAAGACAACATGATAATATTGCCCAATGCTCACTTGCAAGTTGAAAATC
Source organism: Linum usitatissimum (assembly GCA_030674075.2). Lineage (NCBI taxonomy): Eukaryota > Viridiplantae > Streptophyta > Magnoliopsida > Malpighiales > Linaceae > Linum > Linum usitatissimum. The sequence goes on from JAUJYP020001182.1 coordinate 1,322,829, forward strand.
ATATTTCTTCACAAGAAGTGGATAATATGAATTAGCTTACATACAACACACTCAATATTGATAACATAAACTAAAAACCAAATGGAGATATTGTCCCTATGAAGTTGGGTAGGTGGATTCAACATTATATTCTGTTTATTGTTTACTTTCTAGCATGAACAAAATAAATAGTAGGAGCTAACTAAGTTTTATGATTTATACATAAGCAACAAGAGAAAAAAAGACACAATAAACAAGAATGATAAATTATGAATAGACATAAACAAGAATGAAAAATCTTAATGATAAAATAACCGCCAATCTTTGGAGAGTTTTTTTACTTTTTTCATCATCAATTTCGTAATCCTAAAACTAAAATTTCAATTTGTAATCTAGATTCTACAATTTTATTACTATTTTAGCATTCAAATTATAATCTAAATTTTTTGAATTTAAATAAAAAAATGTGAAAATGATTATTGGATCTAGATTCTAATTTTTTATTATCTAAATAAAACTTATGTGTTATATTTTGTAAATTGATTGTACATTGATGGCCCGATGGGCAACCCAAGCAAACCCGTAATCCGCCCGACCAGAAACCCGATGAACCCGTGATTCGATGAACCCGTGATCCGGTGAACCCGTAATCCAATTAAAGCGTAATCCGACAACCCGTGGCCCGCAAACCCATAACCCGTCTAACTTGTGACCGACTAACCCGTAACCCGACTAACCCGACCTGTGGCCAGCCCAAACCGCCCATTTGACAGCTCTACTCCTCCTATCAGGCTTCATTATCTTCTTTAGGATACTGGTGATCTGCGACACGGAGGGGTAATTTCGGTTGACGACGACCGGTGAAACAAAGCTCATCCACTGTCAAGCTCTTTTCTTGATCTAATCCTCATTCGACGAACAAAATTAGTAATGGTTTTACTCTCAAATCTTACTTCGATGAAAACGACCATGAGTTACATCGACGGTTTGCTCACATGCTCAAGCCCTCAAAGTCTCTCCATTAACTTCAGATTGAGTCGCCGACCTTGTTCCATCCTTCAAATTCAAGATTCACTAGAGTTTTCAGGATTTATGAGGCTCGCCAGAGTGATAGACGGCCGTCGGAGTTGTGTTCTATAGTTTTGGGAAATTTGGGGAAGATGACTTGACAAAGTTCAATTTAAATCCACATTTATGTCAGTTTCAGTCTCCAAACTTTTATAAATTATGGAATATTTTCTAATCATCTTTTCCACAGCTACATGTGTGTCCTTCAACAAGCTACAATGGATCCAGAAGTTACAATTTCAACCACTCCACTACTTAAACATATTTCTTTAGAGATGAATAAATTATCCTCGATTGCCGATCAGTTCTTCCGAGTTGAAAACTTCCGGATCCATCTCCGGCGACAGATCTATCTAATGGAGGAGGTTATGACTATCGTTGACGAGACATTGGGGCGAGACGCGCTGAAAATGGCCAGGACGGCTTCGCCGGCGATTCTCTCCAGTCTGACGCCTCCGTCCTCTTCTACTCCTTTGTCGTAGTAGTCGAGCCACCTCCCACAGATTTGTGCCATCCACTATTTCACCCTCGTCGAGTTCCTCAAGCTCTTCATCTTTTGATCCACAATCTTGTCCTCTATTTTGTTGTTTCCACTTAAAATCGGTGAAGATAGAGACAGATTTTGGAAGCTTGTTAAGTCGGCGGTGTCGACAAACTGTAAGTGGAGGAGGAGCCGCTGTCATCATCTTCGAAGGTGGGAAGGAAGGCAGTTTTTTCTAAGATATAATACAAGAAATAAATTGGTGCCTAATTCGTGAGGTATGGATTCCAACTCGAGACTTTTAGATAATTAAACACACACTCTATCATTTGAACAACTACAGGAAAGCTAAAGTGGAGAAGAAGTTGAATTAAATAAATAACTTTTTTATTTTGAAAATGCCCCTCTCATATTGATGGAGAAATACACTAGTTGAACCTTTTTTTTAGTTGAATATAAATTTCTTTCGTTGCATTTACGAATGGTGTGTTCAGGATATTAAACAACATTTTTTTTCATAAAGAACATAAACGGATACCCTATTGTAATAACATGATTGTGTGTGGTTAAACAACACCAACATTAATCATTAATTGTAGTTACTAAACTATAATGGTTGAGGGAAAAAGGTAGATACGTAATTATGTAAAATAAAGGAATAAATTTTTCTAGGGTTTTAGAGAAGCTCTCCCCAAAATCAGATTTCCACTTTTTTCTCCCAAAATCGCTGCTGCTTTTTTTCCTTCTCCCGCCGCTCCCTTTCGATTCTCCTCCACTCGTCCCTCCTTTACGATTTTCGTCCATTATCCGATGAGAAGACCCAACCCCTGTATTACTTCCATCCGTTGGTCTGGCCGATGCCGAATACAAACTGTGTCTATGGCGGAGGAGTCGGATCTGGAGCAATCTGGCACCGAAAACCATCTCGATGAAGAAGTCCCAATCGTCCCCGAGAAAGAAAGTATCGGTCAGCGTTTTCGTACATGAAAGAAGACGACCTGAAGGGCGAATGGAAAGAACTCATCGAACGTCATGCGGTTGTTTCCATATCACTAAACAATCTCATAGTCAACAAATCGGAAATCGATACAAACTCCAAACTAAATCTCCGATAACATAATAACCTAGTAGCACCTTCTACGCTATGGTATAGAACTCTGTATAGAAGAAACCCAGGGATAGCAGGTAACACACAGTTGTTTCCATATGTAGTCCTTGCGGTTCTGATTGAGGTTCATATTGAGGTTTTGTTAGGGTTTCTTCTAATTTAGATTTTCTACCTGTGAATGATTAGTGGTACAGAGTTCTATACCATAGCGTAGAAGGTGCTACTAGGTTATTATGTTATCGGAGGTTTAGTTTGGAGTTTGTATCGATTTAGTTCCGATTTGTTGACTATGAGATTGTTTAGAGATACTGGCGTATGTACTGGAAAGAATGTGGTGGTACTAAGTTCTATTACTTGTTCCGTTGTTCTGGTATTAAGTTGCTCAACTGAAAGCTGTACCAGTGAATGTTGGCCGGTGTTGATTTATGTACCTGGATCTGTTGACTGAAAGCCGAAATTTGTACCCCTAGTTCTCAACTTGAATTAAGTACAGAGTTGTGTTTATTCAATAAGTACAGAGTTGTGTTTATTCAATAAGTACAGAGTTGTGTTTATTCAATAAGTACAGAGTTGTGTTTATTCAATGGGTGTTTGAAATTTTGAGTTTGTTTTGTGTGCAGTTCTAGAGATATGCGATGCGAGATTATGTAATGGGTTTGTAAGCGAGGCAGAAACTCATGCTTGCATTAGCTTTTCAATATCCGTAAACCTTTGAGCTAGAGGGTTTTGCTTCATTGTTAATTACGGTGGAAGTAGAAAGAATTATTCTTATGGCCTTATGGACTCGTTTGGTATAGAATAAGGAAATTGGGTGGGTTTTGTGACAACTCAGAGTAACAAAAAAATATTTGTTTGTTTATTTTTAATTGGTTAGTGTTGTATGAAAACACTTTTCTTCTGAGCCTACATTTCTTCTCAAATGTGCATTTTTCAAATATATGTTGTTGAGGATGTTTTCTTCAAAATTTCGAGTTTTTGTAAACAATGGATAGATATTGTCATGATTACCCACAACTTCCATTACGGCTATAACGAGTATAACAATTGAGGTGGGAAATAAAAGTGAGATATTGATTTGATTAGTCAAACCATGTAATACATTATTGCAATTATATAATGCATATTTGGAAAAACTATATGATTAGCCATGATATATTATAATATATGGTTGTAGATATGTACAAATATTAGTTCTTCTTTCCTAGCAAATACAAGTAGTAGTGGGTATCAGATTTGTTCTCATTTATAGTTAGTAAAATACGAGACGAGTATGGTACAATATTAATACGTTCAGAGTTTCATACATTGTTTCAGCATAGCAATACGTTTAAATTTTGGCAACAATTAGAAAATATTTAAATTTTAAAATTAAACGGCTCTACAATAGTACGAGAGCGAAAGTTCTAAACGCATATCGTACGTATATGTGTATTATATGAGTATTAAACGAATTTTTGCTAACTAGAAAATGATGGGTCTTGACATTGGATTTCAAATAAGGGCATCATGGTCATTACACAATAAATCCCTAACAAACTAAAAATTGTATTTCAATTACAAATCTTATCATCAAACAATATAATTAAAATTACATCATATCTGATTTCTCAATTTCTTTTTGTTTATTTTTTTCCCACTCTTCGTTATTTCATAAATTACTTCATAACAAACGAGTCTATGTAAGTAATTGGTTTCCTGTATTGCTCCTGAGTTTTTTTGGTTTCTTTTTTTCATGGGCTATCTCACTTGTTTGTTTATGTGGTCAAGTTTATTTGTATGTGTTCAACTGTATTCAGGTCAAAGTCTCCATGTTCCAAAGGTTTCATTATAATGTTTCAGAGATTGTCCAGTGATTCTCGAATCAGGATTTGGATTCTACTTCTATCGTATCGAGAGAAGGGAGATCATGCAGTTTTCTGTTGATCACTCCATGGTGCATGTGCATTACTGTTGAAAGAAAGATAAAACACTTATATGGAGAATCTCAGATCAATTCCACTTTGGAGTACTATTAGCCACCTTGAAGACATTTGTACATATTTTGTAATTGGACTTGTTACACCTCACTGTAGCCGAATTTGATTCCTTTTCATCATGATTTCAATGTTGCTCTTATAGTCGAATTCGATTGCTTTTCATCATGATTTCAATACTATTCTTCTAAGATGTATACGGTTTATCTCCAAGTTGTTATCGGGAGGTGATACCGATTCATATAAACTTTGTACCAGACGTATATATCAGATACAATATAAACTTTGTACCAGACTTATATACAAGGTACAAAGTAAACTCAGGTACAAAGTAAATTCTTTACCCGACGTATATACCAGCTACAAAATAAACTCTCTGCGGATCGTATATACCAGGTATAGTGTATTATCCGAAAAAAATATAAACCTCTGATTCTTAAGGTAATTATGCTAATAATTAAACAATTACATCTTTCGTCAATTAAAAAGGGAAGTTAGATGTGGTTAGATTGATATTTTCTTCAAAAATAGGGAATCGTTTTTTAACTAAATTAAAAATAAAAATTACTAAATTGGCCAATTAATATGATCATTAGATTTACAAAATTTGAATTGATGGTGAATTTGGGTGTTGTTATGTGATAATAATAAAATCTGTTGCAATAGTAAGTTTTTTGGAGCATAAAGGACATTTTTTTAGACTAAATTATATTGAAAATTACGTAAATAAACAAGGTGAAATCTAAATTATATAGACAAATAAAATGAAACCTAAATTACACAACTTGGCCATTGGAGGCCTCTAGTATGCGAGAGGCATTATGTGGTGTGCGCCGCACCCTAGCCGAGCTCTAACGACTCAATAGGCACTGCGCATCCTAGAGGCCTCCAACGGCTCCTATAAATTATGTGCAGTTTGGGGTGAAAAAACTCACCCCTCCTACCAATTTTTGCATTTTGAGAATATTCTGTATCGTTACGCCGCTCTGATGACCAAAAGACTTGTTCACCTACAACGGATAAGAAGTGATATGCGATTGCGATTTACGTGTATCGAGACTCATGATGCCGAAGTTGATGAGATACTTCGCTTTCCCCTTCTGGAAGTGCAAGTTCGACAAGTAGCTGGAGGTGGTGGCGTTCGAGAACTCGGTGAGGCGCGAGATGAGATCTACTATGAAGGAGAAGTTTGTTGAGTTGGAAGTGAGGAAGGATGCTGAGATGGTTGCTGCTTGTGCTGAATGGGTAGTTGAGAGAGAAGCCATTAAGAGGTTCAAGGATAGTTACATAGAACGCTTGACTAGTCAGCTGAAAAATGCGAGATGGACGCTTCAGGTACATACTAATGGTCATTATATTCTATGGAGAAGGTGATATTGTATAATGTTTATGTATCTCTTATGCAAGGTTGAATAAAAGAAGTGTAATGTTTATGTACCTCATATGTTTATCATTACGAAATGGTCAAGTAAAGTAATTTTTTTTCATTCAATTTTAATTGTTAAATTTTATTATTTAACAATAGACTGGTCAAAGGCTGCTGAAGTCCTACCGAAAGCTGGAGTCAATGGTCATGTCTACATAAAGCCATTTCTACATAAAGCATGCCGAAAGCTGCTGGATTCCTACCAAAAGCTACAGTCAATGGTCAAAAGCTGCATAAAGCCTGCCGAAACACTACAACAATCCACATGTTTAACAACAGATTAATTGAAGCCTAACAGTGGGTTGGGCCGCTGTTAGATATCCTAACATCGGTCACTTATCCGCTTTTAGGCAGCCCAATGTTAACAAAGCCTAGCAGCGGCCTCGGTGGCCGCTGTTAGGATGTAATATCCTAACATCGGCCATGTATACGTTGTCAGGCTAAAATCCAGATGTTTTTGAAATTAACTTAATTGAAGATCTAAGTTAATCAACTCCTAATCAAGTTGATCAACATAATTATTTATCGTATTAACAAAACACAGAATCAATAAGTAATAAACCTATTTATATCCATTAATTAGAAACAATAAACCTATTTATATCCATTAATTATAAACAATAAACCAATTTATCTCCATTAAATGGATATACAAAACCAAATCTGAATAGATATACAAAACCAAATCTGAATACATATACAACACGAACAAATCATATACAAATAAAAAAAAACTAAATCGCATCATTTTCTTCTTCTACCAACCTCAAACTCCGATCTGGTCCTTGAAGGTGGTGAGGGCTCGAGCTTCAAACGGAGTGGATGTGAAGAGGGTGACGAGGGATATGGTGGTTGAAGCTGGGAGTGAGAGAGAGGAGGAGATTGGTGGCGTTTTAGCTAGGTTTTGGTGGGTTTGGAGAAATGGAGCATAAATGAAGGAGACGAAGAAGAAGTTGAAGCAGATAGAGACGAAGAAGATGGCGGTGTGGAGAGGGTGACTTGACGATCATAGATTTAGAAGAAGAGGTGAGATTAGGGTGAGTATTTTCAGCCACCATAGATTGAGAAGAAAGAGGTGATATTAGAGTTTTCTGAGAAGTAGGGTTGGAGAAGAGAAAGGGAAAGAGGATTAATTATATGGGGAAGGGTGATATATGAACCGTTGATTCTCTTTTAACCTCACCCAGAGTGTCAATAAGAATTAAAATCCTAACAACGGTCACTTGGCCGCTGTTAAATCGATAAATTTAACAGCGGATTAAGTGGCCGCTGTTAGGCTTTACATGTTATTAATCCTAATAGCGGGCCTTAACGGGCCGATGTTAAATGTCTATTGTTAGTTTTTAAATTTTTTTGTAGTGAAAGTAGTAGTTAATGGTCAAAAGCTGCAAAAAGCTGAAAAAGTGGCGGGAAATCTCACAGACTAATGGTTGGAATATATTAGAATATGTTGTACTCTTATTACCCCCTCCCCTCTATATAATTCCGACCTTGAATTTTGAGACCTTAGAACTCTACTATCACCCATTTCCTTACTAGGCAATTATATTAAAGTTACCAACCTCATTCTTGAATATATTCTCGACCTGATATCGGTTGTGGTCATTTCAAAGTAGTTCTTCATCAATTAGGTTGAGGTTGACGCACGGGGTGTTGGTCCATACAAGTAATCCATTTTTAAAAAATATTAGTATGCAACTAAATATAAGAACGTAAAAAATAGAAAGACTGGGCTATACAGAGTAGGAAGTAGACTAATATTCTCTATTACCCTTCCAAAAGCTCAAGTGCGGGTGGGATTTGAAGCACGAATCATAGAAATGAGAGTTGATCCTTGGTGAGCGATTTGGTGAAGATATCTGCTAGTTGATTATATGTGGAAACATAAGCAATTTTGATAGAGCCAGAGTATAAGTCTAGTGTAACATGTTTTGATCGTGTAGAGATGAAAACTAAAAATTTTACTTGGGAAAATTGCCCCAACATTGTTGCATAAAAGTAACGAAGGCTGGTGAAGAAGTTGGCCGAGTACAACAAATTGGTGCTGCAGCGACATTAGTTACATAGTTGTGTAAGTGATTGCTCCGCCTTCCAACCACTTTCAGTTTCTGTGAAGTCTAGCTAATACGATTGGGGCCATAATAAATAGCATATCCATATTGTGAGCACCTGTCACGTGGATTTGATACCCATCCCGAATCCGAACAAGCAAGGAGGTGTGCAGCCGTGGTGTGTTGGAAGTTTAAGCATTGGGAAATTGTTCCATTGAGGTAGCTTGTTTAGGGCTGGAATTCGGTACGGTAATGGTATTACCGAATCATTACCAAATACCGAAATTATATCCAAAATGAAAACCATTATTGTACCGAAACTTGTTCGGTAATTACCATACCAAAATTGAAAATTTCGATACGGTATCGGTAATTACCGAAATACCGAGCAAGGTCGTTTTTCTTGCTAACTGGATACCAACAACCAAAATAGAACCAAAAGTACCGAAATTTATAGTAAAATTTCAGCAGCATTTCGTTTAAATTAGGGTATCGACACGTCAATTTTTACTATTACCTGCATATATAACATAGCAATTGCTTTCAACTTAAAGTTCAAATATTCAACCACACAATATATCAATTCAAAATCCGTCATAGTAGATCTAAAAAAAAGGAAAGACATTTGATAACAAATTGAGAACACAAGCATCTTTCTTAATCTTTCTCAAATTGAGATCACAAGCCTTGTAGGACACCTATTATAATGTGCTTGTAAGCCCGATGTTCGATTATTGCTGGAATTGGCACATAAGAATGTCTTGCAGTATTTGCACTGAGCTTTGTCAAGCCCATTTTCATCAACAACATTATCATAATGCAGCCAATATGCCGACCTTTTTCTTGTAGGCTTCCTCATTTTAGGAGCTGAACTAGTGGATTCTAGGGCGACAATAGGATCCAGAGTAGATGAGGAAGGAGCAGCTGCATTTGCGGATAGAGCAGCCATAGTTGACGAGGAAAGAGTTGCAGCAGATGCAAAAGGGTCAGCTATAGATGATGAAGTAGCTCCACGACCACAACCACCTCTAGTAGTTCGACCTCCACTCTTACTACTTTGACCTCATCCACGAGGAGGTAAAGGATGATTTCTACCCGACCTAAAAATAATAATAACAAATTAACAAGGACGATTCATATTTGCAAATCAATTTCTTTACAGATGATGACTTCCTATAACTGGTGAAAAAAAATCGTGTATCTAAGGTAGAAAAAGGGAAAGTGTACTCTAGAAATCTAGGTTTCAGATTCGAAATAATAAAAGAATACGAAACTGGTGAAACAAGGTTTGAAAACTTACATGATGATTACAAATCGAAGGAGTTGTCTTTGCCTCTTTGGTCGAGTCGGCGAGTCTTGAAATCAAAAGCCTGCAACTGGAGTCTGGAGGAGAGTAAGAGACTTGAACTGAGGTGAACTAGAGTCGAAGAGTAACCCTCCCTCCATCGATCGTCCGCTTGTGCTACGACCTCCGTCGACCATCGGTGGCTGAGTAGTGGTCTAGACTCTGGTGATTGGCGAAGGGGAAGAAGTAACAACGCAACGACGTCAACGTGAGACTCAGAGAAGTCGAGAGAGACATATAGTGGGATTATCCCTATTTGATGCCCTAACTTTCGAATTAAACGACGCCCTAATTTAAGTGAATTACAAGATTATCCTTTCGTAAAATCGAAATCCATATAAGTTGTTGTGTGTATTCACTATTCCGAACACAATCAAACAGTAGCAAACACTCCCAAACACTCTCAAACGTCTAACGGAAGAAGAAATCGAAACTCGAAAACCGAATATCGATCGAAGAAATCGTTGAAGGTACGATTTTGAAAAAAAAATAGGCCCGGCCGGCCGCCCGTTCCGACCCCAGCTAGTCCCGGCCGGACCCCCCCGGGCCGAAACGGGCGGCCGGCCGGCCGGGAGGAGGATCCCGCCAGTGGAGTTGACTTTTTTGGTCTTAGTCGTACATGGGAGCTCACTGCAGGGATTCCCGAGGGGGGACCGAGGACGCCGACAGTGATCCCGAGCTTCGGGGGTCACATTGCACACTACTTGTGGGAGTCGGGCGAGGGCTACAGGGATCTTAAGGTATTTAGATTCCTTAAGTGCCCTAAGCAGTGGGACACTGTGAGCGAGTTCGACATCCAGACTCGGACCATTTGGCCGATCATGCAGGAGTCCGGACTTCTTCACTTGGGCCGATGCATGTCGACCCACTTTGATGAGCCTCTGCTGGAGGCATTTGTTGAGAGGTGGCAGCCGGATACTAACACCTTTCACATGTCATGGGGAGAGATGACTATCACTTTGCACGACGTCTTCCACATTCTCGTCCCGGTCACTGGACGACCGCTTCATAAGCCCCGACCTCTGGTTGATTTGAGAGCGGGTGTGGCGGAGGCGCTTGGCTTCAGCTCTGCTGCTGCGTTGGAGTACGTGGTCAGGGGGGGAGACGGTTGGGCCACCCCTGTATGATCATGGTGCCATGCACGAGAGGGACATGATCTCACTTGGTAAGCATATGGGGGACGATATTGCTTATAGGGTATTCCTCTTCTGTCTTCTTGGAGGTACCCTTTTCCAGGATAGATCGGGCGATCGATCACGGCTTCTCGGTTGGGAGTACTTCATGGGTCCGATCAGTGATGTGTCGGAGTATGCTTGGGGTGCTGGTGCGCTAGCCTGGTTGTATCGGGAGTTAGGGAAGGCAAGCAGGGCGGATGCCAGGGCGATGTCAGGGTGTGTGACGTTGCTTCAGTCCTGGATATACGAGTACTTCCCGAGTGTGAGGCCTCCGAGGACGCTTAGACATGAGCGTAGGGCAGGAGAGGCTTTACCTGGTAGGTGGGACAGTGCAGAGACACCTAGTCGGGGTGTCGGGTTCCTACGAGAGAGGTTGGACTACTACCGTCGCCTCCTCGATAACATCGATTCCCGTGATGTTTGTTGGCTTTCTTTTGGGCCGCATCCCGACATTGAGGTCCCGGCCTCGACTTACCGTGGTCTCCTCCGTTGCGCCGATGTAGGCGAGTTCTACGATTCTTATCGTGTGCTCCGACAGTTTGGCTACACACAGGTCGTCCCCCCCTCGATCCCTGTGTCGCTACGAGCCATTAGGCCCAAATCTATCCGGACATATGCCGTCCAGTGGGCCCCGACTGATGATAGGACGTGGTTAGAGTAGGACTTCATCAGATTTCACCGGCTATACCTTATGTTCGAGAGGGCTTCGGCTGGTGCGGATGTTGGAGGGGGGGGCGTGGGGGGTGGTTCCTCGAGCACAGTCACCCACGCATCGTGGCGCCGGCTAACCCCGGTGTGGGAATCCCGGCTGAGCTGGTAAGTTCGATTCCTAGTCAACATTTGAGCGGTTTATAATATGTACATGTTGATTATTTAATTTTGCATTTATGTTTTTTTTCGTAGATTACACAGCGAGTGTTCGATGGTATGACCTCCTACTTCGATGGTACGCTTGGGCGGCAGCACGCCGACTCTCCTCATGAGTACTACGACCACATGGAGGGACTTCAGATGCAGTTTGAGGATCTCTATACGGGGTATCGGAGCCAGAGAGAGAGTTGAGGTTTCAGATTGTGTTTGATGTACTTTCCTTTCTTCGGACTATGTATCTGAGTGTTGTTTTATTATGCTTATGTTTGTTGGACATACAGTCCCTATGAGTTCGTATTATCTATGTATTATTTGAATATTTATATGGTTTTTTATACTTAATCCAGAAATTTTGGGTTCGAAAGGCGTTACGATATTAGGGTTTCGGGAGGACTCGAGTCCTTCCGAAACGGAAGGTATCGGAAATCCTTCCGAAAATAGGGTTTCGGAAGGCCTCGATCCCTTCCGAATCGGAAGGACTTGAGTCCTTCCGAAATTAGGGTATCGGAAGTCCTTCCGAAATTAGGGTTTCGGAGAGCTTCGATCCCTTCCGAATCGGAAGTCCTCGAGTCCTTCCGAAATTAGGGTTTCGGAAGGCCTCGATCCCTTCCGAATCGGAAGGCCTCGAGTTCTTCCGAAATTAGGGTTTCAGAAGTCCTTCCGAAATTAGGGTTTCGGAAGGCCTCGAGTCCTTCCGAAATTAGGGTTTCGGAAACGAGCTTCCGGCCGGGGCCTCCGACGGCCAATTTTTCGATTAATACCGATTTCTGTTCATCGAATTTTAGCGAAAACGAGCCGTGAGAGGTTTTCGAAATAAGTATTTTGATAGTTTCGTCGGTACAAAGTTTCTCGAATTATACATTTTTATAGTTTTGTCGATACTAGGTTTTTCGAATTAGAAAATTTGGATAGTTTTGTCATTACGAAATTTAGGGCGTCGTTTAATTCGAAAGTTAGGGCGTCAAATAGTAACCCCTTTTCTAATTAGGGTTGGTCTCGTCTATGGCATGTGGGTAAGTCATAACTCAGTGGCGTTCTTTTTTCTATTTACTGTACAATAGGTTTTCGATATTTTGGTATTACCAGAAACTAAACCGATTATCGAAAATTACTATAATTTACCGAAAATATCCTAAACAGAATCATTACCATTATCAAAAATTTTGTTTCGGTCTTTGATTTATCGAATACCGAAAAATTGCAATTTGGTTTTGGTAATGATTGAATTACCAAACCAAACTTCAAGGCCTAAATGTAGTAGTCTTTTACCAGCTTGTCAATGTTGAATAGATGAAGAGTGCATAAATTGACATATTTGATTGACCGCAAAAGTGATATCCGGTCAAGTGATGGTGGCGTATTGTAGTGAACCCACTATTTGGCAGTAGAGAGTCCTTCAATATGCCTCATCTCATGGTACTCCCCATATGGTCGTTTTTCTCAATACAAATTGCAATTTCTTGGATGATTCGTTTGGCTCAACCATGAGTGTTAATCTGGAAACTCTGGAAATTAGATGTATATCCTTCCTTTGCGGTTTTCGATCTTCGAGTTTCCAACTTACCACTTTGAAGTTGGAAAAATGCGAACTCTGGAACGATGAAGAAGTTTTCTATCATCTTATCTCGAGCTTTTCTCGTCAGAGGAATTTGGTCATATCTGATTGTATTTTGGTCAATGGAGTGATCAACGGGAGTTTGTATCCTCCCAAGATAATTGGACTACAATTGCTTACTTTGAAGTTGGATAGGGTAGAAGATAACACTGAAATAGATGCACCAAGACTCAAGTTTTCCAATCTTACATTCAATGTTCCATATGGTAAAAAGTTTCATGATGCATTTAGCCTTCTTAGCAAAACACAAACAATCAGCTCAAATTGATTCTGCCACAAAAATCAACTCAAACTTACGCAATTCCTAGAGTATTATTTCGGTAGCAATTACAATACAAAGACCAAAATTGACATACTTAAATAACGGGGAGCATCTTAAACTTTCACTACAACTGTTGGACATCTATTACGTGGCATCCCGTTGGCGCCTAACTAATAGCAATATAAGGAGGGGTATCCATGCTGGACCCTAAAAGTTATACCAATTACTAATATGATCCAATTAGTCATTCGCTAAAGCATAAGCACCATGTTATGCTCTTTGGACTCCCTTTGATTAATATAATCACCCTTTTATAAGAAAAAACTGAGGTCTGTATTCTCTGTTCCATATATGAAAATTGATCTCGACAGCGCGTTTATGAGTTTGAATTTGAACTGTTTAATTTTTTTTTTTTTGAAATTGATTTAAATTAAGAACTTAAAATCTTATTTACCACTTGATTTAATTTCAATTAATATTAGGTCATGTTTATTTTTATCTGTCAATCTTGATATTCGGTATTGATTGATTCACATTTGAACATCTAGATATTAACACTGTGCAAATTAATCACTGTAATTTTGCGATATGGAATGACGGATGGATGAAACTAACATTATCCATCATTATTGTTATTGAATTATGATTATCATATTCTGGATCATTTTGATCCTGAAAAAAAATTTTAATCAAACATTTTTCTTTTAGATTTTGCACCTATGCTCAGACGATATGTCTTATTCTTCGGTTGGACACTGGTTTGTGGTTGCAGATATCACAGAGTATCAACTTATGTAAGAAAAAGTGAACCTCTGTTCATAAAACACAGTCATCGTCTTTTCTATGAAATAGTAAATTGCAGATGGGTTCATAACCATGGAAAAACCAATCGAGACAGGTTTTGTTGTCTAGTTTGGGATAACCATGGGTAATTTCTAGCTTTACTACCGAGTACTCCCATTTAAGTTAAAATCATAACCGTGGGTAATTTTTAGCATCACTACGGGTACTCCCATGTGTGGTAAAATCATAACCATAGGTAATTTCTAGCTTTACTGCCGAATACTCCCATGTCACAATTTGGTTAAAGTTATTCAATTTTCCCCATTACGATTTATGGTTAGGTTCCTTGTTCTAATTATTTTGTTATCAACCACGACCGCTTATTTGGTGATCTGTTTGATTGCCGGTAAGGGATTGTTGTATGTGAAGAATCCTAGAAATCAATTTGCAGTAACCATACATAAATATATATCAAACATCTGTTTAATTCAATAATCCCTCTTTATTTCATATTATCATGTTCCTCATTTCTTCATTCACGAGATCTAGCTATTTTATTGCGAGTATTGGAATTAAATTAGTATATTTGTTAGTATATATAAATTGTTCCGTTTTTCTTATTATTATTCATAGTAATCTTAATTGATTTGTTCTCGATTTTTGGGAATTAGTTCATCAGATATTTTTAATCGTAATATATAATTTAGAACAGCTATAGTTATTTTTCCAGTGTTTTCTCCTTGTATAAAATCATACGCTTACCCGTCATTGTTGTTCATTGTTTATAATTTAAATGCTCTTCTCTATTCCAAGATGTCCAAAAATATTTTGATGACTAGTTCTTCCTTCGTTAATGAAATGAAGGAACGTTTAAATCATAGCACAATGATCCAGATGCTGCTGACAAAGCCCATAGGAAGTGGTATGCTGATTTATTTCATGAGAAAACACCTGACAGCTCTTCTAATGAATCAACATACTGTTCATATGTTAGATCAGGAGGTTCCAAACTGTTCTAATGAAAACACCTGATGCTGTCATTTCCTTGATCGCTGCAACCTTGGATATGGCAAATACTCTTTCTGAATGTTAGATTAGGAGGTTACAAGTAGCAATGCTTTGAGTTTTGATAAGTGATGAGATCTAGGATCAAGACGGAATCGTGGGTACCACTTTCCGAAAAGAGTATTTCCACCCTACAAGCCTTGGGTATCAGGAAATCCCTTTCGAGGATAAGACCGTCTCCACTCAAGTTCTTAGGCTTTAGATATTAGAGTCACTTAGAATCATAGGCTAGGATAGATCATTTCTGTGTGTATTCTCCCACATTACTGCCTTCTTTATATATGCAAAGGGGTCTAGGACTGAACGGGTACAAATGCATACACCAAGAGGAGTCATTATCCCCATGGATAGAAGGTAACCATCTTGATGTTCTACGGGTTTGGAGGGAAATCAACTCAGAAATGAGCCTTAAGCGTCTACGCGGCCGACTGTATAGACTACAGAACAATATCATTTTTATACTGAAACCCTAGGGTTTGCCACATCATTAATCCCATACTTAATTTACCCATATCATAATCAATATGATAATTATCGACTAAAAATAAGGAAGTTGCCACGATATATTGACGTTGATAATTTTTAAACAAATAATTTATGTTCCTAACAGACTCCTATTGTTTAAAAGTTCCATCATAGATAAAAATTAGCACACGTCAATGAGATTTATCGAATTGTGTATTTAGTGGTTAATAAAGAAAAGTTAATTATTGTTAACATAGGTTACACTGAACCCTTTTTTAAATTTAAAAATAGAATTACTAATTTATTAATCTTTATCTATAAAAGGGAATGAAATTCCTAAAAGGTAAAGTGATTATTAAACTAACAAGGGGAATTTTCACCAACAGTTGAAACGGCCACTTACACATTAATTGAAAAACAAAACAGTCAAATTTTTATCGTCCATTTTTCCACTAAAAAATCGAACAACGTTGAAGTTAGGATATCATTTTGACTATCGTACCTCTGTCTCACTCCCAACTGGTGTCACATTGTCTCCTAGTTGGGAAACTGTTATCTTCCAAGGTAATAGATAGTGTAACATCTTTGAAGTTACAAAATAACCTTCATCTGAAATCGCTATTGTCGCATGTCTTAGTGAAAACCTTGCAATAACAACTTAGTCATTTTGCACACATTATTAATTCCGAAAAAAGTTTGAAATCCAAAATGTAGAAGATACCTATCATATACAAGTTGGAAGAGATGGTTGTAATCTCCAAAAATCAAGCGGCTTCCGATAGTTGGATTGAATACATGTCAAACTTTGTTCAAGCGTTAGTGAATATTCATTACAAGTAGTACAAACAATTGGTCAGAATCGTATAATTGTTTTATTACCGTGAATCTTTTGTATTACAGACATTGCTGTGAGTGCAACAAAGACCGGTGCTAGTTTTTCACGGTACAATAGAGCCGCTCGCTTCACAATTTAGACCACATGACTAACACATGGCATGTTTACCAACGCAAATTGGCCCCTTCAATACGTGCCATCTATGTCATATTGTATTATTCTCATAAAAATATTTTTTCTGAATTCGTTTTTATCATGGTACTTGAATCCTCAGACGTTGTGCAACTTCTCTCCCTACATCATTACGTCCAAACTAAACAACACGTATTCTTTCTACTAGATCAGAAATTAAACTAAACAACACATATTTATTTTATCCGATTTGGTTGCAAAGTGATGAAACACACCTTAGAGGATACATTTTTGTACCGCTTTTGTGAATCCCTCAAACATATTTCTTCAATTTGGTAGATTTTATTAAGTTTCAGTTATTTTAATTGCTGGCTGAAAAGTTTAGTTTCCAATAAACTTTTGATCAACCATTCCCATATGGACAAAAACACCACAAAAAGAAAAATTAGAAAGATATTAATCACCTCGTGCCGTTTGAGACAACACGAAAAAACACAAGCCATAGCAACATACATCGAAATCAATCCACAAGCAATAGGTCATTTGGAAGTTGTTCTCAATACCCGGTTCTTCATTGTCCCATATATTTAGAAATCGAAGTAGAATAGAGCAAACAAGTTCATGTTGTTTTATTTAGGCTACTGTTGTTGTTGGTTCGGTCATGTTTACATAGAGTTACACTGTTAATTAGTACGTTGAAATCAAACATTCTAATAATATTACGATTAACATTGCACCATAAATATTCTTACCCATTAGTCTTCTTTCTTTGTTGTGAATATGTGGAAATGCAATATTTCCTTCCATATTCGTCAACGGTCTTACATTTTCAAACCTAAAATGTGTGAGACAATTACATTAAATATTGATTCTAGTTCTAAATAAGGTACACTAGCGAATGAAAATTCTGTCACTACTTACATGGTAAATGTTGGCTTACAATGTCTCTCGATGATTGCTGCTTTCATAATTCGCCTTGGTAGAATTTAGAGGGAATGAAGCATGAATCGGACGTTTCGTTTTTGTAGTTATGAAGTGTTGTATTTTTCTTGCAAAATGAAGTTGTGCGAATTTAATCTTCGAATGTCCCAATTTATAGTATTTTTATCATGGTTTCAATTTTACACAAATTGCGGTGTGTAAACAAATAAAAAAATCCTTCCACACGCCTTATGAGGACTTAGAGTCCAACCGGCCCTAATATTATGGAGATTTAATGACTATTCATCCAAAAACAAAAAACAATGTTATTAGCAATAACCGTTTCAATTAGTTTTTTCATATGTAGCAGATTTCCATCGGTACGTTTATAAACGTGGGTGTATGATGTTTTTTTCTTTTTTGGTCCTCATTTATTCATGCACATCATTAATTGCTTACGTTATTTACCTTTAATTTAATCAAAAAGGTAACTGTTGATGATACATGTGGTTACTGGTCGATATTAAAAATTTCAACGGAGATACGTTGTAATTTCAATATACGTTCCTTAATAGAGTCCTTCATTGAAGGCAATTTACTATTCACGGTTATGATGGCATATCACCTAAACCCTCAGTAATATAGTTTACATACACAATATCAAAGTCATTGATTGCATCACTTTTCAACTGTAATATTATTAATGAAGCTGCATTCATTAACTATACGAATTGACAAAATAAACAAATTATCCAAAACGTGCAAAAATTTCCAGACAAATAAATGTAGATTTCATAAACGAACTCACTAAACTACTTGACAATAAACAGATATGAATTATTTGATAGTATTAATGCTTTGTGAAAATCAACCCCTTAGACTTATCAACTAGCGTCTCCTTCAGATGAATGGCCTTTCCCACAATTTTTTCCAAAAGTTCATTTTCTCACTTTTCACGAGCTTTAAAGTAATATGCATCCTGGTGAATATGCTAAATCATGTGTTGACCCGTCGTTGTGTGTTGCCATCATCATCGACCAACAGACCCAAAGGATGCATTCATAATTATTAACATGAAACCAATTGTTTACAAATCCTCGATGTATTAAATTTCATTTCACTAAAAGCAATTGGTAATACAGTTACTTAAATTTAAGATCGAGTTACCCATTAGGTTGGTGCGGAACTCCATGAGGTACGACCATCTTGAACCGTTTAAAGTTTGGTGTGTGAATCAGCCCTATGTTGAAGTACATAATTTCAAAAAAATTTCCCAAAAATTCAAATTGCTAGAAACAAGGATAAGACAATAACCTGACTCCAAAATGTGAAGGTTTATCAATATATCATGATTCGTCTTATTAAACCTCATTGACTATTCATCCACCATTTTCCTATGGTTGTTCAATGTGATAAGAGCCTACTTTCGTCCGCTAACGAATTAATCATTTGCAGTTCCATCTTGCTCATTACGATAATGGCAAGGAACCAATGGTTGTTTTCTTCGATAATGGGCATGTATAATTGTACAGTCGATCGAAACAGCGTTTGAATCACGTACTAAACAAATAGATAACAATGTCAATGATGTAGGAGAAGCACAAACCTTCGAGCAATGATGCGCGCCACAAAAGAAGTCTGTATCATGTTCCTTAAAAGCTTGTTGTGGAGACTGTACTCCTGTCGCTGCATATGACTATGGAGCAAACGCAAAGTTTTGCAAAAAGGTTAGTTGCTTTTGTGAAGTCGCCAAAGTAATGGATCCCGACGAAAATGTGTCTTTGCATACCATAACACAACATATAGCTATGGTTGCGGGAAGAAAGCATATTGAGCCGTGAACACCATCCACATATTTGACTTGATGCTGACCAATGTTGCAATGGGAGGCTACTATCGTAATCACCTACGCAATGAAGAAAAGATTAAAACTAATTTCACAACCCAAATCTGTAAGCTACAAAAACATTTTCAATAAATCATCATACATCATCCTCCTACCAGGAAAATGGTTTTAGTGTCAACAGACTCCGTCAGACACATTCATGACTTCTGTTTGAACAAGTGGTTCTTCACCAGGCAGAGATTCGTCAAAAATATAGTCAATCACACACCTTTCATGTTCATCCAGCTAGTTGTACTCCATCAATCCATATGTGGGATGAATATGATGAAATTAATGTGTACAACTATAAAACAACAGCTTGTTGTTGAAGAAACTATAGATATTAGAAATCAATTGGTATAGCTTTAATAGATTAATTACCTCAGAAGGAATGCGGTCGTCAAACAGCAACTTTTTGCAAAATTTTCTCTTAACTCCCCCACTTGTAATGCCACGCCCATCCCTGTACTCAACATCAAATTCATCTTCCAATGCATATTTTAGACTATCTATTTAGAGGCCTAATGCAGATATCGTATACATAATTTTGTCCTAATGCTTCTTTCCAAGTAGTGAGTCTACCAATGTCTTATTTGTTTTGTCACTACTTCCAGTTGAGCAAGTACCCACCATGCCTTACAAATACGTTAGTTGTGTGAGCATTGCATACATGATTGCCTTTATTCTCTCAAAAATCTTGCTTTCATCTGTGGTCGCCATTGCATATGCTTGATCAATTATCTGCATCAGGCATTAAATACGCTCTCCCTGATCATCATATAAGTAAAGCGTGTTTGCTAAGTTGTTTGTACATAAAAAAAGTATTGTACAAACCTCTACAATTAGAAGTCTGTAAAACACACCTTCATAAAAAGGATTTGATACACCTAAGGTAGTTTGATAATTAATCAATATGTAATTCTAGTATTTTTCCTTTTCTTTATTTACACCAGCGGATAAATTTATCATATTTAAACACTCGAAAAATCAGCCTACGACTTACCATAGGGAAGGACTCTTCCTAATCTGTATTATATTCTAGTGCATGCCCGTTATTTCAGTTAGTTTATTCCCTTTTTAAAAATTTCCCTCTATAGATGATAACAATTGCCCCCGATCATTCCAAACCCTACACGGTAACGATCAAAGTTGAATCTTGCACCGCCCCTTGATGATAACCTGTAATATAATCTACATGATGGCTTAATATAGTAGATGCAATCCAGAATAAAACAAAAGTAGCCACAATCCATATATCGCTAGTTCTTACTTCGGTAAAACCTTGGAATTGTATCATAATGTCATCAACCGTTGGGCGATCCTGAAGAATATTGAAACAGAAAAAACCCCATGAAGATCTAAATATATCACTGTCCAGAGTACGAATTAATCTTAACGACGACTCAATCACATCAAAGGTGATGGCAATACAACCACATCCGGTAACGGAAATTATTCTTTGCGAAATTTCATTACCCCTTCTTTTCACAGTTCAAAATATTAAAATAAACTGGAAGTCCATATTTCCCCCCTGATATTATGGCTTTAGGATAAAGGTTTCCTGAAATGGAGGATCACCGAAGGGCCAGCAAAGATTTGCATCATAGCGAGTCAGAAACTGTGAAACTAAGTGAATCAACTC
This sequence comes from Linum usitatissimum, assembly GCA_030674075.2. Lineage (NCBI taxonomy): Eukaryota > Viridiplantae > Streptophyta > Magnoliopsida > Malpighiales > Linaceae > Linum > Linum usitatissimum. The sequence goes on from JAUJYP020001182.1 coordinate 1,343,910, forward strand.
GCTTTCAAGTTTGCATACATTGCAAGCAGGTGGGACATGACGATACAACTTTCCCTAATTAATATAACAGTGGTGATAGTGTGTTAGCCGATGTCCCTGATGAATTCAATGATATAGAAGCAGCTGAGGAAGAAGCCCACATTGAAGAGGAGGAAAAGTCATCCTGTGTCAACAGAGTTTCTAATGATGATATTTTTTATGGATTCTCATTCACAAGAACCAACTAACTTGACGCAAGAAGAGCTCGATCAGCTGATATTCGATAATGAGGATGTAACATTACGTTGGTATAAGAAGAATTGTATATTCGATAGTTTTGGCATTCAATAAAATAAATAACGATTTGATGACAACAAAGGGGTTACAACTTGAGAATACCTATGCAGGTGTTAAGGTATGCATCATAAATCCAAGAAGTAACAAAAGAGAAAACCAAGACAAGAAATTAGATGCGAATGCAAGGCATTTCTAAGGATAAAGTTGAACAAGGTCATTTCAAAGTGGTGTGTAGCGACCTTCAACAATGTTCATTCATATCCTATGCAACTACAATATCTCACTCGATATATTTTGATGTATTGTCGCATAACTCCACACCAAGTCACATTAATTGATTTTCGTGAGCAGTCCGACATGAGACCGGGTTCGATACATCACCTTGATGTTTTGGAACACGACAGGCACAACCATGTTGGATATACCAGGAGTGACATCTATAATTATTTTTACGGAAACCGTAGACAACATCGTGTTGTTAATGGTGATGCTTCAACTGCAATACTGCATTTGGAATCAACAAAAAAAGATGAAAGGCAGTTCTTTATGGATTACAGTACAGTTCCATATGATATATTGAAGAACATTATGTGGGCTGACTATATGAGTATAGCTGATTTTTCCCTCTTTGGCGAAGTCTTAGTGTTCGAGACAATGTACAAACAGAATAAATATCACATGCTGCTTGTGATTTTCACTAGTACGTTGTTCTATAATTATAAATTAATGACTACAGTTCATTGATGATTCAAATTATTTTTTACTATTCATTTATTCCAATTCCTTTAAGTGAAGATTATGACATGACGACGTTGGTTCATATTTGATCCATCTTGTGTAGGGGTTAATCATCACTTCCAAAACTTGTTTATTTGGAAGTGCACTATTGAAAATGAAAATTTTGAAACATATCTATGGGCATTGGAAAGATTAACCAAAGCTATAAGGGGAAGAAAATCACAAGCAATGATCACAGATGGGGACATGGCGATGTTGAAAGCCATGAACCAGGTATATTCGATGGCCAACCATCGTCGTTGTTCATGGCATCTTGATCATAACATAAAAGGGAAAATTTCAAATGTACATTTTCTCAAAGAATGGAGAAAATTAGCGAAGGCCGACTTAGAGGAAGACAAGTTCGAGAAACAGTGGGGAGAGTTGAGGAAGAAATGTAGATTGGAGAACAATAAAGAAGTCCAAAGTTTACACGATAAGCGAAAAGAATGGGCTCACGCATACTTACGATCAAACTTCTTTGCGGGATATACAACCACATCCAGGTGCAAAGGAATAAATTCATGTATTAGAATGTACATAAACTCCAGCGACAATCTCCTTGTGTTTTTCAACCATTACTTCCTATGGATGGGAGATTTTAGGGAAACATAGATAAACGGTAATTACCTTACAAGCTGTGGTATACCAGTAGTGAGAAATCCCCTATTTTGTGGACTTGAAATTAGTGCAGCACAAAGTTACTGGAGAGAAGCATTGGAAGAATTTCTGAGGGAGTTTACCATTTCTTCGATTTGTAGCAACCGAGGTTGTCAACCAACAGGAGGAAAAAGCAGAAAGTACACGGTGGAGATGTATGGTAGGGGTACTCATCAATAGACCGTCGATTTTGACGGTGATGAGAAAAAGGCCAAATGCATTTGTTACAAATTTAGGAGCTCTAGTATTCTCGTGTTCTCATATGATCTTCATTTTGAAGGAGGAAAAAGAAGACAAGGTTCCCCAAAGTTTTGTGCACCTACGAATGTCCAAAAATCCAAAAACTTCGATTATGGCAGGGACTGGGATGAATCAGGGATCAAATAATAGTGTCACTATATGATAAGAGATTCTGCAGTATCACACTTTATTAAATATTTGGCTGGCTGCACAATCCGTACACACTTTCAACATTTACTTTGAAGACATTTCTGCGACGCATGACAAATTGATTCAAGCGAAAGCGTGTGCAACTGCTGCCGGTAATGAACACAACTTAGACTAGTATCTAAATATGAAGGACCCACCAGTGGCCAAAACCAAGGCGCTCCCACAATTAAAAGTAAACGAAAGGCCAGGAGGTGCAGTAACTGCAAAGGGAATCGTCCATAATGTTTAGAGGTGTGAGCATGATTCTCGAACACTAAGCGAAGCAGAGCATGACGAGGAGGAACAAAGGAAAGAGTTTTGAAGTTTGGGAGTATCATGTTGTCATTTACAACAAATAACCACAGTTATGCCCATTAATGATCTGTTTATAAAAACGGGATGGAACAAACAGAGACAATTCCAACCATGAAGAAATTAACGGATAAAACAGTAAGAAAAAGGTATATGCGCGGTTGAAATTCATATTTGATTTTGAAATTTGGATTGGGAATTTTAGACACTTTTAAGCCATCCCCATTTTCAGAGGATGATCCAAACCCCACCTGTGAATCTGAAGAAGTCAAAATAATTGAGAAATCTGAAAAAAATTTGAACTGCTCCAATAGTGAAGAATACGGTAATGGGGAAGGTGAGGAGCAGGATCGTAATAAATATGAATACAATGGTAGTGACGATGACGACAATTTTGTGCACCAATCAAAGAAGGTACAACTGAATGATAAATGTAGTATGCAAATTTATTTGATTGATAATGACTTCTGAATCTGTAATTTGCAACACATAAGGCACACAATCATAAAAAGAAAGCATAGCAAGTGGAAGGGGATTCTTCAGGAAAGAAGAATGACTTAAATGTACAACATACTTTATGTCCTGTGTCATTTCCATTTCTGATCCATTGCTATATTGGTATTTCTAACCTTTGATCAATTATAACTAATAGGACCCGCTGGTGCCTAGAAGGTTCACAAGGAGCCAACTAGTCCACAAAATGTGGAAATGGTGAGCTATAACTATCGTACAATCTTAACATCTACGTTTACGACAAAGACTAGAGGGCTCAAAGTTTATCGATCCTTAGCTATATTAGAATGTCAAATGTCAAGCAATTTTTATTATGAATATTGTAATTGCAAAATGATTCTGCGACATGTGAAAAATACTCGGTAGAAATCAGCACGACACCTAACAATTACCTTGAAATGTGGCATCCTATCCACATAACCATTAAGGCGTATTAATACTACTGGCTGTTACAACGTCATTGGAAAAGTGCAGAGGTTAAAAAATTGGAATCAAGAAACACAATTACAAAACAATTTCCTAATGTAGATGATGTTGTTAGTGCATTGACGGAATCCCACAAGCTTACAAGATTAAGAAAATTGCAGTAGGCAAAAAAACTTGATGTACAAAATAAACATAGTTGCTTCCTACGTACTTGGAATGTAACATTGAAGATTAATTGTACTTATACTACAAAATAAAATGGAAACCAAAGAAATTAATGTAACCGACTATGTATGCTAACATGTACGGAAAAGCAACCGCTCTCAGTCACCATACGACCTATTCAGCAAAAGCCCGGCTTCTTATCTGGAAAGGTACGCCTGTTGTGACCTGGGGATGAGCAAATTATGCACAACCTTGGTGGTGTCCCATGTTGAGAAGCGGATGCACTGCCCTCTTATTTAAGGTCCCTGAGTGGCAGCCCCTCGAATAAGATAGTAACCCGACCGAACTTTCTAGCATCCACCATGGCCCTAACATCTATGTCATCTGTAATCCAACGCAGGCCCGTGACTGAGCAAGCTCCCAGATGGAAAAAACCAATACAACAAAGAGATGTATCGTGCAATTTCTTGTAGGCGAGCTGACATAAGTAGTAGTATCCAAGTTTTTAGGATTTAGATGACCTACAGTCCGAATTCCCCCAAAATATTCTCGGCCGCCATTCCTCTCTAAAATCTGGCCTCCAAATCGTATTTCGTAATCTACCTCACTATCCATAGAGTCAGGGCTGGGTAATTGGATCCGCATACAACAAATTTAGCTCATATGTGAAATAGAGTAATAAAAGCTCAATCTACCAACGACAGATTGATTATTGAACTGAAATTGGCCCGAAAAATAAATACACTAAAAAATCCGAACAACAACAATTATAATCGTAGTGTTGAGGTCATTTTTGGGGATTGGAAAAACGGGAAATACTATATGACCTTCAAGGTTATAGTAGAGATAAATGGAAATCGCGAAATGGTATTGAGGAACTTAAATCCAGAAACCAACAGATATTGGGTAGAAACAACAGATACATACCTACCGGGTAGAAGATTGGCTGTTGAACTCAGCAAATCTTAAAGCAATGAAAACAACCCATATTTTTTTCTATAGTTTATATTTTGAATCTTCTCTCAGCCTTTCAATTTAGGGCAATCTTGGAATTTGGAGTAGAAAACAGGTGGGACAATTATTAATTTTTTTGAATCTCCAAAACATGCAATATATCAGTAAGCTGTGAACGCTCTACACAATTATAGTAGAACAAATGGCGTCGGTGATTTCACTCCATATTGTAGTGATAATCGCACCCACCTTAACTACCTTTTTGCACATTTCGATGATTTTCGACCGGTTTTGGGTACCTTGTTGTGATTAGATGGGATTTTGTGCTTGCATTCTCTCAAGTGGACAATTACGGTCTATTTGACTTGTTTTCTGGAGTGTTTCTGAGATTTCAGGTATCCGATGGATAGACGGTGTGATTACGAATCCAACGGTATGAACCAGAGCTTAATCTGAGGTCGGACGAGCGAGTTACAAGCAAAATATGATTTTGGGACCGGTTTGGAACTTGACCAAATGAAATAGAGTCTTCATATATAAGTCCAAAATCAAGGAGAGAGAGGGGAGATCCCTTATTCCATCTTCCACCATCCTTTTGGGTGGGATGTTTCTCTCAACTTCCCCCTTTCCAAGAACCCTAGAAACCACGATTGAGGATCAAATTGAAGGTCAAGGAAGCTAGGAGCATTGGATTGAAGAACATAAGTTCAAAGAGAAGCCTGAAGCAAGTACATCCCGACTTGACAACTTGGGTTTGGATTGTTTTCACTTTTTCTTCTCTTCTCTTTGGATTATCATGTGTAGCTAGTTTTTTGTTGTTATTTGGATTGGATTTATGTTCTTGCTATGATTATTACCTAGAAGGAAAGGGTTGGACATGTGGATGTCATGAATGAATGAATGAATGATGTGCTTGGATTATGATAGTTTCAACCTAATTTATGGTATGGCTTGAATTAGGTGAAAAGAACTCTTTCATTTGCTTGATTGTGATTGAATTGAGTTAGGTTGTTAATCAAAGATTAAAGTAAGGTGTGTGTGAACCAAGCAACACCCCAATTCAACCACTTGTATTAGGATTTCTTTAGTGGCATTTCATTGAACACTTGGCGTGCATTCCGGATATCCCTCAGTTGAGTGATACAATTCAGGGATGAGATGTTTGGGGGTGTCAAATAGTGTCTTAGAACCCTTGTCAAGTGTTTGTGAGGTCTCTAAGGTCATCCAACCACCTAGGCATTTTGTTGAGCACCTTGTGTTCATTATTAGACAACTTGATTGAGAGTGGACCAAGCCTCAAATGAGCAATCTAGTGATGGTAGTTCGTGTGCATGATCGTGCCATGAACTCCTACGACTGTCTAGTGGAGATTCATCTTCATATCCAGTGTCTTGTGCGTCCATCCCGACCTTTAGGTAGTTTGAGATAGAACCAAGTAACATCGCTCCTCTTTGAGTCACTCTTATGTGTTTCTAGTTAGCTTTGGTTACTTTGTTTCTTTTCTTAGCATCTTAGGTATAGTTTAGTGATAGTTTATCTCCCTTATTTGAGAAACTAGACCGTGAAACCTAGGTCGAGTAAAGTCTAACGAAGGGACCTCCAGTGCAAAATGACCCTGATACTTCTCGAGATTCATTTGGTCTTCTTTTCTAGTCGACCAACCGGCTATGAACATTACATATGCACATTATAGTAATATTTGAGATGAAGAATTAATTAGATGAAGTAATGACATAGTAGTCTTTAGTTGAGTGTTTGTTAGACATACAGTAAAGTGGCGTTCAAATGAGGATGTTGTAATAAAGAAACACACATTAATTTTTGTAAAAGTCAGATGATGACAAGATATAGTACAAATAGATAATTAAATGAACAACATGAATAGTATTTGGTAACCACATACAATGTATTAATTTCTGACCATAATTCTGTACGCAACCTTAACATTGCAATTTTTAATCGTGATACGGTTAGGCAAAAACCCATTACATACAATGTATAAATTTCTAACCATAAGTTACAAGTTTCACTAAAGCAGCCAACAACCTGAAACAGCTGGCTATTAACCATCATGTAAAATGAAGTAGGCGCTACTATAGTATTAGATTACTGTAAACTTAGTAAAAGAAATCCAAGTAAATTGGCTAGGCAAAACCCAGTATCGTATCAAACAGAACAACCAACATACTATCATGAAGTGTTTTTGGGATTCACCAATAATGTCTTCTAAACATTATGAGTTCAGGTCACTAAAGTAACATTCCATCCTATTTTCCGGATGATAATTATAAGAGTAGTTCCTAAATGATGGAGAACATTCGGTTCATACATTGGTCAGTAAGTATTTTTGAAATGGTGAGGTGGTTCAAAACACAAACCAGACTTAGTACTTAAATTACTTACACTAGACAAATTATTGGGCTTTAGTGGGGTCAATGTTAAACATACATCTTTGGATTTTGGAATGGAATATTGATAAAACTACATCGTTTTAATAATGTAGATGGTTGTGTTTAAAAAATAAACCTTTTGGATGGTATTGAACTTGTGATCTCATATTATCGATCAGGATACCTAATCACTTGTTTGCAACCTTATTTATTTATACTAATTTCGGTATCTAATTTTACCAACTAGCTTGTGCTTGATCCAGAATTGTAGGGCGGGAAAATGAAAAATGAAATGGATTTGAATTGCCTTGAAAGAGTTGGGGGAGAGGGGGGAGTTAAGGGTAACGAAATTTGAATGCTAGCTATGATAAATGGAGAGTAGATTTTGACCGTGAGATAACAACAAAAATGAGTGAACAAGATCAATACCCGTTGCAATTTGAACTGTAAAAATATTTCATCGAAGTCTGTTATCTTGAAATTTATTAAAAGTCAAAAAATTTGATAAAGGGGAGCAATATTAGTAAGTAACCCACAAATACTATGTGATAACAAATTTATAGTGATGCACCAAGTTTATAGAATACCATTTGGTAACATATGGTCCAGATGGTGAGATGACGAACAATAGTTATTCGAATACCTTTGGTAAGTTTTCACCGCAACTACACTCTTGACATAGGAGTAGTCCGTTTGGTTACATGTTTGGTTGAGACATGTCGTAATAGGTGTCATGAAACATGATACATTATATGGTCACATTGACTTTACATGTTCACGATTGGATTCATCATCTTTACCGGATTTTGGGGTAGTTAGCGAGACTAATAATGTACAAGTTGCTAGTTATAAATTGACATCGAAACCGTTTGTACTCTTTGCATATGTTACACAGATGTAAAACATTTATCTCATTGAATGTTACAACTGGCAGATCTCATTAAAACGCACGACTTAGACCCTGATTGTTAGAACATAATGGCAGATCATATTGTAAATCATGACTTAGTTCCTAGCAATAGTCTTCAAAAATTCAGAGAGTTTTGTTAATAGCTTATTGTGAGTCAAGAAAAATCATTTACAAACCATATAAAGTACATAAACCCGCTATAATGTATTAGCATTACTACTTTATATTCCGGTATGCCTTATAAGTAATAAGATATGGAACACCAAACTTACATGGTTTTCTGTGTCCCACCAAGTTGCTTCCTAAATTGTCTCTTATTTACTTTCAAGTATATAAAACATTCCAATCTATATAATACTTTTGCCATTATGGAGGTCGAACTGTCGAAAGCCGTATATTTCTTAACCATATTAACATTACAGATACAAAGGTCGAACTAAGTATGTGTGACACCCCGATTTCGGGTCGATGTTGGACTCTGGGTTTTGTTCGATTTCTGTGAGTTACTAAGAACCATCTACCAGATGGACCATCACGGGCGTGACTGACAGTCTGTCACGGGTGTGATCAACAGGTAGATCATGACCGTGGTCAGTAATGGTCACGATCGTGGCTGACTGGTGAATCACGGTTGAGACCAGCAGTAGGCCGCCGGCGTGGTTTCCATGCCACCACATGTGTGGTGGTAAGTAGGCCATGAGCGTGGTAGACTATTTATAAAAGCCGACTCATGATTTCCAGAACCCAGAATTAGAGAAACCTAGTTTTGCAATATCACTGACGAATGGTGATTGATTCCAGGCAAAGGGGAGGACCTTGTTGATCGATCCCGGACCGGTAGGAGAGGCTTAGAGATCGTTGAGGAAGTTTGAGAAGGTAATCTATCTTCTACTTCCTTTCTCAATCCTTTGTTTTGAATCCTACGTAGGAGAATCCTATTAGGTTAGGATTTGGGGTTTTTAGGATTTCAATCCTAAGTTTAATCTCAACAGGTCATTCGGATCAAGCAATCGAGCTTTAGGGAGACAACTACAGATCAGACTTTCCAGGGGAAAGCTTTCAGAGGTAAGGGTTTGGATAACTTTTCAGCTTTGTCAGGAATAATCCTTGCTTGGATTTTCGGGATTGTATAGTAGCGTGTGATCTACTATACATGTGGTTGTGAATTGTAGTTGAGTATTTCAGGCTATGCAGCAGCGTGTGATCTATTGCATGAACAGTTGTTATTTTCGAGCATAAGCTCATAGCGATGAACTGTGTGTGTGATTTACAGTTCATGTTAGGATAACAATCAGGACTAGTTAGATTAGCTGTCGTTATACGCTGGTCGCCCACCTTTGGATTGCGCAATAATTAACCTTCAGTGTTGCTCTAATGGCTTTTCAGGGTAATTTCATGGTCTGATCCACCATGAGGTTATCCGCTTATAGCTAGGGGTGGCTAATGTTAGGATGATGCCTACATGACCACATGGTCACTTTACTAGACACCTAGTTTAGTTCTTCACGTTCAGGCTTAGTTACTCAGTGCTTATCGCTGACCCCGTCTCGTTTCTTCTTGTACGATCAACCTTAGGACATCAGGAGCAAATGCCGCCTAAGAAAGCAGCACAAGCAGTGATGCCTCCACGGAGTGACTCTGGGAGTCGTAGAGAGAGGTACCATGGAAGATGTTGGTTATCCATTTCATTGTTTTCATGTTTTCAGATGTTTCCATGATTTCAGAATTCTTTGTTTTGAGTTTTTTTTATCAGACTTTTCTCTGGATGTGGGGATGTTTGCTTTGTTTTTTATACTGGATTCGAGCCTTAGATTCTTTGTTTATCTTTTCAACAGTTTGTTTTATGTTGTGAGGATCTTTTAGTTCAGTTATTTTGGTTGTATTATATGTTGTTGATTTGATGGAGTGAACCCACGAATATTCCATGGATCAAACAGTATGGTTCGATCGAGTCGTCTAAGGGCGGGTTTCATGATATGAAAGACTTATTAATTAATGGGTCGGTCCATTAATTAATTACTTTTTTTGTTAAATTAGGTGCGCAGTTCAACTTAGGGCCATTGCCGAAATATGAGTATTTCTCCGACCAAATTTGAGAATTTCAAAAATCCCAAATTCAATTTCCCAAACTCTCCTAGGTCACTGTTCACAACTTCACTAAAACTGGAACTTCTAGAAACTGTGTCATTGTTTTCAACTTCCTCAATATTCAGCCCAGTCTGTGATTCAGTAGTCGTTGTTCACTAAAAAAACTTCATAAACCCCCATTTAGGAAGATCGACTACAAAGGAAGTCCATTTGTAGAATCTGTTTGCAACGGGACAACTGCTTATCTGCGTTGAAGAACTCAAATTGCAATGTCATCTTGTTTCGCTAGTTTAGTTGTATTAATTACTAGCTTACAGTTTGTTATGCATGCATTGGGTTTAATGGGTTTATGATCAAAGCATTTATTGACCTCTCACTCATTTTAATAGCTAATCGGAAATTTGACATGGCATCGAAGAGGAAGGCTGATCTGGAACAACACACCCCAGTAAGCGCGCCCTTTTAATTTTTATGGTAACTGCTGTGGAATTCTGAGTGGTGTTACTGTTCCCTTTACCGCAATCATGAATCCGAAATTTTTTTACATGACTGGTGATCCAAATTTGGTTCTACATGCTCTACTGTTTTGATAATTCTAGACCTTTTATAACTCATACTGTTGCTGAATGTCATGCCATTATTGTCCATATTGTTGTTTCGAGGCGGTTTGTGAATTTGGTTTTCAAATCTTGAATCCATCCTATGGGGATTGTAAATGGGAGTAGTTAATGTCAATTACGCTTGCAATTTTACTATTCAGAATGATCTTGATTGGTTTGGCCTGTACGTCTGTATGCAGATAAAAAAGAGCAAATGTGGTGTTAAAAACGAAAGAAAATTTAGTCCCTTATTTACATCATTTAGATGAAAAACTACGAGAGTAAGAGATACTTTGGCCCTTATTTACATCATTTTCATGTGATGTACTATTGACACACTTGTTCTTATTATAACCTACATTTTTGCGTGTCGATATGTATTCAAATTCAGGACTTTGAGTACATGTTCGGTTCTCTTGCCCCTTATGGCAGTGTTACATTGTTTGGAATAATTTTAATGCATTTCAGGCAATGTACGGTGTTTGGGGGCAAGCGGGAAATAAGAGGGGCGATTTAAACTACTAGGAGTGAAGTTTTGCTGAAATTAAAGGGGAACACAGCGTGTCCCTTGAGTACACAGTTGGTCCTATGGAACACGACGTGTTCCTCGAGGACAAAGTCGTGTCCTTTTCTCTCGAAGTCGCGTTCGAGAGTTCTGTTTGGACGAACACGGTCGTGTCATTTTAGGAACACGGTGTGTTCCCAGGAACACGGTGTGTTCCCAGCAACACGGCGTGTTCTGTCTTCAGACGGATTTTCACAGACTTTTCCTTCTTCAATTGGGAATAGACGATATAAATACCCCGGGTATCCCTTTTGACGAAACATACCTTAATCCATACAAAATTTCATGATTCTAGAGAGAGATATACAGTTCCAAAGACCGATTGAAGCAAGAGAACATCAACAATTGTAGACGGATAGAAGATCGGCGACACGACGGAGATTTCTCGACGAAAGATGTTTTCTTGCCGGGTTATTTTCCTTTCTTCTACCTTTCTTGTTTCCGAACCATGAGTAGCTAAATACTTTGTGTTGTTTGGATGAGATGAAGCTTTAACTTAGCTTTTGTATGGATGATGGGGTTTTAACCCTTTGATTTGTTATCGAGGTTACTCAGACTTATGATGTATTCTTGCTAAACCTAATTTCTAATTCAATTTCGTTTGATCACCTTAATTGATTTGTGGGTCCGAGAGGAACATATCTTAATAGGTCTATTAGGAAGAACTCTAGAAAATTCGTTAGCTCGAGAGAGGAACGGGTACATTTAGGCTTTTGCATCATTTATCGTTGTGGCATTTCTTCTAACACCATTAGTGCGTTCTGTTTGAGTGTAGATTAGCTTGAGAGAGGAGTCTATAGTCAAGCAGAATAGATCCTTATAGGCGCGAGAGTGACCTTACACTATCATAGGAAATCGCGAAGCCATTATAAACTTAATAATTGAGATAGCATATCGTTCATAGATGCATTGCTAGATTTAATGGATTCAAATCCGAACAACCTTTGTTCCATATTTGATACACAATCTCTTGCATTTTCTTTTGATTTGCATTCTTAGTTAATAATTGGTCACAAAAACAATTAATCAAACAATCATTCACTGTTACTTGGTTTAGTTAGCTTAATAAATTTGATTAATAGCATTAGAAAGATCCTAGGTAAATATGATTTCATTAGTGCAATCTAGTGGGTATTTGATTAGCGGGGTAAAAATTTGCTCGTCAAATTGGTGTTGTTTTCGGGGACTGTAAGGCTCATTTCATATCTCGAGGAAGTTTCGATCTCACTTGCCGTCCGAATGGAGCCTTGATCCTCGTCCATGCTCTAAATTGGTTCACTCTCACGATATCAAGTTAGTACCGTATTTTCTGCTCTTTTGCCCTTCATTGTGTGGTCCATTACGGATAATGTCTTGTTTAAGTGTGGGTAAATTAGGGTGTTTCTTAAATTTAGGTACTTAACTTGTGATTAATTATGCTGGGTTGTTGTCCTTACGTTTTGAAACTCCCTCTTCAGCTTAGTTTGTGGATGATAGTGAATGCATGTTTAGTGTTCTCATTCTATTTGTGGATGTCTTGGATGTTAGGATGTCATTTTCGAACCACCTGTCGTTTTGCCAAAATTAGTATACTAGAGACTCATCTATATGTTAAAAATGAATTGTTACCTTCCCCTGTTTTGTTCTATGTCATAGTAGAGTGTATGTGTATCCACCCAATTGATTTTCCTAGGTTGTTATGAAGGTTAAAACAGGCGGGAGGAGTCCGAATGAGGTTTCTAAATACAAATGTCGTGAGGGGTTTGATTGCTATCAAAACATGTAGCGCTCCATAGACGTCCGCCGTCTTCCCAACCATTATGAGGCTTGAGGGATGGGCTGGAGACTAGTTACTTACTAGTTAATAAAGAAAGAAAAGCAAAGAAAGAAAAGCAAAGAAAGAAAAGAAACAACATTTCAATATTCACGCTATGTTTATAGTAATATGTAGTGCTATATAGCCATGTAAGAAACTCAAAATAAGAGGGAGGTGCTAGCATAACTTGAGTGCTATTAAAAATTGAAGCACCCTCTCCCTCAAGACGGAAGAGAAATCCCGGCTAGGATGAGCCGTCGGTATGTTACATCCACTGGCAACTAGAAGGTATAAGTATTTGGGGGATATCGATGTATTCCAATGGTTAGGTGACAAGTCATTTATATCATATGCATGATTCTATCTTATACTAATCTAAGGGATTCGGTGTTTATGCCTAATTGTGTGGTTTGTTGATTGACTTGCATTCCTGAAAACCATGATAAAATTAACGGCCTTAATTTTTTTCCAATCTCCATATCTTGACTTCTTTATAGAATGCAATTAGTAGATTTTCTTGAGGACAAGCAAACATTTAAGTATGGGTGATTTGAGGTGTTGTATTATCGACACACTTGTTGTCGTTATAAACTCGTGTGTCGATATGAATTCAAAGTCAGGATTTTGAGTATATGTTTGATTCTCTTACCCCTGGAGGCCGTGTTACATTGGTTAGAATGTTTTTGATGCATTTCAGGCGATGTATGGTGCTTGGGGACAAGCAGGAACTAAGACGGACGATTTAAGCTGCTCGGAGAGGAGTTTTGCAGAAATTACAAGGGAACACGGCGTGTCTTATGAAACATCACTAGTTCCTCAAGGACACATCCATGTCCATTTCTCTGGAGTTCGCGTCCAAGAGTTCTGTTTGGAGGAACACGATCGTGTCCTTTTAGGAACACGACGTGTTCTTTTAGGACACGACGTATTTTGCGTTCAGACAGTTTTTCTCTGACTTTTTCTTCTTCAATTATGAACAGACAATATAAATACGCCAAGCAGCCATTTTGACAAAATATACCTTATTCTAGACAGCGTTTCGAGATTTTAGAGAGAGACGCAATTCCAGAGATCGATTGAAGCGAGCAAACAATAACGATTAGAGACGGATCGAAGATCGGACACAGAGATTTCTCGACGAAAGATGTTTTCTTGCCGGGTTATTTTCCTTTGTTCTACCTTTCTTGTTTCCCGAACAATGAGTAGCTAAGCCTTTCATGGTTGTTTGGATGAGATGAAGCTTTAACTTTTCTTTTGTATGGATGATGGGGTTTTAACCCCTTGATTTGTTATCGAGGTTATTCAGACTTATGATGTGTTCTTGCTAAACCTAATTTTTGATTCAATTTCGTGATTCAATTTCATTTGATCGCCTAAAATGAATCATTTTCATTGATTTCTGGGTCTGAGAGGAACATAGATTAATAAGTCACTTAGGAAGAACTCTAGATTATTCGTTGGCTCGAGAGAGGAACGGGCCTTTTCGGCTTTTTGTATTATTTATCGTTGTGGCATTTCTTTTAACACCTTTAGTACGTTCTGCTTGGGTGTAGATTAGCTCGATAGAAGGATCTACGGTCGATCAGAATAGATCCTTAAAGGTGTGAGAGTGGTCTAAGACTATCGTTCATCTATGAATTGCTAGCTTTAGTGGATTCGAATCCGAACAACCTTCATTCCATATTTGAAACCCAATCTCTTGCATTTGCTTTCTTTTGATTTGCATCATTAGTTGATAATTGGTCACAAAAACAATCAATCAAACAATCACTCACTCACGGTTACTTGGTTTAGTTAGCATAATCAATTTGATTAATAGAATTAGAAAGACCCTAAGGAAATATGATTCCATTAGAGAAATCTAGCGGGTATTTGATTAGCGGGGTAAAAGTCCGCTTGATAAATTGAAGCTGTTGATGGGGACTGTAGGATTCTTGTCATATCTCGAGGAAGTTTCTATCTTACTTGCCATCCGAATAGAGCCTTGGTCCTCGTCCAGGCTCTACATTGGTTCACTCTCACGATATCAAGTTTGTACCATCTTCTCTGCGTGTTGCCCTTCATTGTGTTGTCCATTGTGGATAATGTCCTATTCAAGTATGGGGTGAATTATGGTGTTTCTAAAATTTGGATACTTAACTTGTGATTAATTATGCTGGATTGTTGTCCTTATTTTTTGAAACTCCCTTTTGAGCTTAGCTTGTGGATGTTAGTGAATGCATGTTTAGTATTCTCATTTTATTTGTGGATGGCTTGGATGTTAGGATGTCATTTTTTAACCACCTATTGTTTTGCCAAAATTAGTATACAAGAGACTCACATATATGTTCAAAATGAACCGTTACTGTGAAACCCCAACCTAGGAGTCCCGGTCGAACCACTGGTTCAACGAAAGAATCCTACTCGGGTTCCAAACTAAACCAGACTCAACTCATGATTACTAACCAAGGCATAAATTAAGCAATAAAACTTAACATGAAACCATTTATTAAACCTTTTAATACTACCAGAGAAGGATTCTGATTCCTTAAAAACATGTTGAAACAAGACAAGTGGAGATGCAACTCGAGTACTGAAAATACAACAAAAACGATATCATCTGATATTAAAACCCGATAAGCTCTCTTTCCACCATCAGCTCTAGTAACAGTGACTGAACACACAGATACACCAAGGAAAAAAATATCTAAAGGAGGTTAGTGATAAGTATGAAGTGGCTAAACTAATCATGCATAGACTAGAAATTGAACTGAGATTCACTGAGCATGAACAAACACTTCAGAGAGCCTTTACTGAACCTAAACTGAGGATAGGACAAGTGACTCTATGGTCCTATATGTATAATCCTAACGTTAGCAACCCCGAGCTATGAGTGAACAACCTCATGGTGGATCCGACCATGAAACCACCCTGAAATACAGTGAGAGCAACATTGAAAGTTAACTCATCACGTTCTGTCTGAACCTGAATGAATACTGGGGGTTTGTGCAATCCATGGGTGGGCGATCGACGTATAACGGGAGCTAATCTAACTAGTCGTGATTCTTATCCTAACATGAACTATGAATCACATGCAGTAGATCACACGCTACTGCAAAGCCTGAAATACTCAACTGCAATACACGACCACCTGTACAGTAGATCGCACGATATTGTATAGTACTAAAAATCCAAGCAAGCATTCTTGACAACTAATTACAATTATTTGCATAAAGAAAAAAAGTAATCCTAACCCCTACCTCTGAAATAGCTTCCCTCGAAGAGTCTGATCTGAAGCCGCCTGCCCGAAGCTTGGTTCTTCTATCCTGATTATATCTTAGAGGACTAATCGAGAGCTGAATCCCCAAACCCAAGCTGTTAGGTTTTCTTGAGCGAATCCCAAACTAAAAGATTAAGAGAGAAAGGACAATTGATTACCTTCTCGAGGATCTCCTAGCCTCTCTAATCTTCTACCTCTGATCCTATACAAAACGACTCAGATTCCTCATCACGATTGATCTTCTTCTTCTCCTGGAGAAGACCACTCCCAAGTCAATGTATTCTTCTCCCAATTTTCTGAGTTACAAATCCCGATACTGACTTATATAATAAGCCCACCACGCCTGTGGCTGTCATACCACCACGCCCGTGGTTGCCTGGTCTCCATGCCCGTGGTTTCCTGGTGCCCACGCCCATGACATACTGATGGTCACGGCCGTGGCTTACTGTCTGCAACGCCCATGGTTCATTGCTGATCATGACTGTTATCGGTCTGGTTACTTGCGTGGTTGTCCAATTATTAACCAAACACTCTCGTGGTTAAATCCTAAAATTAGAGCCAATGGTTGACCTTAAATAAGGGTATCACAACTCTCTCCTCGATAACCCGCTCTCGGCCGAGTTCAGTTTTCTAGGCTAAGTCGAGTGTGTGCTTTGGTCGACATAAGCCTATGCTTCTGTCCTTAGACCAGGTTCGATCCTAAAATTCACAGAATTTCTTTGGCGAGAAATTCAGAGATTCGAGAGCAAAAAAAAGGCGACTTCAAGTAGCTCGGGATCGACGAATTAATCAAGATGGCGAATCAAGTTTTCGAGAAGATCGGTGAAATTAGGTTTTTGCATAATTCTTTGTGTTAACCTAGATTCAATGTCTTCCTCTTCTGATTTTGATTTATCTCTAGAGATTACGAGCAACTAAATTTATTTTACTTATATTAGATGAACCCTAGGTTAATTCCTATGAACAAATGATTTGATATGTTTGACGATTTATGCGAGTTGGATGGATTTCATTACAAATTTGATTTCGTTTTCTATTTGTTCTTGCATGATCAAATTGAATGAATCTCTGTTAGATTTGTCTTAGACTTGAAAGAGCTTGCATATCTAGAACGCAAAAATCAAATAACTAGGTTAGACGTTAACTCTCATTAGGGAGCGAATGAACTAGTATGTCGTGTGAGCAATTCTAAATCGGTAAATCGCCTAGCGGGTTTTAGATCATTGTCTCGAAAAAGCGAAAAAGAATACTAGATAGGTAGAAAATTAGCATACCCGAAAGCGTGTGGTTTAATTTGAGAAGAATTGCGACAGTGTAATGCATCTATCTTGTTTCGTTTAAATCTTGGAATTTTTCTGTCATTTGTGAATTAGAATTGCCTAGGGGGATTCGACATTAAACAGTTTCATCTTTGATTGTCTAAACTTACATCTTGCACTCTTGCAACCCCAGTTACTTTTAAGCAATTTCATTTATCTTTTTGGCTGTTTGATTGATCCTCATGGCACCTAAACCACACTACTTGTTACTTCAATTGATATTAATTACAAGTTTGAGTAGGATACTAAAAGAGACCCTAGAGAAATTTGACTCGGTTAATTCATTAACCGGTTTAATTTGATAACGCCTAAAAAGCGTTCAACACCTTCCGTAGCCCCTTCTTCCGAATCTTCATGCACAATAAGAATGTTATCATGAATGACCCTACCACCCGTGAATGATGCTTGCATCTTGGAAATAAGCTCAGGGATCCATTGGTTCAGTTGTTGAGTCATGATCTTAGAAGTGGCTTTGTAATTGAAATTGCAGCCGCTAATCAGACAGAAGTGGGTCATGGTGGTTAGGACCGGGATCTTTGGGATCAGAACTACATTAGTGTCATTCCATCATTGAGGTATAATGGAGGCATGATATGCCTATAGTGAGCATTCCAAGAATAACCTAATTAGCGAAGTAAGTAGGGTCAAATTTGCTAGGGTTTCAAAGATGCGATTACTCAAAGTAATGTAAAGTACTAATCGATTTATCAGGTTTTTTGGTTTAGGTTCCACGAGTATCAAACTATCAATTAAAGGTTGCAAGACTGCATGAATAGGGGTTTTAACCAATTTAAGATGAAACTACTCAGATTTCGAATTACCTAGCCCATCTAGACAAATAAATAATATTCAACTTCTCCAATTTATGCAAAACAAGATAAACACAATTAACCATCGCAATTCTTCTCTACTCAAGGTACCCCTTTTCGGGACTACTAACTTACTACTAATCCTAGTATCCCAGTCTGCTCTATCAAGACGAGATCTGAAACCTATACGGTGATTTATCGATCTAAAATTGCACTTGTGATAGACTAGTCTATTCGGCCCCTTTTGAGGGTTAACGACTAACCTAGTTGATTAATTTCGTAGTTCTAAGATAAACAAGCTCTTTTAAGTCAATGTAAATTTAATAAGATCCTATTCAAATTGATCAGACAAGAACAAGAACATAAATGAAGTCAATCATCAACTGAAATCCATCCAACTCCCATAGATTGAAATAGTCAAACAATCATTCGCTCATAAGGAATTACATAGGATTCATCTAATCTAAACAGAAATGAGTTTAGCTACTCATAGTCATGAAAAAAAAACTCAAAATCTACAAGAGAAACCATTGGAATTAAGTGTACAAGAAGAAATCTAAAAAACCTAATTTTGTTGTTCTCCATTGAAGAACTTGATTCGCTAATCTTGATACCGAGCTCCAATCCAAGTTCCTCGCAGTCAATGCTTTCTTGTTGCTCAAAAGTCTCTGAACTATCTCTCAATTTCGTCCAAAAGGGCATGCCCTTTCAATGAAGGAATATCGTCTTTGACTAAAAGGGGAGACCTAATTGGTGCCAGATTCGATAATATGCGCTGAAGGCATGTGCAAATGTGTGACGCGCATTAGCACATTCTTCAACTTATATTAGCATGTTTGATGATCTATAGAAAAGGCCTTCGGCGTGGACATATGCGCCCTAGACATGTTCTAATGTGAAGCTCACATTAGCACATGCTAGGTTTATATTAGACCTATCTTCAGCAATTGTGATCTACTCGTCCATTCCACGCATCTGAGTTCATCCATGCATGTTGTATTTTCTTATTTAATGCCTCGATATGGCCGTGTATCTGAAAAGCACTATAAAGCAAGATCAAGTGGACCTCGTATTGCTTGTTCTCTCATTTTCTCATATGTCTTTTGTTTCCTAAGTGATTGTATCACATTTTTGTTCTTTCTCTGTTCTGATTTTCAGATTTAAAGCCTTTTATGTCTCGTGAAAAACTCCAAGAATTCCGAGATGTCTCGGGGTCGTATTTCAACGGGTCACTTTCGATATGCTTTTACTCAACCTAGCTACTCATAGTCTAGTGCCTCAAAGATGGAATTAGTTTCTATAACTAATACTAAATCTAAAATGCAAGAAAAGGAAACAAACAACCTAAACTAACTAGCAACACAAAAGAGTTAACCAAAGAGGAACAATGTTACTTGGAGAAGAAACAATCTCACATAAAATACCTAAACGGCTCGGGTCAAATACGATTGACACTAGATATGACAAGTAATCTCGATATGGCACTGATTAAAATAAGGGGCACTATCATGCACACTTATAGTGCTACCTTCTCCTCAAAGTTGTCACTATTTGAGGCAGCTTGGTAGTGACACAGGATGTTCGATAAAACTCCAAAGTGCCTAGATTAACAGATGAACTTAGAGACATCACAACCACTTGGAAAGGGTGCTAAGTTACTATTTGACACCCCAAACATCTCATCCCTCAATTGCAACACTCAATTGAATAATTTTTGTATTGCCCGCCAAGTGTTCGATGAAATGCCCCTAAGAATATCGTAGCATAAATGGTTGAATTGGGGTGTGGCTTGGTCCACACACCCCTAATCAATCTTAGGTTAAAAACTAATATAATTCTTTACAAATTCATGTAAAGCAAAATATTGATTTGACCTAATTTACGCCATAACACAAATTGGGTTGAAATACCATAATCCAAGCACACCATTCATCACATATAATATCAAAAGTATCCATCTCTATACTTCTAGGGCATAATCCTAACAAAAACATACATCCAATCCAAATAACAACCAAGAACTAGTTACACACGGTCTCCAAAGAGGAAGGGAAGAAAAGGGAGAACCAGGTCAAACCCAAGTTGTCAAGTTGTGATGTACTAGGTATGGTCTTCACTTCGATCTTCCAATCTTCAATCTAATACTCTTTCCTTTCTTGAAATTCAATTTGATGTGGCTTCTAAGGTTCCAATGAGAGTGGGAAAAGAGGAAAGAATCTCACCCAAAGTGGGTGGTGAAAGATGGATGCAGAGAGGCTCTGATATTAGTTATAACACCCCAACCTTTTTCGACAAGATATTGTCTGCTTTGGTCATAGATAATCCCTCACGGATTTGATTTCGGGAGCATAACAGTCACTTCTTAAGAGGTCATCCATTTCTACATAGCTCCCACCTGAGCATGTTTAACTTTAGAGTTCTTTACAAGAACTCCTCTCCAAAAACGCATATTTTCAGTTAGGAACATATTCTTACTTATAACCCATGGATCTCTCTTGTGCTTTGATCATGTGGGATTTGCCTAATGTGTTACATACAGTTGGATTCATAATCACATCCTCTATCCATCGGATACCTGAAATCTCAGAAACACTTGAGAGAACAAGTTAAATGGGCCCAAATGGTCTGTTTGAGAGGAAATAATCATGACATTGATACATAACAAACCTAGGCACTCAAAACCGATCAAGTATCATCGAAACTAATCAAAATTTAGTCAAGGTGGATGCGATTATCACTACATTATGAGGTGACATCAAATTACCCCACACTTGAACAATTTTTTTCTTTAAGAAATCCTACTAATCACATACTAATAAGAACTCAAGATGTGGTCAAAGAAAAAACAAGGCCTAGAACTTCAAGCCTACATCATGACATCAAAGGTGCAAGTCAATCATAAAACAACACGATTATGTACAAGGACCGAATTTCCTAGACTAGTAAAAGATGGAATCATGCATATGATACAAATGATCTGACACCTAACCATCAAAGTATATCAAGCATCCCCTAAACACTTATACCATTCGAGTAACGTTGGAAGGAACTAGACAGACGATCGGTCCTGGTCGTGTTTGCCTATCCTAAGGGAGGTGGTGCTTGTCACAGCATTGTGATAAATCATTCAAGCACATGACACCCCTCCCTTCTTATTTTGGTCTCGCTTACTTGTTTATAGTCTTAAGATTTTTGTGGAGAATTTCTTATTTTTTTCTTTGCTTTTTTATTATTTTCCATATAGGCTGATTTTTCCAAATGAGGGTAATTAAGACTCTAGCTGGACTCGGAAGTAACCAGTCTATAGCCCACATTCCACACCTCAAAAAGGTTGGGAAGATGGCGGACCCAATGATCGCCCTGCATGTTTAAGTCGTAACTGAACCCCCATAATATTTGTTGGGCTCATTGGCCTTTTTAAGGGACCTCATTCATAACTTTGACTTGTCCCTAATGTATTAGGTTCAAGAAAATGAAAGGTAGTTCACAAATGAAATCATATATAACCTACTCATCCACAGGCAGTATGAGAATGCTAAGTATGCATCCATTTACATCCACAAAATTAAGTTCGAAAGGGAGACCAAATATACAAATATGCACATGAATAACCCACAAGATAGAAGAACCAACAGACTCCGATATCTAATATCTCACCTCACATTTGAACATCACATTATCTTCAATGGGACCAAGAATTAAGGGGAATAAAAAATACCTGGCGGATAAAGAGTGAAGCTGGGAAAAATAGGAGGAAGAATGGTGATACAATTTGAATTATTAATATACTATTTTGTTGGGTTTTATTAATTAGGAAGTTAATTATCAAGTTCTAATTTTGCTTTCTTAGTTGGCTTGGGGAATAAGTTGATATTCTTTGCCGTGAGGATTATTAGGCTAGTTTAATATTTTATTAAGTTTCATTGTTCCATTAGGAATAGTGTTAGTACTTGGGAATTAATTTTTCAAGTCTATATCCGGGCTTTATTAACAATGTATTCGACAGAAGTTTTATGATGAATAAATTTGGGTTTGAGTTTGAGTTTTATACTTGTTTGATTTGTTTGAGTGTGTGATGATTTGTATTTGGAGGATTATTGGTTTGTTTAAGTGTGTGCCGATTCATGTTTGGAGAACCACAAATCGTATCAGTGAGATATTCACACTCATTCGTGGTTGGTTATCTTGCTTCCGCCTTGTGTCGAAGATTTTGAATTTAAGTGTTTCATGTCGAGCTTGTTGTTGGGTTTTATCGCAATTGTGACATGATTTACATTAGTTTGGCATCAGAGCTTTAATTTAAATAAAAAACATACGTATTTAATTTCCAAATTTACTTTAGATTTATATCCTTCAATTATTATTCTAGTATTTGAAAAAGAAAAAGGAAAAAAGTTACAGTGTGTCGTATGGTTTGAGATTTTGTATGAGAAGAAAATTGTTAAAAGTATTAGGCATTCTTAGCTCAGTGTTTTAGTTTTCAGTAGATAGTAGTAGAAGAAAGGTTGGAAAAAAGAGTTAGTATATTATATCTTATTTGTGAGTTTTTGTTATTGTTAATCGATATGTCGAGTTACGAAGATAACAGAGCAGGCTGTGGTATGATTGACGGAGATGGTTGAAAGGTTAGAGCAATCTTTAAAACTGGATTAGAGGTTATTTGTACTCAAATAGCGCGAGTTGTGGAGCTACATACGAGAGGAGATAATGGCGGCAAAGACGACGAGGAAAACAGAGAAATCCCCAATAGAGATTGACAAATCGTATGTCGGCAAAGAAAGGATAACCTTAGCAGTATCAAGCTTTAAGTTCCATCCTTTCAAGGAAAAACTGATCCAGAAGCCTACCTTGATTAGGACCGAAAGAAGGAATTCATGTTGGAATGCCATAACTACTATGACGAGAAGAAACTAAAGCTCGTTGTTGTTGAATTTACCGATTATGCTATTACATGGTGGGACAAGTTTTGTAGATGAAGAAGGCAGAACATAGATAATCCAATTACAAGTTGGGATGAGATGAAGAAAATCACGAGGCAAGGATTTGTGCCTACACATTATGAGTTAGACTTGAAATAAAAGTTACAAGATCTTTGCCAAGGATCCTTATTACAAGGAGATGGAGTTGTTGATGATTCGTGGAAATATTAAGGACGATGAGGAGACGATAATGGCAAGGTTTCTTTATGGTTTAAATTGGGAGATTCAAAATATTGTGGAGCTACAAACTCACACCGAGTTGGATGGATTATAGTGCAATTGGCAATCAAGGGGGGAAGACAAATCTAAAGTGGTCATACATAGTGTTCCAATCACCTACTTCTAATAACTTCAAGTGGACGAAAAATTGAAAAAGGCCATAGGATCTTCCTCAAAAGTTAAAGCTTCACAAATCGAGGTACCAAGAGCTAATGAGAACTCTAATTTATATAGTACTTGTTCAAGTGCTATTAAGTGTTTTAAAAGTCAAGGACTAGGGTATGTCCATTGTTCAAACAAGCAATTCATTGTCATGAAGAATGGAGAGATCGATTCTGATGAAGATGCTGAGGAAAAGACGGATGAAGATGATACTAATTCAAGTGACATAGAGAAAGTAAGTGTGACACCCCAATTTTGGGTTAAAAGTTTTCCTGGGTTTAATTACGGTTTCTGTGATTCTGTGAATCGCTATCAGATGGTCCATCACGGGCATGACGGACAGTCTGTCACGGGCGTGACCATCAGGAAGATCACGGTTGTGGTCACTGACAGTCATGTTCCAGGCAGATAGGAGGATCACGATCGTGACCAACAGTAGGCCACAGGCGTGGTTGACATGTCACCGCGGGCGTCGTGGTGAGTAGGTCGCGGGCGTCGTGGTGAGTAGGTTGCGGGCATCGTGGAAAGCTTATAAAAACATAACCGCGAATCCAGAGTTCAAAATTACAGAAACCTGATTTTTCTTTGCAATCACTTATGATCGGCAATCGGTTCCAGGCAGGGTTGAGTAGCTTGTTGATTAGTCCCAGACCATTAGGAGAGGCTTAGAGATCGTTGAGGAAGCTTCAGAAGGTAATCTACTTTCTTGCTCCTTCCTCAATCCCTTGTTGTGAATCCTACGTAGGAAAATCCTGATAGGTTTGGATTTGGGATTTTGGGATTTCAATCCTACGATTGATCCCTTCAGGTCATACGGATCATGCAATCGTGTTCTAGGAAGACGGCTTCAGATCATACACTTAAGAGGGAAGCTTTTAGAGGTAGGGGTTAGTATTACTTTTCTGCTTTATGCGAAGGATTGTAAGTAGTTGTCAGGAATCCTTGTTTTCGATTTTCAGAATTGTACAGTAGTGTGTGATCTACTTACTGTACAGGCAGTTGAGTATTTCGGGCTATGCTGTAGCATGTGATCTATTATACAAAAAGTTATTTATAATTCGAGTATAGCCTCACAACGAGGAACTGTACGTGTCATTCACAGTTCCTGTTTAGTATTAAGAACCAGGACTAGATAGACAAGCTCACGTTATACTTTGGTCAACCACCCAATGGATTGCGTGATCCCCGAGCTTATAGTCAGACTTCAAACAAACGTGATGAGCAAGCCTTGAGCTGCTCTCAACGCATTATAGTGTGGTTTCAGCTCTTCATGTTCAGGCTCTGTTACTCAGTGATTATCACTGACCCCACTACGTTTCTTCATGCATGACCAACCTTAGGACTTCAGGAGCCAATGCCGCCTAAGAATGGAGAACGAGTAGTGAAACCACCTCGGAGTGACTCTGGGACTGGCAGAGAGACGTATCATGGAGGACTTCAACTATCTCTTTCATTGTTTTTGTAGTTTTCAAACAGTCTTTCCTTATTTGAGTTGTTTGAAAGACTTATTTACAATGGTTGTTTTCCCCTGTTGGGATGTTTTTAAGTGATGTTTAGTTTATGACTTCGAGCCTTTGATGTTCTGTTTATTCTCCAATATCATTTTACTTATGTATTAAGGAGATTTCTGTTCAGTTATTGTATGCCAGTTATCATGTTATGTGTTGAGTGAACCTGCAAGCATTGCATGTATCAAACTCCGTGGTTCGATCGAGTTGTCTAGGGGCGGGTTTGATAGTAAATAGAGGAGTCTGACGCTTCCTTCATCTTTCCACTCACACTCACTTCGTATTTACCCATGTTAAGTTCTTTCTTCCTATTATAACAACCATTTAGCCTAGGTGGTTAGAGTTGAACTATACTTGGCTTCACCAAGTTTGATAAAGTTGCCTACAAATTGTTTTAAAGAGGAGGGCATGATATATTTTGAATTAATATTTTAATATTTTGCTGGATGTTTTTAATTAGGAAGTTAATTATCAATTTTAGTTTTGCCTTTTTAGTTGACTTGGAGAATAAGTTGATGCTGCTTTGCCGTGAGGATTATTAGGCTAGTTTAATATTTTATTAATTTCACTGTTGCATTAGGATTAGTGTTAGTACTAGGGCATTACGTTTTCAAGTCTATATAAGGGATGATGAATAAATTTGAGTTTGTGAGTTTGAATTTTATAGTCGTTTGATTCGTTTGAAATACATAAAAATGATGTCGTTTGATATCAAAACACCGACCAGCTCTCTCTCCACCATCAGCTCTAGTATATGTGATTGAACACACAGATATGCCAAGGAAAACAAGTCTAATGGGATCAGTAATAAGCACTGAGTGGCTAAACTAGTCTTGCGTAGAAGTGAAACTGAATTGAGATTTTATTGAGCCTGTACTGAGACTTTAATGAGGATAGAACAAGAAGTCTATCTAAACACTACATCTAGTAATGTGACTGTGTGGTCCTATAGGCATCAACCTAGCATCAGCCACCCCTAGCTGTGAGCGGACGGCCTCATGGTGGATCAGACCATGAAACCACCGTGAATACTTTGTGAGTAGCTTATATAGGAATACTCAAGACGTCCTGACTGAGCCTGATTTGTAACGTGGGGGGATTTTGCAATCCATGGGTGGATGACCAATGCATAAATGGGAGGTATCTAGCTAAGCCTAATCCGGTGCTAAACTGAACTGTGAATCACACTCCACAGTTTAATTGCCAAGAGCATATCTACTACACATCCTAATAGCCCTACTATGAAATATAAACACATGTATAGTAGATAACACCCTACTATACAGTCTTGAGAATCCAATCATTGGATTCCTGACCACATAATTACAGTTCTACACTTAAAGCATACAAGTAATTATAAACCCCCACCTGGTATGAAGAGCTTACTCCTCTGATTATGACTTGACATGATTCCTCTTGCTCCCACCAGTCTGTAGCTTCTGACCGTGCATCGTATGATGCTCAAACGATCGAGTTATGCTCCATTTATTTCTTTGCAATAATCTGAAACTCCAACTGCCTCAGTTACACTAACTGATCCAGAACTTTCAGTCATGGACAAAACAAACCCAAGTCCGTAACTCTAAACCACCCAAAAGTTTAGAACTATGGAAGCAAGATTTAAGAATATTCAATTGCACAATAGCTACTCATCTTTCAGACTTTGCAGATCTGGTCACTGAACTTCAACATAATTGCGAGAGGGTCACTTGTCTTCTCCGGCAAGGCTACTCACTACCGGTGAGCCAAACCCAAAATCTGGTGAGCATCTCCGGCGAGCTCCCACATCTTTGGAATTTCTTTTCTCCTTGGAAAAAGCTCTCTGTTCGATGTTGACCACATCGGGGCTCTTCCTGCGTTCGATTCTCCACGATTTGGTGTCCAGAGGACCTCAGATCAAGTCGTCGCCACTAATCTATCCTCCTCTCCAATTCATTCATCGACGTTGACCACCCGCCTACTAACACCGCCAACTCATCCTCTTACAAGAATAAAAATCCGGCCCTTACCCATGGCAATCGATCATGGAACCATCCTCCCCTCTGAATCTACAATCGACGGCGATCAACTGCCCTCTTCGTGAACTAGGTTAGAGAAAAGAGGAAAATCTATCCATTTTCCCATAACCCTCCTCTCCCAAAGTCAAAGGCCAATTGAAGTGTCAGTCCTCATCTTTTACTTGAATGGTTCTAGCCCCACTCCTCACCGTTAGATGCATTTAACGGTCTAGAACTCTCCAAGCTCATAATTAAATAATTAAAGAGACTTAACTCGAGTTTTGATCGACTTAGTCAACCCAATAACTATCCCAAGCCTGGCAAGCCTTTATTACTTCGTCAACTGTTGAGTCAACTCGTCAAATTAATTAAATTAATTCAGTTTCCAACTCCCGACTTCTGCTTATCGAGTAAGTTTTAAATCAAACCAAAATTTTAACCAAACCAAAAGTCGGAGTGTCACACTGATCGACTGACTTATAAAGAATCCGCTTATGATCATGATACGTCAATCCTGCTTGATTGCTTGCCTGTAGGTAGTAAGCGGTGGTCAAACGATGAGTTATACCAATTTTTTTGGAAAAGTCAAATGAATTGACCATGAAAGTGAGTACCCATTACTGCTTATGATAGCATGAGGGTGCCGAACACATATGAAAAGGAGTTGTATAAACTTTCCCACCGTCTTAGCATCATTTGTGGCCATCACTTGCTCTTCTTCCCACTTAGAAACATAATCCACTACAACAAGAATATACTTATTGTCGTGGGATAGTGAGAAAGGGCCAATAAAATCAATACCCCACACATCAAATACTTCTACAGTCAAAGAAATGATCATAGGAATTTAATTCCAATTAATAATATTACCTGTGCATTTTCATGCATCACAATTCACGAACTCGATGTAGTCCTTCTAGATTCTTCTCCCAGCCCCTACCGGGGCCGGTATGGTAGTGGCACATGATGTCCCCGGCTTTAAAAAGAGTTAAGCAACGTCTGATGATGTTGTCAAATCCCGAATTATAGAGGTAAGGATTCTCCTAGTTATAGTGCTTCGAATCGGAGACCAACGTCCTCTTCAGGTGATGGTTGTAATGATCTGGAAGTACTTCGGGAGCAAGGAAGTAGGCTATAGGGGAAAACCATATGATACTCTGATACATGATCTGCCTTTTCCAAGATATATAGCTGCTCGTCAACAAAAATGTAACATCTCTGATTTACATAATAAGTTAAACGAGAAACTTTCTCGGGACGGACACTTGACATAATTTAGAAATAGTATAAAATATTATTAAAACTATGCACAAACGATATTGGTAACATTTTCAGAAAAATGGAATATTATGACAAACATCTCATTTGCGAAAGTTGATGTCAAATAGTGAATGGACCCATCTTTAAAAACAAATCACAGAAATACATAGTCTCAATAACATCTCAAGTTCAGTCTGGCGGCAGATTAGCAGATCCTCTATTAATTCTTCTAATGTAATATAACCTGTCAAGAACTAGTGGATGGCTCGGGGTTAGTCTTCCGAATTTATCATCAAATACCAAATATCATCATTTAGCATGTGAAATAATCCCTACAACTCAAGACTCTTTTTTCCATATTTTAATTGGGATCCCAACTCAAATATGTTGATAACCCATATTTAGCGGCATGAAATTAGGCTGTAGAGAAGTTAGTGTGGCGCTTACTGAGGCCCACAACAAATATTAGTTAGTGTGGAGCTTACCAAGGCCCCACGACGAACTGAAGTCCAATAAGCACTAATCACAAGCATAAGAGTCTTAACTAGGCAATTAATCATTACCAATATTGCATCTCTAACAGAACTTGTTCAACTGAAACTATTATGATCAACCCTCTCCATCTTCTAAAATGCATCCAATAATGGAGTATATTCAAGACAGTGCAGTTAAAAGCAGATTGTGGTTTGAGGAAATGGTGGCAACCTAGGAAGCACTTATGAAGAGAATGGATGTCACGGGACAGATCCCATTAACACTCCCCTTAATGAGGATGTCGAATCAGACAATGACGAGGAAATTCATGACATTTTCACTATGAAAAGATACATGGTGGTCATAGAGGAGGGAGATGCATTTGGCCTTAAAGACAATGTAGCCGACCGTGATGAAAATCTAGAAGATCATGAATGGGGTGAGAGTGAATTCCCTTTCTAATTCTTAGAGGATGAAGATAGAGATAAAGATCTAGAAGATGCACACATCATTGTGAAATTTCAAGCTAGATGTGATGGTGAGCTTGGAGAATGTGAATGGGATGGAACTTCTTCAAGTTTTGGGATGACGATGAATATTTGCAAGAACAAGTCATTGAAGAAATTCAAGTTGTATGTGATGTAGAACTAGGAAAATCTAAAGAGGATGATAGTGAATATCTCATCGAGCCATTGTGGGAGGATGAATCTTATATATTCTAGGTTGGGTGTTGCTAGTAAGTCGAGTGTACAGTTTCAGATTCTTGGACGATATATATGGACCCCGATCTGCACTCTGTTGGAAAATAACTGACGGTTGATGAGATTTTTGCTAGCCAGAACCCGGATTTGGGCGATGACATTCATACCATCCGAGATGACTCAGATGGCGGCGATGAGCAGATCCCGTCGGACGATGACGGGGATGAGGATGACGATCGTGATACCTCGTTTCACCCGCTCTTACTTGACAGTGCTCGCTCGTGGAAAAGAGCAGCAGGGCAAGGGTACAGGCGCTCCATTAGGATCAGGAACGGGCAGCGGGTCGTCTCATGGATCATAAGGTTCTTCTACCGTGGGCCCTCGATGTGGCAGAGCTGGGCGTTGTACAGGGGTCCAGTCCAGCAGCATTGACGGGGATTGGTTGCTTACTTGTCCAACACCTAGTGAGCTACGGATCCCTACTCTGATCCCTAGTTTTTACAGTTTACATTGTCCACCGCCTATGGACGCGCGGTTTGGACTCGAAGCTGGCATCACAGTTCAAGCTCCGCCTTGGGAAGGCTATGGTTCGTCAACTGGAGAGGTTCCAGTGGCCTCTGGGTTGTCGCACCTCACAGGGGTTATGTTGTGGGGCTTTGATCTTCCCCTACTGTTGGAGTTCGTTGAGAGGTGGCAGCCAGATACCAACACCTTTCACATGCCATTCGGGGAGATGACTATTACGTTGCACGATGTGCTGTACTTACTCATGATTCCCATAGGGGGCATCCAGGTTAGTTTAGAGGGCGAGAGGAATTATGTGGGGTAGCTTGCCTCAATGCTTAATGTATCAGGTGCTGAGATTAGGGAGAGGTGCTATGCAACAGGCAGGTATCACCTAGATCACATACTCGGAGTTGCCTAGACCGGTGTGCTTGACGATCCGAGCACAGCCATCTGCTACCTAATTGCGTTGTTGCGCTCCACTATTTTTGTGGACCGTAGTCAGACTTGTGTCTGTATTGGGGTTGTTGAGGGATTAGCAAGATGTACTGATGACTCAGGAGTATAGCTGGTTGCAGCCACACTTGCTTACCTATATAGGCAGCTCAGGGTTGCCTCTCATGCGGGATCTACATCGCTGTCGGGCTGTCTGACATTCTTTGCAGTCGTGGATCTACGAGTACTTTCAAGTGGGAAGGCACTTGCTGGGTGGTGGGATGGACCGAGGATCGTTGAGCGAGCAGTTAACGCTGATGCAATGCTTTAGAAACTACGTTCGCTCTTGGATGGGATGACGCACGCCGACATCGAGGGGCTTCCCTACAGTTTACCAAATTTCGACGTTGAGGCTCTGTGGTCCTTGTATAGTGGAGGCATACATGCATTCGATGTCATGAGACAGTACGGGTTCTGACAGGTGCGACCAGATGTAGTTCTCTTGCTAGAGTCTGCGTCGAGGCCTCGTGATAGAGCACAATATTCACTTAAGCACTCCAAGTGGGATTACAACCGGTTAAGTTTGTTGACACACTTACCCTTCTTCAGCACTCGTAGTGTGACAGGAGCTGCCGACAGTAACGCGTCTGATGAGTACATGGAGTGGTACCTCGACCGCACTTACCCAGCGATCATCCGCATATGCACACTAGATGAGCCACATGCCCTATTGGTTAGTATCATTTCTGCTTGTGGTTGTTATTCATTTCAGTGTTCTGAGATTGGATGGTGATATTTATGCTTCATTACTTTGCAAGCACCAGAGCAGGCCATACGTACTTTCTATGCCGGTTTGGCCCCCTTAGTCCTAGCCGAGGAGACGGATTCGTTGAGCACGCTCGGGAGTACTACCAGGTCGTGGGTTCGTGTATAGCCCATAAGCGATATAGGTGTCTCTTGTACAACAACCTGTCCTCTTCCACACATCGCCGAACTTCACATCTACAAAGCAGCCCCTTCGTAGTCCGGATGACACACGTGCATAACTTGGTGATCTCTGGACTCTGGCATCCTTCTACCAGATCACTCAATTTCCTAAAAAATATTTGGCTCGTTCTAGCATTCAGCACTTGGCCCCATGTATTTCGTATGAACCTCTTGGTGATCTCTCAGTCGTATAACTTGATTACCCTTCCCTCGATGTTTCTCTTCATGTGCCAAACACAGAGTAAATGTGTCGATGATGGGAATATATCCTGTAGTGTGACAGCCAATATTCTCTCCTTATCAGTAACAAAAGCATCCGACACTCGACCACCAAGAATAAATTTCAACTAATTCAATGCCCAAGCGTATGAATCCTTTGTTTCATCTTCCACATGTGCCCAATGTTGAAGTTCTTCTTCACCAGCGTCTCACCTACAAACTGAACAACCGCCTTCTTGTACACGTTCGTCTTGTACGTGGATTCGACAAAGACGACAAAATACCACACGTGCAACATCCACATTGACTTCGCGTGCGAGATGTAGAGGTGAGTGACATAGTCTTTCGCATCCCTGAGGTAAGTAGTGAAGTACCCCAATATTTTGCTTCTGTCAACATCATTGTATTGGGTTCATTCCGCATAACCTCATTTGCCTTATGAACGCCGTCTCATTGTAAATCTGCTTCGCATATGTCTTGGGGGAACGTGGTTTACCTCAAACTGTCTAATGTGGTCCTTCATCTCGCCTGTGAGCTAATTCCGTTATTGTGTCCCTTCACCCCACAACTCGACCTTGAGGTTGTGAAAGGACATAAGAATCTCGCGTTTTACATCATCTTTGACAGTGTCAATCCTCCATTTCCACCCAGCCTCTAGGCCGCACACACACCATGAACGTACAACCTGAGTACGATGTTGTAGTCGTACGTGAACTCTCTGAAGAGGCAGTGGACTATGATTTTCCCCTGCCACCATGCGAGCAATACAAGTACAACCGTTTGTCTTCTTCACGGGGGTTCTTCTTATGTGATCCACGACTCAATTGAAACCCTAAGCCTAAAGAAATGTCCTTAGCCGCATCACACGCATCATCGACAGTGTCGTAAAATACCCCGTTTACGAAATAACCGCCATAATTCAACTGTTCTTCAACATCATCATCATCACTAGAACTTCCGTAAACAAGGTATAACACCTATCAGTCGGTGTACTATGTTCATAGTATTCGTTCACTATATGACAAACACTAAACCTACGATTTACAACTACTCATTTGGTACAATAACGAGACCTTACCGTATGGCGACAGCCAGTCTTAGTCGGTTGTTTGTGTCGGTCGCCATTCAACGATGATGACCACTCTTAACGGTCGCCATTTTTGGCGACGACAATTTTTTTTTACCAAATTAATTGTCCCTTTTATTATTAATATTTACTAATTTACCTTAATTAATATAACTAATTACTAATTTACAAGAATTAATTACATAAATATTTAATTACCAAGTATTTAATTACCATATTAATTGTTACTATATTAACTTATATTAATAAATATTGAATCAACAAGTAATTAATTATCAAATTAATTGTTACTCTATTTACTAATTCACCTTAATTACTATGACTAATTACTAATTTCTAATAATTAATTCAAAGTAAGGAGAAAATCTGAACCCTAAACCCTATCTTTAAATTCTAAACCCTATACCCTAAACTCTAAACCTTATCTCTAAATAACCTAAATCCTAAACCCTAAACCCTATCTCTACATTCTAAATCTTAAATCCTAAACCACTAAACCCTAAACTGTATTTGTAAAATGTAAACCGTAATCCATCTAAATCCTATCTCAGAACCCTATCTCTAAATTTAAACCCTAACCTATCTAACGTCTAAACTGGAACATGCAAATAAAGAAAAGCTAACATTTGTAATACCCGCATGAAAATTCCACTCCATGTCCAATACATATCCCATGCAAATTAATTCATTCTTCATGCATGAAGTGGAATTTATTTGCATAGGACATGCATGTAAATAGAGTGAATTTAGGGTTTAGGGTTTAGAGGTTAGGGGTTATGATTTAAAAATGCTA
Organism: Linum usitatissimum; assembly: GCA_030674075.2. Taxonomy (NCBI): domain Eukaryota; kingdom Viridiplantae; phylum Streptophyta; class Magnoliopsida; order Malpighiales; family Linaceae; genus Linum; species Linum usitatissimum. The sequence goes on from JAUJYP020001182.1 coordinate 1,377,481, forward strand.
ACCGCTAAACCCGTAAATCCTATCTCTAAATGACAAACCCTAACACCTAAGCGCACCCTATCTCTGAATTATAAACCCTAAACCCTAACCGCCAAAATCTAAACCCAATCTCTAAATTCTAAGCCCTAATCCCTAACCTCTACACCCTAAATCTTAAGGTCACACCTTAATTGTCACTATGATTACTTATATTTACTAATTCAACTTAATTAGCATGACTAATTATTAATTTTCAAGTATTAATTAAATAATTATTAAGGTACCAAGTATTTAATTACCAAATTAATTGTTACTATAACTACTTATATTTACTAATTCATCTTAGTTATCTTGACTAAGTTCCAAATATTAATGTAATAAATATCCAAATACCAAATATTTAATTACCACATATTTAATTACAAATTCACTAAACTAAATCACACTAATTGCATTCAGATTCATAATAACAAAATAATAATTAAAAAATACAACGCTCACATTCCATGGCGACGACGGGTTTGACGGCAGCGACACGACAGGGCGGCGGTGATGGCACACCTATGGCGGGATGGTTGCGGCGGGATGGATGCGATGGTAAGAAGGCAGCGGCGGAACAGCGGTGGGGGCGACGGAGGAATAAGGAAATTTTTATTGGTCGTTTGAATTGGTATAAATATTTCTCGGTTTTTCGCATCTTATAAAGAAATTGGTATTTCACAGTTCAGGTTTGTTTTTTAATTTTTGCTTTCGAAGTTAGGGCATTTCGAATGTAGGGTGTTTTATAACAATCTAGTTTCTAAATAAGGAATTCTGTGAAAATTGTTGAGAAGTGACTCTTTAGCTAAGTTAAGGAAAGAATAAATGAGTTTGAAAGTCCATGGCTATCATCAATTGAGGGTTTCTGAATCAGCCATTCCTAAAACTGCATTTCGTACTCGTTATGGATACTATGAGTACTTAGTGATGCCATTTGGATTGACTAATGCGCCAACAACGTTTATGGCACTCATGAACAAGGTGTTCTATAAATTTCTTGACAAATTTGTGATAGTATTTATTGACGACATCCTAATATACTCTAAAAGTGAAGAGGAGCATGTAGAGCATCTTAGGATGGTATTGGTCTCCTTAGGGAGAATGAGTTATACGGTAAATTTTCAAAGTGTGCCTTTTGGCTGAAGGAAGTTCTATTTTGGGTCACTTGATATCTAGAAAAGGGCTAGAGGTGGACCCGAGAAAGATTGAAGTGTGATTAAGTGGGAGCCACCCATCAATGTGTCTGAATTATGGAGCTTCCTAGGTATGGCTGGATATTATCGAAGGTTTGTTGAGGGATTCTCTAAAATCGCTATGCCTTTGACAAAGCTCTTGAGAAAGGGTACGACTTATAGTTGGGATAAGAAGTGCCAAGATAGTTTTGAGGAGTCAAAGGCTAGACTCGCTATCGCACCAGTACTCACTTTACCCTCTTCTGGGGTGAATGTGTGGAATATAGTGATGCATCCCATCAGGGGTTGGGATGTGTACTAATGTAGGATGATCAGTAATTGCTTAGGCATCAAGGCAACTATGACCACATAAGGTTAACTATCCTACTCATGACCTTGAGTTAGTAGCAGTGGTTCATGCCTTGAAAATGTGGTGTCACTACCTTTACGGTGAAACATATAAGATTATGACAGATCATAAGAGTTTGAAATATCTTATGGATCATAAGGAACTAAATAACCGGCAGAGTAGGTTGATGGAGTTACTAAAGGATTATGATTTTACCATTGATTACCATCCTGGCAAAGCTAATACGGTGGCAGATGCATTGAGTAGAAAAGAACGACTTCCAAAGTTAGTAGATCTTTGAGCCTTAAGAGTGAACTTGGAAATGGATGAGATGGAAACATTGATGGCTCGTTTGAGTATCCGACCTTTACTTCATGATCAAATAAAAGAGAGGCAAAAAGAATATCCAATACGATACAAGCCTGACAATGACATATTAGAAAGGTTATACGTGGAGCATATAGTTTGACTTCATGGTGTTCCACTCTCAATTATGTTGGATCGAGACCCGAGCTTCACATCACATTTTTGGAAAAGTTTGCATCAGGCTTTGGGGATAAGGTTGAACTTTTCTACGGCATATCACCCACACACTAATGGGCAAACCAAGAGAACTATACTTACGTTGGAGGAGGTGTTGCGAACCTGTGTAAATGATTTTGAAAGACCTTGGACCAGGTTGTTACCATTGGTAGAGTTTGGTTATAATAACTCTTACCATAGTAGTCTGTGTATAGCTCCGTATGAGGCATTGTACGGACAAAAGTGTAGAACTCCGTTGTGTTGGGATGATGAAGGAGAAAGACAAATAACTGGGCCAGAGTTAGTTCAGGAAACAACTGATAAGGTGAAAGTGATTCGGGAAAAACTCAGAGTGGCTCAGGATCGTCAGAAGCAGTATGCAGATTGGTGAACTCGTGAGATCAGTTATGAGGTGGGGGGAAAGGTTTTTCTTAAGGTATCTCCTTGTAAAGGTCTAATGCGAATCGGGAGAAAAGGAAAGCTAGCTCCGAGGTATATTGGACCTTATGACATTATAGGTAAAGTGGGCCTAGATGCTTATGCCCTTGCTTTACCAACTGAGCTGGACTGAATCCATAACGTGTTTCATGTGAGTCTACTTAAAAAGTATCATGTGTATCCATCGCATATTGTCCAACCTGAGGAGGTAGAGTTGGAGGAAGATTTGTCGTATCAAGAAGTGCCAATGAAGATTGTAGATTCGCAGGTTCGATCCTTGCGAAATAAGCAGATCCCTATGTTGAAAGTGGTATGGAGAAATCAGGAGAGTGAGTCTGCTACATGGGAGACGGAAACAAGTATGCGTGAGAAGTACCCTGAGCTAGTAGAGGCATACTTATCATGCTAACTTATTACTAGTTTCTTCATTGATATGCCTATGCTGTGATCACAAAGCTTAGATTATATACCTAAAATTTGGAAGCCTTACTTGTTACGTGTTACTTGTGAATAAAGGAATGATAACTCGTTACACTCTAAATGAGCTAGCTTAGAGGTAGTAGGATCTAAGTTTTGAGGATGAAATCTCTTAAGAGGGGAGGAATTGTAACATTCCGGCCTGATCATACCAAAAGTACCAACTAAATTAATGTGGTACGTGATATTGTACAGATACAAGAACAATTTCCATACAAATATGGGTATATATGCACAAATAGATTTTGTATATGTTTTCTTATCTAGCCATGCACTACCTTACCAAAACAAAGAATGCATGTGGCAAGTTTTGGGAGAGGCTTTTTCATACTGCATGCATGGCGAATGTTTCACAGAGTGTAAGAAATGACTAGATTCCTAAATATTTATGCTGCTACTAATGGACAAATTAAATTGGCAAAAATGGACATATTAGGGAGTTTAGTCTTGGAGGCTAGTGCAAGCAGTGGTATGCCACCATTTCCATTATATAAAAGGACCTAAGCTATTTGGCTTCATGCAGGGAAATACTGGGATAGCTTACACTAAAACAAAGGAGATATAGAGAAAAGCTAGTACTTGGTTCGTTATAAAAATCTTCGGAATTACGTTATCGACTCGAAAGCTTATATTGGTATTCTCAAGGATTATTTCTGGTGAGGGTCTCTTGCGTATCCGACCGGGTTAGACGTTCCATTATGAACTTATTATTCTTAAAGACCATATGCATGATAGGGTAATGTCCGTTTAATCCTAAGATTATATATGCTTATTTACCCTATTTATGACTTGATATGATACATGTTCAGTTACTTTGATGCTATGTCTAATTTAATATGTGTTAATCTGAGCAGTAGCTATTACTGATTAGTGAATAATTCTTGTAATTGATTGATCACCTAGTTAGGGCCCGTATGCTGGCGATTGTGCTTATTGCACTTCTATTACACGGTGGGCCTTGGTAAGCGCCACAACTAACTATTGTCGTGGGCTTTGGTAAGCGCCATACTAACTCTACGTGGGCCATTTTAGTGCCACTAACTCTATGTGGGTCGTCAGCATATGTGAGTCGGGATCCCAAATAAAATATGTATATGAATTAGATTATAGAATTAGCCTTATGTGTTATAGGCTATATACTTTCTATATGATTATTTGTACCTTAGAGTGACTAGGACAGAGATCCTCTCTCAGTGATTAGCACTGACCCTTACTTTCCATTTCAGAGCGACATTCGGCTTTATTGGGTCACAGACTGCAAATATGCAAAATGGTATCATCGAGCTCCGGGGTCAGCCATCATGGTGATGACGCCAGGTAGATATCGAAGATTGGGTCTTGATCCTCGCTTTGTGTCTTAAAACTCGTTTTAGACTCTTACTCTCATCATGTGCATATCCTACGCGTGGTTGCGCACTAGTATAATGTGAGATATGGTTTTGTAGAATATAGTGGCCTTAAGGGCAAGTACATGGTTACTCTGGTCCGAGCCTGTGAAGCTCGAGACTTCTGTTCTATATGTATATGTGTCCTTCTCGTATATTGTATTGTATTGTGTAAAACCAATAAGTCATATATGGCATTGTGGCAGTTCCTGTGCTGACTGATTAATTATATGGGTATGTATAAGAACAATCCCAGATTATGAGGAAGGAATTAATTGGATGATTTAAAACATTAAATGATATATATACGATATAAGTAGCGTAGCAATCCTATTATTACTCTGCTGTTTTATTTTTAAAACGAACCCGTTAGTAGCAGGGTGCACATAATGTGTTTGTTTTAGTGAAACATGAAGTTGTTCTTCCATTATAAATGTGCTGGTTTTTTCACAAACGTAAAAAGAAAGAATCTGAGTGTGATATATGATGATATAATAGCTTCAGGCTTTTAATTATTTGTTTATAAGGATCCATGTTATCAAAATCAAATCGAACCGGCCGGTCGAATCGGTTCAACCATAAATCATAAGGCAGCCGGTATCAATTGGGTAGTTTAGACAATTGAACAAACTCGGGCGTTGATCCGGTCAAATTGAGGTTGAACTCTAATTTTTGGCCGGTTCAACCCAACTCAAAATACCTATTGAGCCAGATTCTAATGGTCATAATTTTTTCTTAAAAAATATGACAAATGAAATTTGAACTCTGATCTCTAAAAGACAAATGATAGATGATATCATCTATTACTAATATTATTATTTACATCATATTGTCTCACGTGGTGCAGCAGCTGAATATCTTCCCTTTCACTCTCAATGTTGTAGACCTGGAATTACACATTTATGTTTCGCAAATGATTTGTTGATGTTTTCTTCGGGAACTTCCTTTGTTGTTCAGCGGATTGTGCTCACTCTATCAACTTTTCGTTCTATATCTAGACTTCAGATGAATAGGGGTACGATTACTCTTTATTGTTCAACGAGTGTGCCAATGAAGTTCGTTTGAAGATGATTGTTGATTCTGATTTTAAAATTGGATCAATTCCTATTCATTATCTTAGAGTCGGAGACTTCATGCAGTTGATTATTATGTTCTGATTTCAAAAATTACGGCTTGTATCCAAGGGTGGCAAACAAAGTTGTTGAATCATATTGGTAAAATTTAGCTTGTCAAGTCTGTGATTTTCAATATTACTAGTTATTGGATAAATATTTTCATTTTGCCTGCGAATGTTATTCATGAAGTTGAAAAGTTATGTTACACTTTTATTTGGGGAATTCGTGAAGGTAGGGAAACCAAAGCTAGAGGTTTTTGGGAGAAAATGGCTCTCCTTTTGAGGGAGGGTGGGGTTGATACCTGCTCTCTTGTTTGGTTGATATTGCGTGTATTGTTAGGCGTTTTTGGAACTTCCTATTTTATAGTCGCTTAATTTGGGTGGCCTTGATTCGTGTCTATTGTTTGTGGGGTGGCAATATTTGACTCCACACTCCTCCTGCTTTTGATTTTTGGACTTGGAAATCTGTTATAAATTACTGCATATTGTATGTGCTTTGCTCTCTCAAGATACTTATCAGAATTGGTTATGAAATTGCTTGTCAATGCCTTGTTATTCAGTTTCTTTGGTCTGGGATTGTATTCGCAACAAGAAGCCTTTGGTCTGTTCTTGTTTGGAAACAGCTAACAATTCATAAATACTCGTTTATATGCAGGGAGATTGTATATAAACGAGTAGGGACTTGCAGGTTGACCCTTGGTGTGTTCTTTGTGTTTAGGGTAATGAGGATCTTCTCCATCTTTGGTTCGCTGTCCTTTTGCTAGGGAAGTTACGGAAGTTCTCTTTCCAAGGAATCCAGTTTTTGTGGATTGGGATGATGATCTTATGTACTTTATTTTCAAGCTGTCTGGGAATGATGCTTATGCACGACGAGGACGTTTGCGTTGTAGAACTATGATGAGTTATATTTGGAAGGAGCGTTGTTGTCAATTATATGGAGGAACTTCTCAAGATTCATATCAACTTGTTGATTGTATCCAATTAGAACTGAGTATTATATGGAGCAAGTTCGTCTATCTTCACTAGTTTGTTTTGATTTCTTAGTTTTCTGTTTTCTTTCTGTACGATTGAACTGTAATCTGTTGGTTTACAATTTCTGATGATATAAAATCCGCCACTAATTATCAAAAAGTATCATTATTTAATTAAGTTACAGATTTAGTTGATAATAATAAATATTATAATAATGAATTAACATTAAAAAGTTATATCTTACTATAAATTAAATAAAATATATAGTAAATTTTAATAATTTCTTTTGAAAGAAATCTTAATAATTTTATTAATAAAAAATTTCAAATCATTTATGTAATTTGAAATTTCTTAAAAAATTATTCAATAACTATATCTTTGACAAATTCGATTATGATATTGAACTCTATATACTTTCGGTTTGATCTGGTTCAATTCAAAAGTTGTCCGGTTTGGCTCAACTCTATTTATTTATTAATTAAAACGGTCTGATCCGGTTTAGCAAACACTCAATCCCTGGTCGAACCATCAAACGCAGAACCAGTAATCTCACTAGTTCGATCTCCATTCCTGTTATGAAAACATTGATATGGATATAATTGAAAGTTTATTTGATACTCCGAGATAGGCTTGGCAACGGGGAGGTTCGGGCATGGTTATGGCACACCCATTACCCATCCACCTTCGTGGCGGTTATTAACCATAACCATCACCATTTCTATTTCGGTGATAGATTTATTTCCATCCCCGTACCTACCCGGTTACGGTTATAACCACTCCTCCCAATGGTTAACCACCGATATGCAAAAAAAGAGAACGAAAAGTAAAAAATGCATACACATTCATTCATCTGAAATTTTTCAAATCTGATTCCAAACAATAGTAACAGTAGCATTATAGAACTCTAATAGTACTTGTGACTTGTTCTTTAAATCAAATACAACCCAAAACTAGCAAGGGGGAAAAGATCGAAGCATCTAAGCAATACTATAAAACATGAATCTCAAAGTTTAAGTACTGAAACACTAAACAAAATGAAACTGATAACTGAAATAGAACAATCGTTCCCACTTCATAGATAACTAGTCTGAATCTGATTAATGATTTTTTTTTATGAATGATGGTGGATGGATGAATTTACGTTTGGCGATTCTAAAAGATAGAGTTAAGAGATAAGATTTCTTGAAATTAAAAGCAAAAGTCTTGGGTTGGGACATAGAGTTAAAATGTAAGTGGGTAGGGATAGTCAAATGGTATTGAGCTTTATTGCTTTAATAATATAAGGGTAAATAGAGGGTAAGTTACGGGTTGAGGTGGTTATGAGTATAGTTACGGTGATGATGCGGTTACTTCGAAACCCATAACCTAACCTGACCTATTCGTAGCGGTTAACGGTTATAACCATAACCGCAAAATACCCAGTCAACGCGGTTAATAACCGTAAAATTCGGTAAGGTTACGGTCGGTTTAACAGTTAAACCGTCAGGATTGCCAACCCTACTCTGAGAGATGAAGTGGAGAGAGAGGAAGCAAGAAAGAGATAGAAAAGATTTTTTTTTTCTAATTTTTAATTTATTAAATAATGATTAGGATTAACGTAGCATGGAGAAGTGAAACTTCAATATAAGTAGATAGGGACGATGATGAACGGAAATTCAAAATTGAACAATCCAAAGAAACGACCCAACGACCTAAAAACGTTAAACCTTCCGAATTAATAATGTCAATAGCCCGAAAACCTCCAAGAATGCCGACTACCGAATGAGCAATGATTTTATAGGCTAGGGTTTGAGGGCTAAAAGGCACGGCATGAAATATATTCCTAGTTTTCTGAAGTTGCTCCCCAGATTTCAACGTATTGCAAAATTCCGCGGATAACCAATGATGGAAGAACAGATACAATCAGAGGAGAAGGTTTATTTCCATTACAGTCACACCGTTCCCTGCAAATTCGCTAGATGGACCGCAAGGTAAAACAGTATAAGCAATGTTTCCACTTCATGTTGATTTTCCTAGTGCTGAGTCGAAGTCCTCTCTTGTTTAAGTACAGGGAAAGCTTTGAGCTCATGTACGGTCGGCACTGGCAAGAAGTTGTGGATTTCTATTCCAATGTGGTGAATGGGAAGTCGTCACTGTTTGAACTTTTTGAAAATGGTCAGGTGGGTTCCTTGTTCTAGTTCAGTTTGTCTGTCCAATTTGCATCTATGCTTCATAGTTGTTGCATTTTGAATTTGTGTTATTTGCTTGGCATATAGGATTGAACAATACCTAAGGTACTAGGGTTTCTGAACTTCTAATTCTAAACCTCAACTGGTATGATACTGATGTATATGTAGAGCCACCATTGTTTTGCTCCTTGAGGCTTTACTACCCTCTGCCACTATGACCTTACTTTCTGACATTTATTATAGACAAATCTTCTTCAATGCAGACACTTTTGAAACTTGATGATGCTAAACTTTCTGAGGTTGGCAATAGAACCAACTATGAGGGTGGTTTGAAGGATGAGAGAACAGGGAGATGGGAAAGACTAACATTCAAGATAGTTCTTTCCTATCACGGGTGTTCGTTTGATGGGTGGCAGAAGCAACCCGGCCTCAACACTGTTCAGGGGTAAGGCTTTTCCAAGTTAGTATACATAACTAAGTTTTTTTGTATTGACTGATAGGTGACATGGTTAAATTATTTCACTTACCAAATACCACCGAAGTATTCTTTCAATGCAATTCTTTGAATATACACATTGTCGTTACTTGATTTGATTTTGCTTCAGCATCCCTGATTCTACTAGCTTTTCCTTTCTGCATTTTGTCCTTATGGTGTAACAGAACGCGTGTAATCACTTTATCTTAACAGCTTAATAGAACAGTGTCTGGGCCAATTTGTCGATGAGAGGAAAGCTCAACTACTTAAAGAAAAATGCAAACCATTGGAAGGCTGTTCTTTTGTTGCTGGTCGCACAGACAAAGGAGTCTCAGCTCTACAGCAAGTGTGTTCTTTCTGTATGTTATGCACATTCTTGGCATATATTTTTAGCAAATCTTATTTCTTTGTTCATCTATATATTACTGGCTAAAATATTGCTGAAGAGTATTCTCATCTTGTTGATTGATGATTTGAAGATGACCGTAATTTGTAATGTGAGTTGTCTGATAGATAAAGTCACTGTTTTGATTTATACTTTTACATCTGTATGCTTAGATACATGGAGAAAGGATATTATGATTCGCGAAATTGAAGATGTTATCAACAACTCAGCACCAGGGAGAATTAGGGTTGTGTCAATTTCTGAGGTATCATGATTATATCACTAATGGAAAAGGTAAAATACTGACGGAATCTGTGGCTCGCCTCAATCTGATGCTGTTGGTAAACCTGTCACAGGTTTCACGTTCATTCCATCCTAATTTTTCAGCAAAATGGAGGCGATACTTGTATATCTTTCCTCTTAATGATGGTGAAAATAAGGAGCCAGGCTTCGAAAGTGACGGTGACCAGAACAATTTAAGGGTCTATGGACTCTGCAGAGAGCAGACAGTTGGATCCGATGAGCTCAATGGTCAAGAGGAGGATAAGAACCTGACTGTCAGTTGGGAGGATGAACTAGAAGAAGGTGCAGAGAAACCCAAGACATTTTCTGTATGCAAGGTTAACCGACTTCTACAGCAACTAGAGGGAAAGTTATTATCTTACACAGTATTTGCCCGCGACACCAAAGCTTCCAGAAGCATGTAAGATCTCGATCTAAAAACTGCCGTTTACATTTTTATAACCTGATAATCTATCGACTAGAAAATTACTTTCGAAAGTAATGTATGTGTTTTTGTTTAACTTTCATATGTAGCATGTTGGTTCTTGTAATTAAACGTGGAGAGAGTTCTGTTTCATTGCTAATAGTCTATCTGAATTACTTTTTCAGAGGTCCTCCAACAGAGTGCTTCATCTATCATGCCCGAGCAGCAGAAGGCAGATTACCACACCCTGTAAACTTTTGTTTAACTACTTCTTACATAACTGTACTTTTATGTACTGGTCTAGGGCATGCAGCAAATTTTTTGAGAAATGGAGTGTTTTGGTCAAACTATATTTTCTTGAACTTCTTGTCTGCTACAATGGGATTTCCCTAGTAGTAGGATAAGCCCATTCATATCTTTATGTTGTTCATTCACAATAAGTATTCAACTTGTGTAGGATCCTGGAGCAGGAAAAAAAGTTATGTGTGTGGAGCTCATCGGCAATCGCTTCCTGCGCGGGGTTCGTTTTCACTTGTTCATTTTTGAAGCATCAAAACTTAACACCACACACAAAAAAAAGTCTAACACAACACATGCATCAAGTACATGACATTGACAATTATAATGTCATGGAACTGGAAACTGGACCCGTTTGTTACTTTCAAGATAAGCCACTTAGCTTTTCAAAATAACCAACTTGATTTGCATCTCCAATTCTTACTTCCAACCAAGCTTGTTATTTTCGCTGCATGTCCTTCTTAAACAACAGATGGTACGGGTTCTGGTGGCGACATCGATAAGAGAGGCGGTTGTTGGTGCCGAAGATGATGCTCTGTTGAAGCTGATGGATGCTACATGTAGAAGGGCCACTGCGCCTCCTGCTCCTCCAGAAGGTCTGTGTTTAGTTAATGTAGGGTATACTGAATTTGACCCTCAGGACTGCATCATTCCTTGATATAAGAAATTTTGTGTCAATCACTTGGCATCTAATTAGGGTTGGCAATCCTGACGGTTTAACCGTTAAACCGACTGTAGCCTTACCGAATTTGACGGTTATTAACCGCGTTGACTGGGTATTTTGCGGTTATGGTTATAACACTTAACCACTACGAATGGGTCAGGTTAGGTTATGGGTTTCGAAGTAACCGCACCATCACCGTAACCATACCTATAACTATCCCCAACCCGTAACTTACCATTTATTTACCCGTATATTATTAAAGCAATAAAGCCCAAGACCATTTGACTGTCCCGACCCACTTATATTTTAACACTATGTCTCAACGCAATACTTTTGCTTTTAATTTCAAAAAACCTTATCTCTTAACTTTGTCTTTCAGAATCGCAAAACATAAATTCACTCATCGACCATCATTCATTAAAAAAATCATTAATCAGATTCAGACTAGTTATATATAAAGAGGGAACGATTGTTCTATTTCAATTATCAGTTTCATTTTGTTTAATGTTTCAATACTTAAGACTTTGAGATTCATGTTTTATAGTGTTGCTTAAATGCTTTGATCCTTCCCCCTTCTAGTTTTGGGCTGTATTTTGATTTCAAGAACAAGTCACAAGTGCTTTTAGTGTTCTAGAATGCTATTGTTATTATTGTTTGGAATTAGATTTGGAAAATTTTCATATGAATGAATGTAACTTTTCATTCATTTTTTTTCTTGCATATCGGTGGTTAACCGTTAGGAGGAGTGGTTATAACCGTAACCGGGTGGGTATGGGGATGGAACGAAATCTATCACCGAAATAGAAATGGTGATAGTTATGGTTAATAACCGCCACGAAGGTGGATGGGTAATGGGTATGTCATAACCATCCCAGAACCTCCCCGTTGCCAAGCCTACATCTAACAGGGGTAGGAGACCATCTTGGCATAATGGGGTTGTCTGTAATTTGTGAACTTGATATTTAGAATCTTGAGCAATGAGCCAATGACGCAAAATTATATTACAATGAAAATTGGTGTTTACAAATTAATAGATTCATAACTTACCTAGCCTAGTGGCTTGATGCAAATTAATAAAAACATTCTTTTTTACCTTACCTAGCCAAGTGGCTTGGTCGAAGTCGTTTTACAATGAAGGACTATTTTCAATCATTGTAAAGCAATTTCATCAGATGTGGATTTGCATGAGGAAGATTGTTCTGCAGATAAATTGACTTTGTACAACCGCAAGGAATGGATAAGCAAGAAAACACCGAAAAAACTATTTCAAAAGTTCTAACAAAAAATAAACCAAAAAAGAAGAAACAAACCGAATCAAACTGAGTCTAGGGAAACAAAAATAGAAATAAATTAAACAAATTGTAGCTCGTTTGAACCAGTCCCGGGTTGCTCCCCTCGCGAGCGGTTTCTTTGGCAATTTTGTTGGTTTCTAACCGTCGGAGGACTCTGCATTCATCGGGTCGTCGAGTGCTGCCTCGTTCCTATGCTCTTCCTTTCATCAATATGCATCGTCCCGTTGGAGATCTTGCGTTACAGGGAGTGCTATCTGCTTGTCCTTATCCCAATGGTTTGCTCCCATACAGATGGCGAGCTCCTGGACATTTGTCGGGAGGGGTTTCGCTCTACCCATATTCCTCTACCTCGGCCTCTAGTCCTGAGTCCTCTCCCTGTTAGGGTCAAGTTTTTCCGAACAATTAGCCAGTAATTCGTGACCCTCGTCTTAGTTTCCCGCCAGGATTCCACCCTAATGGAAACGTCCCAACGTTGAACCAGATATTCCACTGGGTAATGGAATTAGAGCTCACATTTTTTCTTCACATAGCATAAATTTTGGATCCTTTTATACCTGAATTGACAGGTAATCTCTCGTTTGTCATGCAAGGTGACTACACGCTCCTTCTTCGGAGGACTTCGAATATCTATGAGAACTTGGATGCACATGTATGCTTCAGGATAGTATGTCTTGTTTTTCTCATCATAATCCATATAGCGGCCGATATAGTTACCCATGGCTTCTCCGACAGTCTCGGAGAAGTAGCCGAATGGTAGGTTGTGTATCTGGACCCAAAACGCTACCGCTTTTAGAGGAACTTGTTGAGGAATCTCACCGAGAAAGAGCTCGTGGGTGAGCAACAGTATGCCGTCCATGCTCCAAGGTCCATCATCAATCACGTGAGCTACGTCATGTAGTGATTGAAGCGGAAAAGGAAGAGCCATTGCTCCAAGGCCTCGATCTCGACCCCTCGGCCGGGTTGCTAGATCTCCGGTATTGTGCAGTGAACGACATTGAGATTCACCTCTTTTTTGGTGAGGAAAGAACCTACCACACAGAGATGGTACTCTCAAACTGGTGATTCCTTGTTCAGCTCCGCGAGACCATCGCTGGCGTAGGTGATTAATCCAAACTGAGGGCAGCAACTTGTTGTTCAACAGTGTTGGTTGCGGGGGTGGAGATGGTAGAGGTTGCGATAGGTGAAGATGGGGCGGTGGTGGTGGAGGGAATTGATGGGGCTAGGAAGCTTGATATAGTGGCGACGAGGTCCATAGAGGAGGTAGCATCGGGAGACTCGAGGTTTTGTATGACTAGGATGGATGGTGATTGGGGGGCTTGGGATAACGAATGAAGTAAGGAAATTGTGGAGATGGGAGGGTTAGATTTGGTGGCTGGTTATAGATGAAAAGCGGAAACAAAAGGATAACCGTAGTTCGAGCTCTACAAAGAGAGGAAAGACCCTAATTCTCAATGGGGGAGGAAAACTACATATAGTTAAGCAAGTGTTTTTTTTGAAAAAAATAACTAAATTAATAGAAGAAGAAAAAGAAGTCTTTTCCCTTTATGATTTGGAGAGGATAACTGTTGATAAGCAGCTGAATTATTCAAACCGAAAAACAAAACCGTAAATAATAGTTGATAAGCAGCTGGATTATTCAAACCGAAGAACAATAATAAAATTATATACGTCAATATCATGCATTTTTATTATACATAATACACAAATTATTTATCATTTTTATGATCATATCCCAATTGTTTGTGCTCTCACAATAACTATGTTGATATTAATAATTAATACAAGCAATGAGTCCCAAAACTTCAAGGCGTCTCCAAGTCCAAAATCTCCCCTCCTCACACTTGTTTCATTTATGTGTCAACTCATTTCACATTTATGGAGACTGCCTGCGTTCAAACGATGCTATAGATTCATGGTCGTAGCACAGTCCTGGCGCCATGGATGGATGGATGATATTCTTTGATCGTGTTATTTACTTAGTTTGGTCTATAAGCATAGATAGGATTGACGTTTATGCAGCAGCAACCTCAGCAAGATAAACCTGAGGTGAAGTGCAGGGAGACATGGAGGAGCGTTCATGTGCAGATTTCCTCATTTCACCACCGTATTTCACACTGTACTTTTCATTCCTTATCAGGCGTTCCCGGCACTGTACGCTACAGAATGCTTTCTCCCCCCTGCTTTCATCAACAACAATTCAAGTTAAGTTTCATGAAGGATGGAGACAGACTATTATTATAACATCATTATTCATGCCCTCCAAAATATCTTGGAAATCAACGGTCCCTTCACACATCAGATCGGAGACAACATACAGAAGCAAACAAAACTTTGAATTATTGCTGCACTTCACCATCACATATACAGCTTTCCAATGAAAACAACAGAAATGAGATGCCATCATTTTTGGAATAAGGCATATTATTTTTAACCAGAAAATTGCACCCAAATAAAATATTTAACCAGGAAATTGCACAAAGTGAAGTAAATCTTGGTCTTCACATAACCATAAAAATCTTAATTGTGTCCAGCTTATTTCTTGGCATCTGATGATGCAATTCAGGCATGTGGCGCAAGGATATTGTATGCTAGGTACATGCGTACTAGTTTTTGCAGGAATTACGCTTAAAAGTTAAAAGACTTTTGAGGTTTTAGTTTAGTGTTTAATTATTTAAGATAGTGGTAAGTGTTTAGAATTCAATTTTGGGATTTGTAATTTATTAATTTAGATTTATAGTCAAAATTAGAGTTTGGAGTATGATTTAGAGCATGAATTTATGATCTAATGTTCAAAACTTAGAATTTAGTGTTTAAGGATTTAACAGCATTCAATAGTGTATTATGGTTGAATGTATGGTGTCTATAATTTATAATTTGGATTTAAAATTTTTAAATTGAAGGTTTTAGCCTTGAAACTACCGGTAAGTACCAAAACTATGTATATATAGACACCGAAGCTGGCAGCAGGTTTCATGACATGTCATGTCACGCAAGGGAATAAGTGCGATTAAACGAAGCCAATATTTTTTATATTTAGATAATTACCAAGAAATAGATTTGCCTTTTTTCACAGGAGACAATGAGAGCTTTATCTGATAGTAGTAGAACCCTGGCAATGACTGAAACTTGAAGCATTCAAAGCCTATCGATATGAATGACCTCCTTATGATCTAATCATGTACAGCAGGATGAGGAAATAGAAGAGAGCAGCAAAAGACAAGGAAAATTGACTTAGCAACCCTCTTCCTACTGTAATCGAATTATTCTGATTTGTTTCGAGTATTCATTCATGTCCCCCATAATTTCATCAGTGGGTTCCAAATAGACAAATTCAATTCAATTCAAAAGCAGAAAGAAATTAATAAATATTATTACCTGTACATGAAAATATCCAGCCCATGGAGCAACTTTTTGCAGAGATAGCAAGAAGCCAAGAAATCTTGGTTAGGGAAGCCGCTCGTCCAATCACCCAAAACAGGATTCATCACCATCGGCGACGAAGAAGCATAAAACATTCCCGGACTCGGGTCAACGCAAAACCCAGAAACCTTATCCCCATAGTAAACAAACTTGTTCATCCCCTTGTCCTTGCCAACATTAGAAACCACACAGGTATACAACTCATCGCTCTCAGAGCCGACACTGCGTGCAGTTTGAGGCCGATCGCCCAAATTGAAGTTGAAATTAGGGACCATAATCGGGATTGGACTGGATCTCATGGACAGAGCAGCAGCCAGGTGAGAGATATTCGTACGATCGCTGGAATCAGTCAACGCAGCGACTATTCCCAACCCAACTCCACCGTCAACGAAGCTTCTTCTGGGCGCCTTTTTCTCCATCACCTGAAGAAAAATTGGGGTATCCAGAATTCAGATGAGGAGGGTAGAGGAGGAGGGTATGAGATTGATTAGCTATGGAATAAAAGAAAAGATATTGAAGGTGGGTTTGAGAGCGGAGTGAAGTGGAGACGCCATCGCTGAAATGGCGGGAGGTGAAGTGAAGAGGAAGGAAGAAAGGGGAAAGAAGCAATTCCCGACGAGAGGAGGAGAAGGAGAGAAGTATTCTTTTCGTATTCTTCTTCTTTGTTCTTCTTCTCACTTTCCTTCCCCACCAGAGGCCATCGTCGATTGGGTGGGTTCCAAGGGGACATTAAAAGGTGGACTGCTAAAAGAAGATATATTATTCTACAGTCAGTTTTTGGCACCTTCTTTTTTTTCTTTTTTCATTCTTTTTTATTGAATTTGAATAGGTGCATTTACGTTTAATATTTCAAATATCAAATTCTCATTTTTGAATGAGATTTGAATTTTATATTTAATTTCAAATAAAATATAAATTTGTGAACCCAATTACTTTATAATTTCAAATATACAAAAATTTATGGTGGTTTGAAATATACAAGCTATAAATGATATTCTAACAACTTTAAACGTAACATCGAAAATTAGACTAGGAGTTCTGAAAACATATGTCAACCGAATATTTGGCGGCCCTTTTTTCATAATTTTTTCTATCATGGAAGAATTTGCAGGCGATTTTTTTCAGTCATCGAAAAATTTGTCGGCCGTCGGCACACTTCCGCCGCTATCCGTTAGAACTTTCGCTGCCATCCTCCGGCACTTCCACCGCCATACGCCGGCATTTCCGCTCCCATCTACGGCACTTTCGCTGCCATCCGCCAGCACTTCTCCCGACACTCCCACCGGCAACTTCCGCGGCTAGAGGTATGCCTGCTTCGCCACCACCACCATTCACCGGCACTTCCGCCGCCATCTGCCGGCACCTCCGTCGCTAGGCATCGGCTTGTTTCGCCATCGGCCTGTTGTTGTGAGAGCTTTTTGTTTTGCTATTTTATATAAATATTGTATATTATTAGATGAAGGAATATGTTTATTGTATTTGAAATACACACAAACTAACTTAGCATTCACAAACATGATTTCAATTTGAAAAAAATTTCAAATTCATGCAATAAAATGCATGAATTTCAAATTCCAAATGCAACCTATCCAAACCCACCCTTATTCTTTTATTCTTTTCCAAGAAAAAGCTAATTATTTGGCGAATATACTATTGATCCGACAGACCTTTCTATCGGATCAATCGAACAGGAAATTCAACAGTTCAAAATCATTTTCGCCAATTTCAATCAGACGGTTGGAATTTTATCAGAGGTATAACGGAAATTTAAAAAATATTCTCCCTCTTTCAACTTTATTTCTCTTTCCTTTCTGTACCCTTCTCACGTAAACTGGATATAATAATGATGTAACAATGATATAATAATCACGTAACGTGGATATAACAATTTACATATGAAGCCGACATAATGAGCCTATTAATATGATATAATAAAAATACATAAAAAAACTCGTAAAATATATATAACACCGACATAAAAGAGTGGTAAACTGGACATAACGAGATGAATTCAACTATTCGTAAGGTGGACGTAGCAACGACATAATGAGCATGTAAAATGGTCGTATTAGCGACATAACATGCTTGTACAATGACCACACATATATCATTTTTTCAATTTTTTTCCGAAACTACTCCCCATTCAAGTCAATTCGTTTGACTCATTATCAGCAGTTGGATGAAAGTTGGCCCAAAAGTGGCTTGATCCAATGACCGAGATCTATCAGATCCGGCTCTCGAATCAATAGCCACATTGATTATTTGGACTCTTGTGTTTTAGTATATCTTCATGTAGTAGCCTAGCACGAGCCCTCTTTTGTCTCTGTGAAGTAGTGTAGCTGGTAGCTTTGCATGGTTGGAGATATGGAGATACTGAGTTCGAACCGAGTCACACCCCATATATGAACGAACACCAATACTATGCTTATTTCTTTTTTTTGTGTGTGTGTAAGGTATCACTCGTGATACACTCGAGACAAAAATGTAAATCTAAATGACGTGCATCCGAACTAGGATAATGTAGAGATTCATGTACCTCAAGATGGGCAGCTCTATAATCTTGACGCGAGACGAATTTGATGAAGACATGATGAAGTGAAAGGAGAAGCTGGCGTGATTCACCAAGGAGGAGGCCAAATCTGATATACGGAGTAGTGGAGATAAAGACTGGTGATGTCTCTGCCAAATCAGTAAAGACTTTGTCTCTGAAGGATGCAAAGTAGCCATAGGGATAGCCCACTTGATCAGCATAAGCTCTAAAATTAAACGATCTGTGATGTGAGCGTGTACACGTCATGTAGCTTCCATCGTCGTGCTAGAGTCGGCAACACAAACCAAACCGATAGAGCCGTACCCAGACAAAGAGAGGGAATGCGGTCGAACTGCGGCGTTTATGAAATAATGCCAAGTTGGGTGAGCCGGAACGGGAGGTCCAATGCGCAAGGTGCTGGCTACGGAAGACTGTTGTGTTATGTTCACGCGCTATTGCCAAGCCCTTCAACCCACTGGAGACTGAATTGGCGAGAGGGACAAGGGATAAATGGTTGGTAATTAGAAAACACAACATATTGCGAGATTTCCAGAGCCACCACCAATAATAAATGAGCTTAATTGAGTCTGTACCATTCGTCCACTAAATTACCCGACAAAGGGAGGGGGGCCCGAGAATGGAGGCTCCGGATGATGGTGATCAAATGGAGCGAATCAAAGGAGCATTCCATGACCCGCCACAAATTAGACCTGCAACCGCGGCAGGAAGAGTCATAAAGGCTGCAGCAAGCGGGGTGGGCACAGAGGGAGAGCTAGTCGGGAGCCATCATGAATCGGTAGTGGAGACAAGGCGACCGTCTCCAACAAGTCACTGTGATCCAGAAAGGAGAAGTTCGCCGACATGAATTATGCTTGACCAACCCTAAGAGGGGCAAGAACCCTTAGTTGCCAATAAGATATCACTGTTATAAAAGTAGCGGGCTTGTAAAACCAGAGAGACCAAATTTGAGGGTTTGTGAAAGAGCCGCCCAGCTAAACCAATTAAAAGAGCCTGGTTGGTGGAATTAAAATTTCGAAAGCCAAGACCTCCTTCAAGCTTTGGTTGGCAAAGTAGCTTTCATGGTTTCCAATGAATGCAACGAACCACAAAGGAGTGATCTCACCAAAAGCGGGTGAAAAGATTATTCAAACGAGTGTATAAGGTTTTAGGTAGGCAAAATATGGACATTACATAACAAGGGATGGCCAAAATCACCGATTTCAATAGTACATCCATACCTGCTGGTGAGAGGCATTGAGATTTCCAGCATTGAAGCACCTTGGTGACTCGATCGTCAATGTATTGAAAGATCATACGGGAACGATGAACATCCGTCGGTAGGCCAAGGTATTTTGACACTTAAACTGATGTTGGAGAAATTGAGAAGACATCCCAAGGCCTGTTGAATATTTTGACAAAAGAAGATTGTCGATTTAGTCAAGTTAACTCATTGACTACTCGCTCGTTTGTACTGTCCATGAGTGTCGTGCCTTCCTGAGGAGATGCCTGAAGAAAAATGTAAGTATCATCTGCAAAAAGGAGGTGAGATAAGGTGGGGTAGTGGTGATTTAAACGACTACCAATCAGAGTGGTACAGGAAATTGCGTAATGAGGGGCGATAAAACCTTCCGTGCAAATGGCGAAAAAGAGGAGTGGAAAAGGGTCCCCTTGGCGTAGTCCTCGAGTAGGGAAGAAGATATATAGTGGATGTGCAGCCATTAACAAGGACCGAGAAAGAGTTCGTTAAAAGGCATTCACGAATCCAATAAATCCATTTTGGCGAAAATCCCGAAGAAAGCATAACACCAAAAAGGAAAGGCCAATCGATACGATCATATATGTTTCTCCATATCTAACTTCAACGCCATGAAATTAGCCTTAGCTTTCGTCTTACACCGTAGACAATGCATGACTTCATGAGTAATTGTGGTTACCGGTTTTCGTCCGGGTCCGATGTAAATTAAAATTTTATTATTTATTTAAGGGTCCGGGTCTCGTCCTACAAGTTGGTATATTTTTAAGACATAACGAGGGAGTTGAGCTCGAGTGCCTAAAATGGGAATATGGATAATGGAATAATTTCAGCTAAGTTCTGGACGAGTTGGATCGACCGGGAAATTTATTTGGTCCGGTTTTCTTATTTGAATTTAATCCGGTTAGATAAACCAATTCAGTTCTCGGGTATAATAACATGTCTAATTACCTTAATCACCTAGTCCAAGCATGGACATTTAAGGAGTAAAGTCTTGATTTAATTAAAATTTAATTATGATTTAATTAAGTCGATTTAATAAAAACACGATTTTGCCCCTGTAACATTAGTTAGGCAGGTTGACTAGTCAAAATCGGCTGGAAGCCAGATAAAATCAGTCGGGTCAGATGGTTGGTCGTATGGTCTGAATTTTAAGATCGATTTAAGGATTATTTCCGTCTTTTAAATTTGATTATTCCGAACTAGAAATATTCTTTGATATATCGAATTCTAGCGAGATCTCTAAGTTTATTTTGGAGGATTTGAAAGAATTTAGGATTTTATTGAATCGAATTTAGGTGGATTTGTGATACAAAAAGATAACCGGTTAGGTTTGACCCGAACCAATATCCTAACAAACTGGGTTAGGCTCAACCCACTAGGGACAGTCCCAGGCCTAGGTGGCAGCTAGGGATATCCTAGAGGTAGATCTGACAGGGATGTTTTCAAAAATTTCCTGTAGATCTACTAGTCCGTCGTGTGAGCAATTCTCGTTTGTTTTGTCGTCTAGCGGATTCTATATCTTTGTCTCGAAAGAGCTTACAGGGATAGTAGATAGGTAGCATATTAGCGGAACCGAAAAGGCGTGATTTGATTAGAGAAGAACTGCGACGGTGAATTAAATCTATCTGTTTGCTTAAATCGTTGAATTTGTCTGTCATTTGTGAATTTGGATAGCCTAGGAGGATTCGAAGTCTAAACCGTTTTCTCCCTTTTGGTTCAAATCGTGCTGTCTTGCAGTCTTGTGTTATTTTCCCTGTCATTCGCATATTTAGTTTAATTGATAGTTTTAGAGATCGTGGAACCTACACCACAAAACCTGTTTAATCGATTAGCACCTTTCGTAACTTTGAGTAGTCAGAACATTGAGACCCTAGAGAGATTCGACTCGGTTAATTTATTAACCGGTTTATTTCGATAACGCCAAAAAAACGTTCGTCACTAACCGCACTCGGGAGAAGACCGTGACAATGGGGCAGCCATTGAACTCGTGGGACCGCCTGAAAAGTAATGATCGTGGGTGCATTTTCAAAATAATAAAAAATTTGTGTATTTTGATTTAAGCATTTTCCTTCGTGTGTTTTTATTAAACTTCGGATTTCAATAAAGATGTTCTACATGAAACACCCCAAATAAAATTCATTTTCTCTCTAGCATTCCGTGTTAAAACCATAGTAATTTTTCCTCTTATTCTTTTGTCCATCTGAACTTAGGAGGAGCTGATTCAGCTATTAACGGAATATCAGGACATCTTCGCACGGTCATACTAGGATATGCCCCGCTTAGACAAAAGTATTGTCACAGATCGCCTACCAAACATGGAAGGGTGCAAACCCGTGAAACAACAGCTTCAAAGGATGAAAAATGAATGGCTAATTAAGATCAAAAGAGGAGGTTTAGAAACAACAGGCGACAGGTTTTCTCCAAGTATCACATTATTCAGTATGGGTGCCCAACATCGTACCGGTCCCCAAGAAGAACATAAAGGTATGAATGTATGTTGATTATCGAGACTTAAATCGAGTAGCCCAAGGGAAAATTTTCCTATACCTCACATAGACGTGCTCGTCGAAAATCCGACAGGGCATCAACGTTCTCATTCATGGACGACTTCTCCAGCTACAATCAGATCAAAATGTGCCCCGAAGAAAAAGAAAAAATGACATTTATCACGTTTTGGGGAATATCCTGCTATATCATAATGTTGTATTGATTAAAGAATGTCGGGGCAACGTATCAAAGGGTAATGGTCACCCTTTTCATGATATGATACATAACGAGATAAAGGTATATGTGGATGACATGATCGTTAAGTCCAAAAGTCATGAAGATTAGAAAGAGTCCCTCCTGAAATTGTTCAAAAGTTTAAGAAAATATAAGCTCCGGCTGAATCCGAAAAAATGTACCTTCAAAGTTATGTCTAGAAAACTCATCGGGTTCGTAGTAAGTGAGAGGGCATTGAGGTGGACCCAGACAAGGTAAAAGCCATTGGCAAAAAGCCGCTACCTCAGACGGAAAAGCAAGTAAGCGGGTTCTTGGGACAGTTGAATTACATCGGTCGCTTCATTTCACACCTAACCGCGATGTGTGAGCCTATATTCAAACTCCTTTGAAAAACCTACCGGTGGAGTGGAACGACGATTACCAGCTAGCGCTCAAGAAGATTAAGGAGTACCTCCAAAGACCACCGGTATTAATGCCTCCCACACTCAAGAGACCACTGCTTATGTACCTAACAGTGTTCAAGAACTCGTTAGAAGCTATGCTAGCCCAAAACGACTCATCAGTAAATAAGGAACATGCCATTTCTTACACTAGTAAGAAGTTCACCGATTGTGAATCTCGATATTCAGACCTCAAAAGAACGTGCTGAGCTTTGGTATGGACGACCAAGAGATTCAGGCCCTACATGTTATACTACACCACACACCTCATTTCAAAGGTCGATCTCATGAGACACATCTTCGAGAAACCCGATATTATCGTTTGCCTAGCCAGGTAGCAGGTCCAGCTAGCCGAGTACGAATCCTGTACGCAAAAAAGAAAGCGATCAAAGGAAATCCAATTGCTGACTACCTAGAGGAACACCCAATATCTGACTCTGACCAATTGATCTCGGAACACCCGACGAGAGTATTTTGAACGTCAAAGAAGAGGAAGATATCGAGGATAAAGAACAACCCTGGATGATGAAATTTGATGGGACATCCAATGCCCTCTGATACTGTATAGGCATGGTGTTCCCATCTCCCGACCGAAAAATGTACCCTCATGAATGCCAAGTTGACCTTCTACTGTACTAACAACGTTGTCGAGTACAAAGCGTGTTCTCTAGATATCCGATCAGCCATAGAAATGGATTAAGAACCTAAAAGTCTACGAAGATTCTTCACTCGTCATTTATTAGGTGAGGGGGAAATGGGAGACAAGGGATGAAAAGATTATCCCTTATCACAAATATATCAAAGAAATGATGGAAAGCTTTGATAGCTCTTCAACAATTCTGAAATCAAGTTCTCTACTTCCAAAAGCTTATTTACATTATTCTAAGAATTGTTCGATTGTCACCATCTTCTTTGTGTGACAGTTGATAGATTGACATAGTGAGATATATAATAGAGCGTGAGTGACTCGGAGAGTGAGTCGGTAAGATTGACGGGGTGGCATTCTGAATCGCAGCTTGTATTTCTCTAGGTTGCTAGCTCGTGTCACTTTGTTTGTCGAAGGCTTTGTCACTTCGATAGTGTCTGAAGGTTCTGTTACTTTGTGAGTGTGCAAAGGTACATTATTTTATTTGTGATAATAACATAACTCGTGAGGTAATCATTCCTCATGTTGTGCAGTAGGCATCATTTGTGATCCACATTAAATCATTGTGTTCATAGTTATCATTCATATAATTAGGTAAACACATTAGTCGGGCAATATCTGTAATTAGGCTTAAGTTTTCTTTTGGGAATTAAGTCTTACACTATCATGCCCACAAAAAGAAGATAGAAACAAATATATTCATCTTCTTCTCGGAATCCGAAGCCAAGAAAGTCAAGCTCTCTGTTTGTTCTTGATCTACATCCTCATTTACACATTCATGCTTTAGCTTGATCGGAAATTGCCGAGTTAGGAGTATTTAAGTAAGTTTCATGAAGGAGGAGTCAGCCAGAAAACCATGGTACCATGATATAAAAACCTACATCTATAGCAAAGAATACCCATCAGGGGCCTCTGAAAACAATAAAGGACGATATATAGACTCGCTCTAGGATTCTACATTGATCGATTGAACCTTGACAAATGAAACCATGACCTTACCCTGCTCTGATGCATAGATGCTAAAGAAGCATGGTACATACTCAGGGAGGTTCATGAGCGTATTTGTGGCACTCACTCTAGTAGACATGCCATGCCCCGAAAGATCATGAGAACCAGATATTATTGGACCCATATGGAGTCGGACTGTATCGCCTATGCTAGCAAGTGTCATAAATGCCATATCTACGCCGATGAACTTCATGCATCGCCGAATTCCGTAAATGTGATGTCCCCACCTTGGTCGGTTTCCGTCCAGGGCATCGACGTGATATGAATGATTAAGCACAAAGCATCCAATGGCACCGCTTCATCCTGGTCACCGTTGATTATTTTGCCAAATGGGTGGAAGCAGCCTTATACGTCAATAAAATCAGGAGATCATCTGTCGGTACGGACTTCCCGAGAGAATCATCACAGACAACGCCAAGAATCTCAAAAATAAGATGGTGAGCGAGCTCTACGAGGAGTTCAAGATCAAACACCACCACTCAGTCCCTTATAGACCAAAAATGAACGGAGCAGTGAAAGCTGCTAATAAGAACATCAAAAAGTTAGTGTAGGAAATGGTAGTCACCTACCAAAATTGCCACGAGATGTTACTACACATGTGGTAGGACTTCAATTGGGGTAACGCCTTACCAGCTAGTGTACGAAATGGAAGTCATACGCCCTGTAGAAGTAGAAATTACTTCGCTCAGAGTATTAATGGAGGCAAAGATATATGAAGCTGAGTGGATACAAGCTCAATATGATCATCAGAACCTAATCGAGGAAAAGAGGTTGGATGCGGTCTATCACGGTCACTTATATCAAAGACGATTAATACAAGCCTTTGAAAGGAAAGTAAAGCCCAGAAAGTTCTGAGAGGGCGAAATGGTAATTAAGACCTTACCTCTAAAACAGGGATCCTATAGAAAAATGGACCCCCGACTATGAAGGACCGTTCGTGGTCAAACGAGCATTATGAGGAGGCGCCCTTATATTAGTAAATGTCGATGGTTAAGAATTGACGAATCCCGTCAACTCAGATAAAGTGGAGAAGTACTACGCTTAAGCGAGTTTTCCAAGGTTTCCAAAATGGTTATCGAGTTATGCTATGTGGTTAATGAGAATTCTTACTATTTTATCGTCATATTTGTGCCTTGTTAAACGTTCAAAAGCTGGAATAGAAAACCATTTGACAGTTTTTACTAAGTAGATCTATAGGATTCCCATTCTAAAAATGAATAGAGTCAAAAAGAGTTTCTTTCAAAACGGAAGGGAAATGTTTATTGGAAAATAATTCAAGCAGAGCGTTGAGAAGTACGCCAATCAGGACAGATAGAAATGCGTAGCGCCGACAATTCCGGGGCAGAAAAAGTGGTATGGATAAAAAGGATAAGCCGATGTGACCCCAAAAAAATGGGCCACCGAATTCTCACAGCCTGCCAAATCTCAGCACGAGAGCAAAAGAAAGAAAAGTGGGGATGTGACCCTTCCATTACCTAAGCCATACTGCAAATGACAAAGTTCATGGTCAAGGCATAATAAACCCGACAAAACAAAAATGGAGAGAGTGGGAAGGCATGGAAAAGGAAAGAATATACCTGCCATTATTGACACTCAGGGAAGATCTTGAACCTTCAATTACCTAAGGAAGTTGATCTTCGACGTACTAGTCTTTCACAGTCGGCCGACACCTCCAATTATGGGTTTCGCTAGGTTCTGTCATGAATCCAGTCAGAAATAAAGGTTGTCCGCTTAAAGGAGAAGAATTGAGCTAAGAGGATAGACTGGATTTTAAGGAGAAAAGAGCCGAGAAACAACATCTATCAGTTATTGCCAGTCCTGACAAGGGTTCGGCTCAGCCATTAATACCTCTGAGACTACTGGCCAAATAATTTATAGAAAGAATTCACATTGAAGCCCATACCTCAAGAGAACCGTCAGTAACGGTATTTAGAAAAGATGGAATGACCCGCCAATCAACTCAGAGCGATCGAACAATGGTTACTCCGACAACTTAGACTGAGGAGAGCAAAAATTCTCCAGGAAGCCAATGCCCCGCTACTATTGAACAACAGGGAAGTTTCTTGGGAAAGTTTCCTAACCCCTACTATTAACTCCTAGTTGTCAATGATGTCCACATATCACTAGTCAAACAAATCCGATCAGGAATCTTTCGTAAAGTACCCTTCAATTCTTCTTTCATTCTTGCATGCATTTTCAAGATATCAGACTTTATAGTGTTTCTTGAAATTACATTCACCGTACTATCAAATAACGGTGAATATCTCTATTTGCTTTATGCTCAACCCAATTAAAGGAGTAATCATGTCGAACTACGGCTATACCCAAGTTTTCACGATAACCCGCTTGAGTTATATTCTGACCGCTAAAAGCAACACAAGAATTAAGTTCTCCAGTTTCTTGACTAGAAAGAGAGGCTAAAGACATACAGATATCTCTATACCGGAATTTGACCAAGATAATGACTAATATACTTTGTCACATGTCTTACATGATGCCTTCTCTTTTTTAATTCCCATCTGATCAAAGTCAACAACCAGATCAAAATTGTTCCACACATCTGATGTACGACTGCGAAGACGTTTAAAACGAGAATTCACGATCGGAGTATTGGCAGAATCATCATTCTCTTCAGGTGTAACACTAGCACCATCTAATCGATTTAAAAAGAACGGTGACGACCTGTTCGTTTCAAGAAACAGGGTAAACGAGACAAAAACAGAAACAATATAGATGCTAACGAGTACAATGATGGAGATGACGAGAGAGACGAGTGAGGTGTCGACTGTTGACGAAGACGGATTTAAAAATTTTAAAAATATAACACAGCAAACTAACCTGAAATTCCCTGTGCTTCCCGATTGGATCTCCTTCAGTTTTCAATCTTCTTCTTCTGGCGAGCAAGGTAGGAGGACTAACTGACTAAGGAGGAGATGGATAGATCTCCTTCGTCGTCGGGAGAGTTCGTTCCTTTTAGAGATTTACAAATTTTTAGGGATTCAATTCTTTTAGTTTTAGGGGATAGGAAACCAAATAAAATATTTACTTTAGTATTTTTGATTTAATTTATTTATTAATTTATGCATTTTGAAATTGGGTTGACCGCTAACTTTATAATTTTAAAATTTTTACCTCTAAAATTTTGGGTAAACGAGTCAATGACCAATTTTTGGTTTGGAGCTTCGATTACTTTGATACGAATTTGACAATTTGTACCCTTTTAATATTCTACTACTTATTAGAAATCTATTTGTAATTTAACCTTATTATTAGCTAATTAAATTAGTATAATATGTGGTGTTATTATGGATTGCGGTCTGATGGGCAATCCCAGACAATCCGTGATTCGCCTGATCCGAAACCCGATGAACCCGCAATCCGGTGAACCCATGATCTGATGAACCCGTAATCTGATTAACCCACCCGTGGCCCGTCGAACCCGTGGCCCGCGAACCCGTAACCCGACTAACCTGTGACCGAATAATCCGTAACCCAATTAACCTGTAACCCAACTAATCTGGACCGTGACCCGTCCAAACCGCCTGTTTGGCGGATCTAATAAAAAGTATTTTTTTAAAAAAAATTTAAAAAAAAGAAGAGAGGTGGGAGATTCTGTGAAAGTTCCATAAAAAAATAAATAGAATTAGCATAAAAAAACTGAAAATCAAAAAGTCGTTAGGAGAAAAGAAAATATACAAAAAAAATAAACCTAGGTAATCACAAAAACCATACTCTTTCACCTAAAACTACTCAACCTCACCTAAAGCTAACTCGTAATTCCATCACTTAAACTCCATTCAAACACTCATTCTACATCCTCAAACTTTTGGACTCATGAAATACCAACACTATTACCATCACCGACTCTCGGATCCCGAATTTCATCTACAACCTCGCAAGAAAGGAAAAGAAAATCATTCGTTAAGGCCCTTCCAAAACACTAACCCACACATCAAATTAAAGGAAAAAGGTACGAAAACAAAAAAAATTAAGATCACCTATTTCACTAAACATATTTACACAACATACCATCATTGCCTTAAACTTGTCGTGATTAAGGATAAAGTGTTGGATTTAGGATAAGCTACTAGTCTCAAAAGGAGCTACTAACTTTAGCCCGAATTTCTTTAATGTTGGTTTAACATACTATGATACTCGCGTTTGAATAACTTAATATGTGACAAAACGAATTGACCAACTTAAATAGACAAATGATAGAACGAATTCAAGTAAGTTAGACAAAGGGCAAGGTAAAATGATAATTAGAATCTCAAACTCAAACCATTAATTAAGAGGGGTAAAAATCAGTGTGGAGGTCTTTTAGAAGATCTTATTTGAATTGATATGGCTAGTTACTAAGATAGAATCATCAAAACAAGGTTAGAGATCTAGACCAAACACGATAAAAAAAGTTTTAGACACCTAATGACATCAAACATGGACTCTAGATACCTAACCATAGATGATTACTAACCGGAAAATGACTAGTCTATGAAGTGCAA
The DNA here is from genome assembly GCA_030674075.2 of Linum usitatissimum. Taxonomy (NCBI): domain Eukaryota; kingdom Viridiplantae; phylum Streptophyta; class Magnoliopsida; order Malpighiales; family Linaceae; genus Linum; species Linum usitatissimum. The sequence goes on from JAUJYP020001182.1 coordinate 1,406,437, forward strand.
TTTTAACTAGGTCGATCGCGACGAGAACGATAGAGGTCCCTTGGCCCATGTCGTGTCGAGTCCATCAAAACCATCCCCAAACCTCGAATCCGGAAGTGCAAACGAGATTAAAAGACGCGTTAAGTCCTAGGTCTAGGTAGAATAAACCATTGGAGGATGGATCTTACCCGGTCAGTTAAAGTCTTGATCTTCGGGAGGCGACTGCCTTAATTTGAACCAGAGGAAACATGTATGTAGTCAGCGAGGGGTCCGAGTCCATAAATATATGAACAATAAAAACGAAAAGGGGTCGAGAAAACCTCACCTAATTTGAAATCTTCAAGAGGAAAAAACAAGAGCCGGCGTCAAAGATCAAGAACAACCAAGGCCCTTCCTCGTAGCTACTGGGTCACTGGAAAAGGACTATTGGGTCACTGGAGAAGGACTATGTCATGATTGGATCGTCTTCTACCATTGTTGAACAAATTGGATGAAAAGAGAAAGTAGAAATGTGATAAGAAACAAAAATAATTTGGACATAATAGCCAAATAAATTTTTTGATAAATTGATTAATAGTCTAAAATTAGAGAAAAGGGCTTAAATACAAATCTATGATTACAAAATTACTAGTTTAGTCACTTTACTAACTTAATATTACTATTTTAATCACTCTACTAACTTTTCACTACAATTATGTCCTTGTTCATGACAATTCCTTCTCCTTCAAAGCAGATTTGTCCTCTAATCTGTTGAGAACATTGCAATCTACTAAATGAAATGCAGAAAAAATTTGAAAGATAGTAATTGAGTCATCATCTACTCAACTCCAATAGATCCTTGATCCATTCATTACTTCCTTGTCATACCTACCCTCTTCCCTTCTCCTTAAATTCGGCTTGTCCCCAAGTTGATAATCAAGCAAAATAAGTTGAAGGTGGGTGGGAGGGTAACAATGTACATCACCAAGATCTCTCAGAACCACCATAAATCACTGTCCTTGAATCCAAAGCAGAACCCAAATGATAGCGGTTTAAGCGACTGTCTTGAAATAGTTTTGGTTTTGAAAGTGAAGCTCTTCTACACTTTGCAAACTCCCAACAACCTTCTTATCAAGATCACCAACTTATTAAAAACACAATAAGGCAAGATATTAGCAAATTCTCCAGTTTTACCTTCATAAGTATTTGAAGTTCCCATAACAGTTGCAGTCATTGCAGCATATATAATTTTAGAAGCTTCAACTACAAAAATGTCTGGCATTAGTGATAACAAACATTCGTCACTAATAGTCAATTTTGTCGCTAATGTTTATTTATGACGACATAATTGCGTAGGAGGTTGTCTGTAAAGGTCGCCCCAGAATGCTCATTAATGACGGATTATTGTGGTCCTGAATACTTTGAATGTCATCGGAAAATACATAACAAACTTGGACGAAATTCGTCATAAATACTTCACTTTTAACCTATTTTATGGCATCAATATATTTCGTCAATTAGGAGGTCATTTTGACCAATTTGATTGCATCAATTTATTTCTTCAATTGAGATTGGATGGAATAGCGTTCGCTTCATTATTTTTCACATTTCAGAATCCCAACTAAAACATATAAACTAAAAATCATCAATACAAAAATTATGAACATGAATGAAATCTCATTATAATACTGAGGTGGGAAATATATACTGCAAGTATATAGGTCGATCAAGTAATAAAGTGTAAGTAGAGTATCGATCTTATAAAGACTAACAATTATTATCAATTTTCTAGATTAATCTTAACGTAAATACGAATCAATAATTTTGATTGTTTTTAATTTCTAAAAGTCGATTAATGGAAATATAATAGATGAATTGGAACAAACACAAATCAAACAATGATTACATCCGATAATAAAAAGCTGTGGGAATTTTTTTTCAGGATTTAAGTTAAATATTAAATGCAAGTACACCGTTTACTAATCAATTTTAATTTCCTAATTTAACGACCGAATAATCTCAGTGATGACTCTACGTGTCCGGACTAGCCACGTACTATTCAACAATTTATATTCCTACTATCGTAGCCAATATAAGAAATTAAATAGTTTTAAGTTCGATTATCCTTTTTTACGATCACATAATATTTTATATTCACCGTCGTTTCAATAAATTACAGTGAGGGCGTGCCAGCGGTTTATTTTTAGGTTTTCCCTTTTGAGTACTCACTAAAGACAATAATTCGATGTATTGGTGGCCAGTCAATATATAGCATTACGAATAGCAACACATAAAACCGGAGAAAAAAATAATCGACAATATTTAACTTAATCTATTAGTTGATAATGAAAGTAATACTATTATTAAACATTTATGTAATATAAGTTACACACGACATTTATAATTAATTCGAACTTCACGTCTTGCTATTACAACACAACAAACACCACATATATGATTTAATATGAACCAATAACAAAGAATTCACACAATGGAAATGGGAAAAGCTCAGACCCTTCTTCCCACAATCGACTTCTCTGCTTCCCTACATTTCCTTTCTTCTCTCAAACATTATGTATGTGTATTGCTCTCTGTGAATTCGTGTCTGATGCTTGTCATGAGAACTCCCTTCTATAGGTGGTAAGAACGAGCTTCCAATTACATCTATTAATTTCCCAGATCTTTAGATACAACCAATACGAATTCATAGAACATTCAAATTATTATTATAACACGCAATAAAATACACATAAATATTACTACTATCAAATACCGTAATAAAATTCTTAAGATACCTCATAACTGACTAAAAAAACCTACATCATAACTTTATATTATGCCTCTGTAATTTGAATACTAAAGTGAGTAGAGAAAGAAAACACATGTTTGAATTCTAACTTAAGTACTCTAATCAGACTATGTTGTGATTACAAATTTACTATTCTACATTGAAATCTTTCTTCAATCTGCAGTTGATAGTTGAGATATGGAAAGCATCGAGTTTCCTTCCATAAATCCAAAGCTGGAACATGATTACTCGATTTCAACATGAGCAGCCCAATATAGAACTAGTCGAGATAGAACTCTTCAAGCTATATTAGCAGTTCATTTCTCTGCAAAAGAAAAAAAACAGTGGAGTAATAACACCGTTATTAAGTACATGAGAAGAGTAACCTCCAGTAATCAAATAGATTATAATGTACAAATCGTATATGCAGTTAGGTGAGCAGAGCAATTTAGGATTTTGAGAGTTATGGTTGAAACTTCGTATTTGCTATGGTTGAAACTTCTTCCCTCCTTACTACTGATGTGGTATAAATCTTATTCACAATGTGGACATGTAGTAATTTCAAAGATTTGTTCATGCTGTCAAAACACAGACCCCAAAACATATCCTATCTACCCAAGAATACAATTGAGCATCCAATTAAATTAATCAAACTTATATATGTGTTGTTTCTTGGACGCATTCTTTTTATTTTAACCATGGAAAAGTGATACAAAAGCACCGGTAGTATAGGCAGAAGCGAACATATGACATATATCCAGTACACACGAGGATAAACAGAAATCCAGTCAAGCAACTGAGATCATTCTCCTTCCTTAAACATTCCTAACATTTCTAACCTGACATGAGTACTAGCCCCTAGTCAATTCCAATCACCTAGCCGACCATAATCACAGTAATGGAGTCTAAAGACATCAACTATGAGAGGGACAATCAACCACTTACATGTTCATCGGCATTTTAGGGGAATCTAAGTCGAGAGTAGGAAGCAATCGCACGAGATGTTGAGTTGGATAAGTAGCGGACTATGGCCGCCAGTCAAAGAGACACGTGTGAAGAAAATCGCTGTCAGTCGTGACTCGCGTGAACTAGAAAGCAAGGAGGAAAGAGTTGTCGATCGGAGGACAGATGGACGGCAGCAAGGAGGAAAGGGTTGTCGATCATGACCTAATTTTGGTGAAAAACCAATCGGGAGGACGGATGGAAGGCAGTCACGGAGGTAAGATCGCCTCGATTCAAACCATCTTGACCTAATTTTGGTGGAGAATCTCTGTGCGAATTCGAAGGAGATTCGCAATCGCTGTGTGCGTTCACGATATTCTTTTCAACTCTTTGGCATCTAACGAGAAACAATGAAGGCTATCGCGGGAATAGGCTTGGTAACGGCGCGGGCGGGTCCGAATTGTTGGCACCGATCCCCGCCAGTCCAATACACCGGGATTTTCCGTCCCGGCTCGGGCGCAAACGGGTGTCAAATCCAACCCATCTTCAAGCCCACCGGACTATAGGGTCGCCGAGTAAATCCAGTTAAAAAATATTTTAAAAAAACTACACTGCTAAACATTGCCCAAACTTTCGAAAAAAATCGCCCTAACTTTAAAATTTGAATAGTTAAATTACGAAAATACCTTCAATTCCGTATTAAAAGCCGGCGAACAGAATCATTCAGTATCACTTTCACCATCCAACACAAATTTTGCTCTGAAAAAACCAGCCCTCATTCTAGCCGTTCGTACCGCCGCCGCCGCTGCCAACTTCATCACAGCCCACACCGACGCGGCCGCCGCCGTCACCGTCGTCCGATTCGGTCCGATTTGGGCGGCTGGCCAATTTATTTTTTAAAAAATTTTCCTAATATTTAAATTATTAGATAATTACTAAATTAAAACTATAATTAATACTAAATATGCAGATTTTTAATTATAATTAAGATTAGCACATTATTTTTTTGTTGTTTTAATTATTAAATAGAATTAGTAAAAATATTTCAAAATATTAGAAATTAAATAAGATAATTTAGAGTGATAGTGAATGAATGTAAAAATATTTATTTATTTTAATAATTAGTAATTACAGTGAATAAAATTTGTTGATGATAATTTAAAGTAATAATTAAATAGTGATATTATGATATTTCATTATGATGATTATGTTAATTTATGTAAATGTGACTAATTAAATAGTGTTGTACAAATTTAGAACACAAAGGATTAAATTGATAATTTTATTCGTAAAAAATATAAAATTAATGAACTGTCCAAATTGAGATTTGGATGGAATATTAGTGTTATAGTGGCGTTAAGTGCGTACTAATATTACAGTAATTATGAGTTGTTAATGATAAGTAGCGTATTATGTGAATTAGTTATTGGCATGATATGTTATAGGTAATTGATAAAGATAGTTGGTATTATTTAAATTTGATAGATAGTTCATAAATATGTCAGACAGAAGTAATAAACGGAAGAATAAGTTACCGCGGTTTCTAGGGCATGCCATTTCTGCTTCCGATCGGAAAGAACAACTCGAAAATTATTATGCTGAGAAGAAGAAGCAACGTGGTGGGGATGATGCTCGCCCCTAGCGTCATGGTGCCAGAGCTGCAGTTTAACATTCCCGGGCCTGTGTTCGACTTTGGGTTTACAGATGTTGGTGGGACACAACAGAGTGCAGATCAGATACTAGATAGTATCGCAGTATGATCATCATCGAACATCGATGACATCAGAGATGATTCGGAGAGCTCGGGTGATGACCAGCCTGATGATTATCAGCATGATCCTCCATTTCACCCAGCTCTTTTAGTTGACCCCCCTCCTCCCCCTCCGCCTATTATGCATGTACCATCAGCAGCTGGTAGCAGGTCATCTCAGGGTTCCTCTTCTGTTCGGCCTAGACGTGGCAAAGGTACTCGTTCCGTCGGAGTCGAGTCGAGCACTGTTGGGCCATGGTTGCTTTAGGCGCCGGCACCTGGTGGGCCTAAGATCATCGACCTGGTTCCCTTGCCTTTATATACTGGCAGTTAGGGATAGCTAGTCGGGCATCATCGATATCACTGTGCAGGTGTCTAACTCTGTTGCAGTCTTTGATCTACGAGTACTTTCCGTGTCTGCGCAGTTCACAGTTCCCTCACCGGCGCAAGACTGGTGAGGCACTTACTGGTAGGTGGGACCCTCCGAGAGCGATTGGCAGGGGACGAGGTGTTGATGACAGACTGGTCCCTCTTCGTGCTCAGTTAGATGGGTTGATACATGCACATGTGGAGTAGCTTCCCTTCACCCCTACTCCAGATGACAATGACACCGTCCGATCATGCTATTTTGGAGGGATTCACGCGTTTGACATCATTGAGCTGCATGACCCCGTTCGTGTATTTCGTCAGTACGGGTACCGGCAGGTGATTTCCCACCCACCTTTGATCCCAGAGGTTGCTGTCAGGCCTGCTGATAACGTATTGTATGATGTGCGCCACTCGAGGTGCAATTTTAGCCATCCCTGTGCTTTGGCATACGTGCCAAAGATTAGCATACCGTGTGTACCTCGTGCACCTGACGGTAATGTGTTCCTCGATTACCTGGCCTGGTATCTCGACCGCACACATCCATACATCACCCTGTCACTCACGACAGATGAGCCCCCGGTTTCTGATTATGTGCGTCCTACTTCCTCTTTACTGATTGGACAGCTGTTTGTTTGTATCTGTGACTAATTTGCTTTTTTGCAGCCGCCACAGCCTCTTTCTGACCGTATTGTCCACGGATTGGCGCCCCTTTGGGAACCTGACTCTGTAGAGGCTTTTGTTGACAGAGGAGCAGAGTACTTCGGGTTGGTTCAGTCCATGGAGGGGTTGTTTTGAGAGTTTATACACTAGACCTGTTATTTTTTATTTGTATTTTCGGATGTTGTTCATCTTTGTGCACTAGACTGTTTACTAATTATTTGTATTTTCGGATGTTGTTCATCTTTATGCACTAGACCGTTGTTTTCTTATTTATCGGTGTGTTCGGACATGTTTTATTTTCGTGATAGTGTACGATATTGTTCATCGTGAGTATGGATTGTGGTTCAGTTATTCCATGTTCGATTTGGTATTTTCATTTATGATAGAATGTTGTTTGATCCACTAATTACAGTTGTGATATAATTTGTTTGATTCAGTAACGACACTGTTTGTTACCTTCTAATTGTAATTTAAAAAACAAAAAAACAGTAGACAAAAGACAGAATATTAGATCACTGGAACACGTCAACAGTTACATTTAGAACTGATATTACAGCAAGAAAGACAGTTACAAAGGGAACATAAACTTACAATGGTGGATGATGTCCACCTCTTCGTACAAATAGTGCTCGTTCAGCTCGATATAGCGTTTCCCATAACGTCATCCGTTCTACACCCTGGACCATCCGATTAACTTGGCTGAAATCTGGAAGTGGTCGCACGCCTTCATCCTCGGCTAACTGTATTTGGACCCAATGGTTCCCGGTACAAACGAGTTCTATTGTAGCATCCAGTTGCTCAACTGGACCGTCGCATGAAATAGGTAAGTACGTAGAACCATATATGTGGAGATGAACGGGCCTCCGCGTAGATGCATACACCACGATAACGCAGTTGTACATGGAAGCAAATCCAAACAGATCCGAATACACAAAACCTGCAATTGCCGTCCATAATAGGGTCAAACCAGGTGGAAAATAGTTCTTTGACACTTTGAAGGATATAAGCAATGTAGGGAAAATTCGAATTACTTCTTCGAGAATTAGCACCTACAAAATACAGGTGACCCTAAACATGTTACATCAAAAATTACAAAATTATAATGTACGCGATTAGAACGAAATCATACCAATTTTTTTCTGTCGACTTGCTTCTGACGCAACCTTCTCAAAATTTGAAGGTTCTCTTGCATTCGGACGCCTACGTTGTCTGCCTTTCGACACCTCAGCTTGTTGTCGATCATGAACATCCTCATATTAGGGGTGCAAATGACCCTGAAGTAGGCAAGTGTAATCATGAATGACAGATTCCCCATGACTCTCAATTTCCTCTACTGTTTTGCGCTAATTGTCGTAATCGGCGGTAGCTTCATCTTCCCACAATGCTACATCAGGAGGACTACGGTAGTCCAATGTGGCCCAAAATCGATGCGTGTGTTTTTTCTGCAACAACTGCCCAGCGTCCAAACATCACTGTACTTCATGTATACAAGGAAGGCCTTTCGTCGGGCACAAAACACACGTACAGGACCATACCGATTTCCGTTCTTCATCCAACAACTGAATCGCCCACAAACTGACTTCCGTGTTCAACATACCGTAAGGAGGATGCCAAATCATAAATGTTTTTTTGTCTTGAGTGCTCTAACAATTTTCGCACCTCCAGCACCTGCCCTTCCATCAATCGATGGTATGCACGAAACACACCATCCAATTTGTGTACCGACGTGTGAAGCCACGTCTTGAATGACGAGTGAGCAGCTTCTACTCTGTTTGTGCTAGTGTTACCAAGATGAAATACCTGATTAGTGGCGTAACGAGCCCACTTAAGCTTGCAAGGTAGCCACTCTAATGTCAAATAATCAATCAGCTCTTGCTGAATCCCACTTTTGACTAAATCATTCCACTTGGCGTGGAACCCTCGACTTGTTGCAGCATTCAACACTCTCCCCCATGGACCTTTTACGAAACTCTCGTCTACGTGTCGGTCCGAAGTCAACTTTGTCACTTTGGCTTTGATATTCCTCTTCATGTGCCAGATACATAGCAAATGATGAGAAAAAGGGAATATTTCTACCAGTGTTGCTCCCAAACCTCTCTCTTTATCCGTCACAAAAGCATCAGGGAGTCGAGAACCCAACACCACTTTCAACTTACTGAGAACCCAAGCATATGACTCCTTTTGTTTCGTCCTCAACCAATGCCAACCCAATGTTGAAGTTTTTTTTACTGGCGTCACGCCGATCAACTGAACCACTTCTTTCTTATCTAAGTTCGTCTTGTACGTGGAGTCAATCAGAACAACAAAGTACCATACATGAACCATCCGAACTGCCTCCGGGTGACAAATGAAAATGTTACGGACACGACGTGACTCGTCCAGTGTAAATTTAGTGAAGTAACCCAGTTTTGTCGCCTCTACGATTGTCCATTTTGTAGGTTTCATGTCGCGCAACCTCTCACGCTTGATCTTCGCTGTTTCATTATAAATCTGCTTCATGGTTATCATACTGTTGTACGTGCCATTCAACATGCTAGCCATCTGCCTGGGGGGCACCTGATTTCCCTCCATCTGTCTAATCAGCTGCTTCATCTCGTCAGTCAGTTGGTTTCGTTGGCCAGTCCCTTCACGAAATGCCTCAAGTTTGTGGTTGTGGAAACCTCTCCACTGACAAGGCTTGTGTTTGTCCATAACTCACACAATCATCCATCGCCAGGTAACACCTACGGGTATTGCTCTATGCACAACTTTGAACCTACAGTCCGATTTAAAAGTTGTAGTCATTTTCGTGGAACCTGAAGACGATGTCGTCGACTGTGATTTGGCCTTACCACCGTGCTTGTATACCATATACAGCCGCTTCTTTATTTCACCACGTTTTTTTTGTACGAACCTTTAACCATTTCAAACCCTAAACTCAATGCGATGTCTTTTGCCACATCACCGGCGGCTTCACGTGTCTCATACAGAACTCCATTCTCAAAAAATTTACTATAATCCATCTCTTCTTCTTCGCCATCATCACTTTCCCATTGCACAGTACCGTCCTCATCATTTCCCTACACATTAAATACCAAAATCTATCGGTTCGTATAATAATATGTCTGGCAATTTTTAGTATGTATTATTCGAAGGAGAACTTACTGCATCGCTCATAGCTGCATTCAGTAAATTTAGCAAATCGTAACCTGCAATAATTGAAGACAACTTCTTTTACATTCATATCTCAAAATACGATTGCAAAATTCTAAAATTCATAATTATTAATTACAATTTAATCTAACTAATTATAATCATATTTTAGATAAAACTACTAACGAAAAAAGTAGTTGTAATGTAACATACGTAATGAACTGTAATTATAATAAATTAATTCAATTAAACATATCATTATTATGATAATAATTATTTAAAATTAACTTATTACGATATAATTGAAAAACATATAATCATTACGAACTTAGATAATTAAGATTCATACTTAGACACAAAGAATAGCAAAAAAATGTACAAAATTATAATTAAGCATATCATTGATAAAACTACTAACGAAAAAAGAAGTTGTTATGTAACATACGTAATGAACTGTAATTATAATCAATTAATTCAATTAAACATATCATTATTACGATAATAATTATTTAAAATTAACTTATCATTATCACCATATAATATAACTAATAAACCCTAATTATAAACATATATTTAATACAAATATTTAATAAAAATAACTACAAAACATGACCCAGCCGCCCAAACCGGAAGGTCGGTTACGGAACCACCCGTCCAACTTGAACTGCTGGTTTCCTAACCGGCCGTCCGGTTTGGGCGAGTGATTAAATTTTAACATCCATAAATACAGAAAAAATCAATAAAATTAGAATTAATTATATCATTATCACAATATAATTTTAAAAAATATAATATTATTATGTAATTATAAAATATTTAATTTTTACATTATTTTGATAAAATATCGATTTAATTAAACTAGCCGCCCAAACCGGACGGCCAGTTAAGAAACCAGCCGCCCAAACCGGACGGCCAGTTAAGAAACCAGCCGCCCAAACCGGACGGCCAGTTAAGAAACAAGCCTTCTCATTTGGGCGGCTGGTTTCTTAACCGGCCTTCTGGTTTGGGCGGCTGGTTTTCTAACCGGCCGTTCAGTTTGGGCGGAACATCCATAATTACGAAAAAAATTCACTAAAATTAGAATTAATCATATTATTATCACAATACAATTTTAAAAAATATAAATTTTATTATATAATTATAAAATATTTAATTTCTACAATATTTAGACAAAAAAATCAATTTAAATTACCCAGCCTCCCGAATCGGACGGCCGGTTAAGAAACCAGCCGCCCAAACCGGATGACCGGTTAAGAAACCAGCCGCCCAAACCGGACGGCTTGTAATGAATAATTTTTTACGAACATAATTACAAAAATAATTACAAAAATTAGAATTAATCATATCATTATCACAATATAATTTTAAAAAATATAAATATTATTATGTAATTATAAAATATTTAATTTATATGATATTTTGACATAAAAATAGGTTAAATTGACCTGCCGTCCGGTTTGGGTGGCTGGGTCAATTTTTCCGATTTTTTAATACTCACCTTCACCGTATGACGAATACGACGAATCCGGGAAATTCTATCACAACGGTGGTCCGGCGACTTTCCGGCGAGACAAGGAAGAAAATAATAACAGAATGGTGTACGTATGGACTTCATTGGTCCTTCAATATTTAAAGCCAGCATCAGGGGTATTTTCATAATTTCACTATTCAAATTTTAAAGTTAGGGCGATTTTTTCAAAAGTTAAGACGATGTTTAGCAGTCCCAAAAAAAACAAACAATATATTGGTTTCAAATCAGAAATCATAAGTAACAAGCTAAAAAAAATTACTGCACCACCATAACATAGAAAAACACATCATAAACCATCAAATTCAAGGTTGAGACTAACATTATTTCATCCATCATCCATCAAACCAAAATACAAAATATTCACAATCAATCATCATTAATCATCATCAATCATCACTCAGTAGTGAATATTCCTCGACATCAGTTATCACTCATCAACATTCTCGGCTTCTTCATCGTCAACAACATCATTCATCTCAAGTCAGGTCTTGAGCTTAAGAATCTCTTTCTTCATAATGTTCCTTGAAGACATTTGAAAATATGCTTGCAGGTTGCACGTAAATCTCTTAAAGCACTAGTTATCCACAATACTAAGCGGAATCTCTTTCTTCAACATTACTATACCAAGTAGTTATCTTAATAGTTCAGGACTGTATGACATTGAAGAAATCTCTTTATTTCCCATCAAGAAATAATTATCACCATTATTAACTTCTTTTTCTGCAAGTGAGGCAATGTTCTGATTGTTCTCAATATTAGACATACTAACTCATACTATTATAAATAACCATGAACCTTTAATACTATCATTTCATATTGAGCTAAAGTATTTTTGCACAACCATGAACATTGAAATTTGACTATTGTCATATCTTATGGCCATGGGCTTTCATTTCATATTAAACGTATGTGCTAAACACTTTGATTGCTATCATTGATATGAATTCTTAGTGTCTAAATCATAATAGTATTAGAGTATTTGACATGATTGATGATTTACCTTGAACTTGAGGGTGAAATAACTAACTCAAATAACACTCCAATAAACTTCAGAATCTTCAAATAAGAAGGTCAAATTGATTATTGTTCAAAGTTCCATAGAATCTCTAGCATCAGTCAAAAAATATAATCGCCAATCAACATAGTCCCAAATTTGTATCAACATCAGAAAATTAGAAATAAGAATCCCTAAATCATCAGTTGAAATTGGAAGATTGAATCCCTAACATCCAAATCAAATACTCAAATCAATGTAAGAACTAAGAAGCCTAAAAACCCAATTTCATCAACATCAGAGAACTAGATGAAGAAATCAGGGTTGTAGCTTACCCAAAGATGGATGAAAGCTTGATGACCACTCTCAATTTATAACAGCTAGAATCTCGAATTCGTTACCGCCGCATGCGTTCAGAACTTGATTTGGAGACTGTAATAGTCGGAGTCGGCGGCTGAAGCAAGGTAGAGTCTTCATTGGAAGTGGGATTTTGATCTTGGAAACTGAAGGGGATTGATTGTTGGATAGGATCGAGATAACAATTGCAATCTTCCATACCAGAATCGCCGATTACAATGAATGAGTGAGAGGTTTTTTATTTTTTTGAGAGAAACTGGTAAAAAAGCTATAGATATAATGAATTTGGGAAAGAAAATATGTAGTGGATATTACTACATCAGGGTCTCCGGAGCAGATATGGGCTTCCCGAAATCTTGCTCGAGCCCGGATCGTCCAGGTGACGGGTCTAGCTGTACCCGAGGACCAACCCGGTCAAATGGGGATTCACCGTTCATACCGAGTCAGGGGTAGGCGGGTATCTGGCTGGGCGGATTTATATACCAAGCCTAATTTGTTTTGTGATGAAACGGTAAAAGCTTTGATTGATAATCAACGATCGAGAGTTCGATTCCCGTGAAAGGCTAAGATTCTTGTTAATTTCATAATTTATTTTTTTTAAATATAAGGACTCGCACTCTACTTCTACGGATCATAACTGTTGCAAGGCCCAACAGCTTCAGCTACGGCAAAATACCATCACATAAGGACCGACACTCTTCAGCTATAGTAGCAAACTGTCGCATTAGGGCAGATAGTCTTCCGCTACGGAACGATACCGTCGCATAAGAGCTAGCACTCTTCCACTATGATTTGGCCATCCTAGGATGCGCCGCCATGATTTGGCCATCCTAAGATGCGCCGCCATGATTTGGCCATCCTAAGATTTTTTAAGCAGTTGCAGAGCGAGCTTGTAATCCTAGGACCCGTCGTGCGTTGTAGGTAGCCTCCAACGCCAACTTTCTAACGGTTGTACACATTGAATAGATCGTACCCATTCCGGCAAAATAACACATTGCATTTTTAACACCGTAAAGGGCTCATTTCATTGAACATAAGTGTGATACACACACATTGAGATCACCAACATACGGGCTCTAACTAGATGATCAATCAATTACCAATTTAATCATCCTATAATAAAATGTTTAGGCGACTTCACATAAGATGGTAATTATGCACATATCAACTCAATTCCACTATAAATCACGTATGCAATAGGTAGTAATAATCACACGTAAGCCTAGAGTTTATAAGCATATAGTAATAATAGACTCCTAAAGTAACGTCGAACCGAGTTGGATTCGTAGGAGACCCTCACTAGAATGATCCTTGATAAGATCGATATTAACCCTCGAGTCGAACCCTGTATGCAACTTAGAATTCCATTTTCCTTATGCTTTTAGTTTTGTTTTGGTCAACTCCTCAGACACTTAGAATAATAATATGGTTGTCTCTAAAAATTAATGTAAGCTATCATTAAGCGGATACATTTGCTTCTTATTTAAAGAAAGGAATGCACATTTAGAATCCTAATTTCTCAACATCCACCGGCCTCCATCCCCTTTACACCTACCCTAATCTCTTCCCCTACCCACTCCAATCACAACTCACACCCACCTCCCCCCCCCCCCACCCCACCCCCTTTTATCTTTTGTATCTTATTGATATATAAGCATATATACACTCTATTTTATATGTTTATCGAATATCAGAGTATTTATAACATCATGTATTATATCATGTCGAATGGTATTTTAATACGACTGGTGTAGAATGTTACAACAAGAGACACCAAACACCTAGGAAGGATACTAATGATGTCACATCAACATCCAAACACTTTATCTCAACCTAGCATGGTCCACTAAGCAAGAATCGAAATGTGCATTACCGTGTTCAATAAAATGCCTCAATGCATACTTCACTAAAGATGAATAAAATTGCATATGGAAAGTCCTCCTATACTACCAATTTACATTCAATTATACAAACTTAGGTCAATCATGTAAGGTCGTGCATCAATATCCCTACATTCATCCAATGAAACCCATAACCAATAATTGGATTCAAATACATATCAAAGAACAAACTCCATTATTATAAATCATTCAAATCTTGTCAAACCCCTCAAGGTGAGGGGATTATCCTTGCATCCACATCATCTGTAATCTAGCAACAGAAGGATCTATCCTACCATGACAAAACTAAGAGGAGAAAGAGGGCTTACAATCACCATCCTTGCACTCTAAGAAAGAAAACTTGATGATGATGCTTCATTGGTAGACTCACTCCAAGTAAGCTCCAAGACCTTCAATAGCTCATCAATCTTCTCTTTTAGGGTTCTAAAAGGGAGGGGAGAGAGCTCAAAATCATACTCTAATGGAATGTTATGAGAATTATGCTCCCTCTCGTCAAAATAGCCATATATATGGATGCATGCATGGTTCACATGGCGTGTGTACATTTCATATGTCACACAGCGTGTGAACGGCCTTCAGATTCGCTCCCAAAATCCTGTTTCGATTAAGGATGTAAGTCAAATGGACCTAAATGGTCTGTTTGAGTGACAAAGCATAAAATACCTTCTAGGAACAACCAAATCACTCAAAATCCGTAGAAAAATATTGAATCGAATTAAACAGTAGTCAAAGCGGGAGAGATTATCACTAAAATATGCGGTGACATCAACTCAATGTGATTAATGCTTTTCAACATATAAGAAGAATGGGAAAGGCACAATTGGCATTACAAATGTCGGGCCGACAACGTCCCATAACACATAAAAATAGCAGTAAAGTCGTCCGGTCATAGGGCTTCTGAAGCGCCGATAGAGAAGACAACAACCTTAATATCAGCGTCTATAAAGGGTTGGCATAGGGCGACATTCATGGATGCCGTAACTCAAGGAGGCCTGAGCAAGGAATAAATGGAATTTAAGTCCTCATGGAAATGATGTTGAGTTCGAAATAAAGTTGAGTAGAAATCAATAGCATAGGAGAGCTTAGCATCCTCCGAAACGAGTATCATACTATCCTCTATGACCAGGGTGCCTAGACAGTTAAAATGGCAGCGTTTAATGGTTGAGTGGTGAAAAAAGTAGTGTTGCGATCTCTAGAATGTAACCAATCATTTTGGCATCTCGCTCGCCAAAAGCTCACTCAGCTGCGTAGGCCTGTGGAAGTTCTCTCTCAAGGGAGAAGGTTGATCCTAGGGGGTAGGCATAGACGAACTCAGGGTACAGATTGTATCTTTCAAAGAGCCCTGGCGGAGTTGGATGCCCCTAAGAGACTCCATTCCTGAAGAATATGACAAAGGTGTTTTAAGTTTGGAATGTAAGCGAGACATAAGTGAACCAGTCACTAGCTCCGACCAACTTGAGGAGACCAAAGCAGGAAGTTCGTCGTTGGTCAACCACCTATTATTAAAGCAGAAAAATTGCCTGCCATGGGGCGAATTCGAAGGGTCAAGGGTGAGAAGAATTGTGAAATGGTCACTTCCTACATCCGAAAGATGGACGACAGAAGCTGTCGGGCAGGAAGTGAAAAAGAGTTGGATCGAGTAAAAACGATCAAGCTGACATGCCACTGATCACGTTGGAGTTCGGCTAGGGTTGGACCACGTACAGTCAAGCCACTATAACCAATGCGAAGAAAATCGCTGTTGATTAATGAAGGAAAGAAAACGCGCAACCGGAGTACTAGAGATTGGGTTACCACCCTTTTTCTAAACTACAATAAACTACATTATAATCGCCTATAACCAAGATTGGCCGAGAGATCGATTCATTAAGTCGGACACAGCTAAGGTAAACACCAATAAGTAATATCTCCATATTAGATGTCCAAGTGTTGTTGCTTTAGTGATAGAGTGTGTGTTTGGTAACTTGGAGGTATCGGGTTCGAATCCAGTATACCCCATGAAAGGAACACCATGTTGTATTTACTTCATGTCTCATATTTTGTATTAACCGATAGTCTCGGCCTACTACGATAAAAAAATCTCCATATTAGAAGGAAGGAGTACACGCATAGCTATCATAGCCTACCAAAGTATAGGGATAGTCATTATTCCAAGCAAGAGCAATACCACCACCGTGAGCAAAGAGCAAAATGCGGCCCATGCCACTATAATTAAGTTACTACATCGGATATTATTATACCTAAGATTTTGCACTGGATGTCATTATTGTGATATTCTACATGTGTTTATCTATCATTGTAGGTTTTTTTAAGATTAACAAGTCACCAAGTTAAAATGACGTCATATTTTTCAAATCCACTAATTTACGGGACCCAGAGCCGCTCACATTCCACTCGGTAAAAGTTCGTATGTGACTTGGCTCAATTTTATAAATAATTCAATTCATGGTACATGTAAGTAGTTTGAATCCATCAGAAAAGTTTGAACTTAATTAACCTCTCCATCAGGAAAGTTTGAATCAATTAATGGCGGAGGTAATTGCTCACACTGTACATCAGTTACGGCATTTAATTAAACACTCTCCGTCATTGATTTCTTCATCTAAATATGGTATAGGTAAGTAGTTTGTTTTGTCGGCTTCAAATTGGTTAGTGATGAAAATTGAGATCAGCGGATGATCGTCACAGCTCATCGGAGTTTGGTCAGAAATTCGTCGGAAAAGCGAGAATTTAATTTAGGGTTTGTGTGTTCAGTGGGGGAAATTATGACATTTATAATAGTTAGGGCGATTTTTAAAAAAATCTAGCGCGGCAAATAATATGCCCCGTGATGAATGGGGGGAAACGAAAATTAGAAATCACCATTTTTAATTTTTTTAAAACTTTTTTGGAACTACAGTTTAATCATTTTTAACTTGGTGACCTGTTAGATCTTAAAAAACCTACAATAATAAGTAAGTGCATATAAGATATTACTATAATGACATCCGATGCAAAATCTTAAGTATAATAGCATCTGGTGTAGTAACTTAAAATTATAGTGGCATGGACCGCATTTTACTCCCACCACCATGCTCATTATTGCAATTTACTACAATTTTATTATTGCGAGTGAAACCCAAAGAACTAAATAAACGACCAACACAAGCATATTGAGTCTTGGTTTCAGATAAAAAGAGAAGTCTTCAATGGAATCTCCTACGGAGGTTGCAGAGTGAATCGCCCAGTAGGGTAGTTCCGATCCCCTGACAATTCCATATAAGAAAAGTTATTATGGTGTAAGGTAATATGCTTATTTTTGGACTAGCTTCCCAACAGTTGATGCAGAGAGAGCTTTGGTGAATAAATCAGTCAAGTTATCACTTAGGTGCACTTAGTTGACAAATATTTCAACTTATTGGAGTTTGTGTATAAAATGTATGCGTCAAATGAACGATGGCCATCCATAATTCGCATGACACCTCCCCTTGGATGACCATTAGATGAGAATATGCCTCATTAAAACCTTACGAGAGAAACCCGATGGGATAAAAACCTAGTGAAGAAAAAAGAGTACATAATCATCACATTACTTTTCACCATTTTCTTGGAATTCATGTTGATCAATGTATTTTATGCATGATCTATAAGATCATGTATTTTATGCATGATCTATAAGATCATGTATTTTATGCATGATCTATAAGATCATGTATTTGAACGGTGATATGGTTTAATTAGTATGTTTCACAAACCATCAAATATTGTTCATGACTATATGAAGATTGATTACACTCGATATAGAGTCACATATAGTGATCTTTACCACCAATATGGCACTTATGTCCATGGTATATCTATATAACTTATTATTAGATATTATTAGTATATCGTAAATGATATACAAGAATCATGTTTGAGAGAGATGCATAAATTGTGAAGTAGTGGTAAGATTTATTCTGCCACATTTTTCATCTCGAACTCCTTAATCAAATTGATCTCAAAGAGATAAATGGCCCCTTAACAAGATGTATAATTCGCACAAAGGCAATAAATAGCTACAAAAATTGCTTTCTTCCCATAAAGGAGAGATCGAACCACTGATCATATGATTACAAGGTGATTAACCACTAGGCCACAATCATTTGATAAACTCATTAATCAAAAAGATGATTTCTTTGAGTTATTCTTGAGGAATCTCAATAATATGTATGTCATCTATGTAAACAAAGAATGGTCACATCTAATGACGTTGAACAATAAGAAACACATTTTAAATACAGATAAAATGAAGGAAATTATTTTGGAAATCAAAACGATAAAATATAGCAAAGATTATTTTTCATCATTCAAAGTTCAACTCAACATGGAAAAGAAATCGAATTATATGCATAGAGAAATGTATGATATGTTAAATGGACCACTTCTCTCAATCATTCAATCCATATGGCGTTAATTGGATATAATTTGTTAACTTGAACTTGAATTGTTTGCTTATAACAAAATAAATCCTCGAGGGAATTTCATATACACATGTGTATTCTTATTATGCAAACCATACATATAGATTTCAAGGACATCCATTAGGGGCAAACTCTTTCCCTTCATAAATTGCTAGAATAATCGAATAATAAAAAGTAGTTGCATCCACCACATGAGAATATGTTTTCTCATAATCAAAATATTATAGGTTTGTTGTACACAACTTTTCAAAATGAAATAAACATGAGATGGCTCATGACTTTCAAGACTCAAAATGAGATAAACATCTGTCTCATTTGCTTGACATCTTCATATATAAAGACTTTATATCAAGTCTTGAAACTTTTCATTTCTCTTGGGAATTAAGTTTTGCCTCACTTGAAATTTTCAGTGAATCCTTTATTTGCATGCACTTTGGCTCATGCCTCATAAAATATTATGATATTTAGCGTTGTATTATACGTAATAATTTCGTCGACGTTGACTTCATTACGGTTCCAGTATTTTCCATCCAAGATATAGATAATTGAGATATCTATATTCAAATCTTTCAGGTACCTGAGACTCTTCTTGAGCACATTATTTATTTATCTTAGTGTCTTTGCTTAAATAATCTTAACCTCAATTTGACCATCTTGATATATAGATTCATTCCACTTTTGAGGATTTTTTTTTACTTTGGAACCGTGTGGTCTACCATGCTTTATACGGGTTTTAGACTCAGTTGTGATGTCAGATTGTCCAATATCGATATCATTTTCACTAGAGCATTTCGAGTTGGCACATGGGAGTTTTACTCTGGTTGGGTCAGTAAAGTGTCTGGCAAATGATGAATTATATACTTTTGAACTTCAAGCTCATATTGCTTAGTGCAAGGATCGAAATGATATGATCATTCATCTAATCTCTTGGCTAACTTTTATTTTCTCCCCCTAATGTTGGGAAGTTTGAATATAAACCTCCAAACGAGTCATCAAAATACTCCTGACAACGATGTGATATTTTACCATCGATGAACTCGTAATCAAAATAATTTCTCAATCTTCGTTGAGAATCCATCCTAATAAATGGTGGTGGAGCAATTCGGATGTGTATATCACATCCATATATCCATAGATGGGAAGTATAAGGTTTTGACCCAAAAACCAAATATAATGGAGGAATTTATAATAGTCGCTTGGTGTAATGCGAAATTATGTTCATGTAAATGACATATTCACAACAATTAAAATGAAAAATATTTGTTCTCAATGACACATTTTTTGTTATTGGATAATCATAAAAATATGCTCATAACCAAAATGGTTGAGCTAGTAATCTCGCAAATTCTAGTTTGCTTTCATATACACATGTGACCTTCTAGTTGATACATCAATTAAAATAATTGGTCCACATGTTGGGTGTATGGATCTACACATATCACCCTTGTTTTGTTGTGAATAAGATAAATTATCTTACTTTAGTTGATGATTATCCGAATAATAAACTCTGTTTAAGAATAAGCAACCCAAAAATGAGTTATGTTGTGTTGGAGATTTACTCAACAATGGGTAACGGAAAGGTGAAAATGGTTTCCTAAAAACGAAACCTTATTGATAGAACAGAAAATCGTTCGTGTTTCCAGGAATTAGGGGAGTCACAAGGACTACTTAAATCCCTATAACCTTAGGAATCATTTCTTTAGAATACCCAAGTTGAGACCATCATGCACAACAATGTTCAAGAGAACATACACTTTAGATTATGGAATCATCGAAATTGACCATAGAGGTACTTATCGATTCGCATCATGATTGAACCATGATGGTCTCACCGGTTATGCCAAATAATAGTTGTCAGGACGAGTAAACTTATAGTTGACATTTATATATATGTATCTCAATCACAATAACATATGTGTAGTACAAATTGAAGGATAATATTATTGATTCAATAATTATATAGCCATAGACCATATTGTTGTTCCTCTCTTGATCCTAAACAAATTGAAATAAGGGTTTTGTTCCTTCGTGAATAATATAATAGCTCGATCTAGAGTTTGAGAGAAATGTTGTACTACACCATATATCTTGGTGCACTATCGATGTGATATATATCACAATTAATTATGGTGATTCGCATCATACATACTAATTTTTTGTCATGAGAATTATACATAGTTTAAATGATACATAAAGATATTTCTCAATCATCTATGTCACCAATTAATGGATTAATAATTCTCATATAACCACAATTGTTATGTCCATCCGAATAAAAAGGGTTCCTTATAGGAACAATGATCATATGCTGTTACTTGTGCTTTCAAGAATAACGTAACACATGTGTCTTTGCACCATCACTTTGAGGGCTAAATTAGTATCAGTTGAATATGATCATCAAAATAAAATTGACAATTGTACCCCCCATCATAGGATTAAAATTTTTCAACATCAATTCACAACTCTCTTCCACGAGAGAAGATAAATTTCTCAAATTTCTTTCTCATGACCATAATAAGAGGTATTGTCCTCCACAATAGTGTATTGTCGTATCGCCTTTGTAGGAATATATATTGTCACAACGGACATGGTATAATAATCATCCACTTCGGGGAATAATATTTTATCTTTCAAGTAATCACTATTGGGGACATATTAGCTAGATAGGTTTGGACAACTTGTGTTTCTCAGTACTTATTTATAGCCCTTAACTGAGATAATGACGATTGAAGAATATCCAAACTATTGCCTTATTGTGATAAAATGTTAGTATCGTCTTTAATGGTTTCACCAATACCATTATAAATGAAATTCAAATTCTAATGGCCATATATAAATGAAACCATACAAAAGACAATAGTAAACATCAACAAAAACATTAATACTTTGGAACGATTGTGTTTTAAAATAACACAATTAATTCATGAAAATTAGGTTGCAAAAAGTAATATATATCAATTAATTCATGAAAATTGTAACAACTTAACCATTACGTCAATAAATAAAGGTAAAGATGGAATATTTTGGAAACGATTGTATTTTGAAAATAATGACAACACTGTTCCGCACAATAAAAATAACATAAACATTTCATTGTAACAATAATCAATGTTAACTCAAAACGGAAGTGTTCCTATGGAACACCCAATGCACATAAAAAACAATGTAAGAAAGATACATATAAAAATTGCTAATTGTTCAAGAGTAATATGCAAATATGATATATTAGATATTTGACTTACATAATATAAATAAACAATGATAATATTTAAACAATAACACTGATTAATCGCTGGATCAGAAAGAACAAAACAATGAAAATCAGAACATAAAAAATAATGATAACAAATAATAACCATAAGTAGAGGAGAATAAAGAAAATTCAGTTTCAGTGTTTGTCTAACTTACTAAATTGTAATGAAAATATAATAGAGAATAAAAAAACAACGTAACCATAACAAGTAATCAACAAGTAAACAGAACTGTAATATAATCCAAAATAATAACAAAAATCCAAAATAATAGCAAAAGGACGGTATCATAATACACATTCCTATCTCATTCTCAAGAAAATGAAACTAGATAGTTATCAATCTCCCTTTGATTATAGTATCATTCGTTTATGGCATTAGACTGAACAAAAGGCAACGTCTGTTTTAAAATAAGAATTATAAAAAAATGATCATAAGAAAATAAGTACAGAATATGATGCAAGGGGAATATAATGCATGAAATATGATAAGTATTGTAAGACGAGCATAAACAATAGATTTGATAAAACAAAGACTTGCAAGAGGACAACTTTAAAACAAAATAGGCCAACTTTGAAGAGGTTAGGATATAACAAGCAAATAGTAATTTTTGTAAACTTTTGAGAATCGAACACTCGTACACAATAATGAAATTGCAAAAACGGGCATCAGGAGCATAAGCATGAACTCACTGGTCATATGTATTGTTTTGTAAGCACTTGCTCATCCCACAACTAAAAGTAACTCTTTGTCGCATGATTACAAGAAATTGCTCGACGACAGAACTTCTTGCTAATAATGTGGTATGAAACTAAGTAAAGAGAAGACAACATAAGAGTAGAGGGAGAGAAATTTTCTTATTGATGTGAGTCAAACATATAAGATTGAGCACTATTTATAGGCTCATGATACATAACCCCTAATGACTAACATAACTACATTTGAATATGAGATAATGATATTCATTCCCATGATTAATATATAGATTACACAATAAGCATTCATGCACCATAATAATCATATTCATAACAATTTTTATTTTTTATTTTGTATTGTCAAAAAAGCCGCGTACGCTTCTCATGCTGAAAGAATTCCATGCTAAAGTTTGCTGAATTTTTCAGCCAAGGGATAATTTTGTAACTTCAATCTATTATTTTCTTTATCTTTTGTTGTCAGAATTTATTGCTTCCCTAATATTTTCATTTAATTAATATCTTTTACATATAAATTTGGATTTAAATAACTTTGTATAAACATTTTAGGTTTTCAATAGATATTGAAATTAGTATAACCTTGATAAGGTTTCGACAAATCTTTTTTTCGAGATAAAAACATAAATTGACTGCTCAAAACTAGACTTTATAGACATAGAGGTAGATATTAATTATTTTGAGACATAGGTGGAACCATATGTATTCAAGCCTTGGGCCTAATTGAAAAACAAACATTATACTAATAACAAAAGTAAACAACAATCAAAAATTTTACTAAAAAGTTTAGTAAACTCATAATTTTTTATTTTCGCAAACTCATTTTTTTCAAGGAACAATAAAAAAATTTACATATCCCTAAAAGAACAATAATTTTTTTTCAAGAAAGTCATAAATTTTGTTATGACTTGATAATTAGACTGATTTTTATAACTATATTATATATACGGCTAATTAAATAACACATTTGGCCAATTCGCATAATTACTGAGTGAAATCACTCTAGTCCAATCAAGAGACAAAAATATATGTATATGCCTTCTTCATCTATTATGTTCACCAATTTAAGATTTTAGTTAGCATGATGATTAGTACTCCAATATAATGAATAAGAAAGTAAGTAGTTAGAATATGTATAACGGTTCTTACACTACCGTATCCTACCAAATCAAGATCAAACTGAAAAAGGATAACTTTCCTCTTCCTACGAATTCAAAATCTAATTATATCGACTAGCATCAGTAGATAAGTAGCGGGAAAAAAACAAAAACAAAAACAATAATCGCAAGTGGGAAGAAGAAGAGCAATAGGTTTTAGCTAACTCTTAACTTGGGAGATGAATTCAGAATAAATGGCTTATATATTCGTCCAATTCCAAATACAATCGACTGGAATGGAGAGTCATTTGATGATGTGGGAATCCATCATGGTTAAATAATACACCCCCACGTTCGTGAAAATTCAAATGGACTTCTCGAGGGACTCCCCTCCTTTTTATTTTATCCCTTTGGGCGCCAATATATTTTTAGCGAAATTAAATAATTTTGTTTATATATCATTATTTAACTAAATTAAATACTTAAATAAATTAAAATATGAATGGTTTAGAGACAAATGTTATTATTTATGAAGGCAAATAATATATTAGTCATCTTAATTAGTTTTAGTGATTAATGTGTTAATTGTCAGTAAAGTGACTATCTAATATTTCCTTGATCTGAGATATTGGGAGACCTGTATGCTTGGCATACATGCCAACTAATAAATTCCCAAAGCGATTGATCTCGTTTGTGGAGATGTTGACGTATGCTGAAGCCCCGGCACGTCAACCAATTATCGTCCCATGGGCTAGCAACCTCATTGCCCCCTTGTCTAGATACAATTGGCTATGTGACTGTCAAAATTAGGGATCAGAGTCAGAATTCATGGCCCATTAGATATTGACCCAGTAAGCCTCCACTCCTTATTGGTGCTCGACTGGACCCCTGTAGAACGCCCAACTCTGTCATGTCTAGGACCCGCAATGGAAGAACCCTGAGATGACCTACTACCGCAGTCGATTGATGGATCGCCCCTCCCTGCTGGTTTCTTTCGCTAGCGTGTACTACCAAGTAAGAGCGGATTGAATGCAGGATCACGATCATCATCCTCATACTGGTCTATCTCCAACGGAATTTGGTGATCGGCGCTGTCAGAGTCATCTCGAATATCATCAATGTCATCTGCCATCTAAATGTTGTGGCTAGCAAAAATATCATCAACGGTAAACTATGTCCCTCCAGAATGCAAATGGGGTCTACATATATCAGTCCGGGAATGTGAAATTGCACACTCGACTGGCCAACTTCCCTAAATTTTTATTTTTTCCCTTAGCTTTTGGTGGTTGTTCTCTTCGAGTAATAATGACTAATTACCAAATATTCAAATAGTAATTACTAAGTATTATATTCATTTATTTAACTATTAATTATGGCTAATTACTAATTATACAACTAGTAATTACCTAATTGCTAAATATTTAATAACCAAATATTTAATTACTAATTCACCTAAACCATCTTAATCAAATTTTAACTCTAAACAACTGTAAATTAAATAATAATAATTAAAAAATTAGAAACAAAGTGGCGCCTACACACAAGCAATCCCCTCATTTTTGCGCCGGCCACAACAACGTCGGGTCCATTTGTGGGCGCCGATCAACAGATCCGGCGACTAATGATAGCATCGGCGGTGTGGTGAACGGCGGACAAAAGAGGCGCGGGCGATGGCGGTCAGCAACAATCAGGGAAGCGACGGGGGAGTTGGGACGGTGGTGAAATGGGTCTGGTGGTAGCAGAGATCGGGGCGGCGGCAGCGGATTGGACGAGGCGGCGGTGGCGGTTACCGAAGGCGGGGCGATTACACTTTAAAGGAGAAGGAGATGTAGATTTCAAGTTAGTTCATGAAATTATTTCTAGTTAGATCATATGTGAATTTAAACATTTAAGTTTAAAGGGCACTCACGTAATTATACTCATAGAATTTAAAATCTGGGGCATTTTTTTTCCGAAAACTAGTGCCAACTCCTAAATCAATTATTCATTAAGTTCGCATTGTGGCAGGCATATTACAGAGCAGGACAGCAAAAGCTGGCATCAAAACAGTCGGTCTTTTTTTTTTTAACGTAAAATAGTCAGTCCATGTATAAGCAAGTAGAGAGGAATTAGCCAAGTGAAACAGGGATGAAAGCATCGAACATGTTACAGTCTCGAACTTGGAAAAAATAGCAGCACAGCACCTGTGGTTAATGAATCTAACAACATGCCAACAGTCCAAACAAAGTTGTTCATCATCAATCAGATCGAGGCAGGGTAAACTTTTTAATTAGTTTTTGGCAGATAACAAGTTTCAAGTGTGTACATTCAGCAGAAGCTGAAGTTCGGATCAGGGAAGGGTAGTGATGGTGAAAAGTTAGACTCTGATTCCAGCCATCCAGTTACTGAAGGATTGAAACAAAGAGTCCATATATAGTTGCTGGTTTACAGATTCAGCAAACATTCAGCAACCTTAAACCAATCCATTCCATGACCAACAAATGAAGGAAATCAATTAATTAATAAGCAGATATCCCAAATCAGTTTGCAATCGACCATCAATATTGCTAATCAAGGAGTCAAAACTCCATTAATTAGACCCTCCCGATCCAGGATAACAGCCAGTGGCGGATACAGGATCTCTCTCCGAGGCTCGACCCAATGTATTTTTAAATTTTGAAGTTCGATACTATGTAATTTTCCTTATATTTTTCGGTTGGTTAGTATTTTTTTATATACGGCCTAGTGTATTTGGACTCCTATACAATTCGGCACAGTGCATTGAACCATCTTGGATCTGCCGCTGATAATAGCCCCCACTGGTGCAATAATGGTGTCCATTTTGTGGGGTGTATTGGATTCAAACTTGAGATTTTCAAATTGCTAGACACATTACTCTACCACCAAAACAACTCCATTTGAACAAATATCAACTAAATAACCACTTTGACTATGATTTAAAGATGAGGGTTACGAAAAAAAAAGATGGGTTTAGATTACTGAAATATGACATTTTGTCTTGACGTTTTTGTCAAACTGGCACTTCTACGGAAATTTTAGATTGTTGTGGTGATCCAGTGATGGGTAATTAAATGGTGGATAATTCAGTGGTGGGTAATTAAAAAGTGTATAATTCAGTAATGTATCAGTACAAAGTGGATAGTTCGTGATGGATTATGTAATCAATCCTTCTTTAAACATTAGTGATGATTCCTGCGGATCGTCCAAACTTTTTTGCTTCCTCCGCCGGGGAAATCGTGGATCGGCGACTTGGTGACTGCTCCAATTGAGATTCACCGTTCCCATTGAAGAAAAATGAAATTCCAAATAGTTTCAGAATCGACGACCAATTCCTTCCTTTATTTAATTCTCATACTCTCCACCGTCTTTCTCCTTCACTCCCGAATCGCCCCCAGGTTGCTCGTCGGCCACCACCCACTGCACCTGAAGCGGTCATCGGATCTCCCCTTACGGTTTCGAGACGATGGCACTTTCAAGATCCTCCAGGTTGCTGACATGCATTTCGGCACCGGAATGGTCACTCGTTGCAGAGACGTATTGGCTTCTGAGTTCGACTACTGTTCCGATCTCAATACCACCCGCTTCCTCCAGCGGATGATCGAATTTGAGAAGCCTGATTTCATCGCTTTTACAGGTTCCCAACTGAATATGCTCTTCAAGTTTCTTTTCAATCATCATTGTTACTAACTTGTATGTAGTTCCTATGACCAGGGGATAATATATTTGGAAGTAGTACCACTGATGCTGCTGAATCACTGCTTCGTGTCTTTAGTCCAGCCATGGACTCTAAACTTCCGTGGGCAGCAGTGTTAGGTAATCATGACCAGGAATCTACAATGACCCGTGAAGAATTGATGTATTTTTTATCGCTTATGGATTACTCTGTTT
The DNA here is from genome assembly GCA_030674075.2 of Linum usitatissimum. Classification (NCBI taxonomy): domain Eukaryota; kingdom Viridiplantae; phylum Streptophyta; class Magnoliopsida; order Malpighiales; family Linaceae; genus Linum; species Linum usitatissimum. The sequence continues at coordinate 1,434,207 of JAUJYP020001182.1, forward strand.
CACAAGTCAATCCATCTACTACAAGACCTGTTAATTATGTGGAATTGCCCAAAACAAGGAAAATTGATGGATTTGGAAATTATGATCTCCAAGTATATGGTGCTCCTGGCTCTAATGTGGCAAATCAAAGTGTCATGAATCTTTACTTCCTTGATAGTGGAGACAGAGAATTAGTTCAAGGAAGACGTACTTATGGGTGGATTAAAGAATCTCAGCTTCATTGGCTCCATGATATTTCTAACAGAAATAAGGTATACTGAAATATGGTCCATTTGATAACTGAAAAATGAATATGTTTGTGCATGATTACTTATCCTAGAGCATTTTTCTAGCCTTGTGCTTCAATTTATGCATTCAGAGTTAATTAACATGTTGCAGGTCTCAAACTAACAGGACCAGAAGGAGAAACTTCATTACATAACTGAGGATTCATCGATGGTTGCAAATCCTGCACTTGCTTTCTTCCACATCCCGATCCCTGAAATTAGACAGCTATACTATCAAAAGATCATTGGCCAGTTTCAAGAAGGTGTTGCTTGTTCATCAGTGAACGCAGGAGTCCTGCAGGCGTTTGTATCAATGAGAGATGTGAAGGCTGTTTTTATGGGCCACGATCACACCAACGACTTCTGTGGAACTTTAAGTGGTATCTGGTTTTGTTACGGAGGTGGGTTTGGATACCACGGTTATGGAAAAGCTGGGTGGCCACGCAGAGGAAGAATAATATTAGCTGAACTGGAGAAGGGTGAACAGTCATGGAGAGGAGTGGAAAGAATCAGGACGTGGAAGCGTTTAGATGACGAACAATTAAACAAGATCGATGAACAGATCCTGTGGGAATCGTAGAAGTCAAGATGATCGTTAATACTGGTATTTCCATCATGTCATCCTGAATCTTATGCTTCTCTTGCTGTGATATGATTATGAGGCAGAATCATTAGCAAATGACCCATTATCAATCGGTTCCCTATAACTGGGGGGTTTTTGAATGTTTTTTCCAGATACGGTATTAGCTTTCTTTATTTGCTTGGAATACATACTTTGACCAGCTGTTACTGAAGAAAAGAACTGAGTGGGTCTGACTACTTGAAGTGGTAAAGTTTGATAGCAACATTCATGTCATGTCATGTGTGAATTTGTCAACTATTATTAGCAACTACTAGTTTAGTTCTGTTGTCTGAGTTTAGCTAACATTGATCCTTGGATGATGATGTAGCTTTTTCTTTGCAGTATTTCCCACTCTGACATCCTTTTATTTTCATCTTCCAGAGAAAATTGATCATTTACCGTACCCAAAACATCATACACTCGCAGATAGATAATCTCCTCTCCTCTCCTCTCCAGAAGAAAAAACAAAAGAAAAAACTGGAACGTCAGAATCAAGATATGTCGCTGAAATCAGCAGACAACTGCCTAGAAGGCCTCCTTCTATCCCCACTAACACCAACACCAACACCTTCACTATGCAAGGAATAGAAATCATCATCAAAGTTATCCCCATCATTGACCTTGATATCATCAATCCTCTGTAATGCCTCCTTCAAATCAGGCCTCTTCTCCAAGTCCTCTTGGCAACAACTCACTCCTATCTTCACAAGCTTCACCATTTCTCCTTTGTTATGGTTGTTCATCTCCTCCCACAGTTGCTTGTCAATTACATCTCTCCACCATTGCTCTTCTGGTATACTTGTTACCCAAGTCGCCAGATCCACTTCCTCCTTATCATCTCCCGCTCTGCTAGGAATGCTACTGCCGTCACTATTGTTGCTTCCTCCTCCTCCTTGTTTGAGGAAGGTGGAAGGGAGTTTACCAGTGATGACCTCGAGGATGAGCATCCCAAGTGACCAGACGTCGGTTTTTTTAGTGACCCGACCATGACGGAGATACTCTGGGGATTTGTAGGCAACCATGAGCTCTTGTGCATTCTCGGAGTTGATGACTGGGATGAGTGCGTAGTCAGTGAGGTATGGCTCGAAGTTGTCGCCCAAGAGGACATTGTTGGATTTCAGGTGTCCATGTGGTGCCATCAAGCTAGGGAGTTCCTTATAAAGGTAAGCTAGTCCCTTTGCTACTCCTTTGATTATCTTCAACCTGTTGTCCCACTCTATGGTGGGTTGTTGTTGTCCATGGAGATGGACAGCCAAACTACCATAGGGAACAAAGTCATGAATCAAGAGCTTTTCTTCCTTCCTGTAGTAATAAGCAACAAGGGGCAACAAGTTTGTATGCCTCAACCTCCCAAGCCGCCTCATATGCTCATGAAACTCTTCCCTACCCACGTTATTCATCTGCTTAAACCTCTTGACAACCATCACCTCCCCCGTCATTGGTGCCGCCTTGTACGACGCCCCGAAGCACCCGCTCCCTAGTATCTCTGCCGACGCCTTAAGCAAGTCTTGCAGCTCGAACTTCCCCCTGTCCTCCCTTACGAACGATAGCTTCACCTCCGCTGCCATCACCACTGCACCAACCCCCTTGTTCATACTGTTGATTTTGTTGTTGTCTTGGGATGGGGCCCTCTTATGGTGATTGGCATCCTGCTGTAGGGACTCGATTGATGATGATTCATGATCAGTTGTTTGTTTGCGGCGTCGCATCAGGATGAGTGCAGCTGCGATGATCCCACACACTGCTACCCCGACAACAACGGCCACAAATGCAATGCTGGCCGTGGATGGCTTCCGACCAGGTATGGTATCCGCTAGAGGATCATCAGTTGGGTCGTTCTTTTCCACATCGGTTGAGTCAGTCACAATGCTTCTTGTTGGTGTGGCGGACGGCGTTGGGGATGGGGCTGGGGCGCTGCCGGCCACATGAATGCCTAATTTGCATCTTAATAATGGTTTGGAACATAACTCTTTGTTCCCTGCTCAAACGGTAGGTAAAAAAACATTAGGGTTGCTGCAATATGCGTTCCTTCTTTGTTAAAAAGGTTGTGTCGAAAAAAAAATTGACAAAAAGGAGATGTGTTCCTTCTTGTGATGAGAAAGGAAAAAGTTGTACCAGAAAATGCAGATGCAGCCATGTTGGAGAGGGTAGGAGGAATAGGACCTTCCAACATGTTATTTGAAGCATTGAAAGACTCAAACTTGGCTGTAAATTTAGGCAGTTGGCCTGTGAATTCATTTTGTTCAAGCCTCAAGGTTGTAATCTTGGATAGCGCAGCTAATGAGGATGGGATTTCCCCTGTAAACTTATTCCCCGACAGATACAGTTTCTTCAATTTGGCCATCCCTTCGAAAGCATCCATTGGAATATCCCCGCTAAATTGGTTATTCGACAGGTACAACGACCTCAACCCGCCTAGCTTCTTCACCTCCGGCAAGTCACCTTCGAATTTGTTGTTCATTAGACTCAATGTTTTCAGCTCCTCCAATTTCGCCAGACTGTCCACATCGATCTTCCCCTTTAGCCCCATTGTCTCGAGTTGTAAACCCCAAACCAAACCTTCACCACAAAGCGCACCTATCCAATTGGCTCTATCACCATCGCAAACGTTGGTTCCCTGGTTCCAATCCACAAGGGCCCTGGAATTCCCAAGAGAGGCCTTGAACTTGAGGAGGATCTCAGACTCTGTTTGCCCCCGGGAGGGAACAAGGTAGAGGGAAATGACAAGGACGTACAAATACATATTTGCATTGCCATTATAACCGCATTTATGATGACGAACCATCATATTGTTTTCGCAAGTAGTAAAGGGGCGGCGTTGCGCACCCTTTTACTACCATGCGCGCAGAGCCTTCAATGCGGGATGAGGAAGAGAAACCAAAGGGAAGGAAGGAGATAAAAAATGTGTGATATCTGTGTTGATGTTGTTGTTGGGTCGAGAGAAGGGAGGAAAGGTTTGAGATATGGGGTTTGTCTTTCAACATAGAAAACAAAGAGAGAGAAACATGGGGGTTCTTAACAAAATCTATTGTGTTGTCAAATGATGTTGACTAAATCTTGTTACCTTCTTGTTTGTTCATTTTCAGAGAATTTCGGGTTTCCTCTCAAAATAGTTTTTGCTAGTTGTAACAAAATTATACATACATACACAACTCAAAGTTGTATCCTCTTTCCTTTCAACCATGACAAAAATGAATCACTAAACTATGTTTCTTGTCAACCAGATGTGCGGCGATTGTTTTGGTATATTACTTAGTATTATAGCTTTAAAATTTACTAGTTTATTTTAACGCACGATGTTGTTTATTTGTTAGTTTAGTTGTGATATGTGTTTACTTAATCGTGCATATATCATTTTAAAGAGAGTGGTAACATTATATATATACAAATACCAAAACATTTTGATTTAAATATTTATCCATATAATATTGGTTACAACATAGAATAAAGAAAGACGAATGGAAAGATGGGGTTATGCTTCAAAAAAAGATCCGATAGACGAAAAATAGGTGAAAAAACTTAACACGATACTCAACATCATATAGCAGGGTAAGCAGAAGCGACATAACACTGATAATTGAGTTGCAACGGAAGACAACAAATGGAGTATTAAGGAGAGATAAGGAACTCTAACATTGCATCGGCCAAGAACGATACCAGAGAAATGATGAGAATGCAATATACTAATCAAACATGTTTACTAATTTAGAGAAGAAAATAAATACAGAATAATAAAATTAAACGTCTAAACAAGTGCAAGAAAACTTAATTAATATATAAAAAGTAAAGCCATGATGAACGCAACAATAAAATAATTTAGTGAAGGAAATAAATTGCAAAACCAATGCAAAGCCATAAATAAGGATGGCAATTATAGTTGTTATTATAAGTACCCGACTGAACATGATCCGACCAAACATAATAAAATCTGAATTGACCACATAATTTTAGGGTGTAGCATATGGGTAAATATGAAAATAGTTATGTGAAAATACGGGTAAGGTATGGATATTGTGAATATCCTAGCAGATCTCGAACTATTTAATTAAGTTTTTATTACACTATTTTTGTAATAAGATATTTTGATGTACATATTTTATAGGAATGTAATAATCAAAATGTTTGAGTTATATAATTTGATATTAATCTATTAGTAATTTATAAAGTTTAAATGTTTAAGAATGATATAATTTCTTGATCTTTTTGTTTTCAATTTCAACATTTTTTTGATTACGGGTATAATAAAAAATCGACGGATATGAATACTATATGACATTTACTAGCCAAAAGGTTATATAGAGGAAAATGATATAGTTTTCCGATTTTTGTATGTTTTAAATTTCAACGTTTTTTAGATTATGGGTATAACCAAAAATCACCCAAAACCGACGGATATGAATATGGTATATGACATGAACTGTCTGAATAGTTAACTTGGGTGGGTATTACTCAAACCCGAAACTACAACGGATGGGCACTACTTTAATTTAACGTTTTTCCGATTACAAATATGAATACGGTATGACATTTACCACCCAAAAAGTGATATATAGCAGATATTACTCAAACTCAAAATTACAATAAATGGGCACGTATATCAAATATCCGAATATGAACTCGACCGCCAACCTTAACGACAAAGTTCTTAAAAAACAAACACACATAGAAGTAAAGAGAATTTAAATAAAAAACAATGACACTTGGACCCTAAAGGATGCAGTTGCACAATTCAAAAATGATATATGGAAATTTTCTCATTAATGAACAGTGAAATGTCTTATAGCTTTATATATTTTTAATTTTCCACTAATGAATATTGAAGTGCCTTCTCATTAATAAACAGTGAAATATCTTATAGCTTTATATATCTTTAATTTTCCCCTAATGAATAGGAAAATAGTGCATTGGAGCTTTACTTTAATTTTCCACTAATGAATAGTAAAGTGCCTTGGAGCTTTATATATCTTTAATTTTTCACTAATGAATAGTGAAGTGTCTTAGAGCTTTATATATATATAGAGAGAGAGGTTATTGTAGCGTGTGTTGCCGCTTCACCTTTAGATCGCTCGTAATATGTGTGTTCTCACCCGTGTATATAGTATTTGTATGGAAGTGGAGAAATTGTTGTATTCATGTTCGTTTGAATGATTATTCGTTATGTCTAATGATACGAATATTTGTTTTGGAGAATAGTAACTTGCGATCTATATTTGTAAATATTGGAATAGTAGATGCGAACACCACGTTTAGCATTAACAGATGGAAAATCATATAGGTTACAAAGTGAAACTCCGGATATAGAAAGTTATGGATTTGTTTAGCGCCACGATACAGACAAAATTTGTATTCTAGTGGTGTAGGTTGTCCATTAACCTGCTGTGTGCAATTGGAGATCCCGAAATATTTCAGTGTAGACTATATTCCTTATGATCTCCGGTGTTGCGGCAACACTATCATCAAGTACAATATGAATGTCTGTTGTTGAGTGTAGGCGTGAAAAAGCCACATATAGCTGATCATGGCTGAACACCGGTGCAGGTAAGTAGACCCCAACTTGTTCCAGCGTTTGTCTTTGACTTTTGTTTATTGTCATTGCATAGCACGACCGAAGGGGATATTGGCAGCGTTTTAGTGTGAAAGGTCAATTGGGGTCAGTATGATCGAGGCCTATTCTTGGTATAACGACAATTGTTCCTTCATAAGAGCCGCCAACTATCAAGCCTCGGATGACATTGTTACCCAAGTGCGTAATCAAGATTCGTGTTCCATTGCACAAACCTACAACGGGATTAAGATTTCGAAGCAACATGACTATTGTGTATTATTTGAACACGAGTTCATGTTCAAGCATCCCGTTGAAAGATATCCCATTGAGAAATTCAGTTGGGTATTGAACTTCTAATTCAGATTGGTCGGACCCAATTGTTGCTATGCGTGAAGCTCCAGTACTTTGAAGGATGATACCATCGGCTGGTAATGAGTTCAAATACAGGAAACACATTCAGTTATAAACATGTTACAATTACAAGCGAAAGAAAGTATGACATTTGTATGGAGTTGGTGGCTCGCCTGTCTGATCTGTGACGGTAAGACATGTCAGTATGCAAATGATAGGAGTGAGTTGTTCTATAGTGGCAATCTGTTGCAGATCAAAAGGAACTGTTGGTTGGAAGTTTATGTAGTGAACCACCAAGCGTTCACAGCCGAGCTTTATTGGAAAACACAAAACACGTAGACAGTGAGATTGAAATCCAGCGAAGGGCACGCATAATTTCCGACTTGTGATGAACAACATACCTGGGATGGTCTACAACAAAGGTAAAGTTCATTCTCACTTCAATTGAAGGTACTGGCCTAGTAACCGCAGTTAAACGACCAATTACGCCTGCGAGAATAACCGTACAATGGGAATAATGTTAATCGACTAGGGGCATGTTTGAAAGTGTATGCAATGAGAAGTTTGTTTAGGGACGACCTGACGAAGCAGTTTGACCGGGAGGTGCGGCACGCAACATTTTAGTGGTAACTATGTTGAAGGCAAATGCGGGGAAAACGGTCGTTCAGGGTCTTCCTCAACTTTGTGGAGCAGGTTTTCAGAGCAAATGGAAATTGAGAAATCTCATGGACACGAGCGCATAGCGGAGCGAGCTCGTATAAGATAGGGATTGTGGATTTTGCAAATAGAGCCTTTGACAATGAGTCTAGTGACCTCCTCGGCATCATCAGGCTCGGTGTATCCTTCGATGCGGTGTTCCTAGGAATAAGTAGACATAAACATTAGTTACTAACATAAAATCTACAAATGTGACCAACGATTAAACAGTATGATGGGGCGGGAGCGAGTATAGGAACAACAGGAAGTTCAGTCCAACACACATAATTCCATGAATAACAAAGACGAATGAACCAACCGTCAATTGACATAAAAGCACCAACCATTCAAGCAAGATAACAACTATCATAGAGAAGATGAACAAAGGTTTATTTTCAAAGTAACGGCCAAACTCGGAGGACCAAACACAATATAAAAGCGAAACATGGCAATAGCATAGAAAGGCAATATTGATTTCTAAACTATAGGAAACACACAAAAAACTACTAATCCAAACAATAAGATAAAGAATTAGGATGGAAAAAGCAAGTGATACCAAATAAAGGAAAAGTAACGAGATAAAAGGAAATCTCCACAATCCGGCAACAATCGCAAGAAAACACAAGGAGTCAAGGAATGCATGAAAACGAAAGATGAATCGATAGTATAACAGGAACAGAGCAGGGAACCTATCAAGAAGGAGAACTTAGGACTTATGCGGCCTGGGAATTCCGAGAAGGGAACAAACTCGTAAGACTCGGGTTTGAAAGTTGTTGCAATACCCGAAGACTGCAATACAAACGTCATAGTCGGGGTGATGCTTAACCAATGAGGAAACAGGTAACCACGATAACCGGGTTGTGGAGAGCGGAGAGTATAACCCGGCAGATTGTAAATGTCCCCAACATAGATGCGTTTATCCAAATCGGTGACGAGAGAACGTAATGTATCGCCCTGAATCCGAGTACCCTACAAGTGCGTCATGAAAGTCGGAGAAAGAATTAGAAGGAAAGAATTAGAGAAAGCGGAGATGTAAAAGCATACATCGACGTCGGTCCAAAGAGTACCCAATGCGAAATGTTATTCCGGCTCCGGCGGGTTGCAGAGCCGCCAAATGTGTTGGAGGCGGAGTTGAAGTTCGACCGGAGGGTCGGCCACCACAATATCACGCAAGAACATGATGGCAATGAAGGTGAGAAGAAGTGAGAATAACTTATTCCGCTAACCAATGGTGCATATTGAAGCATAAAGAAAGAGATATATGGAAAGCAATACAAGAAAGATGAACAGGGGGAAGAATGACTGATAGGGCGGCAGAAAGATTGATAGGAGACAGGGAGGATTGACAACGCGCAGCAGCCTAGGCACTTCGATGCTGACTGCGGCAGTATTGGAAGTTGGTTTCGTGAAAATCAAACCAAGGAAAGCAGCAGAGAGAAAAGCAACCCACCAAATACCAAAATACAGCAACTACACCCTTGCAAACAAACTGGACCGGGTAATCAGACAAGGACAGAATCGGAAGATGGAGATTTTTGTTTCCCCTTAATGAACAGTTGAACCGCTGCGTGCCTTTTTTAACTTTAATAATTTATTTAAATAAAAAATAGTGACATTTGAACTCTAGAGAATGTAGTTGCGCCATTCAAGAATGAAATTGGAAATATGGAAACTTTCCCACGAATGAACAGTGAAGTGCCTTAAGCTTTATATATTTTTTATTTTATATAATTTAATAAAAATAATTATTTTAGTATTATTACTCAATCTAATGAACCGGCTCAATCTAACTCAACCAAACTTACTTGTGACCTGACTTGTTTAAAATTAAACAACCTATGACATGTCCAACTCATAAACTGATGAATAAGAGTATACGTTTGACTTAAGATCGAATTGATCGTAGCTCAATTAGTCCGTAACGCAATGGACATGAACCGTATAACTTGATCGGTTTAAATGTTTACAATTTTTTCCACAAATTCATTGAAGTAATTAGAAAGTTATGCAACCTGATCATTGAACCCGAGATACTTTCAAATCATGACTTGATGAATACAAATTTATTTGACACATGGTCTTTGTAAATTGATTAGCCCAATTCGATGGACATTACTAGTTTAATTTGAATGTCAAATAAATATAAATTATTTCTTTCTATAATCACAATAAACTTACTTGAAATATAAATGCTGACTATTAAACCTAGTCTAACACATCACATACACACAACTAAAAGTATTTACTAGCAACAATGATCTTGGTGATTAAATCCAATGGCTGAAATGTATTTACTAGCACCAATGATCAGGATTCCAACTTAACCAACATTACAAAGTCCAATATGACTTTGAGAAGGGAAAGCTAGCCCTTGGATTTCATACAAAACCATTAGACTCCAAGACCTACTACCACCAACCCCCAAACCCATTTGGCCATTGCTCTCTCTCTCTCTCTCTATATAAACCCCACCTTCAAAATCACACCTTAAATCGCCGTAACGTGGTGTTCGACATCTTCACGGGGAATGGGCAAGACATGGTGTTCACTGTCTATGGGGAGCATTGGAGGAAGATGAGGCGAATCATGACGTTGCCTTTCTTCACAAACAAGGTTGTGCACAACTATAGTGAGATGTGAGAGGAAGAGATGGACTTGGTGGTTAGAGACCTTGCTGGAAATTCGAGGATTAAGCAACTAAGTTTAACTCAGAGAGGAGCAGGTTGGCTAAGAGCTTCGAGTATAACTATGGCGACTTCATTCCGTTGTTGAGGCCGTTCTTGAAAGGGTATTTGAACATCTGCAGAGATCTACAGAAGAGGAGGCTGGCTTTCTTCAACAACTACTATGTTGAGCAGAGACGAAAGTCGATGGTTGCCAACGGGGAGAAAACCTGTGCCATGGATCACATAATTGATGCTGAAATGAAAGGTGAGATCAGTGAGGCTAACGTACTATACATTGTGGAGAACATCAATGTTGCCGCGATAGAGACCACACTTTGGTCAATGGAATGGGCCATTGCCGAACTAGTGAACCATCCAGAGGTCAAAGAGAAGATCCGCAAGGAGATTTCAAATGTACTCAAGGGGAAACCGGTGACGGAATCAAACCTCCAGGCTGTAGTGAAAGAGACACTAAGGATCCACACTCCAATTCCTTTGTTGGTTCCCCACATGAACCTCAAGGAAGACCAGCTCAGTGGCTACACCATACTTAAGGAGTCCAAAGTCATCGTAAACGGATGGTGGCTTGCCAACAACCCAGCTCTGTGGGAGAAGCAGGAGGAGTTCAGGCCGGAGAGGTTCTTGGAGGAGGTACACAACATAGATGCTGCTGTCGCTGGCAGAAGAGTAGATTTCAGGTTCCTGCCATTCAGGATGGGACGGAGGAGTTGCCCTGGAATCATACTAGCACTCCCGATCTTGGGCTGGTGATTGCGAAATTGGCAATTAAATTCGAACTGAAGGCTCCTCCAGGAATTGAGAAGATGGACGTCAGTGAGAAAGGAGGGCAGTTCAGCTTGCAGATTGCAACACATTCCACAGTAGAGTTCAACCCCATCAGCAATTGAAATTGAATAATGCAGATATAGATATGGATTTTATTTTTATTTGTGTTTATGAAGTGCAATTAAGTTGGAGAAAATAAAGCAAGACTGTTACTAGTTTTGATATACAAAACTGTTACTAGTTCTTTACAACAAATCTTTAATCTACTGACTGATTTCTTTTCCTCCAACCCTTAACTGTTTGCGTACAACAAAACTAAGTAGGAGCTCTCTGTTTTCAACAATTTTACTTGCGGGGTCACCTGCAGGAAAAAACTGTATTGACTTACAGATACAGAGAGTTGGCGAACATAATTCCCCGTTGAAGGCTTTTGCACGCTGCTTCAAATTTTTCTTCCAAACTGGTTTCTCCAACAGCCTGAGCAGCCGCACGTAACTGTGATGAATTTTTGAATCAGAGTAAGGTTCCCCACGCAACGTTTCTAACGATAGTTCATATCCAAACAAAAACTACGTTTCTAACAATAGTACTAAAGTTTACCTGGTTCAAGAATTCATCTAACCGTCTGGCACTCCTAATGATGCTACCTTCGAAGATATCAGTCATTTGTATAACTTCTGCAAAGCTAGCTCCCTGGACAGCAGAGAAGGAGAAGGATTTTAAAATTTCTGCTGGATGACGACTAGGTGACAAAAGGAGTATGAAGGTAGGAAAATGGATATTTTTACCTTTGACCAGCAGTAGATCACGTCCATCAAGAATGGCCTCACGGTCGAATCAACATACTCGTCCACATTTATTTCCAATTTACACTCATATTGTATCTGCCAGAAAAAAGTAGATCGCTTTTGTAAACTACTCGTGTTCTTGTATGTCTCCTGAAAGGAAAGATGAACGAACCTCTGCTATTTTCCGGGCGCTTTGTTGGAGTTGCTGCAATGGTTTGGCAAGCTCTTTTCTCAAATGTATTTGCTCACTTGATTTATCCACTGGAATGAAGCAGCTTGCAAGAGCTGCAACTTGGTGATGATCAAGTTCATTAAAGGTACCTGGCAAATAACATACACATCAATGCAACTAACCCAGTTTACTATTTATAGTGAGAGAATGAATGTTTTTAGTTTTTCCGCAAGTGAACGAAGGCAACTTTCCCAGGTTTTCCTATCTTGGAACAAAATGTTAGCTATAACTTTCATTTACATGTCAAGCGGATGATACATGCGTCAATGACCACAGTAAATAACCATACCAATAATACTCTGCTTTAGCAACAAACATGATTTGGAAACTGGTAGGTAAGAGCTGTGATAAGGTTACCGTTGAACATAAGTTCTGTTACAAGTAGTTCATCTCCTGTATCTATCAAACAAGCTGCCCGACCCTTTAGCTGAACAACACCATCACCATCTATATGACCGAGTCTTTTCAGAACTCGTGATCGGTTCTTGAGTTCATCACGGAATTTTTGCAGCTGCAATCATGAAGGGTGCATTGAAAACACATTCAAATTAGCACCTGAAGCCATAGACCGAAACTGTAGAAGATAAAGAAGGAAAAAAGAAAAAAGAATCACTTATGCACGTTGCAACTTCAGGATACAGTGAAGACATAAGAACAGGTTCTGAAAGTCGAAAAGTGGTACAAAAATAAACAGCAGCGTTGTCATATGCTGTTCGCGCTTCTATTTCTATTACAGACGATGCTTTCCACCATAATATAATACACAAAACATTAAAGGACACACGCATAAGTAGATTACGTTGTTTGGACAAGAAATTGAAAGGATATGCCAGCAGCTTCCACCTTTTTTATCCAATAAGACATAATTACAGAAAAACCCTCCGATAAAAGTAGAGTATTGATCTCAATCACAGTATGTGTTGGTTTCAGTTGATATTTCTTTGATTTTACCTATTACTTAGTTACCTTTTGTATTCCCAATAGCTGTAGACTGCTAGCTAATTTAGTGACTAACATACAACTGTTGGCGTGTAAACAAATCAGTAGTTAGTAGGTAGACAGATCAGATCCCTTAATCAGAGGGATCTTCCTATGCTAACCTAGTAAGTTTTATGTGTATATAAACCCCATTCAGAGGGTGAGAATAATAATACAACATACTGAGTTTATAACTCGTATATGGTATCAGAGCCTATACGGCATAAAAAATTCTTTCTTGATCATCATCATCATGTCGGATCTCTCCGATTCCGAGACTCCCACAACCGTAGCGCCACCAGTCATGAGGCTATACACGGATAATTCTACTGTCCAGATCTTGACAGTGAAGTTGAATGGCAACAACTTTCTTCGGATGTACATTCGTGGACGTGGAAAGATTAGGTATCTCACCGGCGAAACTGAGAAGCTTGAAGGTGATGATGAGACCTTCTGTGTGTGGGATGTTGAGAATTCCATGGTGATGACATAGCTGGTCAGCTCAATGAAGGAAGTGATTAGCAGCAACTATCTCGGCTATTCCAAGGCGAAAGAACTCATCACACCACATAGATTCTTGATTTTGGTGCCTCTGATCATATGACTCATTCTTCACATTATTTTTCAACCTATTTTCCATTATTAGGTTCCTCAAAAATAACTGTTGCCAATGGAAATTATATGGCAATAGCAGGAAAAGGCCACAAGGCCACATTCCTTTGTCCGAAGAATTAAATCTTAAAATCAGTTCTTCATGGACCTAAACTCAGCTATAATCTTCTGTCCATTCGACGTCTTACTAATGATTCCAATTGTCTTGTTCTTTTCCATCCTTCCCATTGTGTTATTCAGGACCGGAGCTCAGGGATGGTGATTGGCAGTGCTAGGCTAAAGGATGGTCTCTACCACTTGACACACCAACTCTTGGTATTGGAAAAGAACAAGGTTTGATCTGTAAGAGTTCTCCTCATGTTCAAAGAGAGATCATGCTAGAGTATAAGAGATTAGGCCACCCTAGTTTTTATTATTTTCGGAAATTGTTTCCCAGTTTGTTTTCTGGAATAAGTTTAGCCAACATTCAATGTGAGTCTTATGAGTTAGCTAAATTCCATCGTCAAATTTTCAACCTTCGAAACCTTTTTATTTGATACATAGTGATCTTTGGGGGCCTTCAAAGATTTCTACTCTTTCTGACAAACGATGGTTTGTGAGTTTTATTGATGATCATACTCGTCTTACTTGGATTTACCTTTTAAAACAAAAATATCTGAGGTTGCTTCCATATTTTGGTTTTCACTCAATGATCCAGAACCAATTTGGCGCCCACATTAGTATTTTAAGGTCTGACAATAAAACTGAATTTTTCAATCCGAGAAAGTTTTTGGACAGTCATGGTATTGTTCACTAGTCCTCCTGTAGAGAGACACCTTGTTGGAGATTTCACTCAACAATGGGTATCGAAAAGGTAGTTGCTTTCCTAGAAACGAAACCGTATTGACAGAATACAAAATTGTTTGTGTTCCCGGGAAATAGGGGAGTCACAAGGACTACTTAACTCCCTACAATCTTAGGAATCATTTCTTTAGAATACACAAGTTGAGAACTTCGTGCACAACAATGTTCCAGAGAACTTAGGGGGATCTTGAATCGTGACACTCTCGTAACTCATTTCCAACTTAGCCCAAAGTGTTTTGAGCTAATGTTAACTAGAGTTAGCGAGAATAATCATGAGTTAAGCCATGATTTGTTGAGGTAGAGCCATCACTACCACAAGGTCAATGTTGCTACTACTCGTGCCTAATCATCAACTTCTCAAACCTAATTGGAGCTACTTAATGATTGTAATAACAATCCTTAAGTCACCATGAGCTACTCATATCTTAAATGAATAATCATAAAGCTACTATCACATAGCTTTGAGCTACACTTAGGTGTGTTAAGCCATCATGAGCTAACTCTAGCGACCGTGAGATGTTTCTAGCAGCTTTGAGCTAACTTTGATTTACTTCTAGCTTTGTTGAGCTAGTAGCAAGTAATCAAGTTCCTCCTCTATGCTTATTCAAATTTCATTGAGCTACTTATCAAGTATTCAAACCCCCCAACATTACAACATAATGTTATAGACAACCAAAACCGAGTTTAAGCAACTAAAGTTACTAAATCTCCCAATGTTACTTTTGATCCAAGTAAGATTGAACCATGTTACTTCAAGTCCAAATAACATCCAATCATGTTACTTTGAATCCAAGTAACATAATATCCAACACACCCCAACAAAATGGGGTGGCTGAGCGAAAAAATCGCCATTTACTTAGTCACTCGTGCCCTTATGTTTTCTGGAAAAATGCACAAATATTTATGGGGAGAGGAACTTTAACAGCTGTCTATTTGATTAACCGTGTTCCAAGCAAGGTTTTGAAGTTTGTCACTCCCCTATCTTGTTTTAATCTGTGTTTTCCAACAAATAGTCTTCAAAACACTGCTCATTTAAAGGTCTTTGGGTGTACTTGTTATATTCTTAATTCTGGAAAACACATAACTAAGCTTGATCCTGGTTCCACCAAATGTGTTTTTGTGGGCTATGCTCAAAATCTAAAAGGGTATAAGTGTTTTCAACCTAGTACAGGCAAGATGTTTGTATCTATGGATGGACGTTTTTTGGGAAGACCGCCTTATTTTTTCCAAAACTCTCTTTAGGAGGAGACTGTGACTACTTTAGAAACGTTAGAAGACTATATTTGGGAAATTCTTCCTATGCCTATTGATTCTGAACCTATTTTTGGAGCTAGGCAAAACTTGGAACATAGTCGTCCGAATGTAATAGAAACTGGCAGCCTAGTCTGAATCCTCTACACGAGCAATCAGAAGCAGGAGGAGAGTTATAGAATAATCGATCTAAATGGTTGAAACCTGATCTTCAGGTCTATACCAGGAAGAATCGCTGCCAAGTGGTAGAAGCATCAACCTCTAGCCAAGCACAGCCAATTACTAAGAGCAGTGATGGTCTACAGTACAATGTTCCTGCCTCCTCCTCCCCTACTCAATTAGGTATACCTACTCAAATGTCTTATGATTCTTCTCAAATAGCTAATCCATCTGATGATCCAGATCTAGGTTTTCTGATTGTCCTCTGAAAGGGAACTAGGTCTTGTACTCAGAGGTCACTAGATATCCAATGTCAAATTATCTATCTTATGAAAAACTGACAAATTCACATCAAGCCTTTGTAAATAGTGTTTCTGACCTACGTGTGCCAAGAACAGTTGAGGAAGCCCTAGAAATTGAGGAATGGAACTCGGCAGTTAAGGAGGAGAGGTGTGCTCTTGTCAAACAAATGACATGGGAAATTGTTGATAAACCTGAAGGAATTAAGGAAGTTGGAAGCCGTTGGGTGTTCACGGTTAAGAGTAGAGCCGATGGGAGTGTGGAGCGATACAAGGCAAGGCTTGTGGCCCAGGGATTCACCCAAACCTATGGCATAGACTACACAAAAACCTTTCCACCAGTTGCTAAGATTAAATCCATTCGAGTTCTTTCACTTGCAGTAAATCTAAACTGGCCCTTATACCAGTTATATGTTAAAAATGCGTTCTTGAATGGTACATTGGAGGAGGAGGTGTATATGTCACTCCCACCTGGATTTGAAGATGAACTTGGTAGAGGAAAGGTTTGCAAGCTCAAAAAGTCCTTGTATGGACTGAAGCAGTCAACAAGGGCCTGGTTTGACAAGTTTGGAGCGACGACAAAGAAGTTTGGTTTTCACCAATCACAAGCTGACCATACCATGTTTATTAAACATCTGAATAATGGCAGATTAATTGTGATGATTGTGTACGTAAATGATATTATAATTACAGTGAATGATCCAGCAGAAATTCAAACTGTCAAGGAGAACTTAGCAACAGAATTCGAGATAAAGGACCAAGACAATTTGAAGTACTTCTTGGGAATCGAATTTGCTAGGTCCAATGATGGTCTGTTTGTGAATCAGAGGAAATACGTGTTGGACCTACTGGAAGAAACAAGTTTGACTGGCTACAGGATAATTCGTTACTTGAAAGGTACTCCAAGAATGGGAATTATTTACAAAAAAAAATCAGAATTTAAGTATTGAAGCTTATACTGATGCTGACTTGGTAGGGGATGTTAATGACATAAGATCTACATCAGCATATTGCACATTTGTTGTCGATAATTTGGTAATTTGGAGGAGTAAAAAACAGGAGGTGGTTTCAAGTAGTGCAGAAGCCGAATTACGACAATGGCCCTTGGAATATGTGAAGTTATTTGGATTAAAAGGTTTCTTACGGAATTGAAACTAAATGTTTCTACACCTATTCGGCTCTATAGTGACAGTAAATCTACAGTAGCAATAGCTCACAATCCTGTCTTTCACGACATAACTAAGCATGTGGAGATAGATAAGCATTTCATCAAAGAAAAGCTTGACAGTGGAGAAGTCTGTATGCTGTACATATCAACTACAAATCAGATTGCAGACATCCTTACAAAGGGGCTAAACAAAGGACAATTCAATTATCTAGTGAGCAAGTTGGCGATGGAAGACATATTTGCACCAGCTTGAGAAGGAGTGTTGTTTCAGTTGATATTTCTTTGATTTTACCTATTATTTAGTTACCTTTTGTATTCTCAATAGTTGTAGACTGCTAGCTAATTTAGTGACTAACAGACAACTGTTAGCGTGTAAACAGATCAGTAGTTAGCAGGTAGATAGATCAGATTCCTTAATCAGAGGGATCTTCCTATGCTAACCTAATAAGTTTTATGTGTATATAAACCCCATTCAGAGGATAAGAATAATAATACAACATACTGAGTTTATAATTGTATAGTATGCTAGTGCAAAGATTAAGATATAAGTTGCATGTTACTTTTGCGAGCACCAAAAAACTAAAATACCTGAGAGTCCTTCATTTTCAGCTTTAGTTGTTGAATTTCATGATCCACCTCAGCCTTCTTTTGGAAACTTCTAATTTGATTCACATCTTGAGACTGAAAGCAAGATATCAAAAATCAAATCAAAGAAAAATTAACCCAGTAAGACAACTTCCATCCATGCACTGAACTTGAACTTGGCCCACGAGGCACGAATACCTTGTGCACAGGATGTGCATATAACGTCCTTTCCAATTCTTCAATTCGCTTGACCAAGTCAACAATTTCGGGATCTTCAATTTTCATATCCTAAAAGCAAATATGAAGAGATTACTAAGAAAAGTTGTACCAAGTCATAACCACATCCTACAAATGAATTTTGGCAAATCCCAGAACAAATGTGCAGGTATCCCCCAGCAAATCCACAATCCCTCTTGTAGCCAAATATAGAATGTAAACAACTCTTAGGCAAAGTATACACTTGGACAATCACAATGTTGGAGCTCATGACTTCAAGATCCATTATGCACATTACAAAAGCAAATTAACAAGGTACGTGAATCAATCATGAAAAACTGAAAGAGGAGTAATTGCTTCTTTTGTTATGTTTTTAACCCAGACACCTTTAACTGCATCTGCGATAGATAGTGTCAAGATGTACTAAGATTTAAGAATTAGTGTTTGTGAAGCAACACGCAAAATAAGATAAAGAATATGTGTATCTTGCTTGAAATAATTCTTCAAAATGTATCATCTTCAAGGATAAGATAATAACCACCTGCTATCAATACTTTACCTTTACTGGATTAAGTTTTGGAAGACCTTCTGGAAACCGGGATCCTAATTCTTCAAGTGCTATAAGAATGCCTTGCCTTTCTTCCAAGGGTCGGAGATCAGATGGAATTGTTATCCTTACTTTACTGAGAGCAGATATCAAAGGCAACTCAACAGGTACCTGAAGCACATCCACAGAATTGCATCAGCCAATATGCAAGTTTCTTTTTAAGAGTTAATCTGGAACAAGCCAAAACTTACCACATGCATCTCACCCTTTTCTCCAGGCTGGGGACGGCAAGGCTTGGACCTCGAGACACTCTGATTAGATCCAGGTGTGCAATGAAGTAAAGTATCAACTATATAGCCACAACCATGAGAAGGCAGCATCCCTGTCCCTATAGATGGTTTCTTCACAACATTCACTACAACTCCCCAGCCCCAATCAGCTCCCCCTTCTCTGACTCTGACCTGTAGCAAAAAGAAAAACACATGTCCGGATGACGCCAAGAAACCAAAGCTTCCATTTAGAAAAAAAATGCATGAACCAAACAATTATTGCAAAAATGATAAATCACAATGAAGACAACTTTCAAATAATAATAAATGTGAAAGATTTTGCGAGAAAGAAGTATTTGATATTGATAAGTTGTTGTTAGCCTACAAAAACACTCCTTTAAAGTGTAAGGAGTCAATCGTAAAACAAGAAGTAACTACAAGTCCACCTCTATATAAGTTATCTCCCTAACAAATAGAAGAATTTGTCAGCTAATAATCAGTACATTGACCCGTAGATAATTCAACAAAATGCAGAAATAATCCTAGCAGTATATCTCTATTACGTACCAGTCGGCCAGGGCATAAATAATAAAGCACTCTTTCAGGCCTTGTGATTTCTGTCATCATCTTTTTCTCAAGCTGAACAATATCTAGCTTTAGTTTATGATACTCAGCAACTTTGTCCTAGGGAAGTATCAGAAAAATTCCAGATTATAAACGAATAGAAAAACAGGTTACGGGAATGGAAATGTAAACACTTGGAAATTGGTTATTACATCTCCTTTTGTACCCAGGATAGTAGCTTCTTGTTCAAGTTTTGAAACCTTGTTCCCTATATCTGGTAAAGCCTGAACGATGGAATAATAGATGATTAATCACTATAAAGTAATCACACATATGAGGAAACAGGGATATGAGGAAACCTTTTCATACTGAAATTGGTGGAATGAATTTTTTATCACATGCTCTGCAGTGAACTGACCTTCCGCACGGCTCAATAAGTTTAAAATGGAATAGTAGCTCAGCCTAAAAGTACTAACTAGAGGGGCTGGTTTACCCAAAATCATGTCCTTGAGTGTGGTCATCTCCATCTGCATTGTTGCACAGGATCAGCAAATTGAACAAGACGCATGCTGATAATGGTGCTTTCCTTCGAAAGACAGCCAAAGAACAGCCTTGATTGAAGCTGAATTTTACTGGTATTGCTTTTGTTACAAGTCAACGGCAACAAGGTTTAAAAGATCAGCTGACCAAACTGTACACTTACTTGATCATCGATCATTAAAAGACAAATGCCGCGGTCATCTTTGCCACGTCGTCCAGCTCTTCCGCTCATCTAAATTGACCACAACAATCTCAGAAAATGGTTATAAATTTATAATGCCAACTTGCATGCACAACTCTGCTTGAGTATTGTAAATTCTTGCAATATCACTACACACCTGGATATATTCACCAGATGCCATATAACGGTGACTATCACCATCAAACTTCTTCACATTCGTAAAAACAACAGTCTTGGCAGGCATGTTCAAACCCATGGCAAACTGTAAAATAAGAATGTTTGTAGATATGAGAGAATAATGATCGGCTCTTATTATTAGAAGGCACGTAGGCAATAGGGGTTATATACACAAGTCTCCATATGAAACTTACCTACTCTAGGAATTCTATTAGGAGGTAATTACCTAATAATACATAATACAACTAATAGGGGATGTATAATAGGTTACTTAGCTAATCTATAGGATTCTCTACACTCCCCCTCAAGCTTGGTGTAGATATTCACAAGACCAAGCTTGGACTTGAAGTACTCTAGGAGCTCTTGACACAGAGCCTTAGTGAAACATCAGCTGTTTGTTGCCTTGACAGTACAGAGCTGACTTCCACTATTCCAGTTTCAACCTTTTATGTTATGAAGTGCCTGTCTATCTCGACATGGTTTGTTCTGTCGTGATGGACAGGATTCTTGACTATGCTCAGTGCCGATTGACTGTCACTGAACAGTGATGCTTTTCCTTGTCCTGGAAGATCGAGTTCTTTAAGGACTCGTTGTATCCACATTGCCTCTTGAATTCCTAGAGCCAGTGCTCTATATTTGGCTTCTGCACTACTTCGGGCTACCACAGACTGCTTCTTACTCTTCCATGTAACTAGGTTTCCCCAAACGTATGAGCAGCAACCTGTAGTTGACCTTCGTGAAGTAATTTCACTTGCCCAGCTAGCATCAGTGAACATTTCCACTGACCTGTTATCAGTTTTCTTGAATAATAACTCGAGTCCTGGAGTTTTCTTCAGATATCTCAGGATGCGGGTTACTGCTTCTATATGCTCTTCAGTAGGTTCGTTCATGAACTGACTCACCACACTCACTGCAAATGTAATATCAGGTCGTGTGTGTGAGAGATATATCAATTTACCAACTAATTCTGATATCTCCCCTTATCTGTTAGCCTCCTCGTAGTTTCTGTGCTAAACTGGAGGTTTTGCTGCATAGGTGTCAGCTAGTTTGCACCCTGTCATACCTGTCTCATCTAGAAGGTCCAGGACGTATTTCCTTTGGAAAATAGAGATTCCTGTACCTGATCTGGCCACTTCCCTTCCCAGGAAATACTTCATTTCCCCCAAGTCCTTTAGGTCGAACTCCATTCCCAGCTTGACCTTCAATTTTCCAATCCCTTCTTCGTTATTACCTGTGATTATTATATCATCGACATAGACGATAAGGATAGCACTCCTGTTTCCAGCACTGTGTTTAACAAACATTGTGTCGTCTGTTTGACATTGGTGATAACCATTTGAGATCACCGTGCTTGAGAATTTTCCAAACCAAGCACGAGGAGACTGCTTTAATCCGTACAAGGATTTTTCCAATTTGCACATAGCTCTTCCATCTCTGGTATGTTGGACACGTTCTGGAATGGTCATATATACTTCTTCAGTCAAGGTTCCATTCAAGAAGGCGTTCTTGACATCCATCTGGTATAGAGGCCAATCCTTATTGGCGGCAATAGATAGTAGGATCCTCACCGTGTTCAGTTTTGCCACAGGGACAAATGTTTCCTGATAATCAATCCCGTAGGATTGGGTGAAATCACGGGCTATAAGTCGCGCCTTATACCTTTCTACTACCATCTGCTTTATATTTGATAGTGAATATCCACTTACAGTCAACGGTTTGTTTCCCGCGAGGTAAGTTGACTATTCTCCATGTGCCATTACTTTCTAGGGCTGCAATTGCATCAAGACCAACCTGTCTCCATTCAGGTATTCGCATTGCCTCCTCAATGGTCCTTGGTTTAGTATCCAAGTGAGTGGTAAAGGCTCGAAATTCCGGACTAAGACGTCCATAATTGACATACCCTTGAATAGGATGACGAGTGCATTCTCGAACACCTTTCCGCATTGCTATTGGCAAGTATAGGTCATAGTCGTCAGGCTGATACACTTCATCAACTACAGTTTCTTCATTTTCTGATTGTTGGGGCAGTTATGGTTCAACTGTATCTTCCACATCAGCAAGGCTTTCTGTAGTTGTAATCTCCTCAGAGTTCTCAGGAGCTGTTCTTTTCCGTCATTGGTACACGTGTTGAATGGTAGGTTGTTGTCTCTCCTCAGGTTCAGGTGGAGAATTTGGTACGGAAACCACAACCTGAGGCATTACTGGTTCAACCTCCATAGGAATTAGCATATCAGAGTTTCTTCTCCTGCCACTCTTTCCCCCCAAAGCTCTGGATTGCCATAATATCCGAAGGTCTCAAAGAAGGTTACATCCATGGTGGTGAAAACCTTATTAGTGGATGGAAAATATCACTTGTAGCCGTGTTGGCGACGTGCATATCCAATGAACACACATTTCTGTGCACGCGGATCAAGTTTGGTCCGTTGGTGTTGTTGAATGTGGACAAACGCAAGGCACCCGAATACATTCAGGTCTATAGCCGACATATAAGCACGCACATGTGGATATGTCTACACTAGCACATCCTTGGGGGTCTGGTATTTTAAGACTCGACATGGTAGTCTGTTCATTAGGTAGGTAGCTATTAGGACAGCCTCTCCCCATAAGTGTTTCGACACATGTTTAGTGAACATCAGTGCCCTAGCAGTCTCAAGAACGTGTCGGTTCTTGCGTTCTGCAATTCCGTTCTGCTGTGGGGTATCCACACAAGAATTGTAGTGTATGACTCCTCGTTGAGAGAGATAGTTGCCTAGTTCTGAGTTGAAATAATCATGAGCATTGTCAGTTTTTAGGACTTGTATCTTTGTGCCAAACTAAGTGAGAATCATGTCATAGAACCCTTGAAATTTTGTTGCTGTCTCAGATTTTGCATTCATGAGGAAAGTCCAAGTGAGCCTAGTATGGTCATCTATGAATGTGATGAACCATCTGGCCCCATTGATGTTTTTCACTCTCGTTGGTCCCCAAATGTCACTATGGATAATAGCAAAAGGCTGTGTAGGTTTGTACTGCAGCCTAGGGGAACGAGCACAGGTGTGTTTTGCCAATTGACACACATCGCATTGTAAATCCTTACAGCTTTTATTGAGAAATAATTTAGGTAACAATCTCTGTAAATATCCAAAACTAGGATGTCCTAACTGAATATGCCATAACATAATTTGGCTATCATCTCTATTCAGAATGCTAGTAGCTAAAACACGACTTAGTCCTTCATCTGCTGCCTCCCTCCTGACTTCATTCATGATAAATAGGTCTTCATGAAGGTTAGTAGTTCCAATCGTCCTCCCGGAGCCTTCCTCCTACAGGGAACGAACAACAATTAGAACTGAATAAGGCTTCCCACTTTAGGTCTCTAGTGATCTGACTTATAGAGATTAGGTTGCAATTTAACTTTGGTACATAGAGTACAGGAAACAACTCTATGTTTTGGTTAATCCGAACTCCGCCTATTCCTTCAACTGCTGAGAGGCTACCATCAGCTATACGTACCCCTGCCTTCTAAGGATAGGATTGAAATTCGGTTAACACTTCCTTAGAATCAGTCATGTGATCCGAACAGCCTGAATCTATTATCCATTTTGCACAAGGTTTAGATTGAACCGAGTAGGCATAAGAGGATTTACCTTGACTAGCAAAATGGCTAGAAAAGCTTTCTGGCTGAATGTGAGGATGGTTGATTCTGGACCATGAGCTTGAAAAAGGGGTGGCTGCTGGAATGTTTTGTTGTGGTTGCTCAGTGGTTGTTGCTACATGAGCTTTTCCCTTCTTCTTATCGGGGTTTGCTGGTTTCCATCCCGGTGGACCTCCAATTAGGTACCAGCATTCAACTCTAATGTGACCATGACGATGGCAACGATCACAATATGGATCTTCGTCATCATCCCTTCTTGGCTGATTAGGTAGTTGACTCTGTTTGTTGTGGTATTGGCCACGAACAACCAGAGCTGAGCCTTCAGCTAGAAGCGGAACGTTGTTGTTCGGATGATTTGATGTCACCATGAGATCCCGACGGTATTTCTCACCTAGGATCTCTGCAAAAGCCTCTTCGAGAGTAGGGAAGGGCTTGGTGCTCATAAAGCGACTCTTAATTCCGTCAAGGTTATGGTTTAATCCCAAAAGGAATGCCAGGGTCCTCTTCTTTTCAATATACTGACGGAATTTCTCTTGATCATCGGGAGTATCCCAGTCTTCAGCTTCATAGTTATCTAGATGAAGCCAATGGTGTCCCAGCTGATTGTAGTACTCTGTGACATCCATCTTCCCCTGATGAAGGTGGAAGAGCTGTTGTTCGATTTTGAAGATAGCAGACGAATTATCAACAGTTGAGTAAGTCTTCCTGGCTGCATCCCAGATAGCCTTGGCAGTCGGGTGAAGGATATAGTTCTCCCCGATATTTGGCTTCATAAAATTGATCAGCCAGGTCTTGACTAGGTTATCATGCTCATCCCAGGTTTGGAACTGAGGATCAGTGCTTTCTGGTGCTTTGATTGCGCCAGTCAAGTACCCTCCTTTTCCTCTTCCTTTGATGTGCATCTTAACTGTCTTAGACCATTTGAGATAATTCTTTCTTTCGAGTTTGTGCGTAGTCAAGAATCCTGAGTAATCTGTGTTCATCACTGGTGTCATTGTGCTCTGGTTATTTCCCGTAGCAGCAGCTCCTGTGCTCACAGATATGGTTTCTTCACTCGTCATGGCTTCAATCGGAAGTAGCGACAGCGGAAGACGTTAGGGTTTTAGGGTGGCGGAAGTCTTTAGGGTTTAAGATACAGAGAAGGCTCTGATACCATGTAGATTTGAGAGAATAATGATCTAGTCTTATTATTAAAAGGCCCGTAGGCAATAGGGGTTATATACACAAGTCTCCATATAAGACTTACCTATTCTAGGAATCCTATTAGGAGATAATTACCTAATAATACATAATACAACTAATAGAGGATGTATACTAGGTTACTTAGCTAATCTGTAGGATTCTCTACAATGTTGTAAATAATTATTAAACGCTCATGCATAATGTAGGAATGAAAAGGGGAACACAATAACATTAACCTCCTGGCCAACAAAAAGGGAAGAGGGAAAAACGGGTGCAAATAGGAAAACCAGTTCCTCGCTGCGATGCAACAAGATTGCTTGAGAGAGTCAAACTTACTGTCTCTGTCGCAAAAAGTGCCTTCACAAGGCCTTCCTGAAAAAGAAGCTCAACCAGTTCCTTGATGACAGGAAGAAGGCCAGAATGATGAACAGCAATACCACGCTGAAGTAGTGGCAGCATCAATTCAATAGCTGGCAAACTCCTATCTTCTTCATTCAAGCATTGTATTGCATTATTGAAGACTTCGTCTACCACAACCTTCTCCTCTTGTGTATTAAAATCAAGCTTAGACATTGACATTGCATGCTGTTCACATTCTCTTCTACTAAAGCTGAAAACTATAACAGGTTGAAACTTCCGCTCCATAATCATCTGAAAAAAGATTCATTTACCCAAGGGTTCGGAGACAAGTACCAATCTTGGAATTAAGCCAAAAAAATTCACAGCTAAATACAGGCGATTGAGTTCCATGAAAGCTCCATGGCACATTCTCAGCCACCATAGTAAATGAAACTAAAACGATAATATAAACTGCAAACTGCAAAAGATGTGAAAATAGGGCAAGCAGAATGCATGTATGATATTCCACAGCAGTGAAGTGAGAATAGGTTCATTTATGAGGGTATTGACCTGAGATCATATGGCATCAACAATTCTCATTTATGCATAACTGGAGAGAAGTTTGGAACCAGAGATAGAATACAACCATTCAATTTACTTTCCTTCAGTAGAAAACCATTCTTTCTTCTAACATTCATACGTCTAGTCCTGACTACTTTCATCTCATTTAGCTGATGCAGAACATATAAAAAATATCACCGGAAACCTCTTTGTTTTAACCAGAGAGTGAGTTAAGGTAATATACCATCTAAACATATAATTCAAGCCATCTTGCATTCAGGCTACAAGTTGTAACCAGAAATTAAGTCCTCATAACTTAACTGCATTCTTACGAGATTGGTGGTCAAGGTGACATCAGGAAATAAAAACAGAAAAATGCACATGAAGCCTCAATTTCACTAAAAATTCTAGAGTAACAAAACACTACAAGCATAACACTATTGAAGTAAAACCGAAGGACAAAAATGACAATACGGAGAAAAGAGCTTAGCGGCAGACCTTAACAATTTTGAAAATGTCCGACCCTCCAGAGGCCTTTCCAGATTTTGCAATTCTACCACTTGCTTTACCATTAGTACTCTTGTTCCCATCACCAATTTTCTGTTTTGAAAACGTGTCTTGCAGCTTCATGAAATTATCTTCTCTGAATTGTTCATTCTCATCAACAACAAGGTATAGGCCGGAACCACCCATGGGGAAAACATAATGCTGCAAAGGAGTTGGCCGAAAATCAGTATACACAACATGACAAGGCTGCTTGTGCACATTGCAAATCCACTCCGCAAACTCTGTGGCATTCGACATTGTGGCAGAAAGGAAAACCATTTTAATCTCTGGTGGCAAAAATATGATACTCTCCTCCCAAACAACCCCTCTTTCACGATCCTTCATATAATGGATCTCATCAAAAATAACCCATGCAACCTCCTTCAAAATTTGTGAACCGCGGTAAAGCATTCCCCTAAGAATCTCTGTTGTCATCACCAGACAACTAGCATTGGGAGACAGCGTGACATCACCCGTCATCAATCCAACATCTTGAAACTCATGCTGGAGCTCCCTATACTTTTGGTTACTCAAAGCTTTCAGTGGAGAAGTATATATAACCCTCTGCTTATCTCTGAAGCCCATAGCAATTGCATACTCAGCCACTGCAGTTTTCCCAGCAGAAGTATGTGCAGAAACAAGAACAGACTCTTTTCGTTCCAAACAGGCAATTGATACCTTCTGAAAAGGATCAAGTTCAAATTTGTATGCTTTAGCCATCTCACCAGTGTACACAGGATTAGAAAGAGACCCGTATTCAGTTCCATCTTTAAGCGAAGTATAATCACTGGGCACTGCAACCTCATGCACGCAAGTGCGCGTAGCATTTTGGCGCTTCGGTGCAGATTCCTGCCGATGTGTATCCACCATTTCGCCCTCCTCCGGCGTCTTCCGCTTTCTAGGTGAGGCTACTGATTGCTCCTCCATAATGCAGGACTGTAAAGAAGCTTGTTTTGGCACTATCGAGTTTTTCCCCAAATTAGATGAAAATATATTGGAGATACAGCTTCAACTAATTCCAACTCCTTCTTTCACCCCTCCTAACTGCTTGAACCAAGAAACGAAAGCAACGGACAGTGTCAACAATGAGAAAGGAAATAAGTAGCAGGAGAAGTTTGTCTCGGTCGGAGGAGACCAACGGGCAACGGCAACGAGAATCTACAGAGCAAAGCTTCCAAATTAGGATTTCATGCCCTAGCTTAACTATGGAGACGCGCTCGATTTCTTTTCCATTCTTTTTCGCTAGTGACAGGCCCAGCCCGGCCCAGTTTCTGTTTCAATAAAAATATCAGCCCAGTTTCATTCGGATCAAGGAAACCAAACAGGCTATCGGCTAATAGATAGTGTTTGGATAATTGTATTTGTATTTGAAATTTCAATTGCATGTATTTTAATTTTATGTCTTTCAAATACATAAATTTAAAATATTTTTTAAATTGAAATTATATGTTTGGATGTTAAATTATTTAATGTATATTTCAAATAAAATAAATATATATTTTTTATCAAACAATACACAATTATATAAAATAGCAAAATAGAAAGCTTTCACAGCAGGCCGGTGGCGAAGCCGGCAGATGCCTACGACGGAAGGGCCGATGAATGATGGAAAATATTTCGGCGGATGGCGGTATAAGTGCCGACGGATAGCGGTGGAAGTGGCCGGAGGATGAAGGTGACTCCAGATGGCGGAGTTACCGACGGATAGCAAAAATGGCTGGCGACCGTGGCTGACGATCGATGGTAGCTGATGAGACTCAGTTTTTCGTGTTCATTACCCTCATTTAAGTGATATTCCATGCATAATTATATTGCTTTAGGTAGACGTTGAGGATGTTTTATGCATTTATACGTTTATCTCGATTTAGTGTCTCGAATCCGGTCGGGGTCCATTTGATGTCGTTTTGGAGTGTTTTTTATAGATTTCAGGTACATGACGACATCAAGGCATTAATCGGAGTGATATGACATGCATGGATGATCTAAAACAAGCAATTTGAAGCATTTCTACGTCTTTAAGGAGTGTGGATCTCGACTTGATCGGAAAACATCACAGTTTTGTATTTTGGACATATCTCTTAGCTCATAAGTCTGATTGATGCAAGGTCGGTAGCGTTGGAAAGCTCGTTCAATTTTC
Source organism: Linum usitatissimum (assembly GCA_030674075.2). Lineage (NCBI taxonomy): Eukaryota > Viridiplantae > Streptophyta > Magnoliopsida > Malpighiales > Linaceae > Linum > Linum usitatissimum. The sequence goes on from JAUJYP020001182.1 coordinate 1,462,947, forward strand.
TACAACTTTAGTTCTGGAAGTTTGTCACAGTTTGCCCTAAAACTGTGACACTATGCGCCTAAATTTATGCGCATTGTGTGACGGTTTGGGCGTATGGATTCTCCAGAAGTTCGTCACACTATGCGCCTAAAACTATCACACTATACACCTAAAACATACCATTTAAGGCGCATAGTGTGACGGTCAACAACAACAAGGATTGATGCTCCTATTGAAAGGCCTCCACCCCCAATTCGAAGACGGACTTTCCCGGACGAAATTAAGAGCAAAATAGAGAGATTTGAGAGCATCTAGAAGACGACTTTAAGGAGGTCAGATCGGATAAGTAATCAGGAAGGCGAATCAAGTTCTTCGGAAAGATCGGTGAAATTAGGTTTTTTGAAATTTTTCTTGTAATCCTAATTTCGATGTGTTCTTCTTGTGAGTTTGATTTGTTCTCTTTGATTATGAGTAGCTAAACTTCTCTTGTTTAGATTAGATGAACCCTAGGTATATCCTTATAAAAGAATAATTTGATTACCTTTGACGATATATACGAGTTGGATGAATATCAGTTTATGTTTGATTTTGATTTCGTTTATGTTCTTGCTTTGCCATCTTGAATAGAACCTTGTTAGATTTGTCTTCGTCTCGAAAGAGGTCGCATATCTAGAACACCTAAATTCACCAACTAGGTTAGGCGTTAACCCTCATTCGGGTGTGAATAAACTAGTCCGTCGTGTGAGCAATTCTCATTTGTTGTCGCCTAGCGGATTTCAAATCTTTGCTCGAAAGAGCGGACTTGAAATCTTGCGATCTTTACTTTAAGAAGTTTCATCCTCGATTGTTAAAACCATATTCATGCAGTCTTGCAATCTTTACTTTAACGCAGCTTTTATTTTCTTTTGATTGATCGATTGGTTCTCGTGGCACCTAAACCACATTACTTGATATTTCGATCAGTACTAATTACAACTCTGAGTAAGATCTTAAAGAGACCCTTAGGAATATTTGACTCCGTTTGTCAGTAGTTGTGACTCCAAGCGACAGTTCCTAACGAAAAGTGTCTAAAGATGGGGTCGGCAACCGACGACAGAGGTTGTCGACCAATGATGGCTGATGATGGTGGTCGGCTACCGGCAACGGAGGTTGCCGGCGGACGTGGTTGGCGACCGGTGAGGAAGGTTTTTGGCAGATGGCCGCTATAGAGGTGGTTGGGGATGGTCGTCGTCCGTCGACTGGCAGCTACCGACAGCTGGCAAGTGTCAAGGTCATGGCCGAAAAAGTCACCTGCAAATTTTTCGATCACCTGAAAAAGCGTCAGTAAATTTTCTTTAACCGGAAAAATCTTCGAAAAAGCGCTAGCAAATTTTTCGATGACCGAAAAAAGTCGCCGGATAATTTTTTGACCAGTAGCAAAGCGCCGACAAAGTTTTCTATAAACGAAAAAATCTCCGGAAATAGCCATCGGCAATTTTTTCGATGAATGGAAATATCTCCAAAAAAGTGTTGGCAATTGTTTCGATGACCGGAAAAAATCGCCGGTAAATTTTTTGGTTGATAAATATTTTCGAAGCTCCTGGTCTAATTTCCAATGTTACGCTTAGGACAAGTATCGCTCGTAGATTGTGGATTTCAAATCAGTCCAATTTTATTTATATTTGTAATTATAAAAGAATTGGAGTCAAATGGAAGATTGTATTTGATTTGAAATCAAATGGAAGATTGTATTTGATTTAAAATCAAATGCAAATTCGAAATATAAATACACCTATCCAAAATACAAAATATTTTGACATGCAAAATCCAATTTGAAAAAGTTTTGTAAAAATTATAATCACTATTTTATATCCATATATCTTTTTTTCTTCAAAATAAGCTCATCTCATTAATATTAAAACAATCCACAAAATAAAATTTGCCACATAAGTTTCTCTCAAATTTCCACATCATGACTTATGTTTTCAATCAAAAATATAATATCTTTCCTATTAAATGATCTCATATTAATTTTATTTCTGTAATTAAATCAATATTTAAAATTTATATACATAATCCAATATAGATATGATATGATATTATATATAACATGATTTTTGAAATAAATAATAATTTCATGTTAAATTAAATATAAAATATCATTATTCCATAATTTAAAAAAAAACAAAAATAATAGTAATATGAAGTCGTCGAGTTGCTTTGGGAAAAAAGCTCTCAATGAGAGTCAAACTCTAGCCGCTGTAGCAGTCTCCAGTTTCTTCAGTCTTCTTCATCTTTTCAATTTCATCTTAGATTCTTGTTGCAGTGTTACCTAGTTGCTCTCTCTCGGAGGAAAAGTTGCACTCTCGCGGAGAGTTCCCCATCTGGAAACCCTAGCCGCAATTGCCAAAATCATCGTCATCATGATTCTGCCACAACCTATCACGTTTGCCAAGAAACATCGCATATTCTATCTTACAACTTCCGACCCAAAGGAGACGGAAGTTGAAGGCAGGTTCTCGAAATCACCTAGGAAACTTGGCCAAGCCTCCACCTCTTCATCTGCAACCGGTCTACCCATGGGGACCGTTCATTCACACTATGCGCTGTCAAGAACGGCTGAGGTCCTAGCTTCTCTTGCCTGCTCTCAATAAGGATGGGATACATCCATGTTTGCTAGAGTTTTCTCATGCTTTATTTGCGGATTGTTTTTTGGTTTTTGTTTTTTCTCTTTCGTAGGCTTATATTTGTTTTTTTTATGTTAGGTGATTCCCACTTGAAATGTCTGTAATTGGAGAGAAAAGATTGAGGTTTTTGCATTTGCAAAGACCCACGATCCATGTTAGTCTCGTTGGTGAGGACTGCACCTCCGATGTGGACATCATGTGCGTTCCATGGCGGTTTTGCCTATTTTCAGAAATATGATGATAATTGCTTTGTTGAAAAAAAGAAGCAAAAAAAATTAGGCCTAATGTGGAATATAATTTTGCTATGATGTTTGTGTGATTTCGTAATATTCACTACGAAATTTTTCATTAATAAATCATTTCTTTTTTTTTGGAAATAATGATTACTAATATATTCTTCTATTACAAAAAATGACAATACAGTTTTGCACAAAATCAAAGATATAATTTAAAGTGCAAATATATAAGATTGATAATTAAAACCTTTGACAATACTTTTTATATTGAAAATATTACATTTTGAAATGAGCTATTCGTGGTTGCTTATTGTAAGAATGATGAGCTAATTTCATTATGTGGTACTTAACCTTATCAAATAGGCGGTTGTGTAGGTCACAGATCAGGTAAGTTAGGTTGCAGATTCATCGAGTCGTAGATTTTTTGGGTTATGGGTTGTTGGGTCACATGATCATTGGGTTGTAGGTTGATCGGGTTGCGGGGTCCATACGAGATCAAGGTTTATTGGGTGTGGGTCTATTGCGTCTCGGACTGGGCGGGCCACCGAATTGACATGGATTGCACATCATGTAACAATATATCTACCAAATATTTTATATATGTAGGACTAACAATTAAAACATTATAAAATGCTTCTTTCAACTCAAATTAACTATTGGCTTAAACCTATCAAATGGGTGTCTTTGCCCGAATCACGAGTCAAGTTAGCCGGGTTGCAAATTCGTTGACTCTCGGATTTGTCGGGTCATTGGTTCATTAGGTGGTAGATTTCTTAAGTTGTTAGTTTATCATATTGCACTTCCACCAAATCTCGAATTTGTCGTGCCACAGGTTGACCATCGTGTCATAATGAAATTTATCAGCAAGGATACGATTATTAATTTAAAATCAACCATAGAAAATAAATATAGGCATGTGAAAAAGATAAAGATGAATATCACCTTAAATTTGGATAATCTAACCGTTAGAGTTTTTAGCTAAAAAGCAGTATAAATTATTTGGCTAATCGACCAGACATAGAGCTAGTAACAAATAGAGTTAACAAACTCATTACACTAATCGAGAAGCGTTATTTGCCCACAATGGTTAATGCACAAAACGAGATCGATGAGCAAACTCGTGAGCAGATTTCTCTTCATCTAGCGAACCTTGTAAAACGGTTTAAACGTACATCCAACGGTTTAATGAACAGACTTCTTTCCAAATAGAGTTGAAAGCAATTCACATCACTGCTGGAAAGAGTTGCAGAAATTGAGTGTTATGAAGAGCCTTTGCAAGGGATGTCTTAACTGGCCTTCGAGAAGGTTGTGATGAACTCGAATGAGATGATTTAGTTATCGTTGGAGGTAGGTGATGGATAGATGGAAAAGGATAGATATGATTAGAATTTTTTATTGAGAACTCCTAACTCCATAAGACTTGATCTTTGTATCAAGTTTCAAATCAACTCTCTTTCTTCTTATTCCCTTGGCCTTTAAATAGACTTACATGAACGTAAAAACTCAGCAACAAATAAAAACACATTAATTCTAATTAAAGAGAAAATATCACAGATTATTTTGATTGATCTTTATCTTGAATGAGGACGTATTTTGCTCCACAAGTGGTGCAACTACTTACCTTTAATGTATGCAGTTCGGTTGATATTGTTGTTCGGTAAGTGATGATGCTAGAGTGGTGAGCAATGGTAGTGGTCAACCATATCCTCGAGTGTCGGAAGGGAAGAGCCTCGGCTGGCTTCCTCAATCCACGTCTACGTTCTCCCGTGCCTTGTGAAAGTGAGGCGGTGGATCCAAAAATTACAAATTATATCACCAAGTTCTTCCAACCAAACGAATCCCAAGATAATATTAAAACTTGGTAAGGGAAGGACAAGGAGATCAACGGGAAAAGTCATACTATTTTTGTGAAGGGAGACTCCTTCACAGACACCTTGAATTGGAACCCTTTCCCCATTACCTACTGCAACCAATGAATTAGGTGGGTACGGTGCAATTGTCAGCCCAAGAGCAAGAGCGGTGTGAATGTTGATGAAGTTGTGAGTGCTGCCCGAATCAATCGTTGCAAGCACCTTGCCTGCAGCTAAGTCGAATTGGACTTCAAAGGGTATTCAGATGACCAGGACCTGTGATAGCACTAATAGTAAAAGTAGGTGTTGTAGGTCCATTCGAGCTTTCGCCAGCTTCTTCGTCGCCCTCGATCCATAACAAAATAATCGTTTTCATGAATGTCCAGGAAAATATGTTTCATCGCAATTATAACAAAGTCTTTTGGTGCGCGTTATGCCGCTTCTTCCCTCGTCAACCTTTTGAGTGGTGCAACATCCGTGTGGCTGGTCGGAGCACGAGTTGGTGGAGGAGGCTGAGTTGGTGGAAAAGGAGTGATGTTGGTTTGTGTTATAGGAACCTGAGATGGTGGAACTTGCGGAGGAGACAAGAGCTAAATTTTTCTTGTAAATCTCCGAGCGATGCTGACGGCCATGGTAAGGTTCAATGGCTGCTGAAATTCCACATCTAGACGCCACGCTTCATCAAGGCCGGATGTGAAGATTGTGACTTGATACTTAGTGCTCAAAGGCGGAACACGAGTAAGGCGCCTTTGAAATTCAGAAATGTATTCCTCAATATGGTCGAGCCTGTTATTTAAGGTTAGTCAAGTCACCCAAAGGATTGGCACCACCAGCCGGGCCAAATCGGTGAGTGCAGAAATTGCGAAAATGATCCCATGATTGATGAGGTTGATCTTGACGCAAGTGGTGATACCAAAGTTGAGCTTCACCTGTCAAATAGAATGCAGCAGTGGTCACGCGAGTGGCGGGCGGCACATTTTGATTCATGAAGTATAGCTCACAGCGATACAACTAGCTAAGCGGATCCTCCGTGCCCGAGAAATGAGGAAATTCGAATCGTGGCCCTTGTGCATACGAATTAGAGCTAGTATAACGATGTGGCGGCTCACCGTCAGACGAGGTGTCTTCGATATGCAGAGATTTGTTTCTGCCGGCAAGAAGTTGTTCCGTCATCTTTTCGAGACGAGTAATGGAGTCTTTCAAGGTGGCAACTTCTTCTTTGGAAGCAAATGAATCGCCCATGACGCCGACAACATAACCAATGTTATGAAGAGCCGTTGCGAGGGATCTCGTCACGGGCCTTCGAGAAGGTTGTGATGAACTCGAATGGGATGATTTAACTATGGTTGGAGGTGGGTAATGAATAGATGGAAAAGGATAGATATGATTAGAGTTTTTTATTGAGAACTCCTAACTCCCTAAGACTTGATCTTTATATCAAATTTCAAATCAACTTTCATAGCTTTCTTCTTATTTCCTTAGCCTTTAAATAAACTTACATGAAACATAAAAACCCAACAACAAATAAAAACACATTAATTCTAATTGAAGAGAAAATATCACAGATTACTTTAATTGATCTTTATCTTGAATGAGGACGTATTTTGCTCCACAAGTAGTGCAACTACTTTCTTTTAATGCATGATTTTCATATCATTGAGAAGAACAGGAAACAGAAAACTGCACATTTATACACTCTAGACAAACTGCACAATTTCTCTTTCTACAATGAAGAAATAAGGTTTCTCATGAACATGGTACTACCAGCCATCCACCCCCACAAACTTGGATTCTTCTCTGACTGGCTCCCACTGTAGAAACAAAAACAAAAACAGATCTAGCATTTCCTTTAGGCTTGAGCTTGGCTCTAGCTGGCGCTGTCAGCTGAAACACCCAGTCGACATGTATCGTGTCATCAGCGTGTAAATACTAAACAAGGAAACCCAGCAAGGCAGTAAATATGAACAATATAATTTCCTTACAAAGGGCATTGGTTAGCCCTTTTGATAAAAACACAACGCCTATAATAGTACTAGTTCTACCAATGTTCATGCATTGCCATTATCTGAGCTGCTACAAGCTTGCTTTGGAAGCACAGAGTTGCCAAAATCTCCATCCAAACTCATCTGCTGCACTTCTTGGGGCGACAGTATCTTGATGCACCGCACGCAGTTCACAAATTCTCTGCAATTTCCCCACCACCACAAAATCAACAAAGTTATGAGCATGCTTACACTTTCATGATATTGTAATAACTGTAGGAGTTGAAAAGGTACTTACTCCCAAGGATCATCCCCTACTAGCAACACATCATTCTCATGATCGACATAAACAAGTTTCCAGCCTACTCTCCCTCGATCTTCCAGCTGACCCTCTATGCCAAACCGACGAGCTAGATCTTGCTTAAGCTCGTCATAACCTGAATAACGGGTTATATCAATCGACCTCCCCACAGCTCCACGTTTATACACCTTCACAATTTGAAAATGGACACTCTTAGCACAGTAAGCATTAAAAAGAAAGCAGCCAAGTGCTCTCAAATAACAAACCTTAGTATAAGTCCTCATTCGCTGAAACTGCGGTTGAGCGCCCCAGGAGCTTCTGTTCAAGAAGCTGCTATCATTAATTGAGTCAATGGAGTTGAAAGCCATATCGGGAACTCCAAATGACTGAGACACAATCGATGACGAGAGTTCTTGCTGAGGCTCTTTCGAGTTTGAATTGGCACAGTTAGCAAGCATCTCCCCGGAAGGAAGGTTGTTTGAGAAATCTTTCCCCAGTACTCCTACCATGGACTTCGTCAACAAATCATCAGAATGCATGTGTATCCCCAATTGGTTTTGGCCGTCAATACCGGTTCCATATACACCATTACTCCTGGGATCCGCTTGGAGTTCTTCATCTTGGCTAGTTTCTCCTCTCATCAGTATAGGTTGCGAATTATACGATACGTTGTTATTTTGCTGCAACTGTACATCATTCTGGGAAAGACATACTGATGTAGAAGATGAAGTGTCCAAATAATCAGTTTGGGCAGTTGGTCCTTTCACACCAAAAAATCCCTGGTTTTGATTCTTGGAGATGTTAAGGGATGGCTTAACATCCGATTTCTGTTGCATGTTTTTAAACATGCCCCCAGCATAGGGCATTGTGTCCAGTGCACCAGGACTCAAGAGTGTGCCAGTAGATGGATAAATGTCATTCATCATTGGTTGAATCAGATTCGAGCAGTTGTTTGTTGAAGGTGAAGTAGAGCAAGATGGCACTTCGTCAGTCACTGCTCTTGCATTCAACATGCCTGTTGAAAGCTGATTACTTGTTGAGCAAGGAGGTACTCTGATATGCCTGGGGATTTCTGGTAGTAAACTAGCTTGTTGGTGTTGAAGTTTCTGACTTTGTTGTGGCAGATGAGAAAATCTGACATCAACTTGGTGGTTGTTGCCCTTGGCAATCTGTTGCTGAACGATATTCGACTGTGGGAGTGAGGAGGTCACTGTTTGAGGCATTTGGTTGGGTGTCACGGACCTGGAGAAGCTTTGCGATGCATCTAATTGTTGCCTTTGTGGATCTTGTAGGTGAGGAAGTTGCCCCCCGGCCTGCTGAGCTAACAGTGACTGCTGCTGCTGCTGCTGAAGCTTCTGCAACAGCTGAATTTGAAGCTGATTATCCGATCCTTGAAAATGCTGATTAAGTTGATCTGGTATCTGGGTTGGCACGAAGTTTTGCATTTCACTATGCTGCTGCTGTAGGCTAGGAGAAAGGTTTCTAACAAACTGATTACTTTGATTAGGTTGCTGATGCTGTACAATGCTACTGGCTTGAACTTGACTTGTAGATGGAGTTTGGTTCATCAAATTTTGTCTTGGCTGTTGAACAACATCAGGCACTTGGACGACTGATGCCATTGGGTTCATCAAGGACGGCATTTTGATGAACTGATCAAGCTGTGGAGCTTGCTGAGGTAGCCGTGGAGCAGTCAACTGAAAGTTGTTTTGTTGAAGAACTTGAGGTGCTGACAAGCCGCCTAGCTGGCGGGAAATGTCAGCTGTACCAGCGAGATTTGGAAGACCAGATCCTGGCAAAGATTGCATGTAAGTTTGCTGCACTGTGTTAGCCAGTGATGAGGTTTGTTGCATGTTCATCCATTGAACTAAGCTTAATCCAGGGAGGCTCCCAGGATCCTTCAAGATATCATCGCCAAGCCACGGCATACTCCTCTTTAACATTCCATCTAAATCAGAAGAGTCATCATCTGCATTTAAGACCAACAACTTTCAGAAAATTAACAGCAATGAGAACCTACAGCTGTCAGAAAATTATAAGGTGTTTGTCATTCATGCTAATATATTCAGGGAAGTCTTTTTTTTTTGGAAATAATACGTTCAGGATTTTCAATCGTCACTTAAGTACGTTTGTAACAAACCACATGGGGTGTTGATGGGAATCATTGAAGGTCAAACTTTGGGCTCAGACAAGACAAAAAGACTGAATCTTGACATCAAAGCTTTCCAATAGAATTATTATTATATTATATTCTACTAATCCCAGCATCTATCACTGCTAGTAAAAATTCTTTTTTATCACTATCAGCAATTTTTCCAAAAGAAAATTCTACTTCCAAGTTCCAAGTACAGAAGAGCTTCTTTTATACCTGGCATTCCTGGTTGTCTTGGACGCTTAGATATAAAGAAAGGAGGGGGGCATATGAAAAATGGAGCAGTCACTGGTTCAATCTCCCAAACCGAAACACGATTCCGCCTTTCCTCTACAGTTGATTCGTCCCATCCAACCTACAAAATTGCAACAGGATGAAAAATGGTTTATTATCATCCTTGTCCAAAATTGATCTCCGGAAAGGCCAAAGGACAGAACTAACACCTGTAAGTTACGCCATTGTGAACCCTTCCATCTCACAGGATCAAGATCAGTAATCCCAGTAATCGTACCCATATACCTTCTTGTTCCTGACTCCTCAGTCTCAAACATCATCCGGAAGCGCATACCGAGTGATACTTGGTTGCTGTAGACAGCTTTGTAGTATTTGGCTAATGGAACAACAAATTCTGACGGGCTAGCCCTGCATAAACAGTGGCATATGTAAGTTATCACAAGCAAACTACCTGATTTGCATCATTCAGGATGAAAATTTGCAATCACCAACCTTGGGTTGAAGAACACAGTAAAGGGGCTATTGTTAGCTGCGGCATGTGCTGCAGCAGCAAGGATGCCTATGTGCATGCTATCACTTGATAAAACTGATGAAGACAAATTGGTAGGCTGCCGATTAGCCCGTCTGATGCCCAAGAGAAGCTGCTGCTTCTCATCTCTGCTCAAAATATTGGTCAGGGAGTTGGTAAAAGAGGAAGATTCACTCTAAAAGTTGTATTTAGATGCATGTGCTATTTTAGAGCAAAATGTTGCGTTATTTGAGAAAGTGGTATTTATAAGGTGCAAAGGGCTTGTGGCTTGAGAATTGTCTTGTATGGTATTTGATATCGGAAATATTGGTATTTCAAATATCTAGGCGTGGGGAGTGAAATAACTAAAAAATGAGTTTTCAAATACCACATTCCAAAATGCCACTGATTTTGTTTTGACATGCCACTGATTTTGTTTTGATTGTCAAATGAGTTATTTTGATGAGGTATTAGAAATAACAACTCAGAAAGTGAGTTATTTGAAATACCACAGTCCGAAATATCAGAGATTTTGTGTTGGATGCCAAACAAGTTATTTTGACTCAAATAACTCAGGACGAGTTATTTCGGTCAAAGTACCTCATCCAAACGACCCGATAATGTATTTAATCAAGTATGAACACAACATTACCTAATGAACAAGACTGAGTCGCCTGCAATAAGCCTTTTCCCACTTACAAAAAGGCTCCAGCCTGTTGTGAGTAAGTGACGCTTTGGCTGTCCTGTTTATAGGAATTGGAGAATATTTATAGGAACTGGAGAATATGGATAAGAAGTTAAGCACATGCTAAGAAAAATTCGGTGAGGAATGACTTCTGAGGACAGATTGTAACATTTTCCACATACCACGGTAGATATGTCTGAAAGTCCAAACATTATCATGTAGATCCCTGGCAACAAGTTCTTGAGCAGGCGGTTGCATGGAGAAATCCTACGATGACTGGAGACATGAGATTTTTCCATTTACAAAAGCAAGTAGTTTCAAACAAGGGTTAGAGGCATACAAGGGGAGGGAAAATCTTCTCAGCTGCTCGACGAGGAACAGAAAAGCCTCCATGAGTGCTAGTGTCACTTGCTGTTAATGTTTTGCAGAAGAACTCTGGCTGTGGCTTACTTGACCTAAATGTGAGGTCTGATCTCAGTAATGCTTCCTTGTCATACTGCACATAGATTGCTCATATATTTAGTTGAAGTTAGCAGCTGAACAGATATCAAGCAATGTCTTGCTTGTTCAAGAGGTATAAAAACCATTGCCATCAATCCATTATGATATTTTATTTTTAATTTCAATGATTTACTAAGGAATCTGAAGTGAAAAGCATGTTGAAACAAAGTTCATACAGAAGGGACCGGTTGGAGGGTCATCTGAGCATATACTTCATCTGTTTCCGGGTCAGCCTACAAGAGCAAAGGGAGAAGCAACACAAGGACTTCAATAATCAATACCACCGATCCAAAACTCACTGTTCAGTATAAAACTTACGATCAGGAAGTGAAAATGCCAAGGAAGATAGGGCGTTTTACATGCAAGGTAACATTGTGTAGGAGACATAGTAGCTTGGAAGGAAGGTTGGGATAGTTTGGAATTTGAGCATCCACGTCCTTTTTCATAGATGCCGCAACCTGAAGCACATGATGTTGAAAGTGAGCAAGGACGCAACTGATAAACCATTAGCCAAAGAAACGAAACCCGTAAAGTAAATACAAAGCAACCGCCAATGTTGGCTGCATAGCTGACCGTTGGTTTAGCAATTTCCTCAGCATTTCGCACATATTCCAAAGCTTAAAATTTTCCACTAGCATTATATGAGCAAACATGTCGCATCTCAAACCTTAGAGGCTACAACATAACATGGGTTTCTAACCAGGTCTGATTCTCTGAACGGACCATTTATTTTTTGGGCTGTCAACCTATGGTAAAGTTTGGTATCTAGAATCATGTTTCTTACGATAATTGAATGGAGAATAATTGAAAAAAGTTGAGTTGAGGTTTGAAGAGGTTATGTGAGGGAGGTTGAATAGAATGGATATAAGAGGTTTCAGGTAGAATTGTATTTCCCAACCTACCCAAATGGAAATTTATATCCTTTAATTCAAAATTCATCTTACAAGTCCTCTCAACCTCAACTCAACTTCCTTTTACTGGTTGCATTCAACTTTCCTAGAAAACATGATTCTAGGACTAGATTTGGCAACACAAATCAAAATTCCTAAGAAAGTTGAGTTAAGATAATGTAAAATAGTTGAATTTAGATTTTATAAAAATAAAGTTAAATCAAGGGATATAAAAGATTCATAGGAAAGTTTATTGTCCATTTGAGTTGATTGGGAAACACAATTCCACTTGGAATCCTAATATCCCTTCATCCAAATTTCCTTCCACAACCCCTTTCTATTCCAAGTCAACCTTTTTACACTATACTCTCAACTCAACTTGCATAGGAATCATAATTCGTATAGCCAAACCTAGTCATAGATGTCAAAAACCTTGCCTATATTCTAGGTGAAAAACTTACTATGAACGAAAACCTTTGACTATGGGAACGCAAGAAACCCAAATCTTCCACACACAAAATAAATAAAATGAATTTAGTAATTTGGGGTTGAGATTATTCACCTGTTCACTATGGCCCTGAGGGAAGTAAACCACATGAGTGCCCCCGGCGGGCAAGTTCACCAGTGGTCCGGCACAAGCTTGCCATAGCTCAACGTTTATGGTCTTTTTCTCTGCTGAACCTGCATCGTCATCATCGTCATCATCATCATCATCATCACAAGAACGGTTCACACTAAATCTCAGCCATCCATTCTTCATAACATCTTCCATCTTCCTATTCATTTCCATTTCTTACAATTGGCGAAAAATATCCACTTTTGTTTGGCTCCCAAGAGAGAAATCTTATAAATTGAGGACAAAATAAGAAGCCGGCCAACAACACAATCTGTGCTGTAAGATGGAGACAAAATTCCCCTATTCTGGGAAACTTCGCTAGTTACGCTGTTCGATCCAATTAATGTTACTCCAACTAAATTAAATTTTAAAAATTCAGCTGCATACCACCACACCAAGAAGTCTAATTTGGGGTGTTACAAGTGAGAAACATTGATTAGCCCAATTATTACATAGGAAGTAAAAATAAAAAATTAAAAAGGGAGTACCTTCTTCAGCTGGATTTGCAGTTGTGGGAGATTTCATATCCTTGTTTGACTAGACGGAGAAATCCAGGGGGACCGATTTTGTAGAGTGAAAATGAAGCTGATCCAGTTGGTATATTCACTTCCCAATATACCCTGGCTTTGCGTTGCTTTCCTTTCCTTTCCTTTTCTTCAGGTGATTGAAAAAGCTGCAAGCTTTACTTGAAACCCATGAAGAATTCAGAGAGTTTCCACCTAACCAAGTGGGGAAAAAACAAGGAACACCAGAAAAGGAGGAGGAAATGGAAAAGAAAAGAGGAAGAAATGTTTTTCTGGGAAAATAAAGAGGAGGAGGATGCTTTGAGTTTGTCAAAGAGTCATTTCATTCACCCTCCATTACCCAGACAAAGAGAGAAAAAATGTCTTCCCTTTTCCTCCTTCTCTCACTCTCTCTCTCTCTCTAAAGCTCTTTCCCAATGCCTTCTCTTTCTGTGTCTGTGTTTGCGTGACTGTCATATTCCATTTGGGGGGATGACTTATCGATATTCCATTGTTTGACATCACTTTTCCGTCCAATTTTCATTTCTCTTTTATTATTATTATTTTTGTCGTGATTAAGGCGGAATAGTAATGAACTATTTGAGAATTTATAATACTTCACCTCTATCTGTCCACTCACCACTTAATTAAAACGCACTTGCGGAGCTGGCACTTCTTAACAAAATTTTTTTGAGGGCTTGTCTTTTTCCTAATAATTACCCCATCAATTCGCGAAATATGCCGGTACCGAAGGTTTTTGTGTTGAAGCTCAGTAGAAGTTAATGTGAGGCGTTGGATGATGTTGGTGGAGTTCATCAATCTAAATGTCATTATATTTTAATAAAAATGGGGTAGTTATTTTTCGTGTGAGCAGTTATGCATAGATTTTTAAGCACTTTAAGAAAAGAGAGACAGATGTATAGTGAGATAGTAGATTTAAATAAATGATTTAAATGTGTTTCTCTTACTTTCATTAAATTTAACAATTAAACTCATTTAATTATTTTATTTTAAATTTATTTTTATGTATTTTTACACCTAAATTTTTGTTATTCAAAGACGAATCCAACGAGATCAATCTTGATGATTTTTGAAGTAAAAACTAAATTAATAGTTTTATACTTCTGCTTCATGCGAAAGTTTGTATTTATGTATACGAAAGCTCGTGTTATCCATACGAATGTATTTATGAAGAGTATGAACACATATACGTGTTACTCATATGAAAGCTCGTATGTATTGATGAAATGTACGAACGTATATATAGGAAAGTTCGTGTTAATAATATGAAAATTCGTATTATTCATATGAAATTACTAATGAAACATTTTTTATCAAGTATTACTAATGAAATATACGAACGTATAGATTGTACAATACGAAAGGTGGTGGTATTCATACGAAGTATCCATGAAATGTACAGACATATGAATTTTGCATTTCGTACGAAAGTTCGTGTTATTCATGTTCTGAGTGATTCCTATGTTATTCTTGTTATACTTTTTTGTGTTTTTTTTGTACTTGATTATTTCATATGTTTTGTAGTGATAACATAAACGAACATAAAAATTGTTCATACACAAACATATAAAATTATTGAATTTATCCATTTCATCGATATTGAATATAGTAAAATGACACAATGAATATCATCAAAATTGAAAAATAAAGTCATAAACTCATAAATAAAATATTATAACATTTACATTCATCAAAATAACCCTATACAATTTTTTTGAACACAACACGTCGTCTTTATTAGGTGCTCCTGCAATAAGGGAAAAAGTATTAAAACTTATTAGATATAAAGTCATTAGTTCAAATGAATAATATTTACGTTTGTACGTCTCATCGTTACAAACATATTTGCCACGACATACGTTCGTACTTTCGGGACATAAATAGGCCTATGAAACAAAAGTATAACAACGACCTACGTTCATTCTATTCGGACGTGAACAAAACGTCTGTACTGGTAAGTAATACAAACGTTCATGTTAGACAATGATATAAATGTACTAACACGGCTGCGTTCATCCCCGTAGGATGTGAACACAAAATACTCATAGAATGAATAAATGACACAATGAAAACATTAAAATCCAAAATAACTCGAAGAACAAAAGCTAAAAAGCAAGCTAACCTACCTTTTAAAAGTTTGCACTCTTCTATTATTTTTTCTTGTAAAGATATGTCAAAACGAACCCAAATCAATCATCCATCAAAGAAATCAATAACAAAAAGTAAGTACAACCAAAATTACAAAAACTCGAAGAACATGAAGAATAAAAGCAAAAATTGAGATAACCTACCTTTTCGAGATTTGTTTACATTCTTCTAGTGTTTTTGTGCAAAGATCCATCTTATTAGTGCAAAGATCCATTTTGAAGAACAAAAATCGAATCCCAGTTTTAGCACCCATTTAAAATAATTTGAGAGAAAAAGAAGGGAAGATAGAGAAAGAATGATAAAAGAGATCTTGAAATCTAAAATAATTGAATTAAAAAGAGAATAAATAGAGGTTATGGTACAATACAATTTTTTGCTCTCTCCTCCTCTATAAATGCACACAAATTTTCAAATTATATCTTAAATATCCCTGAATCATAAAACATACATTCATATATTTACCGAATCCGTATTTTCTCCTTATATAATGGATGGTTAGGATAGACTTCAATATCTATCTTTAGTGATATTGAAATCTACTTCAACACATGAATACACTCTCATCAATTCAGCATTTATATAAAAAAATAATAATTAAAAACCTATTGGAAATAGATTTTATAGCACAAACGACAAAATTCCCAATTTAATGTCAACTCAACTGTCAAGATATGGTTATTCATGCGTCTTCCACAAAGGCTCTCTGTCATATATGAATTATTATCTCTAACTCAACTCAATTTTTCAAAATAAATTTTTTAACATTTACAATTCATCATTATTTGCAAAAGTCATCTCTACTCTCTACCATTTCATCATCTTTACTAATTTCTTACTCTCCATTTTTTTATTATTCCTGTCAATATTATTTACAATTTCATGTTTATGTGCAAAAATGTCTCTACTGCCATCTTACCATCATATACAATTTTTCGCTCTCTATTTTCATATCATTTTCATCAATACAATTCTAATATAATTTCAAAAATGGCATCATTAATTAAATAATAAAAAACAAATTAAATAATAAAAAGTCATACAATATGAATATAAGATAATTACAACATAAATAATTTTATAAATATTATATGAGATAATTTCTTCCCAAAACAGACTTTCATAATCTCGTTTGAAAGGGGGGGCAGATTAACCAATTCACGTTCATTATTCACGGAGTCCCCAAAAATAACCCTGTCACATCCATCTAAAGAAAAAAACACTCTTGAAGGATCGACTTCCTCAATTTCCTTCCTAGAGCTACGTGACAGACTTCCTCTCACCCTCCAAACTCGACGTCGACGTCGATCTCCTCTGCCCCTCCAAGCTCGTCGTCGATCTCACACCCCCACCTCCGGGGCTCGTCGATCTACTGGGTTCTTTGTATAGTGATTTTTATCTATGTTGTTATCCAATTTCATCGGATTGTTAAGGTGGAGAAGATAACTATCGCTTGAAGGGAAGGGAAGGGAAGGGAAGGGAAGGGAAGGGTAAACCATCGATGGAAGGGAAGATTTTCATCACTTGAAGGTCATCGTCGATGGACCGACTTCCTCAATCTCCTTCCTAGAGCTCAGCGACAGACTTCCTCTCCCCCTCCAAACTCGTCGTTGATGTCGATTTCCTGCCCCCCCCCCTCCAAGCTCGTCGTCGACCTCCTATCCCCCTCAAACTTGTCGTCGATTTCCTCTCCACCCCGAGCTCACCGTCGATCTCCTACCTCCCCCCTAGGGGGGCTGGTCGATCTATTGGGTTTTATGTTTAGTGATTTTTATCCAATTTCATCTATTTTTTTTAGGGTTTTCTGATTTATGAAGTGGAGAAGATAATCATCGCTTGAAGGGAAGGGAAGAGTAAACCATCGATGAAGGGAAGATTGTCGTCGTCGACGGCAATCAACGTTACGAGAGATTGTGTCGTCTTTGTTTGTTTTTGTCGAGGAAGAAGATGAAGGAAGAAAAGATAACTGCACTGCTAAACATCGCCCTAACTTTCAAAAAAAATCGCCCTAACTTTAAAACTTGAACAGTTAAATTACAAAAATACCTTCAATTTCGTATTAAAAACCTTCGCCGCCGCAAGGTACGCCGGAATCTAGTCTTAGCCGTCCGTTGGACGGCCCGATTCAAAGGCAGCCGCCCAAATCGGACGGCCCGAGTCAAAGCCAGCCGCCCAAATCGGACTTATAGGAATAGCGTAAATTTAGGGAAACTATCAAGTGTCCTAATTGGGGTTTATGGTTTATAGGAATAGCGTAAACGATCCTAAACCCTAAACCCGTTAGTATTTAAGGTTATGGTTTAGGGTAACAATTTTAGGGAATGTGTTCCGTATACAAATTGGGGGTATATGATTTATGATTTTGTAGTAATAACATAAACGATACTAATCGTTTAGGGTTAAGGGTAAAAGGTTTAGGGTTTTAGAGTAATGTTATTAGGGAACGTGTTCAGTGTAGAAACTAGGGTTTAAAATAGAGGGTTTATGGCTTCATGGAACTAAGATTTTAGGAATAACGCAAATGGTACTAATCCTAAATCCTAAATCCTAAACCCTAAACAAGTTAGAATAATGTTGTCAGGGGACGTGTTCAGTATACAAATTATGGTTTAAGGTCTATTGTTTATGGTTTAAAGTATAGCGTAAACAGTATTAACTTGAAAAGCCTAAACCCTAAACCTACTAGTGTTTAGGGTTTAGGGTTTTATGATTCAATGTTTAGGGTAGGATTTATGGTTTATGAGAACTTATTGTATGACTCATATCTACATTCACTTAATTGTCCAGATTGTAACCTAGAATAATTGAAGACAATCTTTTTTATATTCATATGGTGAAATACTAATTTTAATATAACTAGGCATAATGGGTATTTAACATAAGCAAATAAAATTATAATAAATTAATTACATAAAAATAACATATAAAACTAATGTAAACAAAAAAAAACTAATTGTAATGTAACTAATAATGGATATTTAACATAATTAAATATAATTATAATCAAATTAATCATCTAACAATTACATATAAAACTAATCTAACAAAATTAATTGTAATCTAACTACTAGTAATTAGTATTTAATATATAATTATGATAAATTATTTAAGTAAATCACATAACAATTACATATAAAACCAATCTACAAAAACTACTTGTTATAAAATCAGACAAATTAATCTAATTAATCATTTTGTTATTTCATATAGAACTACTAAAGAAAAAAATAATTGTTATGTAACACACGTAATGAAATGTAATTATAAACACTTAATTCAATTAATCATATCACTATTACGATAAAATTATTTAAAATTGAATTAGTAGGATATAATTGCAAAATATATAATCATTACGAACTTAGATAATTAATTTTAACAATTTAACACAAAGAATAGAAAAAAAGTATACAAAATTATAATTAATTATATCGTTATCACCATAAAATATGACTAATATTATGTAATCATAAAACATAAATTTATTATAATTAAGCATATCATAGATAAAACTACTCACGAAAAAAGTAGTTGTTATGTAACATACATAATGAACTATAATTATAATCCATTAATTCATTAAACATATCATTATTAAGATAATAATTATTTAAAATTAAATTATTAACATCCATAAATACAGAAAAAACAATAAAATTAGAATTTATTATTTCATTATCACAATATAATTTTAAAACATATAAATATTATTATGTAACTATAAAATATTTAATTTTTACATTATTTAGATAAAAAATCGATTTCATTGACCGAGACGCCCAAATCAGACGGCCGATTAAGAAACCAGCCGCCCAAACCGGACGGACAGCTAAGAAACAAGCGGTCCGATTTGGGCAGCTGGTTTCTTAACCGGCCGTCCGGTTTGGGCGGCTGGTTTGCTAACCGATCGTTCGGTTTGGGCGGAACATCCATAATTACGAAAAAAATTCAATAAAATTAGAATTAATCATATTATTATCACAATATAATTTTTAAAAATGTAAATTTTATTATGTAATCATAAAATATTTAATTTCTACAATATTTAGACAAAAAAAATCAATTTAAATTATCTAGCCGCCCAAACCAGACGGCTGGTTAAGAAACCAGCCGCCCAAATCGGACGGCTTGTTCCTTAACCGGCCGTCCGGTTTGGGCGGCTTGTGAAAACCAGCCGTCCGATTTGGACGGCTGATTAATTTTTTAAGAAAAAAATTCACTAAAATTACAATTAATTATATCATTATCAGAATATAATTTTAAAAAATATAAATATTATTATGTACTTATAAAATATTTAATTTATATAATATTTTGACATAAAAATCGGTTAAATTGACCGGCCGTCCGGTTTGGGCGGCTGGGTCATTTTTTCCGATTTTTTTTATACTCACCTTCACCGTATGACGAATACGAAGAATCCGCGAAATTCTATCACAGCGGTGTCCTGCGAAACTCCGGCAAGAGGAGGAAAAAAATAATAACAAATGGGCAGTATACGAATGGACTTCATTGGTCCTTTAATATTTAAAGCCAACATCAGGGGCATTTTTGTAATTTTACTGTTCATATTTTAAAGTTATGGCGATTTTTTTCGAAAGTTAGGGCGAGGATTAACAGTCTCCAAGAATAAAGATAAGGACAGTTTGGTCATTTCCAGTTATAATTAAAATCAACTCCAATAACACAAAACTTACTGGAAAACATGAGGTGTAATCACATCAAAATCTAGAATTTCCATCAATTCAAACACAAACCAAACTGCTCTCGAGTAGCTCGGTGTTCGGTTCGGAAGAAGTTCGGTCGTGACTTAACTTAATTTCAAACGAGCGAACTTTGAGGTAGGGTATGTACGACTGGATAGACTCGTGAGCTGGCTCGAGAGCCAACTCGAATACTAACTCCAATATATGAATCGTTAGTAGACTCAATAATGCAACATATATTTTTTCCGAGCTCGAGAGCCAACTCGAATACTAACTCCAATATATAAATCGTTAGTAGACTCAATAATGCAACATATATTTTTCCTCGGAAACATATACAATAACTCATATAAATACAATTTGGTTTTTCTTCTTAGAACTGAAACTCAGGAATATCAATCAATTGGGTTGCCCAAAAAATTACATCATATGGTCTAAACTTCAATAATGTTTAACGAACCTTATATTTTTTACAAACATATGAGAATTCGAAATCTAAACACAATTGGTAGAAAAACCGGGTAATGACCAAGTTTATGATAAGAGAGCCCCTTTTGGCACAATCATACATCTCATGGCCATGCTATTTAATTAGGTGTTCGTGCAAACACTTGTTGAGGATGAAAAATAATAGTCACTTTAAAATAAAGTTTCCTCTGATAGCGAGAATCTAAGAAATATAAGTTGAGGTAAGTATACAAGAACCAAATAGGAGAGTGATAGAACGTTTTTTACATGCCTTAAAATAATCCGATTAATAAATTAACCCGAGTTAAATTTCTGTAGGATCTTTTTAAATATCTTGCTCAAAGTTACGATAAGTATTAATCGATGTAACAAAAAGTGTTGTTTAGGTGCCATGAGAACCAATCGAAAAATCAAAATAACAAATGAAAACTGCTTTGCAAATAAGGTTTGCAAGACTGAACGAATATGGTTTTGAGAATCAGGTATGAAACTGCTTAGACATCGAATCCCCCTAGGCAATTCAAATTCACAAATGACAGACAAATTTAACGATTTAAAACGAACAAAATAAATTCAATAGACTGTATTGAGTGGTAGTTGTTTGTAACGCCGCTTTCTGTCTGATCTTTTGTCCTCTAGCGCGTGCCGACAGAAGATAGTGCGGAAGGTGCAATAACGCTTTCTAATTTTTAATAATACAAATATATTTTGTAAACTCCCAGATCATATCCAACAATTAAATTTCGAATCTCATTATCATCTAGCTCATCCTCTCTCCAATCTAAACACATGTCCTTCCGCAATAGCTCTCCTTTGATAATGGACCCTTCCGATGTTGCATGTGTGCTCATTGGGATAAATCTCGTTCTACTCATAACAATGTTTCCTAATTATCTCTTGCTTTATGAGTAAACCAATTTCCGTAGAGGAGTTAAAATACCCAGAAGATCTTCCGATTGTGCCCATTCGCCCGAGCCCATCCGAGACTCACCATGGCAATCCTGGTTAATTTTAGTAATAAATGTATGCGGTGATGTTACAACTTCTTTTTACGGTTATTTAATGAAACTGAACTTTTTTAAATGGAAGGCGTACTTTTGAAATGTTCTTAGTTTGAATAATTAAAAAAAGGGTGTTTGGGTAGAAACCCGATAATTATTGAAATCAACGCGGGAATCGATTTTACTTTTCACGTTTTGTTGCCGATATATAGCTATTATAAGTGAGACCATTTCTCCCGTACTTTTTCTGCTTTCCGATGACCCTTCTCTTTTTCTTCCATCATTAAAATTTTTGTCCCCTTCCTCCGCTTCAGTTTAGATCTGCACTCTGGTCTTCTCCAAGCGATGATATCGACAAAATACTCAAAAGGACTTATAGGATTGCAGATTGCTATAGTCACTATCATCATATTTATTTCAATAATTTATTATTTTATGAGGCAAGTCCTCTTCGGAACCAGGAAATTTTCGAGGAAGTCGAAGCTAAATGCGGCAAAAAAAGTAATTTGGAGTTTTAGCTTTCATTTTTCAGATGGTGGATGATTTTCATATCCTACTTGTGCTCGTTGTTGAAATCTCATTCATAACAATGTTGTGTTTTCATATCTATCGTCATTCGGTTAAATGGAATTTCTGTCGTGTTGTGATTTGATTTCGAGGGTGAAATCTTTTTAAGAAAGGGGAGAGTTATAACACTCGATCGTGATAACCTAAATTTTTCTCTAATTTATTTCATGAGATACATGTGTTGATGATCCTACTACACATAGGATTTAAATATTAAACTCACAAGGTTAAGGAGTGTCGTTTAAATTGCAAAAGAATAAATCCAACCGAGTAACTAATATAAAAACCGAATTATAAGTTTTGAAGGTACCTAAGTAAATTGTATCATGAAATCAGTTATTGCAGAATGGTTAGTGTGCCTACCCAATACTCAGTATACCCGAATTGGAGCCCTGCCATCAGCACTTATTTTATTTTCTTTCTGCACTCCTCAGCATGCCAAAACGACATCGTTTTGAGCCTGGTCGTCGTCTTCTTCAGCACTCATCGTCGACGGCCTCCTCTGTTTCTCCGACGACGTCACCAGCTCCACTAATTGATGATTTTGGCTCCATTTACCTAATCTGGTCCCTCAATTACGCACTAACTCGCACCAGCAGTAATTTCCCAACGACTTTCCATCTCCATAATGCAATGAATCGGCCAAGTCGTCGAATCGGTGGTCTTGACGTTGGATGTCATTTTATGCTGACCAGTTCTGTAAATGGGGCCTAATCCTCTAATTTTTATCAAAATAATGGATTCAGAATCCACCCATAAGCCTTTATAAACTCTCTAGTCCATTTTGGAAACCCAGAACTCCTAGAAACCAAGCTTCCAATCCATTGTCACTTCTCTGGCGAGCTCAATGGCGGATAAGGAAGTGAGCATCTCAGCTTGTGTCCGTTCGATTAACCAATCCTGGAAGGTAAGGTACCCATCCAGTAATCGTTTCATACCAATTCCGATTCCTAAATCTAATCCAAACTCACTCATTCGCTCTCCGATCAAACCTTCGATGAGGAGTTGCGTCAAACTGTTGCAGACATGCCAGGCCTCCAGAAACATCTCATTCGATTCGCACCGATTTGAGGAATCTAACTATGTCTTCCATCTTTATTTTCGAACAAGTACGTAGTGGATTTAAGCTCGCCAGAAGGACGAGTGTTGCGCCAAACCTAGTCCCTGTAAATTGGATAAGAAGATGGTAAATTCCATTATAGTACCCTAAGTTTATTTTCCAGTTTAGTCCTCCTAGTTTCAGTAAATCTCTGTGGACGCATTGTTTCGGTAATCTTCGTAACCCGTAACTTTAAAATATGGACAGCCATGGCCCACATACTTTCCAGCCATTACAGTTTAGCCCGGACAGTTACGAAAATGGAGTAATTGACCGATTCTTGGACCGTGGACGCATAGTTCGAAACAAAAACGATTCACCGAAAGTGGGTTGGTTTAAGGGGGTAAATTCCATTCTAATAATTAATATAAAGACGGATTATTCCAAATATGCTTCCTGTTATATGCATACCAATGGAACTAAATATGTGGTAATGTGGCAATGTGACACGATTAAGTGTACATGATTTATCGACCATGTGCTCTGATGAATGTGGTGGTATAACTGATTGGTATGATATGTATTATAGGATTTGTTAATTGATCATTGTTCATCTGGTCACAAGTATATGTTAATGGTATACTAATGAGAATTGTTTGTTCACCTAGATTAGGGCCCGTATACTGGCGATCTACGTGTGTGCATATTGCACTTTTGCTACGAGTATATGGCCCTTAAGGGGTACTATTTATTCTATAAGTATATGTCCAGTAATGGATATTGACAACATTCGATTTTTCGTGTTTATCATCCTCATTTAAGAGACATTTCATGCACATTCGTATATTTTTGGGTAGAAGTTTAGGATATTTCGTGCATTTCTAACATCTACCTCGATTTAGTGTCTCAGACCCGTTCGGGGGACCATTTGATGTTGTTTTGCAGTGTTTTTTATACATTTCAGGTACATGACAATATCGGGGCATTAATCAGAGCGATACGGTGTGTTTCGATGGTCTAAGATAGGCAATGGGAAACATTTTGAATCTTTAAGGAGTTTGGATTTCGACTTGATCGGAAAACGTTCCAGTTTCGTATTCTGGACATATCTCCTAGCTCAGAAGTCCGATTAATGGAAGGCTGGCGGCGTTGGAAAGATTGTTCAATTTTCTACGACTTTTGAGTTCAGATGGCTCTTTAAAATTGATAAAATTATAATATACCATAGTATTTGACACTAAACTTTCTAAACTTCATGTCATAATATCAATTGCAAACAAAAGTTTCAACGGAAATCGATTATATTGCACTTAATTCCATAAATTCAACCATTGGACCTTCACAAACCAATTTTATGTTGTTTCTAGTGTCTTTAATAACATTTCATGTCAAAAAAATTATTAAGGGATTAATTATGAATGCAGTTTTACAAAGCGGAGCTAAATCAGATTCCGAACAATGAAGTCGTTTTGCGATCCGTCGCTCAACCGATCACCGGAAGGACAACCAGACATGGGGGGGGGGGGACTTCCAGCACATGTATGACTGTCCATAATCACTCTATGGAAGATCCAGCTTGCATACAGCTGATGTAGTAGGTGTGCTCATCCCAGAGGCTTTAATACGACATTTTTCGAGCCTATATAAGGGCAACTCATGTCTACTTTGAAAACACACCATACACACACCATATCAGACCTCCAAGCCTTGTTACTCTATCCTAAGACGTCCTTCATTAACCCAGGAACATGCGTCAAACTGCACGCAATTCGGAGCCCGGAGGTGAAGAAATCCATTCATGAACTTTCGCTTGGCATCGCCGGCATTGCTGAATTTTTTGATGGCATAGAGTTCTTAAATCTCAGAGCTCTAGGTTCATGTATTGTCTCCATTTCTATATTTTTAAGTTGATTACCATGTTAAACTAAGCTCTACCTCTGTCCGGAATTGATGAAACGTTGATTATGTGTTAATACGGCATTATTTCGATTATGTTATACAGAACTATCGTTAATTTCGTTCTTGGCTTTCTCTTGCATATAGCTACTGCCATATCTTGCAATTTTCGAATTCCAGTTGTAAGATTGTCGTTGGTATTTGATTTAGATACGAAAGTGCGACTAAATTCCCGAACGCCAAGGGATAGAATCGCCGTCTCCGCTATACTCGAGAGAGGGGCGGAACATCGATCCGCTTTGGAATTAATTTTCTGATTAATCATTGATCTATATTAAATGTACTTAGTAATTAACGCTTACTAGTCTCGATAGAGCGGTTAGATTAATATCGAGTAGGGAATCGATGATACGAAAGTGCTTAGATTAATCGCGGTAATTACTTTTTAACGTATAGTTAAGCATAACACTTTCGGAATAATTTAGTTAATTATCATTTCCTCTTGGTGAATTCATTTACGAACAAATTTCACTCATCCATTAAACTCGATTTCGATTCTCGTGCTTCCATACTCGCTATTCCAACGACTAGACTTTCATCCTCGCACTTTCCAAAGTAATACTGGGAACGAACCCCGTGAATACGACCTCGATTTTACTAAGGTTATCTTTGAAGTCACCTTTGGGTGTGATCAAATTTTGACGCCGTTGCTAGGGATTTTATTCCATTTGTACAAAACGGTTAGTAGAATTTCATTTTTAATAATAATTGGTTGTCTTAAAATCATTATTATTATTTTATTTTAGGAAAGAAATTTTTTAATAATAACTGTTCTGCAGACCCTCCCATTCCATAATTAAACTCGCCGTTATTTTGATTATCTTTTTTAAAATTCTCCATTCCATAATCACAATCTCTCATACCCTATTGTGCAAATTGCTTCTGCAAAAAAAAAAATAATAATAATAACTACAGATCACCATCTTTTATGTTAAATAATAAAATTTAATCCACACCCCAACTTTTCCTAAATCTCATTCTAATCATCCAACTTTTTATCATTCTCAGTTCAACTCTCAATATCTTTTCCATAAGTTTCACTCCACTTTGAATCTTTCCTATTCCACAAAACAAAATAAAAATTCACAAAAATAAAATAAAAAAAATTTGGTGTTAATTATTTATATAAATTTAAACACTAAAAATTAAAAAAAATTAAAAAACATAAAATCATAAAAAAATGTAAAGAAGATGAGAGGATTATTTTGGGCTTTCATAAAGAGATGCTACCTAAGGTTCGAAGGGATTTAAATAGTTTGAATGACTCCTCTACTTTTCTGAGAACTGAAATGAAAGTTTTGATTTTGACAACAAGGTAACGTTTCTAAGCAAAGTACTCCATAATCTCCCAACTCAACTTCTTTAACGCTCTCTTTAAATTTCTTCTTCTTTAAACCTCTAAAAACCAGAACACAACGAATTCATTCTCCCTTATTCCCACTCTCCTCCCGTCTTCCAATCTCCTAATCGATCAAATGAATGACTCGACGGATTACTCGGCAATTTGCTAAACTTCTGCTTGAAGATATTGCACTCACACCCCCGGTTCCTGGTAGCACATATTCCAAGGATGAGCACTCCAACAAATATCATATAAGCATTTCCAACGAAGAGTCTTTCACCATGGCCGAAGAGAAGACACTGGAAATTATACCAAACCAAGTCTCTCAAACGTGGGGTATTCCATCACCCGACCCTGCGTTGAAGCCAACAATTTCAAATTGCGACCGCTATGATCAACATGGTCCAGCAAACAATCCAATTCTTCGGGAAAGAGGACGATAACCCCACTCAACATATCAAAGACTTCCTCAAAATATGTGACACCTTACAACTTCAAGAGGTGCACCCCCATGCCATTCATCTTCGGGTTCTCCCTTTCTCTCTCAAGGGAGCCGCAAAAAACTGGCTTGTTTCTCAACCAGCGGATAGTTTTACCACTTGGGACGGTCTCGCTGAAGCCTTTCTCAAGGAATTTTTTCCTCCATGAAAGCGCGATGAGATAAAAAAGAGAATGATCCATTTCATGGAACGAGATAATGAACAATTTTCCTAAGCATGAAATTGATTCTAAGCCCTCCTCCACTCTTGCGCTCATCACGGCTTCGATGACCATAACCAAGCTGAAATCTTCACTCGAAGCCTTTATCGAGAAAGCGCATAGATGATCAACCAGGCAACTAGTGGTGATATTTGTAGTTTTACTCTGAATCGTTCTCTTACTCTTTTCCAATAATACACTACTAAAACTTAAAGTTGGGTTAGGCGACGTGGGAAGCATCATAACACCCTGCCTACCACTTCATCCTCTGTGATTCATCCTAAAACCCTCGGGATGGTTCTTTCTCCCGTTCTCTCTCATCTGCATGCTCTCTCTCAGTAAGTGAGCAAGCTGACTGGCGGGACCCTACAGAAACCGATAGCCATAATCTGCGTTTGTGATTCCTACGGGATTAAGGACATGATTCCTCTGACTGTTATTTTGGGGATACCATTCCCAACCAGACGGAAGAAGTTGACTTTGTGAGTGGTGGTTATCCACAAGATCAACAATATTTTGGTCAAAACCAGAACTCAAACTTTCGAAATTAAGGCAACTCCAGGCCTTTCCAAAACTCTTACCAAACCAACATTCATACCCAATTCTCGGGACCATCATACCAGTAAAACATTCATAAATCCGACGAACATGACCATTACAAATCAAATTTCAACAAAAAAACCTCTACCTCTCGCTCAAATCAAGGCTATCAGCCGAGGAACTATACCAACAACCAAGGACCCCAGGTATTTGGTCAAGAGCCTCAACAATTGCCTATTTAAGCCTCTTCTATATCCAAGTCTAATGAAGTTTTCAGACTGGAATGGTTGGAAAAGATTGTCTTTGGACAAAAAAATTCTTTCCATAACATGGAATTGCAATTGAAAAATCTTGCCAAAATGCTTAGTGAGAGACCACAAGCCTCTCTTCAGAGCATCAGTAAAAACAATCTTAGGCAAGAAGAATCAATTGCAATCTTTGTTATTAATGAAGGATTTGACACTTCAGCATCTTGTGAAGATGTCACCCTCAAGAGTGGAACCACCACAAAGGATCCTCCCATTCCTAAGTCCACACCTGCGATCATTTGTCCAGCTCTGGTCACTGACTGTCCTGTTTAGAAAATGAAGGATTTGGCACTTCAGAATCTTGTGAAGATGTCATCCTCAAGAGTGGAACCACCACAAAGGATCCTCCCATTCCTAAGTCCACACCTACGATCATTCATCCAGCTCTGGTCACAGACCGTCCTGTTTAGAAAATGAAGGATTTGGCACTTCAGAATCTTTTGAAGATGTCACCCTCAAGAGTGGAACCACCACAAAGGATCCTCCCATTCCTACGTCCACACCTGCTATCATTCGTCCAGCTTTGGTCACTGACTGTCCTGTCTAGAAGACGAATGAGAAAGCCACGCCGGCCGCCTCTCCAAAGGTTACTCTGGCACCTTCTTCCCCTCAGCCAGAGTTACCGCCCTAAAAACCAAAACCTCCTTATCCCGCTCGTCTAAGGAGCAATTTGATGGATGCAAGTTACAAGAGGTTTATCGAGCTTTATGAGTACGACAAATGTCACTATCCCGTTTATTATAGGAATTACCAAAATGCCCCGGTACTCGAAATTCTAAAGGAGATTATGACCAATAAGAGAAAAATGGATGAGATTCAATTTGTTACTCTTGATGCTGAATGTTCTGCCCCCATCCCGAACCAACCATCTAAGAAACTTAAGGATAACGGTCATTTCACCTTACCTTGCTATATCGCCACCACCTGCATCGACAGAAGTTTTGCTAACTCTGGGGAAAGTATCAATGTAATGCCATACAAGATATCCCAGCAGCTCAGTTTAGGAGAACCAACACCGACTAAAATGACCATCTTGTTGCCCGATAAGTCCCCTCTAATTTCTCGTGGAATCCTAGGAGATGTACTTGTCCAGGTGAGACCTTATGTCTTTCCGGTGGACTTTGTTATCATTGACACCAATGAATCAGATTTCTCCCTCATTGTTGCCCGCCCATTCTTAAATTTGGCTCGTGCCATCAATGATGTTCATGAAGGCGAACTTACTCTTCGATTCGGTTAAGGAAAGGCTACATTTCGCCTTGCTGGCGGGATGAAATATGCTCATGTCCAGGATGACCCAAAGGATTCTACTGACTCCGTTGAGGGTGGATTAGTGTTCCTCTTATTCGACAACATTTACCAAGACCCTCTTGAGTTGTGCCTCTATTCCGGTTTTTGTATGCTTCTGATGAGGTACAACAAATTATAATATACGGTATTTGACACTAAACTATCTAAAATTCATGTCATAATATCAATTGCAAACAAAAGTTTCGACGGAAATCGGTTATATTGCACTTAATTTCATAAATTCAACCCTTGGACCTTCACAAACCAATTTTATGTTGTTTCTAGTGTCTTTAATAATATTTCAGGTCACAAAATTATAAAGGGATGAATTACGAATTCAACGATACAAGCTGGAGCTAAACCAGATTCCGAACAAAGAAGTTATGGTCGTTTTACGACCCGTTGTGCAACTGATCGCCGAAAGGACAACCAGACATGGAGGAGGACGTCCAACACATGTAGGACTATCCATAATCACCCCAGAGACAGATTCAGCTTGCATAAAGCTGATGGAGTAGGTGTGCCCATGCCGGAGGCTTTAATAAGAAGCAATGATATAAGGACAACTCATCTCCACTTCGAAAACACACCATATAAGACCTCCAACCCTTGTTACTTTGTCCTAAGACATCCTCCTTCAACCTAGGAACGTGCCACTTTAAACCGCACCCAATTCGGAGCCCCGAAAGTGAAGAAATCCATTCCAGACCTTCCGCTCAGCATCGCCAGCATTGCTGAATTTTACGACGGTGAAGAGTTCTTGAATCTCAGAGCTATAGGTTCATGTATTGTCTCCATTTCTGTGTTGTTAAGTTGATTGTCATGTGTAACTAAACTCTATCTCTGTCCGGAATTGACGAAACCTTGATTATGTGTTAATACGGCATTAGGTTAATTGTGTTATACTGAACTACCGTTAATTTCATTCTTGCCTTTCTCTTGCATATAGCTACTGCCATATCTTGCAATTTTTGAACTCCATTTGTAAGATTATTGTTGGTATTTGGTTTAGATACGAAAGTGCGACTAAAACCCCGAACATAAGGGGTTAGAATCGCCGTCTTCGCTACACTCGAGAGAGGGGCGGAACCTCGATCCGCTTTGGAGTTAATTTTCTTATTAATCATTGTTCTATATTAATGCATTTGGTAATTAACTCTAATTAGTCTCTCGGGAGCGGTTAGGTTAATATCGAGTAAGGAATCTATGATACGAAAGTGCTTAGATTCTAATTCAGAATTAATTGCGGTAATTACTATTTAACTTATAGTTAAGCATAACACTTTTGGAATAATTTGCTTAATTATCATTGCTATTGGTGAATTTATTTCCGGACAGGTTTCACTCATCCATTAAACTCGATTTCGATTCTCGTGCTTCCATACCCGCTATTCCAACGACTAGACTTTCATCCTCGCACTTTTCAAACTAATACTCGGAACGAAACCCAGTGAATACGACCTCGGTTTTACCAAGTTTATCTTTGAACTCATCTTCAGGTGTAGTAAAAATAGATCAAAACTGCACCGTAAATGGGCCAAAAGTGCGCCGTGTACAGCGCACTTTTGGTAGTCTGTCCGGCTTAAGGAAACCTTCTCTATAAAAGACCAGCTCTCCCTCATAATTCACAAACCTTGGGGGACGAAAATTAGAGAAAGTTTAAGAGACTTCGAAGCGAAGAGAAGACATCGACTTCAAGGAGCTCGGATCGAAAGACATAATCAAGATCGACGGGTCGATTTCTTCGACGGTTCTCGGTAAAATAAGGTTTTTCAGATTTCTTTTTGTAAACCTAATTCCAATGTTTTCCTTTGTTGATTTTGATTTTTTCTTCATGATTATGAGTAGTTAAACTTCTCGTGCTTAGATTAGATGAACCCTAACTAATTCATTATGAACAGATGATTGTTCTACTTTAACGATTTATGCAAATTGGATGGATTTGGGTTTATGTTTAATTTCGCTTCCGTTCTTATTCTTGTTTGGCCGTCTTGAATAGAACCTTGTTATATTTTTATTCTTCTTGAAAGAGCTTGCGTATCTAGAACATCAAAATTAATCAACTAGGTTAGGCGTTAACCCTCATCCGGGAGCGAATAAACTAGCCCGTCGTGTGAGCAGTTCTCGTTTATTTTATCTTTGTCTCGAAAGAGCGGACTGGGATAATAGATAGGTAACAGATTAGAAGACCCGAAAGGGCATGATTTGATTAGAGAAGAACTGCGACGGTGAATTGAATCCATATTATTTGGTTAAATCATGGAATTTGTCTGTCATTGATGAATTTGAATAACCATGGGGATTCGAAGTCTAAGTAGATTTCTCCCATTTGGTTC
Organism: Linum usitatissimum; assembly: GCA_030674075.2. Lineage (NCBI taxonomy): Eukaryota > Viridiplantae > Streptophyta > Magnoliopsida > Malpighiales > Linaceae > Linum > Linum usitatissimum. The sequence continues at coordinate 1,494,468 of JAUJYP020001182.1, forward strand.
AAACCTTATATCGTGCAGTCTTGTAGTCTTGTGTTATTTTCGTGGTCATTTGCTTTATTAGAATAATTGATAGAATTAGAAATTTGTGGAACCTACACCACAAAAGTTGTTTAATCGATTAGCACTTTTTATAACTTTGAGTAGTCACGACATTTAAACCCTAGGGAGATTCGACTCTAGTTAATTCGTTAACTAGGATTTAGTAACGAGTAAAAATTGTTCATCAAGTATTGTCACTGCTACGTGTTTACGGCCCTGAAAAGGTGCCGCCTCTGCTACGTGATTGTTCGGGAGTCGTCCAACATACGTGGGCTAGGGATCCCAAGTAAAATATGCAAAGTGTCTGAGTCATATTGCTTATTTTTTGATGATAGTAATCTTTATTTTGATTTATAAGGACTGACCCCGAGCCACCTAGTAGATGTTTACAGGATAACAGGGACTAGCTATGATTGATCGTTGGTGTTTCTGTGGCCAAGCTAAAGTTAACAAGGTTTGAGAGATTGTATGATTTGGAATTTGGTTCCGACATTGGTTTTGAAATGCGTGTGAGAGACAGCTTCAGAAAGTATTTATGATGTATTTAAATGTTTCCTCTTGTTTTGGTACACGATAGCTATTTATATTTGAATTGAGGAAGTAACTACCCTTGCAAAGTTAAGAGTCCATCTGGAGATAATTTATTTACCTTCATTTTCAGTTATAAAAGTTGGGGTGTTACATGTGTCAATTTTTGCGCTATGAGGATGTCAAAGATTGCGCTATGACCATAGCGCAATAGTTGACATTTCATAGCGCAAATGCTAACATCGGTCAGCACTTGTGATTTCTTCACTCCTCGACCCGCCGTAGCTCGTCCATGCAAGCCAGTATCGCTCCGACATTGTCATGTACCTGAAATCTTACAAAAACACTCTAAAATGACATCAAAAGGACCCCGAGCGGGTCCCTACACTAAATCAAGATAGAAGTTACAAATGCGCAAAACACACTAAACTTCTACCCAACACTATACAAATATGCATGAAATGTCGCTTAAAATAAAGGTGAAGAACGTGATAAATCGAGTATCATCGGCGAGACGTTCATGTGGAAGTTTAGTTAAGTTGATGAATATAAAGGATACCTAAAAATGTCAAAAGTCCAATTGGTCGGACAATTTTCCTTTTCATATAACATTCATTATATTTCTTTATCATCAAAATATGTACAGGACGATGGCGCATCCGGGGTAAGCTCCTTGTCCAGAACTATGATATCATATACGAAATCCAATTAAATTTTAAGATTAAGATTTCTGATTAGATGGTTTATAATTTTTCATCCGGACAAAACATTAGGATAGGTTCTTGTCGAATGTTCTGTAATCACACTCTCACATGTGAAATCACAAATCATTCATTTTATTAGATGATGCATCGTATCACCTCAACAAAACTATAACCTCCGCAAACAATGAGCTTTACATACTCTTGAAGAGATAAATGACAAAAAACAAAGTCCAAAGATATTGGATTTACCAAAGCCCAAATAGATATTGGATCCACATCCCTAAAAGTGCCGGAATGCGCAACGAAAACAAAGTCATTAAAATTAGGGTTGTCGACAAACCAAGTCGTTCGTTAGTAGCTCGACATTCGGTTTGGTAAAAGCTCTTTCGTGATTCGGCCCTACTTTAAACAAGCTAAGTTTGAGTCAGGGTATGTTCGACTCGATAGGTTGGCGAGCTGGCTCGAGCTCGAACTCGAGAGCCAACTCGAATATATGGCTCGTTAGTAGACTCAATAATATAATGTGTTTTTCCTCGAAAACCATATACCATAAATCATATATAATTTTAAAAATCAATTATGAAATTTAAAATCATAGAAATCACATACTTTCAATCAAAATAAGAACAGAAAGCTTGAAACACAAGAATTTAGTATTCCCGTCTTTCTTTCATCTTGGGCTCCCATGATTTTGCGAAAAAACGACTGGAGTTTTTAAAGACGATTAGGGTTTTTAAAGTAAAAGACGATTAAGGGTTTACTATGAGAGGATGATGTGTTGGGATGTGAAGTTGACACGATGCAGATGGGCGAAGAAGAACGAGCGACAATGTTTGAAGATATTCAAGAACACTTAGAAAATGGATGTAGACAGTCCTAAACATTAGGTCCTATCTGGAAGAGTAATCAGCCTGTGCGAGATGGATTGGGAAATGGTTGTCCTCGAGCCATCAATGTTTCCGGTGACCCCACACTTGAAAACCACATATTTAGAGTAGAAAGAAAAAAATCACATATTTTTCATAGAATGTGTTCCATGTTAGAGTAGAAGGGTTGCACGAGTTTGAGAATACATGTTGAGATGAGCACTGAACCAACTGATGAAGGATGCTGCTGAGCATGAGGCTGATCACTCACTATAATCCATCCCTGCCGGTCTAGTAGTATACCAATAACCTCCTCCTTAGAAGATATGGACAAAGACAAATCAAGGACGAACCATTCCAACACCAGACACCTCCACTCTTGGATTGTTTGTTCCAAGGCCAAAACAGCATCAAGTAATGAACGAGCCTCGAGCAGCAAAAGTGTTGGACATGACATCATCAGTACCATCCCATAAAAAGATGGAAGAATATTGTAGATGAAAGTAAGCAAGCAAGAAAACATACAGGTGAAAGAGTCCCACGCTTGTGCACATAAACAAGAAACAAACTGCTAAATCCAGATTCCACAGTTTGTTTTTTATTGTTTCACAATCTTAACAAGATCATCCTCACTCAAAGAAACTTCCTGTATGGCCTCCCAGCTTCTTCATCTTGCATATGCTGTCAATAAACATGATACAAGATTCATCAGCATACTACTATAACCAATTACTTAAGCTAACCAACTAGTAGCATAAATGAATATTCTTTTTATCCAAAATTCTAATCAACTTGTAAAGGTAATGGTTTGACATCTAGAATCATGTTTCCTAGGGGGGAGTTAATTTGAGATTATTAGTTGAAGAAGGTTGAGTTGGAGGAAAGTTGAATAGAGTTATTTATATAAGAGATTCCAAATGACGATACTAGGCAGGCAGAAGAGAAAGAGCCAAAAAGCCGCCAAACTCAATGCAAACACAGTAACCAAAATAACTTTAGATTCAGTTGTAGGTGAACCATTTCACCTCACTCAATGCCATGATAAAACTCACTGCAGCTTTTGTTTCTATGAACCCTTTTTTTAAAAAAAATCTCTTCTATATTTCCAGATTTGTTGTACAAACACACTGCATCCAATTTTGAGTTGACACATAAACAAGCATCCAGCAAAGTTTAATTCATCTATTTCTATCCCTATCTCTGTCTCTGCCTTTCTCTACCACCCATCTTAGACCAAGAAAGCCATTCACCTTTGCTGGCCAGCCATTACAAAACAACCCACTACCCGTAAACACTTCCAAATCTCAAGTGTCAGCAAGAATTGCAGTAGAGCAATGATGAGTTCTGTATTAAATAGTCGATTACTTAGAAACAACATATGTATGCCTAAAATTATGTAAACTCAGGAAAGGAAAATGAGGAAATGACCTAAATATACAACACCAAACAGGCCGAGATTCAGAGATGCAAATTTCTGGCTTAGAAATCACAACCAGTGAATTCACCAATTAGGTCAACCCGGGTTACCAAGAAGTAAGCAGCAGCAGCACCACACAACAAACGAGAATAGGCAAACGAAATGTTATGTGCACAGAAAATGCATTGTTGAAGCTCTCATGCCTTGAACAACAAACAGTAAGGATATTTGAAACTAATCAAAACAATGGGATTCCGAACCGATTCAAATTCTCAGCGAATTGCACAAACGAACAGAAATCGTAGAGCGATCGCAGATCACAGCAGAAGAATAGGAAAGGAGAAAAGGAAAAGACTCACGAATTCCTTGACGGTGCCCTTGTAAACGAGGAATGGAAGGGCGACGCCGAACAAGCCAATAAGGGCGAAGTTACGACGAGTCCATCGGAAGTTGTGCTCCAGATTCTCCCGGGCGGCGCCCCAGTCCTCGATGAACTTGTTCTTGTTTGCCTCCATTCCTCCACCCATGTTTGCTTCGCTTCCCCTTTCTTTTTTTCTTTCTGATTCACCACAACGTTTCTTCCTTCCGACTGTTTCACAGCGCGACTATCTGATATCTGCTCTCTGCGTTTGATGGATCCGAGAGCAAGCTGTTTAGTTAGCCTTAAGCGCAAAGGGGCCCTATTTTGTTAGGATCGCTGGCTGACCAATCTTCCACTACTATGATATTGTTTGCGGTTGGAATTTGGGCCAAACCCATCCCATAACTTCACAGCTCCTGCCAACGCCCATACTTGATCAGAATATACACCAATATGCAGACATAGAAATGCACCGGAGAGTAGTGATAATGTTGTTATAGCAAGCAAGGAGGACTTGAACCAGGCAAGGATTATGTTAGTTTGACATGTAAACTCCAACTTTGTGGATTGACATACAACACAACCATGGAAATTAACAGCAAAGAACATCTAGGCAAACTACCATGCTCTCTGTTGATTTGGATCAATGTTCAAACAAGCAAGCTCTCATAACATCCATCAAGCAGAGGTTCTTAGTTAACAATAAAACTATTTACCAAAAGAATACACGTAACTTATGTTGGTCACACCAAAAAGAACCAAAAGAGAGAAGCAGAGAAGAAAAGGCCCTCTTCCCTCCCCCTATTAGTTAGTTAAGACTGTTTGTTCTATTATTTGGATGGGCTCGCTGGCTGCTTCACTATCAATCAAAGCTCCACAAATAAAAATAAAAGGGGATAGCTAGCTCTCAAGGCTGAATGGATATCTCTCATCCATTTCATCCTTCTGCTGCGTTAAATAAGCCTTCTTCATGTTGCTCCAACACCAGTTTGGTCACCATTTCACTCTCTGCACCTTGTGGTCAAACAGCCATCTACAATCGATCATGCTCTCTATTTAGCTCAACTCATCTTCCCTGTTTTCGCTTAGTCTCCAGAAACATACACCTTCTCCTCGTAGTATTTCTTCTCACTCTGACTCTTCTTTGCATTTCGTTTCTGCACCAACACGCAGAATTGGACTAGTAAGTAAGACCATCATTTCCTAACACGAGTAAACCACTCAGCGATCAAGGCAAAATGATGCAAATTTTATAAGGATTACTTTGTAGGCCTTGTGGTTTGCAATGATTCGTTTCATCACTGATGTGGTTGTTACATCTTTAGGGCTGTCCAGAGTCCTGAAGATCCCCATGGCCTTTGGGAATTCATAAGGATCACTTTCTCCCTGCTTCCAACAAACACTTTCTGTTTATTACCCATTATGTATTTGATATGGAAGAATAAAAGGCACAATTGAGTTTGCTTACAGTTGCTAATGAGTTTTGCTCTGCAACAGTCCCACGCACAACCACTGATATGTTGAACGTTGTAATCTGATAAAAGAAGCACAACTTGTAATTAGCACTCTCGACCTTTTTCAAGCTATGCTTACAGGTATGGCAATTTCTAGTTAAGAATCTAATTAGAAGTATAAAAACGTACGTAACAAAATCAACATACCACATCCTTGGAAACTTCCCAGGGTGCACCAATGATGACTTCATCAACATAGTGGCATGCTAGCACACTAAGACTACGTTCATGCAACTGCATGATTGGATAGCATTTCCCTCTGTGTTCCCTGCAGAATAAAGCATGTTGATATTCCGCAGAATTAAGAATCTAAATAGGCAACAGATAGATGACACTCTACTATCAATCAGTAATAAGAGAAGTCAGTGATCTATCGTCAAAATTATGCCAGAAAGATACCTAACGATATGATCCATATGGATCCCAACTAGTAGAAAGTCACCAAGCTGCCTAGCTTTTCTTAGAATCTGCAGAAGATAAGAATAGCCTAGTCAATTATATTAAATTAACTAGGACAACCAAGTTTTTCTCCAGTCTCGAGTATCTTTTGAAATTTTCGCAAGGTACGTCAGATCATTTTTAGATGATCAACACAACACCAGATACTCAATGGAAAATCATGAGAATGCCACATCTTGTCAAAAGGAAATTGGAGAAAGAGTTGATCACCATTTCACAATGAAGGGGCAGTTACCAGCAAGTATAAAATCAAGGGAAACTAAATGCAAAGTTTCCTATGCAAAGGCATAAAGAACCAGCCTATCTGATGAACTGAAGATGAATGCTGAGGTGACCAGGTCTTGTCATGATCTAATAATTGGGAACTTCGGGACATGGTAATAGTAAACAACTAAGAACAGTAATTTCGATAAGCTCAGCACAATCATACCTCGACATGCCCTGCATGGAACAAGTCAAATGCTCCATCAATGTAGACAACACGGGCATTAGGTCCAGGTGCCTGCTATTTGAGAGCATGTCAGGCACTATGAACAGATAAAAATGGGCATGAGCCAATACATGGAACAATGAAAAATCAGAAGAAATGATTTCTAATATTTGCTGTAATATATCCTTAAGCGGATTAAGATGTTGCAACCAAACAATACCTTGCCATTTGAAAATTGCACTATCCGTCTAGAGGTTGGTAGAAATTGAGATAAATGGGAACTATGAGATTGAATTCCTTTATCACCAGGTGAAGACGATAAACGGTGGTCTTCAACATCGTCATCCTTTGCAGTGCAAAGTATTCTTCCTACACACAACAAAACCACATATCAATGAAAGTTCATCTAACACAAGCAGAAAAATTACAGATTTAGCAAGATAGAAATAGTACCAACGATATCAGTGCTAGAAACGCCTTCAGTTCGTTTAATTTGCTTGTAACGGCCAGCTTTCTTGGCTAAGGCATACGCATCGGTTCCATCCGGAAGGAGGCAAGGATCGTCACCATGTATGATATAGTCAATCCTATGCTCATTGAAGAGACTCTTCATGAACTGCTCCGTAATAGCATATGGAGCATCAGCAATGACTTCATCAACCCACTTCAATCCGCTCACAAGTGCCAACCTGGAAATTCAAAGATCAAAGCAGAGATTCACCAATTATGATAAAGATATGCATCAATTAAAGCCAAAGAGGAAATGAAATGAGATGAGATTAATTAACCTCTCCTCCATGGGCAAAACAGGGGGGCCCTTATTGAGAATGATCTCCTCATCGCTGACAACTCCAACCACCAACTCATCCCCCAAAGCCTTAGCTTGCCTCAAGGCATTGGCATGACCAAAATGCATGAGATCAAAGCAACCATCCATGTAGACCCGAACCTTCTTCTTCTTCTCGGGCCTCTTCTTACCGAGATCGGAGAACATGTAGGGGGAAAAAGAGAGTCCAATTCCGCTGAAATAGCTGGTGGACAAACCTAGCAAGGTAGCGGTGAGCATTAAACCACCGAACAGATGCGGGTGGCAGTAAACCCCATCCCAGATCCAATTACTGCTTCCGTAATCCATTCCCACACCCGCCGCCCTTGCTGTTTCGCCGGGGAAACAAGAGGACGCAGCTGGAACCTGCAACAGCAGATATACGAGGGAGGAACATTAAACCCCAAGAAAATGTTGAAAAACTTCAATCACCACCCAGTTCATAGAAGCTGCAAAAGGAGGGAAATTGTTTACCAAATAAATTGAGATGGTAATGCAACAGTTTAGCGAATTTCTTTCTTCTCTAGTCCCTGGCTTTTTGTCTTGTTTGGGTTTGATTATACCTGATGGAGCTTCCTGTTGAATGGTAATGGAGGGATTGTATATGGTTGGGAAGGTGACGGTGGGTTTTTCCAGCGAGGTTCCGGACAGCTCCACCCTCGTTTACGTTGAGGGGGAGCTTGATGAGAAAAATGAATGATTTTTTTCTTTTCTTGTCAAAAGCTGGATTTTTCTATTTTTCTTTTGATAGTTTCCTACTTTCCTTTCTCTTCCTTTTTTCGCTTTTCCCGAAGCGATTAGTAAGATACAGAAATTTCAAGGGCACTCCCTCATGCATAATATATAGCACCAATGAGTCGGTTGACTAACTATCGATTTGATTTCAAACAAGTGAAGTTTGAGATATAAAATATTTGATTTGATATATTTGTTTGTTGATTTAAATTTGAATTTGAAAATTAATTTGAATGCTAATTCGAGTAGTATATAATTATTATTGGATTTATAAACACAATATATGTATATATAATTTTGGGATAGTGTTAGTGAAAATTCAACTGACATATTATTTAGGTTTGTAAGTTGATTTGAGTTTGACCTCGAGAGCCAACTCGAATACTAACTCGAGTAGTTATAATTCATTAATAGACTCACTAATGCAACATATGTATATATAATTTGTGATAGTACTAGTGAAAATACAACTAACACATTATTTAGATTTAACTATTTTAATTGAGAAAAGTAAAAATTTATAAATTTTAGGGTATCTCATTTTTTAACTTAACTCGTCAATATTTTTTGATTTATATTTTTAAAATCAATTAAAAAATATACTTATTTGTAGTTTTTGATGATTCAAATTTTGAGTTAAGCTCGAATTTAACTCGTTAAAGGTAGTTGTCAAGCCAATCTGGAATAGACATTTGAACTTGTAACAAACTAAAATTTTCTAAATTAAATGTAAGCTCGAATTTGTCTAAAACATATAAAATAAAACTTGAACATAAAATTTAGTTCGGATCAGCTCGGCTCGTTTTCCTGTGGACAACGATAACTGGGGTTAAACTAGTAAAAAAGATGACGGGCATGAGGAGTTGAGGAATAATACAGTTTTTAGCCCCAAAAGTGGATGAAAGTATTGGAGAACAATCCACGCGCCTTGCCGTCGGCCGTCGGCCGTCGACATGTCTCTTTTGTTAATAAAATTTATTACAAAATTATAGAATGGTGGCCAATGAAACACAAACAGAGGAAAAACTTTGGTTCCAGTATCAGCAGCCAAGAAATCATTTTATAGGATGGATCCTATAATTAATTAGTTTTATCTTGGCCTTGTGGCCGGATTCATATAGTTTGTTTTATTTCTTTGAACTGTAATAAATATATTTATACTATTCATTTAATTGGCTAATTTAAACAAATGTTTAAAATATGATAGTGGTAGTTGAGAAAGATGAAACAAATTCAACTAGAAAATTTCACATCAATTTTTCTATCTTTGGGGTTGACGGAGTCTGTTTGCTTCATTTGAGAATTTTTCTATCTTTTCTTATTTGAAGCACTTAAATCCACCTATACGTCTTGGACTCGCTCTCAATCTTTCAACCTTGGATGGTGAAATACTCAAATTTTCATCATCGTGCTTGCAATTAAGCCAAACATGTCAGAATCTATTATCAGTTAGCAGATAATGAAGCGGCGACATGTACATTTCTTTTTATGTGTTAGATGTGATGAAATTACAGAAACTACACACCCATTCATGAACCAAGGGTCTATAAACACAGTTACAGAGATCGTTATGCAGACAGTTTGCAAATTCATAGGCGTTATGCAAGAGAATTTTAATGGCATTGGACAGAAACATATATGGTAGACTGTAAATAAACTGGCACAATCATGTTCAAACTATTTACGTAGATGCATAGAAGGTAATGAACATAAAAAACTTGCCCTTTGTTGTATAATCAACTTTGAAGAGTTCAGGAGTAGCCGATCTGAGTAAGACGAAGACGGACAGCCATTAATTCGGCAGTCCCGGAGATAACCACAGCAGGAAGAAAGAGCTACACAATTTCACTGAAACAAATCCATACTCACTGCTCATAAGGAATTCCGCTGACTACTCGAACAACCAATCAAACAGGCAATCTGAACAAACCATACGAATTGCGACAACCAAAAATAGAACGAAACTTGGAGAGTTAATACCTGTAAACCAAAGCGATCTGAATCGGCTTTGGCTGTTATTCGTGGAGAATTCAGGTAAGGTCTGGTCCGTGGATTTGTTCTTCGTCAGAAATTCCGGTGGGGTCTGGTTCGTCGATTGCGGAGACGATGATGGAGAGGACGATAGGCCACAGAATTATAAGTGTGAGACGGGTAGGTAACTTGGTCTTTTCGTTCTCGTGATGTGAAGGAAGATTGTAGTCCGCCAGTGGAAAATGAAGCAGTAGCCGAGAAGTAGCCGCCGTCGTGAATGAGAGAAAGCAATAAGGGTTTTGTATTTTGTCTGACTGGTGCGACATGTTTAATTGGGTAATGGTAAAACACAATTCAATTTTTTTCTGTAAAAATCCAGTCCAATTAGTCCATTAAAAGGCCTCGTTTAATGATGCTGACGTGGAATCATTTGGAGTTTGAAAAGCTAATGTGACAGTTTAGACATTCTCAATAATTTTATATTATTTTAAGATATTTAGCCCAATTTTAATCCAACCCGTTGATACTTATTAAAGATAATCTTGATATTCAAAAACAAAACTAAAAATATGAGTTCTTTCAAATACATTCTCTCTTCTTTATTTTTCCTTAATCATAATTTAAATTATTATAACTAATTATATAATTTTTAAAATATAATTTTTATTTCACAAATGTTGTTTATTTTATTTTTTTGAGTCCAACAAGATCAATTTTGATATTTTTTTTTAATTTTTGAGAAAAAATTAAAATCAAACTTTGGTACGACTCTTTTATACTTTTGTTATTGTCTAGGTTATGAATTTGTTATGCATATTTTAGGTTTGGTTTACGAACAATTTATGTCACTGTTATGTTTACATTATGATAAAATTCTTTATATATATATATATATAATCGTTGTATTCATTTTTTGGTAGATTATGTCTATGTTATGTCCACTCATGAGTATTATATTATGTCACCATTATGTTATCTCCTTTTCATTTTTCACACATTCCCGCTGATGACGTTGGGACAGTACGCACGGGCATACATGCTGGCGTGCATTGGGAGTTCTTGTTCACGGATAGTCGGCTGCTTACGTCCACCTATCGTACCTGCTTGGGGCAGCTATTCTTTCGTGGCTCTATCGGGAGATCGGCTATTCAGCGTTTAGGTTGGATTCTTCTACTACGAATGAGACCGATGACATCGGTGGTTGGACCATGTTGTTTACACAGCTTGGGTACTGTAGAGGTTCCCGCCCATAGCACGACGATTGCATGAGGACAAGCTCAGAGGTCAATATGCGTCCCCTACCACAACAATGTAGATTCGACACACTTCACTGCGGCACACAGAGTCGTTGCCCGACTGATTTTGCCGTGCAACATCTCTTGGCACCGGTTAGACCGTGTCCTCAGACAGTTTGGGATGTCTGAGCTCATCCCTACAGTGGACATGTTGGAGGGCGAGGTCATGTTCTTGCTTGGACTTCCAAACGAGGGACGGTACAACAGTCAATCGTACATACTCCAACACTCCTCCACTTAGTAGGCTTTCCACATCATGCAATAATAACATGTTTTCATTTTCATTTTGCAGATTGACAGGTTGGAGAACCTATCTTTTAGGGTAGGTTCACAGGAGGATCTGGGTCGAGAGGACATTGAGGCGGTTAAGCAGTGTCTGTGGTCGATGATGTACTGTATCGGAAGCATGAAGAGTAGTCCTGATGACCCTGGTCATCACCTACAGATGGCCCCCACTTGCCTGATTAACACTGGCTACGACCTGTACGACGTTGATCCGTTGAGCCAGGCGGCTGTCCCACCGACCAGACGCGCCCGACACCGGAGGAACCATGAGGCTGAGTACATACCGCGTCCATACGTACCCGACCAGTCTGCCTTCCATGCTACCCCGTACCAGCCAACGATGGAGCCGCAACAGTGGGCCCGACCGCCTCCGTCACAGCAGTGGTCCCAGCCACCTCCGTCACAGCAGTGGGCCGACTAGATGCGCCCGACACTGTAGGAACCATGAGGCTGAGTACATACCACGTCCATACGTACCCGACCTGTCTGCCTTCCATGCTACCCTATACCAGCCAACGATGGAGCCGCAACAGTGGGCCCGACCGCCTCCGTCACAGCAGTGGGTTCTATAGATGGGTCACGATGGAGCCAGCACTTCGCACACGTTGAGCCAGTGAGACACAGCACCCGGAGTCTCAGTTTGAGATGCAGGCGCCCGAGGAGCATATAGTCCTACATGGCGTTATGGACACAGCACCGCGGAGAGACCGTTGACCTGGGTTGCAAACTGTCACTTACCCATCAATCGAATTTGAGCTCACATCTACATTCTTCAGCTCACCTCCCTATTTTAGGCTACGAAAAATTATTCATCATCCAATACAAACCCAACAAAAAACATCTGCTCAGACATCCTACAAATCTAAGCATAACAAAATCAAGCAGACGACCAACAAGGCAAAGAAATCAAACTTAGAAAAGAAAAAAACCAAACATGAGTATGGAGAATTGAGAAATCCCGCCACGGCAATCTTTGAAGAAATCCAAAATTTGATTCTATAACACCTCTAACTCAATTGAATCCAACTCAATTCTAATCGTGATGCTTGAGAATAAGGCTATAAGGAAGAGGGAGACAATAACAACTGATAAGTAATAAATTTCTTCAACAAAATGAAACGGCAAGTTTAATGAAAGATAAGGCCATAAAAAGAGAAAAGAAAGTAAAAAATAGATGAGAGAGAGAATAATTTTTTATCAAAAAGAGACAGAAAAAGCTTACAGGTGGGGGTTTTGTGTGAGGGAGGAAATTGACGTGGCTTGTAATAATTAGCAACTCTAGGGGCAAAACTGACCGGCGGAAATGATATTTGGGGAGGATATTGAATACCCTCGTTTTCGGAGAGTATTGAATATCACAATTTTGTGATATTGATATCTCCGAATATTGTGGTATTTGCACTCCGAAACACGGAGTTATCTCAAATACCACGATATTAGCTGATATCATATTAGATATCACACATACCAAATGACCCGATAATTCTTTTAGTTTAAATCTGATTTTTATGTTCAGTATATAGAAAGAATCATTTTTCAAAGACCAATATAACGAGATTAATTTTTATTTTATTCCAACAATTTTTAAAATACATTTTTTTGCTTTATTTCGAGCATATCTTTTTCATTTCAACATACTCTTGAAATGAAAAGACTCGTTTTCCAAAGATGGATCGAATATAATATCAATATTGAGAGTATTTGAGAACTTTTAAAAAAAAAAATTCGAGGGAATCGATCGTGTTTTTGATGGGGTTCACTTCATTTTGAGGGGATTGTCTTACATCATCCCACCACCGTAAGACGCAATACCTTCAAGTTGTTAATAACTACGTCTAAGTTGCTAATAACTACTTTTTCTTCTTTTCATTTACTTTTACCTTTAAGTTGTTAATAAGTACGAACAAATTGCTAATAATTACGTTAAAGTTGTGAATAACTACGTCTACCTCAAAGTTGCTTATATCTACCTATAAATTGATAATAACTATCTCTAATTTGGTTAGAACTACAGGTAGTTCCTCAATAACTACGTTTTCACCATTATATCTACTTTACATTTAAGTTGCTAATTAAGAATATAATAGTAACAAAATTTTTTACTATTGCATCCAGGGGTGAGAATCCCCTCTATCCGAGCCTATTGTGCAACCTTTTCAATTTATCTCATGTGACTGAGTTTATGTACATACCTTTTAATTTATTTTAATCTTTTGACTTCCTCTATTGGAGCCATGTCTCTCCAATTGAAAAAAAAAATTTGTTGGCGTGCTCATGTTACAGCCACATCTCTTCAAATAATTAAATTATTCTTAATAATTTGTTGGCGTGCTCATGTTAGAGCGACGTCTCTTCAATTGAAAACATCAATTTTATTATTTTTTGAAAATATATTCTGCACAAACTCCATTTTCTTATACCCACACTCTAACTCTAGCTCAATACTCTACTTCATCTCTCTGACTCTTCTCATCTTTCATCTCCATCATAATCACTCTAATCTTCTTCACTTCACTTCACTGTGCTCAGAACCCACCTATGCTTTTAAATTTCAGCAATGTACAATCTCCACCATCCCATCTCCATTTCAAACCCACTCTGATCAACCTCGCCCTCCTCAATCTCATCAACGGTGACTCACCGATAGGCTCGGATAGAGGGGATCAAACAGTGATGCCTCACAACCAAGATAAATTTAGCGGCAGGTGAATCAATCATTTTCTATTTCTTCCTACTTAGTTCGGTTGCTTTTCGTCGGGTACTTTCCCACTGTTTACGCCCCTTTGTGTTTTGAATCGATATTGCTGCTGCGATTGCATGTCATTCATCCTCTCTTCTGATGTGCATTTTGGCCAACAACTCTCCCACTATTTTGCAACCCATGCTGCGACTTTGTCTATTTAGGGTTCTTCCATTTAGGGTGTTTGTATATCTTAGTTATTCGTTTCTAGATCCACTTATTTCTCATTTGATGTCTCAGATTTTACTATCCCAACTCGCCGAGGATGTTAAGGATGCTACCATTCGGCTCCGCCTTCTGCATCGCTGGAAGGCTGGGAGCCCCACCATGCCTGGAAATTTCTTTGCTTATTCCACACTATGGGCGGATGAGACGGTGATTCTGCAATTTCTGGGTTTTTAGCCTATTATATTTGTTTTTCTTCTGCTAATATTGAGGTATCTGATCTGGTTTTCGTCCCACTTTTTCAGGGTGCACGGATCGAGGGAACTGCAATTCCGATTCATGCCGAATATCTCGACGCCCGTCTTTAGCCAAAGGTCGTCTACGACTTGCCTTCCTTTACTCTGACGTTCCCCGCCGCTCGCATCGTGCTACGAACAACAACCGCTACTTACCACTTTCTTCAACTACTGTTTTCGAAGAAGTGGGAGAGCCGGGTGAAGGCTTTGTCCTCGATTCTTTTGAATTCATTCCATTTGGTCAGCTATCACTCCGTGTTCCACCTTTTCCTTTCCTTACGGGTTTGTTCTTACTTAATTTATCTCGGATCCATTTGATTTTGTTTGGGGTTGAGACATGTGTTTCTTACTTGGCTTTAGCACCGTGTGTCAGTTTGTACTACTATACTATCTAAGTTTCCCATTTTAAAATTGTCTTTAAGAAATTTCATAGAGGTATCTTTGTTATGGCATTTGAGAAAAATAGTTGCCACATCTAGTTTCAGGATTAATTTAACAATTATCACTCCACATGATTATTCAGGGTTAATGAAGTGTAACGCCTCTCAAGACATTCAAATTGCTTACCCAGTTGAATTCCTAAATACATTATCCTTCAATGGTGTGTCTGATCATGCAATTACTCTGAAAGAGCACACACCAGTCATGGTTCTTCGTAATATCAACCCAGTCCTTGGTTTATGTAATAGGACAAGGGTTTTTATCACTCAACTTTCCCACCATGTTCTTAAGGGTGTAGTCCTAGGTGGTTTCTCTGAAGGTACCCTTGTGGCTATTTCCAGGATTGTTTTGGACGTGGAAGGACACCGTTGGCCCTTCATACTTCGTCGCAGGCAATTTCCCGTCAAAACATGTTACACCATGACAATTAATAAAAGTCAGGGTCAAACATTAGATGTCGTGGGTTTGTACTTGCCGAAACCAGTTTTCTCACATGGTCAGCTATACATGGCGGTTTCAAGGTTCGATCTGTTGAAGGTTTGCATATTCTGCTTGGGAATTCAAGCGACCACCACCAAACTCTTACTCAAAACATAGTGTTTCATGAGATTTTTGAAGACTTGCGATAATGGATTGTGGATGCAATTGTCAATAGAAGCAATGTTGTTTCGTGTTTTTTGTTAACCATATAATGTGTTGTGAGCTAATCTATTTTGAAATATGATTTCTACTTTTGGTGTTTGGACAGTAGCAGTGTTGTTCCTTTTGCTTTGTTTATGTACAGTCACGTATGTTTTCAGTGTTTCCATATATTTATTGTCTACAAATCTTACTTATCTCCTATCACCAACCAACACTGTCATTCATATATACTTTATTGATGGATTGGCTATTTCAATTCATTTTCGGATTATTCACACTAGAATGACCGTGTTCCCCGCAGCAGAGCGCGGGCTATTTCTAGTACCTATCTTAAAGTTGCTAATATTTATCTCAAAGTTGTCAATACCTACCTCTAAGTTTGATGATACCTATTATGTGTAGTTTTGAGTAATCAACTCAGGTCTTTGACCTAAAAAAAAGTTCATCGAAACCATATTAATGATGTGTTAGTTTTAAAAACTTCGATCCTCCTGCCTTATTGTATACTCCCGCTTTTATAATTTAATCTCAGCCGTTAATTACATAATTAAATCTCAACCGTTGGTTTATTTATTTTTCCGTTTTTTATTTAATGAAAATCAAATTTATGTTTCTTGGCCCATCTTAAATTCAATTAATATGATCCTTAAAACGTTTTTTTTATGTGTTTTGATATTCAGCCTTGTAAATTTATCCTTGAACACTCTAACATTAATTTTGCACCTATCAATCTCTTTTTTTATATTTGATATTTTTTGCACTTTGACATTAATACCATCCATTCTTTATAATAACTGCTTAATCATTATTTTTAGGAATTCAAAACTATATTCATATTTGAACAAAGGATTGAGCTTTAATAGATATGACATTTAGACTATAATGATAAATGTTTCTTGTTATAACCTGTGTATCTGCAAATCTGTAATTGTCTGGTGACGTTGCAGCTGGCACCGAAAACCTTGTGGACTGATGATGAATCTCTGGGGAATGTTATGATACGAATAGAGACTCGGCGCGCAATCTTGGTCGCATTGTCTTCTAGAATACTTGCAGTTGCAGCCAGCAGCACCCCTTCTGGCTGTGAGATTATGGATACATCGACTAGACAATTAAAATTCGCAGAAAGAAATGGATACATCAGCTCAAAGTTTAGGAACATCAGCTTAATCTTCAAAGTGCATCAGCATCGTTGCTGCTGCTGCTCTCCTCAACTGTCCCGAACTTCATCATATGTCCCTGAGAGACAGAGAGAAGCTTTGATGAAAAAGCATTAAAATTTTTTTGATGTGCTGTCAGATATGTTCAGATACCCAGCAGCGAAAGCAGGACAATGACTAATAAATCAATTGACCTGAAGAGCGGCAGCCCAGACAATTAGGGCAGAAGCGAACCAGAATCTCTTGTCCTTGAGGAATTGCCTTGCTTCCATTTGCGCAACGATGCTCAAACACTAAACCCTAGCGTTTCCTTAAATCTTCCAAGTAACTGATATTCTCTTTTCCGGAATTTTTCAGATCGATCTCGACTATTTCAATTAATTCATTCAACTAGTAATTCGTAAGTGCAATCTTAATATTAATATGTTCATATAAAAAAAACCCAACACAAAAGTTAAACCGTAAATATAAAAGTAAACCGTACAACATATTAGTTGGAATTAAGTCAAGTGGCTTAGAGAATTTGTTTTAAGAAATAAATTAATTTCAGAAATTCAAAACAAGGAATGGTTGAGATTTAATCTCATATGTAACGGTTGAGATCAAATTTTAAAAATGAGATTATTCAATAAGTCGGGAGGACCGAAAACTTCACTAATCGTTTTTGAAAAATAAACATTTTGACGCAAAAATTATACGAATCCTAATTTATAGGTAAAAGATATAATTATATAAGAAAGTTAGAGAAAAACAAATTCTGACAAAAAAGGAAAAGAAAAAACTTTTGGAATGAAGTTACGAAACTGCCCTTTTGGGCAAAAACTTGAAAAGGTTTCGGCATGGAAATCCTTCAGCGTAGTACGTGGAGCCCTATTTGACGGGTCGGGATGTAATCGGGGCAGATAGCGTTAATACCGTCCTTGATCCGGTACACCAATTATAAACAGTTGTGTATAACCATGCCCGACCCTCGCCGAGGTCAAAATAAATAATCACCTCGTTGACCAGATCAAATCAGTCGGATCATAAATTTAACCGGTCTGTTATCGAACCTAATAAATCTGATATTTTTTACGCAGGTAAGGATATGAATTTTGTTAATTGTGTTACTAGCTATATGTGCGTTTTGCTTTAAATTTTGTTGGCTTTATATTGAATTTGCTTCTACATATTTGAAGTGGAACCATGAAGTCTGGAGGGTTATTAGTGCTAGTATTTGGTATGAGCGTCGCTCTTATATTGTAGGTGGTTTGGATAAGATTGTTGAGGAGTTGATTCCTGTGTTTCTTTATGTCTGTTGTTTGCTTTAGTTCTTAGTAGTTTTGAGTTGTAATAGCTTGAGTTGTGGGTGGTCTTTGTAGTTCCTTTATGGTGTGTGTGTGTGTTGCAGTTAATTACATCCAAAATTCCATTCCATTCAGCTTTCAATTGTTGTCGTCTGTCCTATCAAAGTCAAAATCTCATGGCTCATCGTCCCACATCCATTTATTTCGGCACAATTCAGTGTAAAAAAAGAGGCGGCAAATGCCAAAAAACCCTACGCATCTCCGACCAGATCTCCAACTCAAGACTAAATGGGCGATACATGGTGACATATAATGGTGCTGCCGCTGATGATGTGTGAAGTGACGGGAAAAGTATGGCAATTCCGTGGATTGCAAAGGTGGAGGGAAGTGGTTCAACTTCAATTCAAGACGATCTGTTTGCAGATTAGTATGCTCAAGGATTAAGAACTTTGGCCCATGTGTTTCTATATGTTAGAGTCCAGATTCGGAATGGAGTATTGAATAATAATAAATTTATTTTAAAATAATATCCATTATAAGTATTTCATCATTTCAAAAAATAAGTTTGAAGTATTCCATATAAATAGTTATAAATGGGTGAGTTGTATGTCTGACATGTTGAGTTAACAAGGTTACAAATTATATGTGATTGAGTTCATAGTTTTTTATAGTTACAAATCGTTAAAATTTGTTATGAATTCATGTGATATATTAATTGGACTAGTTAGTCATTAAAATTTGTTATGAATTCATGTGATATGTTAATTGGACTAGTTAGGCTCAATGGTGAGCTTATTTATATTTCAAAGGCAAAACCCCCAAATGTCACGAAGTTTGGGTATATGTTGAGATTTTTCGTCACTTTTCTGATATAGATTCTCTGTCACCGAATTTGAAGTTTGACGGCAAATATGTCTCACCGTTAATGTCGTTAATTTTTTGACCACTTCGTTCACGGAATTCGCCCTAGCCTGTACATGTCAGATTTGTACCGCTGGCGTGGCATTTAATTATTTCTAATTAAAACTGAGTCGCTGTCCATGTGGGTAATTCATATTACCAATATCCCCACCATTCATTCCCCAAACAACGATCTGGGCATTCATTGATGATAAGTTGTTCATATAAAAATCAGCCACCACTCGCGATTAGGGTTTCGGCCTCGTCGTTCTGTTTTGCAATTAGGGTTCTTGAAAGGATTAGGAGAGATGAAGAAACATGTCAAAGTACTCGACCGTTAGGCATCTGTACGGTATATTGAACCAGTTATGACTCTGACAAAGATGAGGAGGTAGCGTTTTGATGGCATACCAAGTTGGCACGAGAACCTGCTAAGGCTGCGAAAGAGAGCGCGACGAGAGCAAGCTGATCCTAATCCATTTGTAAGAGCTACTTCTTCTGTTCTAGCTCCATCTGGGGTAACAACTATGTTCTTGACTCACATGGGTCTGATGCTGATGATGAATCTGAGGACAAAACGTACGTCGCACCTGATAGTTCCCCAACATCCAACTATCAGGCGTCTTCTGGTTCATACGATGACTGTGATGATAAATTTGATGGAGAAGATGATTTCTAGATGGAAGGAGAAGCATACTACAATCCTGGATGTGACCACATCAAGCTGATACTGAAGGAGAAGATGCGTTTTGCTAATGATAATCAGTTCAAGGATGCAATAGTTAACTATAGTATTGCTGTTGGTGCAAACATTATATGGAAAAAGGAGCAATTCATTTAGCAAGGAGGCAGTCTGCTCAGCTGAGGGATGTAGATGGCAATGTTACAGTAGTTGTTTTGACGGATTGAGGCTTTTGTCGTCAAAATTGTCTGTGAGCCACATTAATGGCCACGTACAATGCATGTCAGGACTGCCACATCATGGTGGATAGCAAAGTAGTACTGGCCAAGTTTCAAGCTCAATCCAACTATGGACACTACAAGGTTAGTAGCTGAAATAAAGGCCACTCATGGCCTTAGGTAACTGTCTGTGTTTGTTCAGATGCAAAAAATGAAGTTAAGAAGATGATTGATGCACATTGCTGGGATCATATGCAATGTTACAGTATTATCTTTTTCAACTGAAAACTCCAATTCACAAGGTAAATTTGTGATTGAGGTTGAGCCAGTTCCAAACAAAGATTATGTGCTTTGTCAGAGAATGTACATTGGTTTTTCATGTCTCGAAAAGGGATTTCTAGCTGGTTGTCATAGGATTATAGGTTTAGATGGATGTTTTTTCAAAGGAGAAGTGAAACGAATGCTACTGAGTGTCATAGGGAAGGATGAGAACAATTAGATGTTCCCTATAGCTTGGGTAGTTGTGGAGAGTGAGAACACCGATTCACGGGGATGGTTCATATCACTACTTTGTGAGGAGTTAGGGTTGTGTGATGGAACTGGATAGTCTATGATCTCAGATCAACATAAGGTATGTAATGCATACCTATGTCTTTGACCATGATTGCATCTAATTTACTTTATATTTTAATAGTTTCATCGTTATTGTCAATGCAGGGACTTGTGGAACGTCTATAGACCTTACGTCCACTTGCAGAGCATCGAAAATATGTTCGTCATGTATCAGCCAACTGAAAAATCAAACATAAATATGATAACAACAGAAAAGCATTATGGAATTGTGTGTACTCATGCAATGAAGTAGAATTCAATATCCACCCACCCAAGTTCGCATAAGTTTTTACTTATTTTAATAAGTTTGTGAGATTTAAACCAATCAAGTTTGACGGTTCACGTCCATTGTGTTACGGGTTAATCGAGCTATGATTAATCAGATCTTAGTGATTCATTGGGTTGTGAGTTGGACATATATGTCATAAGTTGTTTAATCTTAGCCAAGTTGGGTCACAAGCGGGCTTAGTTAAGTTAGGTTGAGGCGGTTCATTAGATCGAATAATAATATTAAAACAATGAGCATAAAACCTTCGATTGACATGAACTATAACGTAATTATACATTTGTACATGAACTTTTATGAATTTTAAAAATAACATGAATTATCCAAAATGTTAAAACGCGTAGCACGCCATTACATTTTGTCCGTTTTCGTACGAGGTGCATGGATGGAATTTGCTGACCCTACATTTTTGTCAATGTGGATGCTAACTCAGTTACCTATACATCTTCGTATTCATTCACTTATTTCGAGAAAATGGACGACCGCTTTTCGAAGTATTCATAACGTGGGGACCGTGCATCCAACGGACGTTAAAACCTTGTAATGGTTGTGTAATGGACCAGAATTCCGGTCAAAAGTACCGGCAAATCGAACTGGAGTTCCGACCGCCGTAAGCACCCGGCCGGACGGCGTATCCAACCGCGTAGTTGTAATGGTCGGAATGGTGGCCAGCTACGTGCTTGCCGGAATTTCGATCCAACCGGTATACTTTTACCGAATTTTGAAGAAAAATATACCGTGATATGAATTTTCAGATAAATCAACTAAAAAGATTATGTCCCTACGAAGTCTAAAATATTGTTTAATTTAAATATTAAGCGTCATTTTATTTAAATATTAGAGGGTCCAATAATAACCTCTTCTACAACTTTCTCGTCAGACCGTTGGAGGCCGAGGACCTTCTGGATTTCTCCAGAGACCCCGCTTCTTTCTTTCTCCCGCCACCTCTGCTCTCCACCCTAATCCTCTTCTAACTTTCCTTTTCTCTTTAAATATGCATCTTAAGCTCTCTACTTCTTTTATTTATCTTTTTCAGTCCAGGCAAAGTTCATTCAGCCTATTATTTTCTCAGTCCTGTCGAAATTAGGGTTTCCATAATGGCAAGGGAAGGTAGATTCAAGAGGAAGGATCTCGATATGGATTTCGTCTCCGATGATTTCTCCCTCTCTCCTGCTCTGAAGATTCGCCGCTTGGTAATGGTACGCTCTCTTCCCAACTACCTTCTTCTGCTTGTTATGCCGGAGCCCAAGATAAATATCCTTTGTTTCTTAATTTGATAGGACACTGAGTCTTTGCTTCCGACGATGGATGAAGAGGATGGGAAAGCTGCTCCTGTGCCTGTAATGGAGATGGACGAATCAGTTCCGTCGCCGCAGTCTGAGAACCTGGAGAGGGCTTTGGTGTTGTTCAGGCCGATCAACATTCGTACTCAATCCAATTACTCCGTGGCTCTAGATTCCCAACTTCTCTCCAGTCTTCAAAGTAAGGCCTCTCTCCATATTCTTCCTTCAAAATTTTGCCCGCTTACTGTTCGACCAATTGCTGGTTATTTTGTGAAATTAATTTTGCTGATATGTATGGGGAATGTGCTTTAGGAGACCAAGTCCTCAGTGGTGGCCAGCCATTTGAGATCATCCAGTCGGCCGAGAATAAGATTAGCGATGGTGATGAACGCGATGGATGCAAGGCTGTTGTACCATGGGTTTCTCGGCAAGGTTTCCAGACGGAAGAATCACAGGACACGATGGAACAAGATGAAGGAGGTGTAGTATCAATGGATGTTGAGGACAGCGAAGGTAATGGGAATACGGAGCAAATGTGGCAGTTCTACAAGATGAGTGTGCCTCAATTGCAGCAGCACTGCTTGATTCCCGAGCTCCCTCGGAGTAACCCGACTCCAGTGATCTGGTTGAGATAAAATATGGGAAAGAAAGGGTCTGAGTTTCTGTTTTCCTGCCCTGTTTAGTAGTATTAGGTAAAGCTACGTAATCCAACATTTTGTTGAAGCTGGGAGTTGACGGTATAGAAGGAGATTGGTCATGAAGGAACTCGGCTGTTGAGGAGGCAAGGAAATAATTGAGGAGGCAAGGAAATAAACTAGTAGTAGATAGTGAGCTTCTGCAGTACGTAGCGACCAGGTTGTACGGCCCGGCCCCAATTCTAGTAGTAGATGGTCTCGTTCACCATTCGTTCACCATTCCTTTCTTGCGAATCGAACTAAACGAAAAAAGAGCTTCAATCCAACTGGTCCAGACTTTATGAACAGATTGTGAAGTTGGGAGTCCTTATCAAATGCAGAAACGATGAAGAACAAATGGCGTTAAGAGGAAAGAAGAAGACTATGTTGGTCAACGTGAAGAAAAGAAGAAGAAGCGCTTAAATGAAACGACGAGTTTCATCTTCCGTTTGTTTTTAGTTGTTGATGTATTAAACATTGCCACGTGGTTTTACCCGCGTTTACATTTCCGTTTTTACTGTTTTGTTACCTTGTTTTGTTACCGTTGAGTCAGTATAAAATTCAACCAAACGGAATGAATCGAGTCATGAGTTTTCAGACTCTTATCCCTATCTTCTTCTTCTTCCTCTCTGCACTCTTCCTGCGTTTTCCTCGAGCTCACGATCAAACTAATAGTCCTTGGAGTGATCCACCTGTTCTCACCAAATGAAGCTGGAGGCAGAGAGCTAGAGCTGAACCGAGTTGAGAACACTGAATTGTTGCATTGATGAATACAACTTCCAAAGATAAAGGAGTTGGAACTTGGAAGTGATTTTAGCAGAAAAACAACTACCACCACGGTGAATATCGTCATCCTCTTCATTTTTGCTAATGATGTGTGTCTGAAAGCTCTGGTAGGAGGTCCTCATCCAAGCCAGGGCGTGGAGTGATGGGAGGAAGAGAGGATTATCCAACAATGAACACTTATTAATGAATATTACAAAAGGTTTTCTATTTATTGATCTTTATTTTATTATGAAATTAAGGTAAAAATCTTTCATATGTTACGAACTATCATTTTCTTATCGATATATACATAACCTTTATGATATAATTTTTATGTTACCACTTATTACAAATTTAGGCAAAAATGTCATGTTATTAGAGTTAATTTAGCTGAACGGGTAATCTAACCTATGTGACTGACGATCTCTGACACGTAATTGGCCACATCCTGTAATAAATATGAGGGGTATAATTTTTTTTATCTGAAATAAAATTTGAAATTTTAAAATCCACACGTTAAAGAATTTTTTATCTTTTTATCTCGCTCCCTCGTCCTCATAGCCGACTTTTCATCTTCATTCTCCCCATCGCACTCTCCCCATCTGCAACAACAATATAGTCAATCATTTCCTCTACCTTTTCAATTATCGGATCAACTCTTATTAACTCATTTAATATCCTTATGGTATTAGCTATGCCTCCTGCCATAGCTTCGTTCAGATTCATCAACTCTGCCATCATGTTCGAATTCATTGTAGCTGTTTGCATCATTCCTAAATGGACAATGATAAAACGCTCTTCCTCTATTTTTCTCGGTTCCAGCAACCTTCACGGCAACATCACACTGGTGTGAACAATTCTGACCACTAAAGTTGCTTTCGGTGTGCACTACACATCTATTTGATGTGGTCGAGTAACCAGAACTTCTATGTGTTTGAGATGACGACATCGATCTTAGGGATCTAAAATTAGAATGACAAAAGAGGAGAATAAAATAAGAGATTCAGATCGACAATAACATCGAACTTAGGGGAGGATAACCACAAGAGAAAGCGACGGAATCGATGGCGTTGCTTATCGAAGATGACCGGCCGACCCAACTGGAGAAAAGGGAGGGCAATACAAGTTTATTTAGAAGAGCAAAATTAGGGTTCATGAATGGACGATGGAGATGAAATGGGAAAGAAGGATAATTGAATTGGCGTTCCCAATGAAAAGGGAAAATTCCACGTATATGCGTATTTATGCATTTTGAGTGATGTGGCGTCCGTAACAACACGTAAGCTACTTAACAGCCAAAATTTAACGACATGACATTTTCGTCTAAATTTTCACAAAATTGTGACATAAAATTTATATAAAAAAGGTTATGTATATATCGGTAATAAAATGATAGTTCGTGACATATAAAATTTTTTTGCCTGAAATTAAATATATGATGTGGCAGTTGACGTGGGTTCGTTTGACCATTTCTTATGCCCGCCACTAACGGTATTAAAAATCTAATGAACATGGTTTACTACTCAGCGAGCATAAAAAAATTGTTTTCCAACAAATGGCTAGAATTGATATATTTGCTTAAGATTAAGTTAAGTTTGCTAAAGTTGGTATATTTCGCCAAAGGCTAAGTGGTTCTCGCTTTTGAATCCCTATGTGATTTAAGGGTGTAGATCAATTGAGGTAAGACGGTCATCCTATATTAAAAATAACTTTGTCTGCTTTCCAACGGTTGACACCACTATATTCGATCACATGAATTTTTTTTTACAATTTCACGATGACTAACTACTTTTGACTAATATTTTTGAGGATTACTATTTGACGATCTAACATTCCAATTAAATGACACCCTAAATTTTATAAAGACGAAACTATCCAAATTTATTCATTCGAAAACCTCTATCATTGTACGTTTTTCCTTACAATCCGGTGAATTTTAGCGGGCGGGAACGAAAATTCGACCGACAAGAGTCCCAGCCGGTGGTGGATTTCGGCCGCAGGTAGCCCCGACCGGGAGGCCTGTCGGCCGAATTTTCAATTCGGCCGGGTGGTCCTCCCGCCAAAATTTCGGTCCGGCCAAATTTTTTTCTAATTTTTAACGATGTCCTTTAATAATTTTCAATTAATCGCATTCCTCACATGATTTTAACGTTCGTTGGATGCACTAACTCGACATGAGCAATTCGGTAAGTGGTCGATAATTTTGTTGTAGAAAAAATTGAATTAATACGAAACTGTATAGATAATTGATAAATGAAGTATATGTTTTGTGTGTTTATAATGCAGGGAGATTCATCAGTGAGTAAGGGTGATGGAATCAATTACACCAAGCACTGTTTATCCGACGATGTTTACGATACTGCCGAGGAAGCTTGTGAAGCTGCAAAGCGAATTGCCTAGACGCTTAATTTCAAGTTGACTAAAGGATCTGACAAAAGAAACAAGGTAGAGCGAGAGTACCGTGTGTATCTGTATTGCTCTCGTGGACTTGCTCATAAATCCTCATGTTCCGACCCTCCAAAAGGGATTACGAAGACGAAAAAGCGTGACTGCCCCTTCAAACTGGGAGTGAGGTGTCGGGTCGTAGGTGACGAGTGGAAGTTTTGTATTGACGGTGTAGACCACACCAACATTCCAGCAGTCTCAAAAGGATACCACAATCATTTTTTTGTGCATATCCGGAAGCTAGCAGAGAAAAAATGCACTTACGAATGAAGAGAAGAGCAAAATTAGGGACATGCTTGTGACTCACACACAGCCGAACAAGATCAGGTACACTCTTAACAAGAAGTTCAATTCCCATCACATTATGAATCAGATATACAACGAGTCGTACAAGATTAGAAATATAAAAATTAGGAGGCATGTGTTCCACGGATTGGACATTGAGAGCCGCTACACGACTGCGGTACTTTGCTCAGTCTACAGAGGATGAGGAAAAAAATATGGCCGACCTTTTTCTCAGCCACGCCGAGACTTCTCAGATGTTGGGGCTTGATATTACGTCATTCTAATTGATTCGACCTTCAACACCAACAAGTATAGGAAGCCAGTGATCCAGTTGACCAACGTGACTCCGGTGCAGAAGAAATTTAGTATCAGATTCGTACTCGTTGAGAATGAAAGGCTGAGATGTATGTTTGGGTGTTGAATCAGTTGAGAACGGTGTTGGGCCAGCGACAGCCAACGACATTTGTGAGTGACAAGCAGAGCGGATTGGCTCTTGCGTTGCGGGCTGTCTTCCTGGAAACGCCATACTTACTTTGTGTGTGGCATATGAAAAGGAATATCGCTGCCAAAATAAAGTTCATCACGAAGAGTGAGGAATCTAGTGAGGCTTTCGTGCACGAGAGGTGGAATAGAGTGCTGAAAGCAGTTTCCCATAAAGAATTCTACGAAGAGTGGGAACGCATGACCAACTGTGATTGGGCCAACATTGAAGGATGATCCCATACTTAGAGAGTGAGCGGCTACCTTATACGACTCAGTGGGCCCATTGCGATAGGAATCAGGTTTTCCGTATTGGAAACATGAGCACTAATTGGATGGAATCCCAACACTCGTCGCTGAAGTCGTGGTACAACTCTTCGAATCAGGCTGTTGATACTCTATTTGAGGGCTACCATGCTTCTATCGATGGACTAGTCATTGAGATTTAGAAGGCCTTGGATGACTCTTGCGCAAAGGTATTTACACAATGTTGTTGTAACTAGTTACATATTTCATGCGGCAATAACCAGTTATTTACACATTGTTGTCGTAACTAGTTATATATTTCATATGGCAATAACTAGTTATTTACACACTGTTGTCGTAACTAGTTATGGCAAATTCACTAACTTGTTTTGTTTCATTCCGCCCAGGTATATCGTTACGCGCAGAAACCACCATTCGTATATCTCAATAATGCAGTCTCGACATGGGAAATCAAGCTTCTGACAGAGGAGCTCTCGAAGGTTACACCATGTAACTGTGTAGTTAAGACAACTCATGAAATCCCGTGTACTTGTCGTATGTACTCTAAGGAGGTTGGCGAGGAGGAGCTGAAACCATACCACTTGCATTAAGTTTTGGCATTCATTGTCGTACACGAGCCAAATAAATCACGACATCTGGGTTGACCATGATGCGACGGACCGCCACATTCTTGATGGGATGGTTCAGACTATTTCCGATTGAGGGGGTCGTCGGTAAGGCCGTTGAGTCGATTAGTTCGGTCAACATTTCAACCCGAGTCCCGAGGGGTTAAAGGAGCCTAAGGTTGCTGATGCTTCTAAAGGTAGACCTTATGCTAGAAAGACCGACGGTTGGAATCCTTCTTGGCATAAGCATGCTAGCGCGCAGTGTATTCCTCCCAAGAGCAAAGGTAACTCGACTCGATCTACACCTTCGAACACTAGCTCGACTCCAGGTGTACCACTTCCCCCTAGAGGTATGTTAAATAGTCGATACAGTAACTGCGATCTCGTTTACAGTAACGTTCTTACTCATGTTTGTTTTGGCCGTCTACAGTTCGACCGTTTCGGTAGTACATCCCAGAGGGTTTACACAGCGTGCTGAGTGACGTGTTTAACCCACACGTTGATTGACATTATAGATTTCAGTGCATTTCATACATAGTCATGCCCGATGATGATAGCCAGTATGTGGACATGCGGAGACAACGAATGGAACATGTTACGCTGAATTGGTACGATCTGTACAGTAACGTGTATAACACGGACTGGAATGACGTCATTCACCAGTTAAGTAGGCTCTAGGAGACACCATGTGATGATCTATGATGGTTCTAAAACACGGATATGCTAGGGTATGCCACTATATTTAACTGGACATTCGTCGTTTTTGGACGTAGCTTGCGAGGGGTACTGTATGGGGAGACATACCTACAGTGGCACCCAGAGGTGTGTCGTACATAGTGTGTACCGGGAATAACTAGGTTGTGCTCACCTTAGATGATAACATCTGGGTCTTATCCATCTCGGGTAAGTCTATGTTTTGGAGTTATTTGGCTCAAGACCGGGCTAAACAGATAAGGCAACCCGACTTATACCAAGCCGAGCATGCGGAGTACACACGGCTGAACCCGTATGTGTTGTCCTTGCATTTACTGTATTTAATTGTCGGATTTTGATATTAACCAGTTGTTATATTGTATTTGTGAGTCTATGTTACGTTAATGGATTAACAGTATGTTTTCATTTGATTAACAACATAATCAACCGCGAAAAAAGTCCAAAATTGGTAAGGCTTGTCACCCATTTCGGCCAGTCATTGGGTCCGGCTGGTCGGTTGTTTCAGCCGGGACCATGGGCAAAGTAACACAGCCTGACATCTCCATTGCATATGCACGGCTATCCTTTCTAAACTCACGGTACAACCAAGCTAGCACACCAACACCCCACGCGTACTCTAGTACATCACTAACCGAACCCATGAAGTACTCCTAACCCAGAAGACGCGATCGAGCAACATATATATCCTGGAACAGAGTAGCTCCAAGAAGACAGACCAAGAATACCTTATAGGGAGTCTCATCCCCCATATGCTTGCCGATCGAAATCATATCCTTCTTGTGCATGGTGCCGTGATCGTACATCGGTGAGCCAAAAGTCTCGCCTCTAATCGGACGCTCCAAAGCAACAGCGGACCCAAACCCAGGCGACTCAGCTACACCCACCCTGAAATCAACACGAGATTGGGGTTTATGAAGCTGTCTTCCAGCCACCAGGACCCAGAGAATGTGGAAGAAAGTGATCGTCATCTGCCCCCACGACATGTGAAAGGTGTTAGTATCGGGTTGCTACCTCTCAACAAATGCCTCGAGAAGAGGCTCATCAAAGTGGGTCGGCATGCACTGCCCCAACTGAAGAAGTCTCGACTCCTGCATGATCAGCCAAATGGTATTCGTTTGGATGTCAAAGTCGCTCACCGTGTCCAATTGTTTAGGGCGCTTCAGGAACCTGAAGCTCTTCAGATTCCTGTATCCCTCTCCATACTGGCACATGTAATGCATAATATGACCGCCAAAGGTGGGGATCACTGTCATCCTCATCGGTCCACCATCTGGAATCCCCGCAGTAAGCTCCAAAGTATGACTGAGTCCATCCCAGTCCACTGGACTGGCAGCCTCCTCCCCCCGTACCCGCGCAAGTCGGCTAGGTTTCCCATCTCTAACGCCATCACTCACGGAGGCATGTGACGAGCCTGTAGAAATGAAGTGTGGAGAAGCCATGTGCGGAGAAGTCATGTGTGGTGAAGTCGGTGTGTCCTCATACTCAAACCCCGACGGTGAGCCCTCATCCTCGTCATCATCCACCGGAAAGGCCATAACCGGGTACGTAACAGGAGGGTACCGATCAGGGGAGCCGTAGATTTTCAATTTCTTGTTCTTCTTCGCGGCATCTCCCTCTTTCCGCCTCGAAGCGATGATCACTCGCTCTTTCATCCAATCTAAAATGCCTGCTTTCTGGCCTTTCCCTCTCATTTTCTGGATCCCATCTGTTTTATCCTTTACCGGATCTTGACTGTACGATTTACCTCCACCTTTTGTCTTCGCCATCTTTTTAAGCAAACTACATTTAAACATAATGAAACACTACTTAATTTATTTCTAATAAAATTCACATTCTGCTAAACTAAGTTCACTTACTATACAATTTCCTAACAAAATCAATTATTACTAATCACATTATCAACTTATCAATCGATTACTACACTAAATACTAAGTTCTTAATTAATTTCAGTAATAGATTATCAATAATAATTTAATTAATCACTAATAGTTAATTAATTACACTAATTGCTCACTAATAATTATCCAATTACACTAATTACTCACTAATAATTATCTAATTACTCACTAACAATTATTTAATTACACTAATTACTCACTAACAATTATCTAATTATCCTATTACACTATTTACATACATAAACTAATTTAAAAAAATGGGCAGCCGGCCGCCCGATTCGGCGGGAAATGTCCCGACTGATCGCCGGTTTCGACCGAGGCAAGTAGCCAGCCGGACTCGGCCGAAACCGGCGGCCGACCGGGGTCGTTCCCGACCGATTCAGGCGGTCGGCCGGGGGCTCCTGTTTTTTTTTTCGAAATCGTACTTGAAACGGTCGCTTCCGATCTTTGATTTGTTCTTGGAATCTTTGTTTGAGAGTGTTTGCAAGTGTTTGTAAGTGTTTGAGTTAGTCAATATACACAACTTCTAATATGGATTTCGATTTTACGAAAGGACAATACTGTAATTTACTCAAATTAGGGCGTCGTTTAATTAGAATGTTAGGGCGTCAAATAGAAATTGAGATATTTTTTTACGAACATGATTCTTTTTCCGGCTACCAACTATACAATTTGTATAATGGTTGCACGAATTTAGACAAAGTTTAAACTTGTATATGAAGATTGTGTACAACTTGTATATATACTTTTGTACATATTGGTTGTACAAAATGTGTATATAATGTATACAATATGTAACACATTATGTATGAAGTTGCACACAGTTCATAGGAATTGCATTACAATATGTATGGAGTCCGACGGTAAAGGTTTATCGACTTTGTACAATTTGTATGAGATTTCGTATATAGTTCATACGGGATGTAGTACAATTTGTATAGAGTCTGCTGCCGAGGTCTGGCAATTGGCGGATGTGGCAGAGGTCCGACCACTGACGACGACATAGGTCCTACGAAGAGGAGAGTTGTGAATTTCCTTCTTTGTCCATGAAAATCCTAGCCGTTAGATCTAGGGTTAAAGGATGAACACCTAAAATTTATTCCAAGTTGGTGGATTAGATGAGATCGAACTCGGCTAGGTTAAATTCATTAGCCTAGGTTTAAAGAAAGTAGTATTAACTTTAATTTTTTTGTACCTAGCTGATGTAGAATTAAGTTTGTATAAGTAGAGTACCGTGCTGGGTTTTGACTGCGCTAGGGTAACGGGACTCCAAAACCCTCATACTACGCTCAGTTCTCCTCCGCTGCAATCTCTTAAGCAGCTCCGCCGCCTGGCTTCTCTGATTACCGCGGATTCCAAAATCGTCATCATCTGCACAACAACAACGACGATAAACAAAAGATGGTCGAAGCTCAACTTCAAGTCGGACCGTCGCTGATTAAGCAGCTCGGTGCCTCCGACAACAAGACCCGCAGCAGATCCCTCCGCGCCGTTCTGTCCACATGGCTTCCTTCCCAATCCACTCTCTCCGACGACGATATGAAGAAGCTCTGGAAGGGACTCTTCTACTGCTTCTGGCACTCCGACAAGCTCCCCGCCCAAACACACCTCATCGACCGCCTCAGCTCCTTGCTTCCGGTCCTCGATTTGCCTCTATCGGCTCACTACTTCTCCGTCTTCCTCCTCACAATGCGCCGCGAGTGGCCTGGAATCGATTTCCTCAGGTTGGACAAGTTCTACCTCTTGATTCGTAGGTTTTTCCGCTCGCTTTTCCTTTTGTTGAAGAAGAACTCGTGGAATTTGGAGCTCTCCAATCAGTTCATGGGCATTTTGTTGGAGAGGGCTTTCTTGGCTGATGATAAGTTCCAAGGGAATGGTGTTAACTATCATATTGCCTCTGTTTTCCTTGAGGAGCTCAAACCTTTTCTCCCCCTGAGTAAGCAGGTTGTCCAGGCTCTTGTGTTGCCTATGGTGTCTGTGATGGGGAAGGCAGTTGATAAGGTGCTGCTTGGTAAACTTAAGGGCAATGTTTTCGACGAGTTGTTGAAAACTGGAAGGGCATTGCTGGAGTTGAAGAAATTAGGGCTAGATGGTGATTCTGAGAATAACAATGTAGTGTTTCTGGGTACAATTGCCCTAGCTATGGGATTTTCAGCTATATTCTATGAAATTGGTTCCTCTGCCGATTGTCCTCAAGGTAACAGGAAAGTTCTCCTTGGTCTACACGAGGAGTTTTTGCAGCTGGAGAAGGCATTGGCTCTTTCAGGAATCGAAGTTTCCCTTCCCGAAGTTAATAATGGGAGTACTAATGATGATGATGATGATGAAGTGCCTACTTTAGTGCCAATCATGGATGTGGAAGGTCGAAATGGTGATGCTGGCTATGGCACTGGTGAAAAGAAATCTAAGAAGAACAAAAAGAGGAAGAAAGATTCATCTGACAACGATGGAAAAGATAAGGAGGAAAAGAAGAACAAGAAGGAGGAGAAGAAGAAGAAGAAGAAGAAGAAGAAGAAGAAGAAGCAGGAAAATGGTGGAATGGATGGGGAGAATGCAAATGGTGTAATTGAAAACGGTGAGAACTCAAGCAAGGAAAAGGGAAGTGATGTGATGGCATTCGATGATGCTGTTATAGCAAACCTCCAAATGCAGTTTGAGAAAGTTGCAGCTGAAGTTGGTATGGATAACAGAGCTGGAAGCCCTCTCGAGCTCGGTGAAGTGGAAGGCAATGGTCATTTACCCAAGAAGAGGAAGAGATCCAAAAGTAAGAAAGCTGTGAAGCAGCAGCAGTCTGAGAATCACGAATCAACAAATCAGGGGGAACAGGATGCTGCTGAAACTGGAAAGAGTGGGGATAAAAGTGCTGCAAAGAAGGTTCGGTTTGCAATGAAGAACAACTTGGTATGGAAGCCACACAATCCTCTACCTCCAGAGAGTCTGAGAATACCACCTTCAGTTACCCCTAGAGGGAGTGCTCTAAAGAAAGGATTATCTCCAGGTCCAATCAGGGAGATCCGTAGTTCGGGGGGAGCTAACAAGGCTAGAAAAAGAGCAAAGTCCCTGAAAGGGAGAAGAGGAGTTGTCCCTCCTACTATAAGACGCATGAAGAAGTCCAACTCTCTCTGAATCGAATACTTGACAAGGTTTCTCTAGTTCTTTTTAATTTGCTCTTAGTGCATCTGCTCTGTATGTGCGAACTTTGTTGACACCCATTGCCTTCTTTTCATCAAGTTAAGAGATAGTAGCTATATGGTCTTCGGGACTCGATCACTTTTTCAGTTTTGTTTCAATTATTGCAACTCATTTCCTGTTATGAAATTGTTCTATTTCTGTTTGCTCGACATTGATTTCTCTAGTGTGCATGGAACGGATACTCTTAATAAAGCGCATGTCTGATGTGATGACTGGTATAGATGTTTGTAGGAGCAATTTGCAGGCACATTTGCTTGAAATGGATGAAGGTTTTGTTGCAGTTATGGGTCTCAAAGTAGATTTGATGATCGATGGCCATTATCCATCCCGTTGGCTCTTGGAACAGAAGATACTTCTTACATAATGGCTTGGGAAGGTTGGATGAAATCTTGATGGCAACAGAAAAGTTGAATGGAATTTAGGCTTGGCAGATGAAATTTACCGAAGCTAACTTTCCCTTTCCCTTTCGAGCAGGAAAATGCTTTACAATTCCACCATCGGCCAAAATAAGCCATAAAGACAAACAAAGAGAGATAGGAAGAACTGTAATATTGGGAAGAAAGATGCATTCATCAGCTTGTAAGTTACAGTTACAAAATTGTTCGATGATCACTGGACGGATACATATATATATATATTGTGTGGGTTTGGTGATCTCTCTCTCTCTCTCTCTCTCTCTCTCTCTCTCTCTCCAAGGCTAAGGCCTGTGGAGGTATCTACCAGCAAGAAGAGCAGCATCCATAACAAGAGAGATAACATCAATGACATCAGTGGCATCGCAAGTGCTGCCTTTGAAGCTATGTCCTCCTGACTTTATGAAGTTCTTCATGCAGTTCACCAATTTCTCGCTGCATTCCTTACTCAGATAGTCATCTGCATTTTCCGTCATCATACCATACCATAAAATCACAATGACGAAAGATTCTAGATATGATTTTAAGTTTGAACACTAGTAGTTAGGTGAAATTCGAAAACACATCTTACTACTACTAGTAAACTCTTTAAAACGGAAAGAAAAGAAAGAAAGGGACAATTGAGCTTACTGTTCTTGGATTGGACACAGAGATCATGGTTCATGCAACAAGAATCCAGCCCGTCGCATGGAGTTTCTCCTGGGCATCCACTGTACAGCAACCCACAGTACTTCCCGTACCTTAGTAGCGGCGGCACCGCGCAGAACGCCGACTCGCATTTCCTGCTGCATTCTTTGCTCTGTTTTTTTTTTTCATTAAACCCCATGAATCCATCAACAAGTTCATTTCTTAACAATACATGAAAAGGGGCAGATAATATACTATTAATTTACCAGAGTGACCCCGGGTTGATCGGTGGCCTGGACGCCGAGATTGAGACCGTCTACGGCAGTGAGGCATAACGACACTAGTAGTAGTAGTAATAAAACGAGATGATGAATTGACAAGTGGTATTGATGATGTCTTGGTATTCCAGAAGAAGCAGCCATTTTTTTTTATTTATTAAAACAAAAAGAGAGAGATCTGGAGAAGTTATTGTTGCTTGGATTTCCTTAAAAGCTCTGATTTAAAGGAAACAATGGCTGCCGGTGGGAGGTGGGTGGCCAGGTTTCATTGGGGGGCCGGAGAGGCGTTTCCGTTTGTCTTGTAATGTCTCGTGAATCTCTTTTGGACTTGTATGATTCCTTCTCTGTATTACGATATTCCCCTTCCCCTCCCACCACTTGGAATTCCTAGCTAGCTGTACTTTTTTTTTAAATTTTCTATGTAAGATTGTAGTGACAATAATTGTTAAGTAACCTTACTGAAATATAAGGTGGTAAAATTGTGTTTGGTAATTTGGGATCTCAAGTTTGAATTCAACATATCTAATAAAATAAATATTAATATATTATTTATTTTCTGATTTCTATATTATATTGGCTGAGAGTCTAAATTTACTATAATAAAAAATACAACACAAGGAGTATGGGTTGCGGATGGCTCTGGCGGAGTAGCATATGATGTCACTTTCTTTAAGAGACATTGTTTTGTAATGCCGCACAATCGATTCTCAACTAGTAGCTTTTAGGATAGGCATGGACATTTGAGATATCCGCGCGGATATCTGTCCCACGACCCACCCGACGGATAATCCATCTTACCAAAACGACATCGATTTTGTAACACTCTAGGAAAACCCCATATCGACAAAGCACGAGAGAGATCTATGGGCTATAAGGAACAATCCGTCCCTAATTGACAAGATGCATTATGCATTTTTGGGGTGAGATGGAAGAGAACTCTAACGTTAAAACATGCTCAGGTGGGAGCAGTGCAGAAATGGGTGACCTCTTGGAAAGTCACTGTTATGCACCCGAAATCAAATCCGTGAGAGATAAGTTCTGCCCAAAGCGGGCAATATCTTCTCGGAAAAGGTCGGGGTGTTAGAAGTAGTATCAAAGCCTCTTTGCATCCCTCTTGAACGATGATGGGGAGGGGGGGGGGGGGTGTAATGTAACACCTTAGACAAATCCCACATCGACAAAACACGAGAGATATTCATGGACTATAAGTAACAATCTGTCCCTAATCGACAAGACCGTTTGGGAGTGCAATTAAGAAGTTCTTTCTAAGAACTCTAAAGTTAATCGTGCTCGGGTAGGAGCAGTGCTGAATGGGTGACCTCTTGAAAGTCACTATTATGCACCCAAAACCAAATTCGTAAGGGCTAGGCCCAAAGCGAGCAATATCTTTTTAGACAAGATTGGGGTGTTACAGTTTTGGTATTGGTATATATATTCATCTAAATTCGGAGATGGCGTAACGCTAGCCGCACTTCACATTCATTCTCCTCTCGATTCCCAACTTGACAATTGGCGATTCCGACTAAGAAATCGTCGATATGCCTCCAAATCAGATGGATGTTGTGGAAATAGTTATCCTAATTAAGTTGTTCCCATTAAGTAACCTTCTATTTTTTTTCTATTCCTGCTAATTATGAGTTTTATTGTCCAAGTCCTAGTGTTAGCGACTTCTCCTATAAGGAAAAGAAGTCCTACTGTTTTCTTGTTGTCCTACCAGTATAAATATAACCCTTCGGCTCTTAAGCCTAATAGAATAAAACTATTCTTCCCTTAAACCTAGTCTAATCTAACATGGTATCAGAGCCTCCCTTTCATCCCTCGATCACCGACCATCAACATAGGAATTGACAGCCATAGTTCATCCAAACCTTCCTCTCCTTGTTTTAACCTAAATTTAGTGATGACATTCGATTTGTCGTGTTCATTGTCTTCATTTAAGTGATATTTCATACATAATTGTATTGCTTTAAGTAGAAGTTTAGGATGTTTTATGCATTTTAAGCTTTTATCGCGATTTAGTGTCTCAGACCCGGTCGGGGTCCATTTGATGTCATTTTGGAGTGTTTTTATCGATTTCAGGTACATAACGACATTGATGCATTAATCGGAGTGATACGATGTGTGTGGATGGTCTAGGACAAGCAATGGGGAGTATTTTAACATCTTCAAGGAGTTTGGCTCTCGCCTTGGTCAGAAACCGTCGCAGTTCCATATTTTGGACATATCTCTTAACTCAGAAGTCCTATTGATTCAAGGCCGGAGGCGTTGGAAAGTTTGTTTAATTTCATAAAACTTTAATCAGGGACTTATGTCAATATTGGCGCTATGGACCTGTCAAACTTGGGTCTATGCACATAGCGCCAACTTTGACCATTCATAGTGCCAATGTTGACACTCCATTCTGGAAATTTTGTCAATATTGGCTCTATGGACCTGTCAAAGTTGATGCATAGAACCATATCGCCAATATTGACAATCCAAGATTTGAAGGATTTTTGGGAACTTCTATTTAAAGCTCGGTTCTCCCTCATTCGAAAACAAACCTCTTTGGACGAAATTGAGAGGATAGTTGAGAGACTTTGGAGCGATGAGAAGGCATCGACTTCAAGGAGCTCAGACCGGAAGACATAATCAAGATTGGCAGATCGATTTTTTTGACGGTTCTAGGCGAAATTAGATTTTTCAGATTTTTTCTTGTAACCTAAATTCCAATGTGTTCATTTGTTGATTTTGATTTGTTCTTCGAAGTTACGAGTAGCTAAACTCCTCGGGCTTAGATTAGATGAACCCTAGGCATATCATTATGAACGAATGATTTGATTACATTTGACGATTTCTACGAGTTGGATGAATTTCAGTTATGTTTTATTTCGATTTCGTTTCTGTTCTTGCTTGGCCATCTTGAATAGAACCTTGTTAGATTTGTCTTCGTCTCAAAAGAGCTCGCATATCTAGAACATCAAAATTAACCAATTAGGTAGGCATTAACTCTCATCCGGGAGCGAATAAACTAGTCCGTCGTGTGAGCAGTTTTCGTTTGTTTTGTCGCCTACGGATTCAGATCTTTGTGTCGAAAGAGCGGACTGGGATAGTGGATCGGTGGCAGATTAGCGGACCCAAAAAGGCTTGATTTGATTAGAGAAAAACTGTGACGGTGAATTGAATTTATCTTGTTTCGTTTAAATCGTTGAATATATATCTATCATTTGTGAGTTTGAATTACCCAGGGGGATTCAAAGTCTAAGCAGTTTGATCCTTGATTGTTAAAACCAAATTCCTGCAGTCTTGGAATCTTTACTTTAAAGTAACTTTTATTTTGATTGATTGATTGGTTCTCGTGGCACCTAAACCACATTACTTGATACTTCGATTAATATTAATTACAACTTTGAGTAAGATACTTAAAGAGACCGTAGAAAGACTCGACTCCAGTTAATTCATTAGACGAATTATTTTGATAACGCCTAAAAGCCGTTCATCACTCAGCCACCTCTCAGCTAATTGCTACGGAGAGTATGACATCTTCTAATGCTGAACCCTATCTCGGAGGAGTTTCTGTCCAGAAACTGAATGGAAAGAACTACCTGCAATGGTCTTCAGCAGTGTAGATGTTCATCACTGGACGTACAAAGGGTGAATACTTTACTGGTACTATTTCACAAACAACCACCTCTGCTGTGAAATATGAACGGTGGAACAACAATAACTACTTGGTTCAATATTGGCTGATTTCCACTATGAAGAAAAAGATTGAAAACAATTATCTTCTTCACAAGACAGCTAAATCCAGATGGGATCATGGAAAACGTACTTACTCAACTATAGCCAATGCATCAGCCTTATATGAGATTGGGATCAGCCTCTATAACTCAAGCAAGGAGAGATGAGTGTCACAAAATACTTCAAAACTCTATCTCAAGGTTGGCTTCAACTGGATTTGTATGAACCTCAGACCTGGACGCCTACAACAGAGGCAGAGACATTCAGAAAGTTTGGTTAAAAAAGGACCTACCTGTTCGTTCTCGGTCTAAATCAAGAATTTGATGCTATTAAAAGCCGAATCAGCCCTTTTCTGAGATTGAAGATGCTTTTTTAGTAGTTCATCAAGAAGAAGCAACACGATAGCTAATGCACTCGGAAACCAAGACCGATGGATCGACTCTTGCCACTGATGCATCAAGACAAAAACCTCCCTTCTAGGTCAATATGCTGGAAATCAGAATGGAAAGGATGCTGCCACTCCTACTGTTTGATCTGACTATTGTAAAAAGCCCTGGCACACCAAAGATGAATGTTGAGACCTCAATAGTGGAAAACTTGCCAATTGAAAACCCCGGCCAGAAAGGGAGGCTGTTGCCCGAAAGCCTCGTGCCAATGCAGTAGAAAAGTTGCCTTGTGCTACAATGACAAGAGTCAATTCTCAAAAGGACAATTGGATACTTTACAGAACATGTTCTCTAGAGTGACGGAGAACTTCCAGCAGCCATCCTCCAAACCTGAAAGCTTCTCTAGCCATTTCTCCAAAGGTAATTTCAATTATGCCAAGGCTCTTTAGTTTATACATGTTCAAATAATGGTTGGATTTTGGACTCTGGAGCTTTTGACACAATGGCTGGATGTAGAGAGCTCATCTAGGATCTTCAACCCTACACTAAGCATGCTGGTGTTCGAGTTGCTGATGGAAGTTTGGCACATATATGTGGAAGGGTTTGGATGGGTCCGCCTCACTGTTGAGTTGACCCTATCGCCCGTGCTATATGTTGTAATCAAATTTCGTCCGGGTGTAGAATTCACACCAACATCATTTGACTAAATAGTCGTAGCGTCTTTATCAAGGATTTAGTTTCGAGATTTTAATTGTTGCAAAGTTTACTTGCTTAAATTAATCAAAGTGCATGTTAGGGAGAACTTGGTAGTCAAATGGGATTTGTTGAGAGGTAATTCTTACGTTATGGATTGTTCTAAACTGGTTTTTTTAGATCTTTTTAAAAGGGAACGGCCGAAATGAGTGGACCTCAAGTCCGCTATCTCGAAATTCAGTAAAGTCCATTATCTCAAAATGATTTATGTATAATTCGGCGCAATTTGATTTTGGGCCAATTTCAGCCCATTTTCGGGCCTGTTTCTATTACTAATTAGGGAGCTGCCACCTCCCTTTGGTGTCAGATGGTGTTGTAGACTTTTGGTTGGTTTAGAGGGGAGGTGACAGCTATTTCTGCCTTTAAAAGGACTGCAAAAATGACAAGAACAAAGGAAGATTTACAAGAAGATTTTCATATTCTCTCCCAATCCTCCCCAAAAAAAGAAACCCCCAATACAATAAACAAACACTTCTATAAGATCCCAAATAATAATAAAGATTACAAAAAAACACAAAAAACTAAAAAGTACCAAAAAAATTATGTCGCCATCCACGTAGAAGTCACCAAGGGAGTTTTGTCGTCACTCGGAAAGGGCGCCGTCGCCTGAAACACGACAAAACAAAGAAACTTCGAATTAAAGGTACATCATGCAAAACACCTCTATTCGAAATCATTCACATATAATTTATACATACGCATTGTTGTGCTTAGTCATCATCTATACTACTTTTAATCCAATGTTCATTGGAACTAATCGAATAAATGATTCATTTTAATAAACAGCCAAACACTG
This sequence comes from Linum usitatissimum, assembly GCA_030674075.2. Lineage (NCBI taxonomy): Eukaryota > Viridiplantae > Streptophyta > Magnoliopsida > Malpighiales > Linaceae > Linum > Linum usitatissimum. Next base: position 1,534,908 of record JAUJYP020001182.1, read on the forward strand.
AATGAAATAAGCTTCAAAAAATCGAATAAAGGTTTCTGAAAAATATACTAACAAAGAAACCTATAGCTATCTTTCATCATTTTCGCACCAAGTACTTAAAGAACTATGAAGCTCGTAATATAACCGAACTAAAATGTGAATTTTCGGCCACATAATGTTGCTGAAATTTGTTAAAAAGTAGTAAAACAGTCAAGTTGTTAAACATAAATTTTTCTTATACACCTAGATTACTACTACAATTTCAATAACAAAACAAAACAACATTTTATTTTAGGCAACTTATAAACAAATAAAATTATCACTTTCACCTAGAAAAATCAGAATGAGTTCGAAAGTAGATGTTTTACTTCTTAAAATCAGTCTTCCCCCTTCCTCTCATTTTCGCAGAGTAAGTCGATTCTACCCATTTTTTAAGACATAAAAAATTAGAAAATTGTTAGTTAGTTTTGTAAGCAACAAAATAGAGATTGAAAAAAGCAAGATAGAGTTTTTACCTAGCGTTTGTTCTTTCTCTCTGTCGGTTTCCTCGTTGCCGTCGTTGGCCGTGACACCGGCGACGGGTCTTCCTCTACCTCGTCGTTGGTTTTCCCCCAAATAACAAAAAACCAAAACAAGACAAAATAAGAAAGTCAAAAAAAATTGTTAAGCACCAAAATCAAACCCTACAGATCGAGACTTGCATGTCGTCAGAGGACTCGCCCGAGCATCCTCCGACGACATGCAAGCCGGGATCTAGGCGAAATCATAAAAAATGTAGAGAAAAAGAGGGTTACAAAATCATTTTACCTATTTTTCTCTTCCTCTTTCTTTTTGGTACTGTAGAGGGAAGGGTGGAGTGGCGGCGGCGCCGGCCGCCGATCGAGAGATAGAGGAGGGGGCCAAGAGGAGAGGAAAAACATAGAGTAAGAGGAGAAGATGGATAAGAGAAGGGGAGGAATAGAGGAAGAAAAGAAAAGGAGAAGAGAAGAAAAGAGAGGGAAAAGGGAGAGAAGCGGCGGCGGCGACGTCGCTGCCATCGCCGTCGGCCGAGAGAGAGAAGAGGTTGCCGAGAGGGCTGAGAGGGAGAAGGAGAAAAAGAGGAAGAGGAGGAGAAGAAGAAAAAAATGAAAAAGAAAGACGAGTGGAGGTGGAGGAAGAAAAGGAGAGGAGAAGAAGGAAAGAAGAAAAAGACAATAAGGGGAGAGTCGCGGTGGCGGCGCCACTGTTGCTGCCGCCGCTGTCGGCGAGAAGGCGAGGGAGGAGCGACGTGGGAAAGGAAGACAAGAGGGGAAGGGGGAAGAGAAAGTAGAGAGAAAACAGAGAGTTTGAGAGGGCGAGAGGAAAAGAGAGAGAGTGGGAGGTTAGAAAATAAGTTTATTTATACCGTCGATTAGAGAGAGGGTGAAGTTGCGAAATTGCCACTGCCTCCCTTCTTCAGGTGGCAGATTCATCCTTTCAGTTATCTGGTTGAACTGTGGATAACCGGTTCGACCAGTTGGGCGCGCGGGCTAGACCCTCTCATCCCCCGTTTCGGCCCGCTCTTTGAGACTGGGCCTAACTCTAGGGCCCAATTAATTCAAAAGGCCAAGTCTTTAGTGGAATTAATGAAAAAAATTTCGGATTTTGCAAAATTATTAGTTAATCCAAAGTGAATAAAGAAATATCAAAATTATAAGCCATTATAAATCTTTACTCCTCTAAACTTTATAAATAATAATAATCTGATTACGAATCAAGAGGTTCGTAAGTAAGTACATTAAAACGTGTGTTTCGCATTCCTTGATCAACATGTCGGCACCTTCGGTTTCAGAATACCGAAACATGAGGGTTTTCTATCTAAATATTCCAACATAAAAATAACCAAATAAATGTCTTTTAAATAAAAAAACGAGCATCAGAACGTGATTTTTACAAAAGTAAAATTACGCAAAATCCTAAAATTAACTTTTTCAAAACGAACTACGTGGACTTTGATCCCAAAGAATTGGGTACGTAGGAAGTCGTAAGACTCGAATCCAAACAATTAAATAAAAAATATTCAACTAAAATATTTACCGACATAAAACGAAATTTCTATAAGAGTGGGAATTCGTAAAGACTTACAATTAAATAAAAATATTCTCCAAAAATTACATAATCTTCCATATCTGAACTAAAAAATAATTAAGCCACTAAACTAAGAAAATAAAACATAACTCATCGAATTTCGTAGTACCGGTTTACCGGTCGTTGCGGGGGTTCTAATCCTTCCCCGGAAGTAATCGCCTCCCGAATCCAAGATCTCTGTTCTGCAGACCTGATCTAACTCACGTCCAAAAAGACTTGGGTTATGTCGAAAGCATCCAATCCGCTTCAAAAAGGTTGTCGGTGACTCCGAATCATCAAGCCATCAGCCCCACCGACCGGAACGTTCATGACAGATGGCGACTCCTTTGGGGAACCTAGGAACTCTCTATACCCGAGCTTCGCCCTTAGGTAGAATTTTGAGTTATGTAGTGTTTGCCTTTACAATAGTAAGGGCATGTGAACCCTCATTCTAGAATTGATTCATATTAGGATTAGCTAGATTCGTCTCATGTAGTACGCCTAGAAGGCTCCCTCAGCCTGCCTTGGGTAGAGCCTCGTGAAATCCGTTCGACAGCTCACAACCTAGAAAAGCCCGAAGATAGGGAATTTATATGATTTAATGTATTATTATTACTCAACTTGCGTGTTTTCTCTTGGCTCTATGTTGTGATCATTATTAAACGTGAGCATCGATCATATCACACATTTTTTCAAAATCAAGGTTTGTTGCGCATGGCTGATCCCTAGATTGTTATTAGATGAATGTGTTTGACGAGCCCTTCTGGTCGCTTCTCCTGTTACCCCTAGAAAGAGAGATTGTGGAATGGACGCTCCCCAAAAGAAACGCGTTCATGGTTGAGGCCTTGAGGATTACCACACGGCTTAGACAAGGACGAGTGGGCACCCCGATCCGACATCTTGATTGTCATCCATGGTACATGGGCATGAACATCTTCTTCATCTCGCCGCACTACTACGACTCCTTCCCAGCTGAAGCTCTACTCATGTTGGCATTCATGGTAAGGAACAAGACCATATGGGTAGTATTTCACATGACGCAATTAGTAGCTTGTGTCGCCAAATGGGAGGCCAATGCTGAGACTGTCACCCGTTTGGGTAGCTGGCTTAGTACCTTCTTAACCATAAGTGAGTCGAATACATTCCTACAGCAGGAATGGCCAGGGGAGTACATGCTATTCATCTTTCACATAGAACAAGTTACCAATTACTAGGAGGATGAGCTGGTAGTAATGGAAAGGAGTCATGTTCTCTTTGAGGGTTCTTGACCGACCAACCCAGCTATTCAGGGCGAGGATGACCCTGTTCGTTGTGTGGAAATGAAATGACTATCGATGGTGCTAAACAATATAGAACACGATCCAATCTCGACCGTCCTATAGTCAGCTGACAGCTACTACTGCGATGGCAGAATCAGGGAAAGCACTAGGATCCTCTCAGAGATACATATCGAGAACACTTGTACCTCAAGGCAGTGTATAACCAGACAGTCTTTAGGGATGTCAACTTAGGAGAAGCTTTGGATACACCATTGTACGGAGCCGGTTCGTTTATAAAAAATGGGGAGGGTAGTGGCTAGAGATCTGAAGTAGTATAGTTAAAGTGCTTCCCTATTTTGTATGTATCGTGGAAGAACCTTGGTAGGACCTAGACAGGTAGCGCAAGAGTAGTATGATAGTCGGAAGTAGATAAGACGGTATGCGGCGCCTTTCCTGTTTTGTGGTTTTAGTCGAATACTGCAATTTTGTAATAATAATAGGGTAAACCAGAACGAACGCATGTATAGTGGCATGCATCTAACACTTGGCATCTCCAGCAAATTTTGGTGTGCATATGAAAAATTATAACATTAACGGATTAAACAGCCTCCTAATTTCTACTAATGGCTTAGTGCATGATTCTCGGATTTGGTTACGCGCAACAAACCTTTGCATTCATGCATTTGCATTTGCCTTTGTTTGTTTTAAAAAACTTATTTTACATTTCCTGACATTCGGTCAATGTTAACGCACCTATTTTATAATGTAGTTTCATCTTGTGACGTATGACAAGCTTCATAGGCACTGTTGACGAGGAAGAATATGTTATGTGGTCGGCTCAGCGACAACGGGAAGCGTACGTCGATGAACCGCCGTTTCGTACCCTCACCCCAAACCTCCTAAACTGTCGGATTCAGGTACCGGTGTACGAAGCTGATGTGTTAAGGGGCGCCTGGTCAATGGTCACTGATGAAGAGAGATAGAGATGTCTGTTCCATCTGATCAACACCCCGTTCCCAGCAGTTATGATGTGAGAACTCCTCAATTATTGGGATCCACTGTTTCACTGCTTCACAATCAATGACATAGATATAAACAACTCAATCTAGACCCAAGATCAAGAAGTCCATATCTCGCATTCTGGGGGTTACAAGAGATAAGCTGAAGGATCAAATTCAAGTTGGGACAACTGGTGAGTATTTACCTATCAGGTACTTACTGGGATACATTCACAACAGGAGTACGACATGTCATGGGAGAGTAAGTGCTTTGGCACTAATCCTCTATGGAGTAGTACTGTATCCCAGCGCGATACACTTCATTAGTGAAAACGCTATCCGAGCTTTCGTGGCAGCCTACCACAGGGCAAACCCCACATATGCAATCCTGGCAGAAACTTTCGTGGCTCTTGATAGCTGCTACCAGCGAGCCGAGGAAAGTCTATACGCCAGCGCTTCCTTGTTAGTCACATGGATCTTTGGGCATTTTAAGCCATCATCGGAGCTGGGAATACCTAATGTCTGGTACAGCAAAGCTTTCCACAGATCCACCAGAACGATTAACGAGTTCATCCAAGCAGGAGGAGGGTATGAGAACGCCACACCAGGCTAGTGGGAAAGGTATTTCGCCATCTTCGAAGAAAGTAAGCTCAACTGGAAAGCCCCATGGATGAAAAACATGGATGTGTTGTACAAATGCGGGGATAATTCTTGGGTCCCTCTACTAGGAGTAAGGGGTTGTGTAGTATATGCTCCTACCATGTTCAGAAGACAAATGGGATGTCTATAGTTCATACCAGACATGGAAGGGATAGGGGAAGCTAATGGAGACCACAAAACCAAGATAGAAGCAGCGCTCATGAGATCGGAAAAGGCAAGAAGGATCGACTGCAGTCTGAGTTGCGTAGAAATGAGGGATGTCCATGACCGAGTGACTGATTATTATCCTGAATGGCAAGAGGTCGGTGGGAGCAGGCGCTGCACAAGATTCCTAAGGGGATGGCGTAAGAAAAGAATGGGTGCGTCTAGTTCTCGAGATATCGGAGTCAATGTAGAAGAGTATGACGAGCTGAAGGGTAGGTTTGGAGACCTATAAATCAAGAGTCACAAGCTGAAAGAGCATCTGAAAGCTAAGGAGGGACAGCTAAGTTTGGTAGAGGCAGATAATCGGGATATGAATAGGATAATCAGGAAGTTAGAAAAGGGTGACCCAAAGCATAAGGGGGTCGTTGAAAGCCAGAGAGATGAGATTCACTGATTAGGGGCGTAGTTCGGAATTCGTGAGAAAAAAGTTAGGGAGTACGAAGAGCAAACCAGTTCACTAGAAAGAGAAGTACAGGAACAAAGAGCAAATGAAGATGATATTCACACAGTGATGCAAGCTATGGGTAGGATGAAGAAGATCATTGAAAAAATGGCACGCCTTTTGGCAACAGACTTCGAATTCCACATGGAGATGATGGAAGCCATGGGAGAAGAAGGCGGGGAGACAACAACCTTTTTAAGCTACCTCTACGAAGAACTAGCTTCTTACGGAAACATGTCCAAAACCGGAGTTAAAATTTCTGAGCTGTAGTTTGTACTTTCTTTTTGTGTAATAAATAAGCAATCAATGTGTCATGCTTTGGGTTGTAAAAGCGGTGTAGGAATAAGCACTGCGGGTGTCAGTGCTGTACTAGTAAGAGCATGGTGTGTAGAATGTTATGAGCATGTTGTACTGTTAAAGATGTTCCTGTTTGTAAAACGGTTGTTATGTGTTGATGATACCGCCCATGCATGCATGCATGTTTCCAAAACGTATACATATCATGCATCATGAACAAAGCTTGGTTTTTTAAGTATAACTAGAAAAAATAAGGAGACTCGTATTGCTTGTTCACCAGGAAAATCTTTCGACATTGCTCACCAACAGATAGTAGTCCCGTCAAACCTGTATTGGGCTCGTCTTAAAGCTAAGATCATGACTGAAAAAACACTGAAAAATCTTCAAAAGGAGATGGACGAGAGAAAAGGGCAGATGAAGTTGCTCATAAGATTGATGGCTGACAAGAGGAAGGTTAGAGAAGATGAAGACCAAAAGGTCAATTTGGAAGTTCCTTTTCTGGAGTCAATTGGTGAAGGACATTTAGAAAGAAGAGTCATCGTGATCAGTAATGAACAAGAGGAAATTGAAAGAGAAACCAGAGATGCTAGTGGGGATGGTGTTCACACTAAGTTGAGCACGTGAAACATTCTGAGTTTAGGGAAGACATGCCATCCAAAGAATGGCGAGAATGCTTAGAATGAAGATTGCAGGCTGTATAGGGTGTTGACTCTTATGGCACCCTCAATGCATCGCAGTTATGCCTTGTGCCAGATGTCGTGATACCCCACAAGTTTAAGATACCAGACTTCGAGAAATATGACGGCACCACCTGCCCGAGGAGCCATCTGGTAATGTACTGCAACAAAATGGCAAACCATAGATATGATGATAAGCTTATGATGCATTGCTTCCAGAATAGCTTGGGAGACTTAGCTTTAAGGTGGAACATGCAGCTTGAAAGAACAAAAGTCTGAAGGTGACAGGAAGTTGTTGATACGTTCATGAGGCATTATAAGCATAATCTGGATCTGGTCGCAGATAGGGAGGACTTACAGAATATGGAGAAGAAAGAGAACGAATCGTTTCTCGAGTATGCCCATAGGTGGCGCGAAAAGGCCGCCAAGGTAAAACCGTCTATGTTAGAGAAGGAGCTAGTCTCCATTTTCTTTGAGACTCTGAAGCCTCCCTTCTACAACAACATGTTGGGGATATTATGACGAACTCCTCCGACATGTTGCTAATCGGAGAAAGAATTGAAAAAGGGATCAAGCATGGCAGAGTAGATGTTCATGTTCCTCTTAAGAAACATACTACCACCCGTAAAAGGGAAGAGGTCAATGCTACACGAGGTGAAGCTCCAATGGTTGGAGGATGGGTTCGATTTCCCACAGGCAATCAGGCACCATCATATGTACCTGCGGCCCTGCCGGTGGTACACAATCAACTGTTCGCGCCTCAGCAAAGGACGATGCCCAATCCTGCTATCCAGCCAGGAGGATACCTAGGAAATAAACCTAGGCTATACCATGGGGGCCAACCGGTTGGAGCTTACGGGCCGAGCAGTTCTAACAATTATAGGACACCAAAACCACTCAACCCCATCCAATCTCGTATACCGAGCTCTTCCCGCAGTTACTGAAAAGTAAGCAAATTGTTCTAGTCTCACTCAAACCATTGCAATCATCGTACCTCAGCTGGTACAACCTAGGGGTCCAGTGTGAGTATCATGATGGGGCACCTGGCCATGTGATCGAAAACTGCAAGAGCTTTAAATATAGAGTACAACAGCTAGTGAGGGCAGGGTGGCTGAAATTTGATGGGCAGGGTGGCTCAATAAGAATCTGCTCCCTAACCACGCGGGGCGCGGGGGCGGGGGGGGGGGGGGGGGCACAATGTTACTATGATCGGAAAAAAGAATCTTATTGGGAGAAGCTCATTGTTACTGAGATTAAAACGCCACTGAAATACGTGTGCAAGCTCTGACCATACTACGGATGAGTGTGGGACTTTCAAAGAAAAGCGGTAGGCACTCATGGACTCCAAACTGGTAACTTCTCTGTAAATTGCAAGGATTTTGTGATAGCCCGATGCCTGGTTGATAACGGTTCGTCACTTAATGTTATGCCAAAATCCACCCTAAACAAGCAACCAATTGATGACTCATACCTTAGTGGTTAGGGCCTTTGATGGCACAAAGCGCAAAGTTATAGTGGAAATCTTGCTACCCATTCATTTGGCACCTAAGGTCTTCCAAGTGGATGTCCACGTAATGGACATAAACTCTTAATGCCAATAGGATATCCAAGAAAGACACACTGTCTTACCCTAGATTGGAATTTAGTTCTGTGATGTGAAAAAAGTGTGGCTGCATAGGCAAGACTGCCAAATACTCGTAGGTGTTTAAGACTTGGAACAGAACCATAAAGTAGCTCATAGGGCATTTTATTACCAATAGATGTACTAGGTAACCTATTCAGGAGGTGGACAGCATGAACTACGAACTCACTCCAGAAAAACAAGGAAAGACCATATTGAAATCTAAGCGCTCTTGCGATATTTAAGATATCATGGTGTTTCCTTTCAACACGAGCATTCTTTTCAGGTGTAGCAACACAACTCATCTCATGTAGTATTCCATGTTTTGCATAATAATCCACCATGTGGAATTCTGCACCTTGATCACTATCAATGACACATACTGAACAATCAAACTGAGTACGCACAAACTGACAGAAATCTTTCAACCGACTCCTTGCCTCAGACTTGTGTTTCAGTAAATACAACCAAACTCCACGAGAGTAATCATCCACCACAGTAAGAAAATACGCAAAACCATCATGAGATTTAACAGATAATGGGCCCCAAATCTCAACATGTATTAGTTCAAAAGCTTTGCTAGCACGTTTCTCACTAGGAAGATCGACATGGCCGATCTTACTGCTGGTTCGAAACTCTAACCCTTTCGTCTCTTTGCTGTTCTTTGATATTTAACTTTTGTTGGTGTTTGATTGTGCTGCTTCTGTTAGCAGCTCTTAATGCCCAGGACCGTGATGGGCTTGTGAACGCACTCAAGGTCAGTTCCTTCCTGTGATTCTTTGCCGCCTTATCTCCTTCGGTTCAGTAGTGTTAATGGTTTCTTGCGGGAGTATTTTGATGAGTAGGATACACGCTGATTGAGTCGAGTCAGATTACTCCGCTAAGTGGTTTATGAGTTGGAAAAGGGTGTTAGTTTGCTGATGGGCGTCAGGTTGGATTGTGCAGGATAAGCTGCAAAATTTGGCTGGTCAACACACTGATATGTTGGAGGCTTTAACCCCCAAAGTGCGTCAGCGTGTGGAGAGTCTCAGGGGGATTCAGGCATGTTGCTCGAGGACGTCTCTATTCTTAACAAATTTTCCTGGTTTGGTGTTTTCTCTAACGAATACAACTTTGGCTTGATGATGAACAGAGCCAACATGACGAGCTCGAAGCAAAATTCTTTGAGGAGAGGGCAGCCCTTGAAGCCAAATATCAAAAGCTGTACCAACCACTCTATACCCAGGTAATGCTCACGATAGTAACGGTCTTATTCTTCTCTTATGATTGTGGTAAGTTAGCCAGTTTCTTGTCCACGCCTTCGAAACACTGATTTGTGTTCATACAGCGGTATGAAATTGTTAATGGTGTCTCCAAAGTGGAGGTATCCAAAGAAGAAGGGGATAACAAGGATGAGGCTGTCGAAGGTACGCATAACTCTCAACTTCTTAGCAAAGATTTGCTTTGTTTGTTGTTCGCAACTTGATGTTTGAATTTTTCTTGTAGAGAAAGGTGTTCCTGAGTTTTGGCTGCTTGCAATGAAGAACAATGAAGTCCTAGCAGAGGAGGTCTGAGATCATATCCTTACTATCTTATTTCTAATTTTGCATTGTGAATTTGTGACCAAGGTTTTTTCTTGGTTTAGATTACCGAGAAGGATGAGGGAGCTCTAAAGTTCCTGAAAGATATTAAATGGAAGAGAGTTGAGGAGCCCAAAGGATTCAAGCTTGAGTTTTTCTTTGATACCAACCCTTATTTCAAGAACACTGTCCTAACCAAGACATATCACATGATTGATGAAGATGATCCTATTCTTGAGAAAGCTATTGGGTAAATTCTAGGCGTTTGGCTGTTCTTTTGGTACAATATTAAGGGTGTATGTGGGTTCTGTATCATGCTCTTCATATAACAAGGTGTTTACTGTTGTCTTTGTAGGACTGAAATTGAATGGTATCCAGGGAAGTGCTTGACTCAAAAGGTCCTGAAGAAGAAGCCCAAAAAAGGATCTAAAAATGCTAAACCTATAACCAAAACAGAGGATTGTGAGAGCTTTTTTAACTTCTTCAGTCCTCCACAAGTCCCCGAGGATGATGAGGAGCTAGATGAAGATACTGTACGGCTGCCAACCTCCAAACCTTGTGTTTTAATATGTGAGTTTTATATTGGCACATTAACCTTGATTTGCATTATCCGTGACATTGCTTAGGCTGAAGAGCTTCAAAATCAGATGGAACAAGACTATGATATTGGGTGAGTATTGATTCCACTTGTCTTTGGGTTTAGACGTTGAGTGCTGTCTTTACTCTGTTATCAGCTCTGCTGCAGATGATTTTGGTTTAAAGCTGTATGGTTCTGACTATTGAGCTGATGGTGATTCAGGTCTACCATCCGGGACAAGATCATACCACATGCTGTGTCATGGTTTACTGGGGAGGCTGTTGAGGATGACGATGATGGGCTTGAACTGGACGTTACCGAAGATGACGAGGATGATGAAGAGGATGAGGAGGATGAAGAGGAGGAGGATGATGATGAAGAAGAAGAAGAAGAAGGGAAGAAGGTAAGGTTTCCTTTGATATTTCATGGTCAAGTGAGTCCAACTTTGTTTTACTGGGTTTGTATTGGGATAAAATAGATATCCTCTCGAATCATCATGTATGTTACTCTTGTTATGGTGATGTTGCAGAAGAGTGGTAGGAGAACACAAGCTTCAGATGTTGAGAAGCAGGGTGAGCGGCCTGCAGAGTGCAAGCAGCAGTAAAGGAGGAGGCCTATGAGCAATTGTTGAATGGCTGGGAGAACGCATAGAGAGGAGTGTTGGAAGTTTTGGAAGGGTCATCATTTTTTTGCATTTACTGAAATTTGAGTATCGGTTGGCTTCTCTCGATGTTTCAATCTCTGTTTGGTTTCAGAAAAGAGCTGCTAGGGATGGATAAGCTTGTGTTGTTATTTTGGTCTATTGACTAGTTGGTTTCGGAAAATTGTGGATGGAATCTGCCGGCAGATCTCTCATCAAATAGCAAGAGAAAGTCCTTTCCCTAGTACAACGTTGTCGGAAATAGCAAGAGTTTTGGTAGCCACAAGGTTGAACATAACCTTTTCAAGTGGCTGAGGATTGACATGGACATCCTGAAGTTAAAATCCTGGATTAAAAACTGCTCTCGTTGGATGACGAGCCGCCTGACGTCTGATTTGAAGAAGAGAAAAAGATGGTTCAAGTAGATGACGTGGGTCATTACGACTCCATATAATTAATTAGTGAGGTGTAAAAGTCTAAAATGGAGATGGTGTCCGCCATTAATAATTAAAAGTAAACAAATTGAAAACAAAAATCAAGAAAGGAGTGAGCTAATTGATGATTCCATTCTAGATTCTAGTGAATCCCCCCCTGTGGCTCTATATAAACAACCAATTCTGACATACAACTTACTTCATCCATCTTGCAAAACAAAGCAACACACACAACACAAGTCTACAAATATCTAGCTAGCAATGGAGATCAATTACAGCAGCTACATGTCCATTTCCATTCTCCTGCTCATCGTGGCTTTCATCTTCCACCGCTCCAAAACTAACATTACCTACCGTCGTCCACCAAGCCCACCAGGCAGCCTTCCAATCATCGGCCACCTCCATCTTCTCAAACAACCCCTCCATCGTTCTCTTCACTTTCTCTCTCACAAACACGGCCCAATCATGTGGCTCAACTTCGGTTCACACCCTGTTGTAGTGGTCTCATCCTCCGAGGCAGCTGAAGAATGCTTTACCAAAAACGACATCACTCTCGCCAACCGTCCCAATCACATGGTGGGAAAGCACATTGGGTACAACCACACCACAATGGTCCAGGCACCCTACGGGGACCATTGGCGCAACCTCCGCCGCATCGGATCCCTTGAGATCTTCTCCTCCTCCCGCCTCAACAACTTCCTAGCCATCCGAGCTGACGAGGTCAAGCGCCTCATGTTGCGCCTTGTATCGCCGTCGTCGTCGTCGAATAATCACAGTAAGGTGGAGTTGAGGGGGATGCTTCAAGACTTGACGCTCAACAACATGATGAGGATGATTGCCGGGAAGAGGTACTATGGGGAATCCGTTGGAGATAAGGACGAGGCGGATGAGTTTAAGGAGATGATGGTGGAGGTCATGGGGATTGGATCAGGCAACCCTGCCAATTTCATACCCCTTTTGAAATGGGTTAGCTTTGGCGGCTTTGAGAGGAAGTTGATCCGCCTTTCGAAGAGAATGGATGCTTTCATGCAGAAGTTGATTGATGACCGTAGATGCATATTGGAAGATAAAAACACAATGATTGATCACCTATTGTCCTTACAACAGTCACAGCCAGAGTATTACTCTGACCAAATTATTAAAGGGATTATTCAGGTAATATATCTTGTAATTGAATTATTAATTACGCATCTATATAATAATATAATATAATATCAACTAATTGGGATATATGTGTGAAAAAATGCAGATAATGCTACTAGCTGGAACGGATACATCAGCGGTGACAATAGAATGGGCAATGTCAAACTTACTCAACCATCCAGAAAAGCTCAAGAAAGCAAGAGATGAGATCGACAGTAAAGTCGGGGAAGAGAGAGCGGTGGAGGAATCAGACCTCTCCAAGTTGAAATACATTCAGAACATCATCTCTGAAACTCTGCGATTAAACCCCTCAGCTCCGCTACTAGTCCCCCACCACTCTTCCAAGGACTTCACCCTCAGCAGCTACCATATCCCTGAAAACACAATGTTGTTGGTCAACGCCTGGGCTATCCATAGGGATCCTCGTGTCTGGGAAGATGCAACCACTTTCAAACCTGAGAGGTTTGAAAATGATGATGATGGTGGTGGTGATCATAATAAGTATAAGCTGCTTCCTTTTGGAGTTGGTAGAAGGGCTTGTCCAGGGACTGGGTTGGCTCACAGAATGGTTGGATTGACTCTAGCAACTTTGATACACTGCTTTGACTGGGAGAAACTTGATGATCAAGAGATTGATATGGCTGAAGGCAGTGGCCTTACGATGCCTAAACTCATTCCTCTTCAGCTCAATTGCAAGCCTCGTCGTCCCATTTTCAACTCTAAATATATCTAACTCGTTTTGAATTTTTGGCTTTTCTAATTATTATTTCTGGTTTTTCTTTTTGTGTGTGTAATTTTACAGTATAGTATTGTCAAGTAATTATAAACAGAATGATACCATGTTTGTGTGATATTTTTATTTCCCGAGTAATAACATATTTTTATTTACCATAATTTGGTATGCAGTTTCAAAATTATAAGATATATAAAAATGGAAAAAATGTGAGAATGTTAGATGATGTAAAGAGGTTAGATTATCGGGTTGAATCACAAAGATCGCAGCGGTTTGAAATTTAGGATTGCAGGAGCTTCAAGATGTTTATGATGATTTTAGGCCGTTAGATTTTAGGGTTTGTTTTTTTATTAATTTGATGGTCTGTCTTTAAAAGCTTTTTCACCAATGCTATGTTTCGCACTGTTGCATCTCCGTTGACCGGCCAACGACTTTCCGGCTAGACTCTGGTAACCGGCCTACGACTTTCCAACGAAACGCCAATGACCGACCAACGACTTTTCGGCAAAACTCCAATGACCGACCGACGACTTTCCGGCAAGAATCCAATGACATGCCATTAAATTTCTGGCGAGCTCTGGTCACCGGCATATGAATTTTCCGGCGAGGCTCCTACGACTTTTCCGACAAAAAATTATATTCGATTATATTTTAAATATTATAACCGGTTATATGTTTTATAATCAGTTATAAAAAATAACTAGTTATACGCATGACTAGTTATTATAAAATATAACCAATTATATTTTAAATATAAATGGATATAATTGATTCTAAAATATAATTAGTTATAATTATAACTGGTTAAATACTCTAACTCATTATAAAATGATTATAGCTAATAATAAAGGATAAACTAACTATAATCTTAAATAACTTAATATAATTGAAAATAAATAATTCGTAACTAATGGGGTTTATTTGTACTAACTAGAAATGTATATGGGTGATCGTTGTTAACATTGGAAAATTTAAAGACTAGACTGGTAGTTAATAGAAGTTTAGAATTGATTATGTAATATTTGAAACAAGGGACCAAAATTGATATTTGCCATTCATCTTCTTCAAACGTACTGAGTCCGATTGGTCGACATGTCACCGCCGGAAAACACTCATCCAACGTACGGAGTACGATTCGTCGTTGTGTCGTCGCTGTTAAGCACTCATCCGAAGATATAGCCCTCGCTTCCACCAATCGCGTCCTTAACTCGAATCGGTTGGCGGAGTGGATGGAGTCATGGTAACGTCGTCTCATCCTCCTCTCACTCCTCCGTGAGGGAAAATCCTCTGTCAATCGATTCCCCGTAAGACTAGAGGAGGTCTAGAGTCCAAAGCTCAGATCCACCCCCAATCGATTATCCGTTTTGTTGACGTCGCCCTTGCTCCCACCAATCGCGTCCTTAACTCCAATCGTTCGGTGGAGTCGACGGAGTCATGGTGACGTCGTTGCATCCTGCTCTCCCTCGTCGATGACGGAAACCCCTCCGTCAATCGATTCCCCGTTAGAGGAGAGGAGGTATGGAGTCCTTATATCCGATTAGATTCCAATTAGAATCTTTATATCCTTTGATCCAAGTATCCATCCATAATATTATTTCACCCCAACTCAACTTGTTTACATTAGTATGAACTCAAATGTGAGAATGTTAGATGATGTAAGAATGTTAGATTTTCGGGCCGAATCACAAAGATGGCAGCGGTTTGAAATCAAGGATTGCAAGGATTTCAAGATATTCAGGACGATTTTGAGTTGTTAGATCCTAGAGTTTATTTCTTTTGATTAATCTAGCGGTCCGTTTGAATGGGTATAAAAGTCTTTCCACCAAAATTATTTT
Source organism: Linum usitatissimum (assembly GCA_030674075.2). NCBI lineage: Eukaryota > Viridiplantae > Streptophyta > Magnoliopsida > Malpighiales > Linaceae > Linum > Linum usitatissimum. The sequence goes on from JAUJYP020001182.1 coordinate 1,550,051, forward strand.
AATCCATAACTTTTTTTAAAAACTCCACTGCTAAATCATCGGCACTATCGAGTCTCCGTCACCAATTATATAACCAAATATAACGAATTATACGTTTCTTTTTCTGGCGTAATTCATGTTTGTTTGATGCTAAAGAGCTGTTAGTCGAGAGCTGATCTTGACAAATTCAACGTTCTTGGATTGAGATAGAAAACAGAAGAAAAAGAACGACACAGCTGATGACAAATCGGTAATTAAACAGCCAAACACAAGAAAAGAAATGAACCAAGAACAACCAAACCCCTATGGCCTTCAATCTGTCCCTCCAGCAAAAATAAGTGAAAACACAATCTTCTTCAACAATAATAGCTCATAGCAGCCCTTCACTGCTGCTTGCACTCTGGAGGCCGCTCACCCTGTTGCTGACCTTCTGAAACTTGTGTCTTGCTACCACTCTTCTGCAATCATAATTAGTCTATCAGCTTCTGGCTTTTTTACCAAAGTAACATACATATGATGATTCAAGAGGACATCTATCTTATCTCAATACAGTCCCAGGAAACCTTACCTTCTTCTTCCCTTCATCTTCATCATCGTCATCATCCTCCTCATCATCATCTTCCTCATCATCATCCTCGTCTTCATCAACATCCTCATCATCCTCGTCATCATCCAGTTCAAGGCCATCTTCGTCATCCTGAATAGCCTCCCCCGTAAACCATGACACAGCATGCGGTATGATCTTGTCCCTGATCGTAGACCTGAATCGCCATCATAATTATCAGCTCAAAAGTCAGAACCATACAGCTTTAAACCAAAATCATATGAAGCAGAGCTGATAACAAAGTACCCAAAGTCTAAACCCGAAGACAAGTGGAATCAATACTCACCCAATGTCATAGTCTTGTTCCATCTGATTTTGAAGCTCTTCAGCCTAAACAATGTCACGGATAATGCAAATCAAGGTTAATGTGCCAATATAAAACTCACAGATTAAAAAACAAGGTTTGGAGGTTGGCAGCCGTACAGTATCTTCATCTAGCTCCTCATCATCCTCGGGGACTTGTGGAGGACTGAAGAAGTTAAAAAAGCTCTCACAATCCTCAGTTTTGGTTATAGGTTTAGCATTTTTAGATCCTTTTTTGGGCTTCTTCTTCAGGATCTTTTGAGTCAAGCACTTCCCTGGATACCATTCAATTTCGGTCCTACAAAGACAACAGTAAACACCTTGTTATATGAAGAGCATGATACAGAACCGGCATACACCCTTAATATTGCACCAAAAGAACAGTCAAACGCCTAGAATTTACCCAATAGCTTTCTCAAGAATAGGATCATCTTCATCAATCATGTGATATGTCTTGGTTAGGACAGTGTTCTTGAAATAAGGGTTGGTATCAAAGAAAAACTCAAGCTTGAATCCTTTGGGCTCCTCAACTCTGTTCCATTTAATATCTTTCAGGAACTTTAGAGCTCCCTCGTCCTTCTCGGTAATCTAAACCAAGAAAAAACCTCTGTCACAAATTCACAATGCAAAATTAGAAATAAGATAGTAAGGATATGATCTCAGACCTCCTCTGCTAGGACTTCATTGTTCTTCATTGCAAGCAGCCAAAACTCAGGAACACCTTTCTCTACAAGAAAAATTCAAACATCAAGTTGCGAACAACAAACAAAGCAAATCTTTGCTAAGAAGTTGAGAGTTATGCGTACCTTCGACAGCCTCATCCTTGTTATCCCCTTCTTCTTTGGATACCTCCACTTCGGAGACACCATTAACAATTTCATACCGCTGTATGAACACAAATCAGTGTTTGGTAAGGCGTGGACAAGAAACTGGCTAACTTACCACAATCTTAAGAGAAGAATAAGACCGTTACTATCATGAGACATTACCTGGGTATAGAGTGGTTGGTACAGCTTTTGATATTTGGCTTCAAGGGCTGCCCTCTCCTCAAAGAATTTTGCTTCTAGCTCATCATGTTGGTTCTGTTCATCATCAAGACAAAGTTGTATTCGTTAGAGAAAACACCAAATCAGGAAACTTTGTTAAGAATAGAGACGTCCTCGAGCAACATGCCTGAATCCCCCTGAGACTCTCCACACGCTGACGCACTTTGGGGCTTAAAGCCTCCAACATATCAGTGTGTTGACCAGCCAAATTTTGCAACTTATCCTGCACAATCCAACCTGACGCCCATCAGCAAACTAACACCCTTTCCAACTCATAAACCAATTAGCGCAGTAATCTGACTCGACTAAATCAGCACGTATCCATCTCATCCAATACTCTCGCAGTTTCGCAAGAAATCATTAACACTACTGAACCGAAAGAGATAAGGCGGCAAAGAATCACAGGAAGGAACTGACCTTGAGTGCGTTCACAAGCCCAGCACGATCCTCCGCATTAAGAGCTGCAAAGCAGCACAATCAAACACCAATAACAGTTAAAAAAACAAAGAACAGCAAAAGACAGAATAGTAGGTACAAATAGACCAATAAATTAGGGTTTCGAACCAGCGGTAAGATCGGCCATGTTGATGTTCGTCTTGTCTATGCTCATGTTTGGAGGAGAAAGTGTCAGTAGTAGAGAAAAGCTAGGTGCGGGTGGCCGTCTCTCTTAAACCCTAGAATTTGGTAGCAGGGTCGTAGGAAAGCAAAGGCGGAAAGAAAATGTGATTTGCAGCGAAGATTATGCTTAAATAGCACCGTTGTACTCCTCACTTTTTCTTTTTCAAACGAGTTGTAATCTTGACTTGTCGCAATTAATCACTTATCTTTTGAATTTACTAAATTAGCCCGCAAAAAATTCGCGGGAAATACTATAGATAATTCTTATAAAAATCATCGAGTAAACGAGATAAAGAGAGGAAATTTTTGTTTATGGTAAGAAATTGCGTATAGTATAAAGTAATAACTTCACACACTTATAGAGCGGTGGGGATGGGACTGCAAGATGTAGTGGAGCTCAACTCAATGTGTCAATCGCTAACAAATGAACTCATAAAAGACGAAAATTTTTACAATTCACCCACATCAATTGGAGATTTAGGTCTTACAATAAAGTAGAAAAAAATGCAAGTGAATCTAGATGGAGGAGATTCCTACCTCCTCAATGCACTATTAATGCAATAGTAAAATTCTCACAACTCAACGTGAGTCAAATATTAACAAACGAGCTCATAAAAGGAGAAAAGTTCTAATTTTTTCCACACCTCAATTAAAGATTTAAGGCTCACAATAATAATAGAAAAGAGATATAAGAGAACTCTACCCCTTCATACACTATTGATTCGATAGTAAAAATCTTTTTACTATTACATATAACTAGAAATATCCCGAGCGATATTACGAGAGCTATTTGATAGAAACATATCTTAGTTTTAGATTAGTTTGCAAATACAAAATAATTTTTTGACAAAAATAACATATATAAAATTAATTGACAATAACAATTATAGAACATAGTATAATCAAAGGCTCTTTAAAATCAAGAAAGAATCCAAAAATACATACATAGAGCTTACAATAGGATTGGTTCTAAGGAACCAAACCCTATTATTGCAATAGTAACTCTCATTGTGCATGTGTGTATAGAATAAAAATATCGAGTATCACTTAGTTCTATTTCTTGTTGAACGGCTAGACTTGGTAACAGGAAACTTTTTTTAGGCAATATTAAATCGGAAATTACGTAGATAATCAACTCGAAACCTTAATTACGTAAAATGGCAATCCCATACAGTTACAATGCGTCGCGCGTTGTACGAAGCCTCCATCGGCTCCTATAAATACTCCCCTCCCCTTCTTCATTTTTCACACATTCACTAATCGCATGCACTTCCTTCTTTGATTTTTCGATACCGACAAGCAAATACTTGTTCCGCAATCAACAAGCCGGTAATATTAGTTTTTTTTATAGAATTTTTCTCAATTTGTTGCCTACTAATATTTGTTTTCGTTGTATGATGGATTACTTGTATGGACCAACACCTCCGTGTGTCGAACCCGAGGCGATTGATGCAGAACTACTTTGGGGCGAGCGCAACCGATATCGAGGCGGTGAAATTTTTGACAATGAGGTTAGTACCATTTGAATAATGCGTAGAAAATATTAATAACGGTTTAGGGTTAAATTATATTCCTTGTATTAAAAATATTAGTACTTCATTATGCGTAATGTTAGAGAATATTAATACTCACTTATGTCTAATGTTAGAAAGAATTAGTGTGCTTATCCCTATTGTTAGTAAATATTAATAGTTGCCTAATATTATGTTAGATACTAATAAGAAATGCATAATATTTTAGATTCATTATTTATTAGTACATATTAGGTACTTACTTAGTGATGTTAGATACTAATAATCATTGCCTATAATATCGAATATGAACCTAGCGATACCCTCGCGTGCCGTAGGATGTCTCACATCCCCCCATACCACCCCCACTTCCGCCCTTTCTTAGAGGCTGTCGGACTCCTACCGATTGTTGATCTTGCGACCTTCTCACCGGACCCGCATTTTGTGACTGCGCTGGTAGACCGCTGGTTGAGAGTTCGAGACCAGAAATAAACACTTTCCATATGTACCATGGGGAGTGCACGTTGACTTTGGAGGACATGGTGATGTTGACCAATTTTCTAGTCGACGGTGATACGGTCTCCTACCCTCTCGAGCGTTTTGGGTCGTAGATAATAGACTTGGTAGAAGAGGTTTTAGGAGTGAGGCTGGTGGTGAATGATGTCTTACAGGACTAAGGACTGAGGATTGGGTGGTTGCAATTGATGTTCGAGAAGCCGGAGCGCATTCCCGTCGATGACGATCGTACGTTGGGACAATACGCACAAGCGTGCATAAGAGGTTCCTATTCACGGATAGGTCGGTTGCTTACGTCCACCTATCATACATGCGGGTGTAGCGAGAGGAGAGGTCGATCACTTGGGGGAAGAGGTTCTGTCCTGGCTCTATCGGGAGTTCGGTCGTTCAGCGTTTCGGTTGGAGTCCGCTGCCACGAAGTGGGCCGGGGACATCGGTGGGTAGACCGTGTTGCTTACAGTTTGGGCATTGGAGAGGTTCCCGACCATCGCACGGTGATTGCACGAGGATAGGCTGAGAGGTCCATATGTGTCGGGACTTATTGGCAGCACATGTATCTATCGGTGGAAGAGCTGGATGCACGAGAGGAGTCGAGGACTCTTGCTTCTAAGGTACAGACAGTTGTCCGACGAGGGCATCCCGTTCGTTTTAAGAGCTAGTGCGTCATTCTATTTATTTCTAGTAGTCGCGGTCTAGGATGTTATTTATATTTCTGCTTTCTTTGTCTTCCATTGGGTGCCCTCCCGCAGCCGTACAGATTTGACACACTCTCCTGTGGCACACAGGGTCGTTGCCCCACTGATTTCACCCCGCAACATCTCTTGGTACCGGCAAGACCGTGTTCTTAGACAGTTTGGGATGTCCCAGCCCATTCCCACTGTGGACATGTTGGAAGGCGATGTCATGTTCTTGCTCGGAATGACGCAGAGGAACAAGCACGCGTGGAGACGAGGGTGTATCGGTACCTTATCAAGTGGGTCAGCAGATTGAACCACGTGGCGGCGAGTGATTACCTCAACGATCCGGAGAGGTGGCACTTTCACGACGAGTACATGGTGTGGTACCGTCGGTACACTCGGCGACGGACTTCCAGACGAGGGATAGTACATCAGTCCATCATGCGTACTCCAACACTCCTCCACTTAGTAAGTAGGCTTTCCATATCATGCGAAGATAACATGTTTTGTTTTCCTTTCTACAGATCGACGGGTTGGAGAACCTATCTGTTAGGCTAGGTTCACAGGAGCAGCTCGACGTAGAAGACACCGAGGCAGTTCGGCAGTGTGTGCGTTCCATGATGTACGCTAGAGGAGGCATGTAACGTAGGCTTGATGACCAGGGGCGTCACCCACATATGACTCCCATTGGACAGATTTACACTGCCTACGACCCATACACGTGATCCATAGAGCTAGGCGGTTGTCCTCCGACCAAACGCGCCCGACGCTGGAGCACCCAAGCGACCGAGTTCGTATCGCGTCCTTACGTATCCGATCTGTCTACCTTTTGCGACACGCAGTACCAGCCGAGGATGGAGCCGCAATAGTGTTTCCAGCCACCTCCGTCACAGCAGTGTTTCCAGCCACCTCCGTCACAGCAGTTGTCCCAGCCACCTCCGTCACAGCAGTGGCCCCAACCACCTCTTTCACAACAGTGAGTCCCACAGATGGGTCACGACGGAGTCAACACCTCGAACCCACAGTGGTTGTGAGACACAACACCCAGAGTCTTAGTAAGACGATGACGTCGGATGAGCAGATAGTCCCACAGGGCCTTATGGACACAGTACTGCGGAGGGACCGTCGACCTGGGTTGCGAACCAACCCTCAACAGGCGATGTGCGACAGCGGAGACCATCCCATCGCAGATCACTGGAGGTCGGGGAGAGAGTGAGGTCATGAGTAGATAGGTGGTTTTCTATTGATTGTAGTACACTTTTTCCATGTTATGATCTTAGGACGTGTCGAGCGTTGTAATTGCCTGAGATTGTCATTTTACGTAATTAAGGTTTCGAATTGATTATCTACGTAATTTCTCATTTAATATTGCCTAAAATTTTTTTGTCCCTTGGTAACATGCATCCTAAATTCTTCATACTAAAAAAATAACTCCAGTAAATATTAATAGAGTTCAAATCTATGTTAAATGAAATTTTTGTTTAAATTATTAACATCATAATTTTTGTTTAAATTATTAGAATTCATAAATATACTATCAAGAGCAAAATTTGGGAAGATACAAACAACTCCAATACATTAAAACATGAAATATTGTAAACCATCTCGACCCGCTCATCCTATTTCTAGGTTCGATAAAATAAGACATACTCAAAAAGATAGAGACTAAGTAATAAGCATTGGGTGAGAGGTGACTAACAAATCAATGTCAAAGCTGATTAATATATGTAAGAGAGAACAAAGAACAGTTCATAAACATTATGATATAGAATTATCGAAGTGCAAAATTGTATATAATACATAATGAATGTGGAACAGAGTCAAAATGGAACATGATGAATCATTGTGTGTGATCAACGTGGTACATGGACATCCGTGTAACAGAAACATCGTGAGATGTTATGAGAGAAGCAACTTAAACTTCATATTAATTGATGTCAGGAAACAATTCAAACGTAGCTCTTACGTGGCGCGTACATTAAACATTCAAAGTGGATTGTATACATTATTTAAATCCAGTCCTCAAATTTGATTACATACAAACTTAAACCTTAATTTTATAAATTTTATCCTAATCGCTTACTAAATTAAAATTCGATATAAATCGATTCCTCCAATTCAATCCACCTATAATCAACTTAACAAATCCACAATTGAAATTGAATCTAAAATACTTATATTCAAAATCAAGTATTCAATCTCAATACTAATGAGCGACGTAGAGAGGTTTTCATAATCACCATTCCACCACAACATTAACAATTATCCAGGGATAAAGATGCAAGTGATGGGCATCTAAAGCTCTAAATAGGGTCAATAAATAAATCACTTTCAAGTTCAAGAATAGTAACCTTGAAATATCCTTGGAACGAATTGGCGGAGGCTTTGATTCGACAAGAAGACAAGTGCAAAGTCTTGAGCTGTTGCGAAAAAGATGACGAGAATAGACATTTCGACAGCTTGTACTTTTCAGACGGGAAGTCGGGAAGCATCCTTCATCCTTAGTCGTTAGGGTTTCAACAATATTTGATCGAGTTGATCGGGAAATCTTCTTAGTCAGGGAAACGAAATAGACAACTCCGTCAATGTTCCACAGTGAAGAAGTAGATCTGTGCATATATCGAGCATTAACTTGTTCACAACGGCAATCGACACTCGATAAACCCTTAGGGGCACAGCCCACAGGGGAGATGAGGAGAATCAATTGGTTGAGAAGTAGGGAAAAATGAAGATGCAAACATCACAGAGAAGAGAAGGATGAACAATTATGAAGTGATACAGACCCACAATGAGCAGATTAAAGGAGACTCGGCGAGCTTGAGGACCGGCTCCGTTCGAAGTGCAGCTACCTCCAACTAGATGATCCGGTGGAGATGGGAGAAAAAAGGATGTCGGTCGCGCTCGGGAACCGACTCCAGTGGCCGTTAAGGATCGGAAGCCTGTGAACTGGAGTTGCATAAACATTGGAAGAATGGAAAAGAGAATTTGGAGGAGATTAATGCAAAGTTTAAGTTCCAGTAGTGAGATTGGTTTTTGATGAATAATAGTTTGATGGAAAGCTGATGGTTCTTTATCAATTATGGGTACACTGCATCTTGATTTGTAACTAATTTTGTAAAACATATATGTTGAAATTAACTTCGTAATGGATTAGAATAAAATAAATAAAGTTAAGGATTAAAATTTATATCTAAATTACTTTAAGGATTTTATTATAATATAAATTATTTCAAAATCCATTTTAAAAGCCTACTCGTCATTATGTTATACGCCACATGGATGTCACGTCAGGGTACACCGGTACACCCGATGCAAAAAAAACAAAACCCAATTCAACTATGATTCTTCAATTTGTTAGGCTGCTTAGATGACTTCTATTTTAAGATAAGGTTAAATTATGAAAAGGCTACATGAAAAGTGAGAATAAGAGAACTAAACCTCTCATAGATAATTAATACATGGATTTATAACATGACTCATTAGCTCTACGTGGATTATAATATGACTTATTAGCTAGACCACCACCTCTATAATTTGGGTCCACATCCCCCATAAGATTCCCTTTTGGTTTTATCTCAAGCATTCAGATTACAGCCATTAAAAACACTAGATTTGATCTAATGGTAAGTAAAAATGAGGCGGCAATTTCGTCAAAATATTGTGTCTAATTTACGATTTTCAGGCTGTGTTTCTATTTTGGACCTTCTTCTTCCAATTTGAGTTTCTTGCGATCTTAGCAGCAACACGAGGTGCTCATTACTCAGTCATCGTCCTCCTCCGCTGTCACCGTCGCAGAGCTCATTTACCTTCACACACTACCCATCCTTTCGGGTTCCGACAAAGGATCGAATATGGCGCCGGATCTGTTGTATTGTTCATCTTCTTAATTTTCTTTCTAATTTATTTTGATTTCGTTGCGTACTCGTCTTTCTCTTTTCCCCCTTAATCCTCCCCTTATTCTTTATAATTTTCTCCTATTTGGTTGTCGCTCTCTGCCTCTCGACGAAGGAGTTATAAGATGGGCTCTTCCTCGGCACTCTCGATTTCAAAGGTACTAATCACTCCTTGTCAATTTTAAATATGATTTTTTGAATTTGTATCACTTACACTATTGTTCGACTTTGACATGAAGAAACTCGTCGACTAAATTTTACCAAAGTTTCTGAGCTGTGAGAGCGTGGGTCTCCTTTGTAGAGGCTGAATTCGCTCATTATTACGAGTCTTGTTCACTACAAGGAATTTGTGATTTGCATATATCTTGACCGTAACTTAATGCCAGTCTTAAGCGACGGTAAAAAACTGACGTTAAATAGAGGCCAACACTAGTTGACCAGATTTGGCGTCGGTTGCAACCGACAACAATTAGTGGGTCAACTATGTTTTGACTCACTTTTAGCGTCAGTTGCAACCGATGGAAAGTCTGTTAACTGACAATATTATAGGTCTCTGATCCGTATACGACATCGGTTTATGACGGACGCAAAATACATCAACCAACGAAAAATATGATTATAGAACCTGATTCTGTCCAGCTTTCAGAATTTTGCATACCCTTCAATCCACTAAACCTGCACCAATAACACACTTACAAAGATCCACATTGTTATAATTTCATACCGCACATCTTGCACCAATATGATAGTTAATCACAACTTCATATTACTAATATAATACGAAATTGAAACATTCAAACTAATATTCAAACTAATATTCAAACTAACATTTGGACCAACATCCAACATTCAAACCAACGTTCAGCATTTCAGATCTCGCTATCTTATCAAAATCATCTTCCTTCTCGTCTTCTTGTTCCTCTTCATCTCCTGCACTTGTTGCTTTTCTCGTGCCATTTCTTCCCTCATCAAACGAATTTCTTCTTCCAAAAATTTTACACGATTTAGTGCCATTGATGCGATAGGACAATGCCCTAGGAGATGAGAATGGGATTGACTACCGTCTGAACTAGACTATCCAATGCCTTTACCTTCCTACTTAGTCCAACCTATTAGTGTAAATGTAAGAAACACTTGATTATTTTCTAATTACATATGAATAGAATTAGTATAATCAAAACATATATGAGAAGGAGTTACTCCATATCCTACTCCTTGTACTCGATCACTATGCTCAACTCCTTTGACACGACCAAGTGAATCATTAGAGGCGACGTGTTCGGAAACTCATGGGTGTTGTCAAACTCAATAACTTGGGGCTGCAAAGTGAATTTTGATATTAGTTAAAAAAATCACTAACTTAGATTAAATATTATCTAAAATATGTTCTCAAACAACATGGAATTTTTACTAACCACTAGTGGATCAGTATATTCTCCGGTTGTCTTCGTGTGCATTTGAACATACAACTCACCCGTACTAGCTGCTTGACGAGCGGATTTTACCCCATCAACCAAATATCCACTAGATTGTTCTAATGGAATCGTATTTCCCTAGGTTCTTTCTAACGCTATTACTCTATTCAAATGAGCTAACTAAATCAAGTAACAGTGAATGATTGGTTGTTTGAATGTTTTTGTAACCAATTATCAACTAAGAATGCAAATCAAAAGAAAGCAAAAGAAAGAGATTAAGTTTCAAATATGGGTATGAAGGTTGTTCGGATTCAAATCTTTTTTTACAAAGAACCTACAAGATAATATTAATCTAAAAAATAGCGTTACATCATCCAGCGAATAGCTGGTCTACAAGAAAAACCGGAGGACGATCCTTCCAAGCAATAGAGCCATTACATGGGGATTAGTGTGTGCCATGATATGTGCCGCCATGTTTGCATCACGCTCACAGTGCATCCACGTACAACCTTCCAAACTGTCACCCACGCAACGAACACTCGTGCAAATAACACTCATCTTCGTACCGTCATGCACACTCCCATTAACCTTACATGCCCCCATCTGCTTGAGAGCTGCAACCACCTTCTCGCGTGAAAAAGGCAGCAACAATTGAGAATTGTCTTCATCTGTAATCTTGGGAGAAACAACATCAACAATAGGAGTTGAAGAAGGGAGGTCGCCTGCATGGAAAAGATTAGACATATAACTTTTCAAGTAAGACGAAATCTCCTCTTGACCAATAAATAATAATCCCGAATCATCTTTGAGTTTCTTAATTGTATTCCGCCACTTCCCCGCCGAAGCTTTTTGGTGGAAGAAAGCCGTGTTTCTGTCTCCCTCTTTTAACCAATCAGTCTTAGCCCATTGGTTCCAGTACAACTCCTAGTTTGATTCCAGCTTCCCCATTTCAGATTGAAGGTATTTGCACTGTAAAAGCATTGGATTAGATCGAGGCTACCGTTCAAGTGCACGCAAAGCCTTCACAACTTCGCCTTTTGCTTATGGAACTGAGAAATAGTATTCCTGCTCCACGAATCAAGGGAAGCTTGGCAGTGATTAATCTTAGTAAAGATGTCACCCCCGCCATCAAAAGTCCAAGCTTCCTCAACGATCGTCTTACAATCTGCATGTTTTTGTTAAGGCATGAGATAAGCAAACTGACAACTGAAATTAGTTGCAGAGATCTTCATTAAAAGGTCAAGAGGCCTTGAGATCAGCCATGATCTCAACAACACTCTTCCCACGTTCAACAGCTCGTAGGACCAAATTGTAAATAAACATAAGTTCTGAACTACGATTACAATAATATAAAACTGGCAACTAATCCAACTAAAAACACACGACAACGTTTTGGTATTAATCCCAACTAATCTATGCGGCACCGTTTTGCTGGCTTAACATGTCCTCCCCATGAACTGAAATCCCAGAAGATGATTCAGTTCATCCTTGCTCATTTCCAGCAAGCTTCATCCTTCTAACTCTGTGTTGTCCACCAAGCCAAGTCTGTTACGAAGCAGCTGAAAGGAATCCAACTTCAAAGCCTTGGTCATAATGTCAGCTGCTTGATCATGAGTTCCACAGTGCTCCAGTTCTATTATACCATCCTTAACCAACTCTCTCAGGAAGTGGAACCTTACATCTATGTGTTTGCTTCTTCCATGCATTACTAGATTCCTTGATAACTTGATTGCTGAGCTATTATCGCAGAGCACAGTAGTTGCTCCAGAGACACTTTCTTTCCAGCCCATTTGCTCCAAAACCCTTCAAAGCCAGACACACTGTGTAGCACAGTGTGATGCTGCCACAAATTCTGCCTCTGTGGTTGACAGAGTCACAACTGGCTGCTTCTTTGACGCCCAGGAAATGGCTCCTCCTGCAAGAAAAAACACATAACCACTCGTGCTTTTCCTGTCATCAACATCACCTGCATAGTCACTATCAGTGTAACCAAGTAGACTGTCCTGCTCTTCACTTCTACGATACCATATTCCAAAATTCACACTTCCTTTGAGATATCTCAAAACCCTTTTGGCTGCAAGTAGCTGCCTGGTGGGGGCTTCCATGAATCTGCTCAGCAAACAAACTGAGTACATGATGTCTGGTCGTGTGGCAGTCACATACAGAAGACTGCCAATCAGCTGTTTGTACTCAGTTGCACTCACCTAAACACCATCTCCTCCTTTGGACAATTTCACTCCAGGCACCATAGGATTGTGCACCATGTTGCAGTCCAGCAAGTTGAACTTGCTTAGCACATCCCTGGTGTACTTCTGTTGGCCAATGAAAATCCCTGTAGTAGTCTGAGTCACTTCCACTCCCAAAAAATATTTCATTTTTCCTAAGTCTGTCATTTCAAACTCAGACCTCATATCTTCCTTAAACTTGTTGATCATACCTGAGGAACTGCTTGTATACATCAGATCATCAACATACAAGCTGACCATGAGAAAGTCCTCCCCTGATTGTTTTATGAACAAGGTATGTTCATACTCCCATCGTGCAAACCCACAGTTTAGGAAATAGGTTTCAATTCTGCTATACCAGGCCCTGGGAGCCTGTTTTAACCCATATAAGGCTTTCTTGAGTTTGTATACTTTGTCTTCCTCCCCATCAACCACAAATCCAGGTGGTTGCTCAATGTATACATCCTCAAGGAGCTCTCCATATAAAAAAGCACTCTTGACATCAAGCTGGTGAACTGTAAGGCCATGGTGAGCTGCTAGAGCCAGGAAAGTTCTGATCGTGTCCCACCTAGCAACTGGAGCAAACACTTCAGTATAGTCAATTCCATGTTGCTGAGCATACCCCTTTGGTACTAGACGAGCCTTGAACTTGTCTACTGTTCCATCTTCCTTTAGCTTTGTTCTAAATATCCATTTGACACCAATGGTGGAGGCCCCTACTGGAAGAATTGTGAGGAGCCAAGTGTTGTTTTTGTTAATAGACTCAATTTCCAGTCTCATGGCCTGTCTCCACTTTTCTTCAGTGACAGCATCCTCAAACCTCTGAGGATCACCATCAATTGCCATCATAGCACATACATCTGCATCAGTGAACCCACAGTCATAAATATTTAAGTAAGCTGGTGGCTTCCTTGCTCTAGGATTGAGTGTTTGACTGTCTGCCTCAGGCTGGGGATCTGCACCTGCTTTATTTCCTTCATCATGGTTTTGGTTAACATTCACATTCTATGAAGCCGGAGAGTGAGGGTAAGCCGTTGATTCTTGCACTGCCACATTTCCATCATCATCTGACTCACACCATGAGTCCTCTTCTCCATCCCAAAATATTTTGGTGAGCACTGGTTGAGAGGATGAGTCCCAAACCCAGCCCTCTTGTTCATTAAACACAACATCCCTGCTGGTGACTACTTTCTTAGTCAGTGGATTATATAGCTTGTAAGCTTTTGACTCCTGAGAGATACCAAGGAAATGACACTTTTCACTCTTACTGTCATGCTTCCTTCGCTTGTTGTCATGGATGTGGACATATCCAGTGCATCCAAACACCCTAAGATGTTCAACTGAGGGTGGTTTACCCGTCCAGACCTCTTGTGGAGTTTTTCCATTGTTAGCTGATGTTGGACTCCTGTTTAGAACATGAGAAGTCCATTCCACAGCTTCAGGCCAAAAAAGAGCCGGAACCTTGGTATCCCCCAATGAGCATCTGACCATATTCATAATGGTTCGATTCTTCCTTTCAGCAATCCCGTTTTGTTGAGGTGTGAATGCAGCCATAAGTTGCCTCTGTATGCCAGTTTCTTCACAAAACTGTTTAAGTTCTGACAGCAAGAACTCTCCACCTCTATCTGTTCTCAAGCACACCAATGCCTCTCTTGCTTCCTTTTCCACTTGAGCTTTGAATTTCTTGAAATAGCTCAAAGCCTCTGATTTTGCAGCTAGAAAGTACACCCACAGTTTTCTTGAATAATCATCAGTCAAGGTAAAAATGTACTTCTTACCTCCATTTGATGCTGGTGTAATGGGACCACACAGATCTGCGTGGATTAATTCAAGCTTGTGAGTGGCCCTCCAGTTGCTTCTCTTAGGAAATTTGTGTATTTGCTGCTTGCCTGCCAAGCAAATGTCACATATACCAAGCTCCCCACTCAACTTAGGTAGTCCTTGCACCAGGTTTTTTCTCTGCAAATCCTGTAGGCTCTTGCTGTTTAGGTGGTCAAAGCGTCGATGCCACAACCCTATATCATTCTCCTTTCCACTCACACTTGCCTTGAGACACTTTCCTTCAGATACATGTTTGTCATTCTTATGCTCAGCATGAATGACAAACATTCTATTGCTTTTCATGTAGGTTTCCAGCAACATCCCTTTCTGATCATGAAACACTTGACAGACATTCTTCCTGATGACAAATGAAAGGTTTTTCTCCTGCAGTTGTCCTATGCTCAGGAGGTTAGTTTGTAAGCTAGGGACAAAGAACACATCCTGAATGATCAATGACAGTTGATCAACCAGAATTCTAATGTTTCCTTTCCCTGCAACCTTGAGCTTTGTCCCATCTCCTAACTTTACATCACTCCTAGCAGATGTATCCAAGTTCAGAAACCATGTTTGATCGCCACTCATGTGGTTGCTGCATCCTGAATCTAAAAACCACCAGCCAGCAGTCTTATCAGCATGATCTTCATTCACATGAGCCATCAATAGCATGTCATCTTTCATATCCACCTGAGTGGATGACTGCCCTTGATTGGATCCAGAATTCGAGTTTGATCCTGAACCACCATAACCATAACCTGGCCCTCCATAATGATATTGCTGCTGTTGCTGACCATTCCAATTTCCTTGATGTGTCCAGTGTGCTTGTTGTGTTTGCTGAGTGTTCCACTCAGGGCACTCAGCCATGTAATGTCCATACCTGTGGCATTTAAAGCATTCCACAGAAGCACGATTCCAATTTCTTCCACCTCTTCCACGACCTCCTCTCCCAAAATTACCTCCTCTGTTAAAAACTCTCCCTCCTACATTGTTATTGGGATTGTGTGTCACTTTTAGAGCATGGTCTTCCTCAGTTTGGCGTTTTGTGAACTTTTGCTCATGAACAAGGAGTGAGCTCTGCAGAGCATCAACAGTCAAATCTTCGAGGTCTTTAGACTCTTCAATAGAGCAAACAATGTAGTTAAATCGCTCTGTCAACGTTCTCAGTATTTTTTCCACAATCTTCTCATCATCCATCTTTTCTCCATAGTTTCTCATCGCATTGGCTACCACCATAACCCTGCTGAAATAGTCATTTACACTCTCTCCTTCCTTCATTTCCAGCACTTCAAAGTTTCTCCTCAGAACCTGGAGCTATGACTTCTGTACTCTAGCATTTCCTTGGCATTTTGTCTTCATGGACAGCCACAGCTCCCTAGCAGTTCCTTTGTTGGTTATGGTCTTGAGTATACCTTTGTCAATGGAGCTGAACAGATACTTTTTAGCCTTGAGGTCTTTTAGACGTGCAGCATCCAAGGAAGCACGCTGAGCAGGCGTCAGAATCTCACCTTCAGCAGGTTTTGTGAAACCATCTTCAACCACCGTCCAATACTCCTTGGATCGCAACAAATTCTCCATTAAGAGACTCCAATGATCATAATCTCCGTCGTACTTAGGGATGCTCACTGCTGCAAAACTCTCTGTCATGCTTGCTTGTTTCTTCTTCTCACGGGTTTACTTTGATCACTCACAAATTCTACTCACAACACTTTCAACTCACTTCTCCTTTCTATCACACAATTCTGTTACTTTGGTTACAGTTTGTTATGGCTCTGATACCACATGTTAAGGCATGAGATAAACAAACTGACAACTGAAATTAGTTACAGAGATCTTCATTAAAAGGTCAAGAGGCCTTGAGATCAGCCATGATCTCAACAACACTCTTCCCACGTTCAACGACTCGTAGGACCAAATTGTAAATAAACAGAAGTTCTGAACTACGATTACAATAATATAAAACTGGCAACTAATCCAACTAAAAACACACGACAACGTTTTGGTATTAATCCCAACTAATCTATGCGGCACCGTTTTGCTGGCTTAACAGTTTTGCCCATAAGGGTTCAAAACGAAACAGTCATCCCCACTTGATCTCTTCAGTATCCGTCGCCTGAGTATTACACTGTATGATCCGAATGAAAACGGTTGAGATGGAGAACTTGCACCATCCCAAAGATATCCGACCATTATTGGTTAGCCACAAAACGATCAAGGCGTTCCTCAATAAAATCTTCCTCTAAGCGGTTATTGTCCCAAGTAAATGGGAAACCCCTAAAGCCAACATCCTCCAACGAGCAATCCGACAAGCAAGATCCAAACTCTACAATTCCAATTTCAGAACTAATCCTGCCACCAGCCTTTTCAAGAGTAGACGCCACTTGGTTTAAATCTCCACCGCACAACCAAGGACCGTCCCATTGCATTGATAAAGTTCGCAAAAGATCCTGGATTGTATGCTTCTCTGTAGCTTCCCCCAACCGTAAACACCACAAAATCTCCATGAAACGTTATTCAACTTATTAACCTTTAAAACAACATAATTAAGGGAGGTCGACATTAACTCCATGCTAACTTCCTCATACCACCAAATACTAATCCCCCCTGACCTGTTGCGGGAAGAGAGGGTAGTAGTCCAACAATGACCAAAGTTATAACCAGCATCCTTCCATAGCTTCAAAAATACCACCTGTGGAGAAGATTGTCACAGAAGCAACAATTAGGACTTAATTGCGCGTTTATTCCTCAAACCGCGATAGTTATATTATACAATCCTCATGTAATACCCGAAGGGGATGGGTTCCCCGCACCATTAGTCGAGTTTTTTCCAATTGGGTTGGTACCAGACGTAGAAGGGTGTTTACCCTGACGGTTAGATTTCACTTGTCGCCCAGAGATGGGGTTTTCATCTTGTCATTCATATGATGTGATTGCATAATTCGTGATTGACATGCTACCAAAGCACTCCAAGCTTTCCTAGAAGCCTGTCCATTAACCCTTTCATTGTTCTGAGGCGACAGGTTGGATTGCTGGGCAGGAGGTTGAGAGATCAGCTGCCTAGCTTTTCCTCTGTCCTTTTCCAGTATCACATCAGTTTGAATGGGCAAAGTGGGAAGTTCCTCCCTTACCAACAACTCATTTTCCTCATCCACGTCATGTACGGGAAAAAAAGGGTTCAAAGCCATGGTTGGTTGGTGGTCCCTCCTTTGGGAAGGAGCTCGTAGAGGAACAGTCTGTGAGGAAGCTCCACAGCGACCATTGTTGGTAATGAGACTCAGGGATCATCTAAGTTCCATATGTCGCCTCATTTTCCTTCTCCAATAGTGATATCTCATCCGCACTCGACTCCATCATAGGGTCCACGACAGGGGGTGGTGAGTTACACAAGCACCGCTGAGTAGGGGCCCCGTACTTCCCACAATTTATACATAAATCATTAAGTCCTACGTAATAAAAAAAGTAACGTACTCCTTCAATTCTATATTTCGATAGCAAGGGCTTAGTTAGATCAACCTCCACACATGTGCATATTTGGCACGTGCTCCCTCCTCGGTGGCTTGGTCTGCTCTAACGGGTTTTCCAATCTCGCTCACAATCCTCATCGCTACTACCCGGTGATAATACTGCACTGGTAAGACTGGGAGTTGGATCCACAACAGGGTCTTGGTAATTGTATAATCCCATGGATTGAAACTTATGCCAACGATGGACTGTGAGGTATGTTTCGCCAAACATCCAAGGACCACCTGTTATTGCAGTTTCATAATCCTCCTTCTCCCAAAACCAGACCAGAAAACAACCATCATTGTTGGGTTAGTCCAACTACATATGGTGGTTGGATTAACCGGTTTTTTAAGGATGAGTGATAATTTGTTTGGTTGTGTTATCTTGAACTTATTGGGAAGTTCAAAAGTAGTATTCTAGAAATCTCTATTATTAAATAGAGAGATTATTTATCTCTGAAATTACAGAGAAGAAAGTGAAGAGTGAGTGAGAGAGCAAAAGAAGAGAGGAGAAGAAAAAATAAGGTTGTTGGAAAGTTTTCGTTTTCCAGCAGGTCAGCCTGTTCAAAAGAGCATTCCGGAGAAACATGCCATTGGATCGTCCTGAAATTTGGTGTGCTTGTTCAGGACGTTTTGGGCTTCAATCTGGCCGGAGGGATCGTTGTTCTGATCTCTGGTGTGTCGGGAATCGCTGCTGGACAGAGGGTCAATAAATCTGTTTGGCTTTTGGAATTTTTTCTCTTCATCTTGTCGAGTTACTCTTGTTATCCATCGCATTGGTGAGTATCCATTGTGGTGTATTGGTGATCCAAGAAGGTTGTTCTTGAGGTAATTTGTAATCCTCTAACTATCCTAGAGAAGACTTGTAATCCCACCAAAGTATAGTGGAGTTGTTGCTTGGACTACAGTCCCGTGGTTTTTCCCGATTTGGGTTTTCCACGTAAAAATCGTTGTGTCTCGTTCATTATATTCTTGCTTGATATTGCTGCCCCGTTTCTCAACAGTGGTATCAGAGCCCAGGTTGACAACACCTCCCGGGATCCGGTCCGAAGGACCGATAGTGATCCGGTCAGAGCCGGTAGATGGGTAATGCCTACCGAGAGACCGATGTGTGAGGGGGAGGTTGTTGGGTTATCCCACATCGGAGAGTGGAAGGGGTTGGGTGCTGTTTATAAGTGTGAGGGAAAGCCTCACCCTTTGAGCTAGCATTTGGGGTGAGAAGGCCCAATAGCACCCAACAGTGGTATTAGAGCTCAAGGTTGTGTTGGGGCTGGTTTGTGTGGATGGCAAGAATGGATGATTCAAGCGGAGCAATGATTAAGTTAACGTCATCAAATTACTCAATTTGGAAGCCACGAATGGAGAATATATTATTTTGCAAGGATCTCTATGAACCTATCGAAAGTGGAAGCGAGAAGCCGGAAGACAAGACAGAGAAGCAATGGGAGGTTTTGCATAGAAAGGCGGTGGCAATCATTCGGCAATGGATTGACCAAAGCATCTTTCACCATGTTGCGAAAGATACTAGAGCCGATGAATTGTGGCAGAAATTGGAGTCAATGTATGAGCGGCAATCAGCTCAAAACAAGACCTCACTCATTCGAAGAATTGTGAACTTGAAGTACAAGGATGGACATAGTGTCATGGAGCATTTGAGTGACTTTCAAGGGCTTGTGAACCAACTAACTACTATGAAGTTAGCACTTGATGATGAGGTGCAAGCATTGTTACTTCTTAGTTCGTTGCCGGATAGTTGGGAGACTTTGGTTGTTTCGCTTAGCAACTCGGCACCTAATGGCAAGTTGACGATGGACATCGTCAAGGATAGTATGTTGAATGAAGAGGCAAGAAGAAAGGAATCGGGAACTTCAACGGATTCACAAGCTTTGGTGGCGGATAAATCCGATAATCGTGGAAGAGGTAAAAACCGAAATTCTAATTTCAAGAATTATCGGAATCAAAGTAATAACCGAGGTAGATCTAGAGGAAGATCAAAATCAGTCACAAGATCGAAAGGAGAAATCATATGTTATCATTGCAACAAGCCCGGACATATGAAGAGAGAGTGTAGATTCTTCAAATGAGAACCATCTAGAGAAAGAGGTAGAGAAAACCGGGAAAAAGATGACACTACCGCGGCTGCCACGGATGGTGAAGTGGTCATCGTTTGTGATGCCGGTTTCATTAATCTCGCATGCCAAGAGAGTACATGGGTTGTTGATTCTGGTGCCTCATTCCATGTGACATCGCGAGTTGATTTCTTCACCTCCTACACAAATGGAGACTATGGTTGTGTGAGGATGGGAAATGATGGAGCTTCAAAGATTGTTGGCATGGGTGACATTCACTTAGAGACCAACACGGGTTGTAAGCTTGTTTTGAAGGAGGTGAGACATGTTCCCGACATGAGGTTGAATTTGATATCCACCGGAAAGCTTGATGATGATGGCTACACCAATTATTTTGGCGAAGGAAAATGGAAGCTATCAAGAGGTTCTCTTGTGGTCACTAAAGGCAAGAAGGAAAATACGCTCTATATGACAAGTGCAAATCTTAGCAAGGAAGAATCAATGTTGCGGAGATAGACTCTTCGATTGAGCTTTGGCATAAGAGGCTTGGTCATTTGAGCGAGAAGGGATTGCAAATACTCTCCAAGAAACAACTCTTGTCCGGAGCTAAAGGTACTCTCCTTAAAACTTGTGTTGATTGTTTAGCGGGAAAAACTCATAGAGTTGCATTTCATAGATTCCCACCTTCTAGAAGGAGTAAGGTACTTGATCTAATTCACACCGATATTTGTTTTATGCGAGATAAAACTCTTGGGGGAGCAAGCTATTATGTCACTTTCATAGACGATCACTCAAGGAAGGTGTGGACATATGCTTTGAAAACCAAGGATCAAGTGCTAGATGTCTTCAAGCAATTTCATGTTGAAGTTGAAAGAGAAACGGGGCTCAAGTTGAAGTGTGTAAGGGCTGATAATGGGGGAGAATAAGGCCCATTCGAAACTTATTGTCGATTTCACGGAATAAAGCTTCAAAAAAGTGTACCCAAGACTCCACAACATAACGGTGTTGCCGAGAGGATGAATAGAACAATTTGTGAGAGAATCAAGTGCATGCTCTCACACGCCAAGTTACCGAAATCTTTTTGGGGAGAAGCAATGCGGACAGCCGTTGACTTAATTAATCTCTCGCCATCGGTCCCTTTGGAGGGTGACGTGCCTCAACGAGTATGGACGGGAAAGGAGGTCTCATACGGGCACTTGAGAGTGTTCGGTTGCAAAGCATATGTTCATGTTCCAAGAGATGAGAGGGCGAAGCTTGATGACAAAGCAAAGCCATGTATATTCATGGGTTATGGGAGAGAAGAGTTTGGATACCGGTTATGGGATCCAATCGCAAGAAAAATTGTTCGGAGCCGGGATTTTTCTTGAAGAGGAGACAAGTGAAGATGTCGAAAGGGGTGAAAAGGAAAAAATTCCAGCAGCTAGTCCAATTAATTTGGAGCCTATATCTCCATCCAAAACTCATGAAAATGATGAAGAAGTAGTGCCTCATGAACCCCAAGGTACATTAGATCAAGGAGAGCAAGAAGATGAGCATTTAGAGCAAGAAGAACAAGTTGAAGAAGAGCAATCTCAACCCCAATTGAGAAGGTCAACAAGAGATCGTAAAACATCCACAAGGTACTCTCCGAATGAGTATGTGATGTTGAGTGACGGGGGAGAACCCGAATGCTATCAGGAAGCCATGTCTCATGAAGACAAGGGGGAGTGGAATAAAGCAATGCAAGAAGAGATGAAGTCTTTGAAAGAGAATCACACCTATGATTTAGTGAAGCTACCCAAGGGAAAGAGATCACTTAAGAACAAGTGGGTTTACAAGTTAAAGACGGAGGAAACTACTTCAAAGCCTCGGTACAAGGCGCGACTAGTTGTGAAGGGGTCTAGCCAAAAGAAAGGTGTTGATTTTGAAGAAATTTTCTCTCCCGTGGTGAAGATGTCATCAATCCGAGTTGTGCTTGGATTGGCTGCAAGTTTGAACTTAGAAGTCGAACAACTCGATGTGAAGACGGCGTTTCTTCATGGTGACTTGGAGGAAGAAATCTATATGGATCAACCGCAAGGGTTCGAAGTTAAAGGCAAAGAAGACCTTGTGTGTAGATTGAGGAAGAGCCTATATGGGTTGAAGCAAGCACCAAGACAATGGTACAAGAAATTTGACTCATTCATGATCAACCACGGGTATGCAAGAACTACCTCCGATCATTGTGTGTTTGTGAAGTACTTTGCTGAAAATGATTTTGTTATACTCCTACTTTACGTGGATGACATGTTGATCGTGAGTCGAAATGTTGGAGAGATCAATAAATTGAAAAAGGAGTTGAGCAAGTCCTTTGCTATGAAGGACTTAGGACCGGCGAAACAAATTCTAGGGATGAAAATCTCTAGAGATCGGAAGAATGGAAAAATTTGGTTGTCTCAAGAAAGGTATATTGAGAGAGTTCTTGTTCGGTTCAAGATGAGCAAGGCTAAGGCAGTTAGCACTCCACTTGCGGGACATTTCAATTTAAGTTTGAAGCATTGTCCTACAAGTGAGGAAGAGAAAGAAGCAATGAAGAATATACCTTATGCATCAGCGGTTGGAAGCTTGATGTATGCCATGGTTTGCACAAGGCCGGATATCGCTCATGCCGTTGGAGTTGTTAGTAGGTTCCTTTCCAATCCGGGAAAGGAACATTGGACAGCGGTGAAGTGGATCTTCCGCTACTTGAGAGGTACTTCTAGAGTGTGTTTATGCTTTGGAAGCAAAGTTATACTTGATGGATATACCGATGCTAATATGGCAGGTGATGTAGACTCTAGAAAGTCGACCTCCGGATATATGATGACTTTTGCAGGTGCAGCCGTCTCATGGCAATCTAGACTTCAAAAATGTGTTGCATTATCAACAACGGAAACCGAGTATATAGCCGTGACGGAAGCTTGTAAGGAGGTGCTATGGTTGAAGAAGTTTCTTCAAGAGTTGGGCATTAAGCAAGAGAGGTATGTGCTCTACTATGATAGTCAAAGTGCAATTCATCTTTGCAAGAATCCTACCTTCCATTCGAGGTCGAAACACATAGATGTTCGATATCATTGGATTCGTGATGCTTTGGAAGAAAAGTTGAAAGTGGTTGCATCTTCCCAGACATGAGGATCCCTATGGATAGCCCAGGCGTTGACCAACAACATTGTGTTTTCGGGGATATGGTAGCTGCTGAGGGTGAAGTCCTTGGAAGAGCGGTGGGGGACTAGTAGCGGAGCTGAGGTTTTTTCTTGGTTTAGATTACCGAGAAGGACGAGGGAGCTCTAAAGTTCCTGAAAGATATTAAATGGAACAGAGTTGAGGAGCCCAAAGGATTCAAGCTTGAGTTTTTCTTTGATACCAACCCTTATTTCAAGAACACTGTCCTAACCAAGACATATCACATGATTGATGAAGATGATCCTATTCTTGAGAAAGCTATTGGGTAAATTCTAGGCGTTTGACTGTTCTTTTGGTGCAATATTAAGGGTGTATGCCGGTTCTGTATCATGCTCTTCATATAACAAGGTGTTTACTGTTGTCTTTGTAGGACCGAAATTGAATGGTATCCAGGGAAGTGCTTGACTCAAAAGATCCTGAAGAAGAAGCCCAAAAAAGGATCTAAAAATGCTAAACCTATAACCAAAACTGAGGATTGTGAGAGCTTTTTAACTTCTTCAGTCCTCCACAAGTCCCCGAGGATGATGAGGAGCTAGATGAAGATACTGTACGGCTGCCAACCTCCAAACCTTGTTTTTTAATCTGTGAGTTTTATATTGGCACATTAACCTTGATTTGCATTATCCGTGACATTGTTTAGGCTGAAGAGCTTCAAAATCAGATGGAACAAGACTATGACATTGGGTGAGTATTGATTCCACTTGTCTTCGGGTTTAGACTTTGGGTACTTTGTTATCAGCTCTGCTTCATATGATTTTGGTTTAAAGCTGTATGGTTCTGACTTTTGAGCTGATAATTATGATGGCGATTCAGGTCTACGATCAGGGACAAGATCATACCGCATGCTGTGTCATGGTTTACGGGGGAGGCTATTCAGGATGACGAAGATGGCCTTGAACTGGATGATGACGAGGATGATGAGGATGTTGATGAAGACGAGGATGATGATGAGGAAGATGATGATGAGGAGGATGATGACGATGATGAAGATGAAGGGAAGAAGAAGGTAAGGTTTCCTGGGACTGTATTGAGATAAGATAGATGTCCTCTTGAATCATCATATGTATGTTACTTTGGTAAAAAAGCCAGAAGCTGATAGACTAATTATGATTGCAGAAGAGTGGTAGCAAGACACAAGTTTCAGAAGGTCAGCAACAGGGTGAGCGGCCTCCAGAGTGCAAGCAGCAGTGAAGGGCTGCTATGAGCTATTATTGTTGAAGAAGATTGTGTTTTCACTTATTTTTGCTGGAGGGACAGATTGAAGGCCATAGGGGTTTGGTTGTTCTTGGTTCATTTCTTTTCTTGTGTTTGGCTGTTTAATTACCGATTTGTCATCAGCTGTGTCGTTCTTTTTCTTCTGTTTTCTATCTCAATCCAAGAACGTTGAATTTGTCAAGATCAGCTCTCGACTAACAGCTCTTTAGCATCAAACAAACATGAATTACGCCAGAAAAAGAAACGTATAATTCGTTATATTTGGTTATATAATTGGTGACGGAGACTCGATAGTGCCGATGATTTAGCAGTGGAGTTTTTAAAAAAAGTTATGGATTAAAATAATTTTGGTGGAAAGACTTTTATACCCATTCAAACGGACCGCTAGATTAATCAAAAGAAATAAACTCTAGGATCTAACAACTCAAAATCGTCCCGAATATCTTGAAATCCTTGCAATCCTTGATTTCAAACCGCTGCCATCTTTGTGATTCGGCCCGAAAATCTAACATTCTTACATCATCTAACATTCTCACATTTGAGTTCATACTAATGTAAACAAGTTGAGTTGGGGTGAAATAATATTATGGATGGATACTTGGATCAAAGGATATAAAGATTCTAATTGGAATCTAATCGGATATAAGGACTCCATACCTCCTCTCCTCTAACGGGGAATCGATTGACGGAGGGGTTTCCGTCATCGACGAGGGAGAGCAGGATGCAACGACGTCACCATGACTCCGTCGACTCCACCGAACGATTGGAGTTAAGGACGCGATTGGTGGGAGCAAGGGCGACGTCAACAAAACGGATAATCGATTGGGGGTGGATCTGAGCTTTGGACTCTAGACCTCCTCTAGTCTTACGGGGAATCGATTGACAGAGGATTTTCCCTCACGGAGGAGTGAGAGGAGGATGAGACGACGTTACCATGACTCCATCCACTCCGCCAACCGATTCGAGTTAAGGACGCGATTGGTGGAAGCGAGGGCTATATCTTCGGATGAGTGCTTAACGGCGACGACACAACGACGAATCGTACTCCGTACGTTGGATGAGTGTTTTCCGGCGGTGACATGTCGACCAATCGGACTCAGTACGTTTGAAGAAGATGAATGGCAAATATCAATTTTGGTCCCTTGTTTCAAATATTACATAATCAATTCTAAACTTCTATTAACTACCAGTCTAGTCTTTAAATTTTCCAATGTTAACAACGATCACCCATATACATTTCTAGTTAGTACAAATAAACCCCATTAGTTACGAATTATTTATTTTCAATTATATTAAGTTATTTAAGATTATAGTTAGTTTATCCTTTATTATTAGCTATAATCATTTTATAATGAGTTAGAGTATTTAACCAGTTATAATTATAACTAATTATATTTTAGAATCAATTATATCCATTTATATTTAAAATATAATTGGTTATATTTTATAATAACTAGTCATGCGTATAACTAGTTATTTTTTATAACTGATTATAAAACATATAACCGGTTATAATATTTAAAATATAATCGAATATAATTTTTTGTCGGAAAAGTCGTAGGAGCCTCGCCGGAAAATTCATATGCCGGTGACCAGAGCTCGCCAGAAATTTAATGGCATGTCATTGGATTCTTGCCGGAAAGTCGTCGGTCGGTCATTGGAGTTTTGCCGAAAAGTCGTTGGTCGGTCATTGGCGTTTCGTTGGAAAGTCGTAGGCCGGTTACCAGAGTCTAGCCGGAAAGTCGTTGGCCGGTCAACGGAGATGCAACAAGATGCGAAACATAGCATTGGTGAAAAAGCTTTTAAAGACAGACCATCAAATTAATAAAAAAACAAACCCTAAAATCTAACGGCCTAAAATCATCATAAACATCTTGAAGCTCCTGCAATCCTAAATTTCAAACCGCTGCGATCTTTGTGATTCAACCCGATAATCTAACCTCTTTACATCATCTAACATTCTCACATTTTTTCCATTTTTATATATCTTATAATTTTGAAACTGCATACCAAATTATGGTAAATAAAAATATGTTATTACTCGGGAAATAAAAATATCACACAAACATGGTATCATTCTGTTTATAATTACTTGACAATACTATACTGTAAAATTACACACACAAAAAGAAAAACCAGAAATAATAATTAGAAAAGCCAAAAATTCAAAACGAGTTAGATATATTTAGAGTTGAAAATGGGACGACGAGGCTTGCAATTGAGCTGAAGAGGAATGAGTTTAGGCATCGTAAGGCCACTGCCTTCAGCCATATCAATCTCTTGATCATCAAGTTTCTCCCAGTCAAAGCAGTGTATCAAAGTTGCTAGAGTCAATCCAACCATTCTGTGAGCCAACCCAGTCCCTGGACAAGCCCTTCTACCAACTCCAAAAGGAAGCAGCTTATACTTATTATGATCACCACCACCATCATCATCATTTTCAAACCTCTCAGGTTTGAAAGTGGTTGCATCTTCCCAGACACGAGGATCCCTATGGATAGCCCAGGCGTTGACCAACAACATTGTGTTTTCAGGGATATGGTAGCTGCTGAGGGTGAAGTCCTTGGAAGAGTGGTGGGGGACTAGTAGCGGAGCTGAGGGGTTTAATCGCAGAGTTTCAGAGATGATGTTCTGAATGTATTTCAACTTGGAGAGGTCTGATTCCTCCACCGCTCTCTCTTCCCCGACTTTACTGTCGATCTCATCTCTTGCTTTCTTGAGCTTTTCTGGATGGTTGAGTAAGTTTGACATTGCCCATTCTATTGTCACCGCTGATGTATCCGTTCCAGCTAGTAGCATTATCTGCATTTTTTCACACATATATCCCAATTAGTTGATATTATATTATATTATTATATAGATGCGTAATTAATAATTCAATTACAAGATATATTACCTGAATAATCCCTTTAATAATTTGGTCAGAGTAATACTCTGGCTGTGACTGTTGTAAGGACAATAGGTGATCAATCATTGTGTTTTTATCTTCCAATATGCATCTACGGTCATCAATCAACTTCTGCATGAAAGCATCCATTCTCTTCGAAAGGCGGATCAACTTCCTCTCAAAGCCGCCAAAGCTAACCCATTTCAAAAGGGGTATGAAATTGGCAGGGTTGCCTGATCCAATCCCCATGACCTCCACCATCATCTCCTTAAACTCATCCGCCTCGTCCTTATCTCCAACGGATTCCCCATAGTACCTCTTCCCGGCAATCATCCTCATCATGTTGTTGAGCGTCAAGTCTTGAAGCATCCCCCTCAACTCCACCTTACTGTGATTATTCGACGACGACGACGGCGATACAAGGCGCAACATGAGGCGCTTGACCTCGTCAGCTCGGATGGCTAGGAAGTTGTTGAGGCGGGAGGAGGAGAAGATCTCAAGGGATCCGATGCGGCGGAGGTTGCGCCAATGGTCCCCGTAGGGTGCCTGGACCATTGTGGTGTGGTTGTACCCAATGTGCTTTCCCACCATGTGATTGGGACGGTTGGCGAGAGTGATGTCGTTTTTGGTAAAGCATTCTTCAGCTGCCTCGGAGGATGAGACCACTACAACAGGGTGTGAACCGAAGTTGAGCCACATGATTGGGCCGTGTTTGTGAGAGAGAAAGTGAAGAGAACGATGGAGGGGTTGTTTGAGAAGATGGAGGTGGCCGATGATTGGAAGGCTGCCTGGTGGGCTTGGTGGACGACGGTAGGTAATGTTAGTTTTGGAGCGGTGGAAGATGAAAGCCACGATGAGCAGGAGAATGGAAATGGACATGTAGCTGCTGTAATTGATCTCCATTGCTAGCTAGATATTTGTAGACTTGTGTTGTGTGTGTTGCTTTGTTTTGCAAGATGGATGAAGTAAGTTGTATGTCAGAATTGGTTGTTTATATAGAGCCACAGGGGGGATTCACTAGAATCTAGAATGGAATCATCAATTAGCTCACTCCTTTCTTGATTTTTGTTTTCAATTTGTTTACTTTTAATTATTAATGGCGGACACCATCTCCATTTTAGACTTTTACACCTCACTAATTAATTATATGGAGTCGTAATGACCCACGTCATCTACTTGAACCATCTTTTTCTCTTCTTCAAATCAGACGTCAGGCGGCTCGTCATCCAACGAGAGCAGTTTTTAATCCAGGATTTTAACTTCAGGATGTCCATGTCAATCCTCAGCCACTTGAAAAGGTTATGTTCAACCTTGTGGCTACCAAAACTCTTGCTATTTCCGACAACGTTGTACTAGGGAAAGGACTTTCTCTTGCTATTTGATGAGAGATCTGCCGGCAGATTCCATCCACAATTTTCCGAAACCAACTAGTCAATAGACCAAAATAACAACACAAGCTTATCCATCCCTAGCAGCTCTTTTCTGAAACCAAACAGAGATTGAAACATCGAGAGAAGCCAACCGATACTCAAATTTCAGTAAATGCAAAAAAATGATGACCCTTCCAAAACTTCCAACACTCCTCTCTATGCGTTCTCCCAGCCATTCAACAATTGCTCATAGGCCTCCTCCTTTACTGCTGCTTGCACTCTGCAGGCCGCTCACCCTGCTTCTCAACATCTGAAGCTTGTGTTCTCCTACCACTCTTCTGCAACATCACCATAACAAGAGTAACATACATGATGATTCGAGAGGATATCTATTTTATCCCAATACAAACCCAGTAAAACAAAGTTGGACTCACTTGACCATGAAATATCAAAGGAAACCTTACCTTCTTCCCTTCTTCTTCTTCTTCTTCATCATCATCCTCCTCCTCTTCATCCTCCTCATCCTCTTCATCATCCTCGTCATCTTCGGTAACGTCCAGTTCAAGCCCATCATCGTCATCCTCAACAGCCTCCCCAGTAAACCATGACACAGCATGTGGTATGATCTTGTCCCGGATGGTAGACCTGAATCACCATCAGCTCAATAGTCAGAACCATACAGCTTTAAACCAAAATCATCTGCAGCAGAGCTGATAACAGAGTAAAGACAGCACTCAACGTCTAAACCCAAAGACAAGTGGAATCAATACTCACCCAATATCATAGTCTTGTTCCATCTGATTTTGAAGCTCTTCAGCCTAAGCAATGTCACGGATAATGCAAATCAAGGTTAATGTGCCAATATAAAACTCACATATTAAAACACAAGGTTTGGAGGTTGGCAGCCGTACAGTATCTTCATCTAGCTCCTCATCATCCTCGGGGACTTGTGGAGGACTGAAGAAGTTAAAAAGCTCTCACAATCCTCTGTTTTGGTTATAGGTTTAGCATTTTTAGATCCTTTTTTGGGCTTCTTCTTCAGGACCTTTTGAGTCAAGCACTTCCCTGGATACCATTCAATTTCAGTCCTACAAAGACAACAGTAAACACCTTGTTATATGAAGAGCATGATACAGAACCCACATACACCCTTAATATTGTACCAAAAGAACAGCCAAACGCCTAGAATTTACCCAATAGCTTTCTCAAGAATAGGATCATCTTCATCAATCATGTGATATGTCTTGGTTAGGACAGTGTTCTTGAAATAAGGGTTGGTA
Source organism: Linum usitatissimum (assembly GCA_030674075.2). NCBI lineage: Eukaryota > Viridiplantae > Streptophyta > Magnoliopsida > Malpighiales > Linaceae > Linum > Linum usitatissimum. The sequence goes on from JAUJYP020001182.1 coordinate 1,580,157, forward strand.
TCAAAGAAAAACTCAAGCTTGAATCCTTTGGGCTCCTCAACTCTCTTCCATTTAATATCTTTCAGGAACTTTAGAGCTCCCTCATCCTTCTCGGTAATCTAAACCAAGAAAAAACCTTGGTCACAAATTCACAATGCAAAATTAGAAATAAGATAGTAAGGATATGATCTCAGACCTCCTCTGCTAGGACTTCATTGTTCTTCATTGCAAGCAGCCAAAACTCAGGAACACCTTTCTCTACAAGAAAAATTCAAACATCAAGTTGCGAACAACAAACAAAGCAAATCTTTGCTAAGAAGTTGAGAGTTATGCGTACCTTCGACAGCCTCATCCTTGTTATCCCCTTCTTCTTTGGATACCTCCACTTTGGAGACACCATTAACAATTTCATACCGCTGTATGAACACAAATCAGTGTTTCGAAGGCGTGGACAAGAAACTGGCTAACTTACCACAATCATAAGAGAAGAATAAGACCGTTACTATCGTGAGCATTACCTGGGTATAGAGTGGTTGGTACAGCTTTTGATATTTGGCTTCAAGGGCTGCCCTCTCCTCAAAGAATTTTGCTTCGAGCTCGTCATGTTGGCTCTGTTCATCATCAAGCCAAAGTTGTATTCGTTAGAGAAAACACCAAACCAGGAAAATTTGTTAAGAATAGAGACGTCCTCGAGCAACATGCCTGAATCCCCCTGAGACTCTCCACACGCTGACGCACTTTGGGGGTTAAAGCCTCCAACATATCAGTGTGTTGACCAGCCAAATTTTGCAGCTTATCCTGCACAATCCAACCTGACGCCCATCAGCAAACTAACACCCTTTTCCAACTCATAAACCACTTAGCGGAGTAATCTGACTCGACTCAATCAGCGTGTATCCTACTCATCAAAATACTCCCGCAAGAAACCATTAACACTACTGAACCGAAGGAGATAAGGCGGCAAAGAATCACAGGAAGGAACTGACCTTGAGTGCGTTCACAAGCCCATCACGGTCCTGGGCATTAAGAGCTGCTAACAGAAGCAGCACAATCAAACACCAACAAAAGTTAAATATCAAAGAACAGCAAAGAGACGAAAGGGTTAGAGTTTCGAACCAGCAGTAAGATCGGCCATGTCGATCTTGTCGATGCTCATGTTTTGGTGGGGAAAGTGGGAGTGATAGAGGGAAGCTAGGAGCGGTGGCCGTCTCTCTTAAACCCTAGAATTTGGTAGCAGAGTTTAAATGCGAAAAGAAAAATGCACGGAAACAATCGTTAAGAACCTTGACTCCGAATCCGGTGGCACTGCTCCCATAGACCCTATCATCTAATCTGTTCAAAAATTTAATTTCAATCTAACGGCTGAAGACACAGAGAAGAAAATAGTATCTTGTATTCTTCAAGACCCTAGCGTTTGTCTAATTTTTCTCAAACTTTCTTATTTAATTCATATTTTATTTACATTCAAAATTAGATTTGAATAATTTACAAGTCAATATCTTTTTTTAAACGATTAATACTTGCACAGTCTTAATAGGATTCTGATGATTTTTTTTAAAATTAAATACGTAAATTAATTATTTTAAATTTGTATAAATATATATACATTTTGTACTAGTTAATATAAATTCTCATACAAACCTTATAAAAATACTTAAAATATTGTTTATTGAGTCGGATTTGAATAAAAAATTTATATGTCTATCGAGTAACTAATTGACAAAATTAATCCTAATATTAATTTAAAATAAAAACAAATTCATTGTAGTGCTTTTAGTTGAAAATGTAATATATGTGCCACCAACAAGCTTTTTGTTATGTATTTGAATATTTTAAAATAAATTTATGATTATTACTTAGTCTAAACAAATAAATAGAAGAACAAAACTCCAAGTACTATTAGTCGAGTTATGAAATCATCAAAATTTTACATATAATTTAGTACTCGAGACTGAAAAACAAGATAGTCGAGACTCTCAAAATTTCCCTGAACCGAACTCGTAAAAATTGTATATATACACCCAAAATTAATTATCCGAACCAGAACTGGAATGAGTCAAAACTCACCCCAAGCCACCCCTAGTTCCGCCCAAACATTTCCTCTATTATTTATTCCCCTATAACAAATAACTCCTTTATAAATTTTCTACAAACTTGTATAAATATGTATACACTTTATAAAATCATATACAAAACTCATACAAACACCCATACACACAGTCATTAAAACCCTCATACAAACTCACATACAATTCTCATACAAATATACATACTCTGTATAAACTTATACAAATACCCATATAAATCTTATACAAACACCCATACAAACACCCATACCTACTCCCATATAAGTTGTACGATGGTCATTAGAAGGTTTTCCATAAAAAAAAAAAAATTCCTAAAACATATAGCCGACAATGGTGTTTATAAGTGGGTGAAAATAATTTTGTCAATGGAAGTCAAATTCGCCAAAATTGATAAAAAAATATTGATAGTGGTCAGTGACGGAGAAATGGAAATGAATGTTTTATAGCCCAATAAAATTATTTAAATACCACATGATCATAGTGTCACTAATTAATCTAAACTCTTAAATCATATGATTAATCTAGTCTCTTTAAATTATATGTTGAGTTAAAGGACAATAAATAGCTCATATTTATCTTAAAATGGTACCAATAAAATGTGCGTCTGGGCACCAGAATCGGACCCTAAAACCCTCATTTAGCTGTTGAATTCCATTAATTTTAGGTTTTTAGAGGTCATTTGTTTTTAGATTTAGAAGAAATTTGGTGAGTCATTAATGGGCCCAATATAAAAATGAAGTGAAATTTAGAAGTGATTTGACATTAATTTGGAAGGTAATTTAAAATTCTTTTATGGACATGACATCTTTTAATCTTAAATGATTCAGGTAGAAAAAAATCAAATTGCTTCGTTAAGTTTAAGAAAATATGATAATATTAAGGGGTAAGGGGTAATGGTTATGGTTCAGTAATGAAAATATTTATGGCTTATTTCTTCATTTTATGTTTTTTATAATTCGGTAATGGCTATGGTTCAGTAATATTGTTACTGTATAGAGTTTTAGTCCTACTTATAGTTAAAAATGCACTGAACATCAAATTATTGATTGAAAAAAATTTGCACCGGATATTAAACCGTAATGAAGTGTGATGTGATGCGGTACAATTTTTTTTTGGCGGTGCGGTGTAGTTCTGACTGAAGCAATGCTCACCCCTAGTCACATATTATCATAACTAATTATTAAGTGTTCTTATAACTAGTTACAAATAAGTAAAACTAATTTTTAAAAACAATATAATTATAAAAAGTTACTCATATAATTAATTACATACAATTATCACCTGGATGAACCTAAAAACAGTGGATAAACTCACGGAATTGCAGAATGTTTGAGTGAAGTTTGCTTGAAAGAGGTAAATTTTTGGCTTACAGGGTGGCCTTATTCATTTCCATAATCAAGTCATCTGATGTTTTTCCTTTTCAACATTTTTTACTTGTATTTTCCTTTTCAACATTTTTTACTTGTATTTTCCTTTCTGACACAGGTTATTGTTATTGGAGGAGGATAGCAGAGTTGAGCACTACCTCCACCTAAATTATGTTGAATCGCTGTATGCAGTTAGGTTAATATCGGTATTGATTGAATTAAAATAATAAAAAAGTAAGATGAAGGATCTCTTATTGATGAAAGATTTGGATCTATCGTTGTTATCGTCAACTAAGCCAGCCGCTAAGAGTGACGGGGATTGGAAACGCGAGCACGAGAAGACGTGTAATTATATTTGACACCATGTCGATGATAACGCAACCACATTGCTGGAGAGATAGATGCATAGAAGCTTTGGACCAAGCTGGAGGGGTTTTATGCGTCAAAGATCGGCAAAAACAAACTCTTCTATCTCACGAAGATGGTGCTAATGAGATAAAAAGAGGACACTTCCATTGCAGATCACTTCAACGACATTCAAGGAATAGTTAACCAGTTGCTGGGAATGAACTTAAAGCTGGAAGATGAGGGGAGACTCTCCTGATTCTGGTGTCCCTATCAGAATCATGGGAAACCTTGAAGATCACGATCACAAACTCTGGGAAAGATGGTGTTGTCACTATGGAGGATGTCAAGAGCGGAATCCTTAACAAGAAGATGAGGAAAAGATCTCAAGGTGCCTCTTCTTCTTCATCACAATAAGACGTTCTAGCTATGGAAAGGAGATGAAGGAGTGAGTTGAAAGGCTCTAAAAAGAGAGGGAAGTCCAACAAGTATGCAAACATCACTTGTCACAACTGCATGCAGAAGGGACATATCCGACGGTTTTGCCCAGAACATAGAGAGAAGGCAAAATAGAGGTGGTGACAGTGATAGAGTAACTGCTATTGAGGAGTGATGACACTCGATTTGTCGTGTTCATCGTCCTCATTTAAGCGACATTTCATGCATATCTGTATAGTTTTGGGTAGAAGTTTAGGATGTTTCATGCATTTCTAACTTCTATCTCAATTTAGTGTCTCAGGCCCGTTCAGGGTCCATTTGATGTTGTTTCATAGTGTTTTTGATCGATTTTAGATACACAACGACATCGGGGTAATATTCGGAGCTGTATGATGTACAAGGAGGAGCTGGATCCTTCAATGAATCTTTTTTAAATTTTTCTTAGGCTCGTAAGAGCTTGCATATCAAGAACGCCAAAATCAAACAACTAGGTTAGACATTAATCCCCATCTGGGAGCGAATGAACTAGTCTGTCGCGAGAGAAATTCTTATTCGATAAATCGCCTAGCGGGTTTCAGATCTTTGTCTCGATAGTGCGGACTAGGATACTAGATAGATAGCAAATAAGCGGACCCGAAAGGGCGTGATTTGATTAGAGAAGAATTTATATAGTTTATTGAATATATCTTACTCGTTTAAATCGTGAAATTTTTGTCATTTGTGAATTTGAGTTTCCTAGGGGGATTTGAAATCTAAGCAGTTTCATCCCTGATTGTCAAATCTTATATCGTGCAGTCTTCCGGCCATTTCCTTTAAAGTAATTTTCATTTTCACTTTGATTGTTCGATTGATAATCGTGGCACCTAAACCAGATTACTTGATACTTCGATTGATACTTTTCATAACTTTGAGTAAGATATTTAAAGAGACCCTAGGGAGATTCGACTTCGGTTAATTTATTAATCAGATTATTTTGATAATGCCTAAAAAGTTCATCGAATTGGTGCCGTAGCCGGGGAACTTCTTTAAAGTATCTGAATATCATTCGATTAGTATTATTCTTCACTCCCGCTTTAAATTTTTGCATTCACAGTTATTTTTTACGTTGTTTATTTTTTTTCTTTATGCAGGAGAGAATTCATTGTATGTCACCGGTAGTGACACGGTCCCAATCAAATCATATCTCTCTTCAGGACTCGCGTTCATCATAAGAAGAAGGAGAGATTGATGAATCTCTCAAGGCTCTACTCAAAAGCAAAGAAGGATCTCGGTACTCAGACTCTTCAGACTCAGACTCAGATCACAGTTACACTTCCAGACTTACTGAACCAATGATAGCCAGGACTCTTGCCGATTACATGAAGCCTAGTGCTGCAAATTCCACATCGAGTGTGGTGCCTTCTGAACAAGATGATGCTAACTATGAGATCAGGGAGAATCTCATCTGCTTAATTCAGCAAACCTTAAAATTTGAGGGGAGGACTGATGAAAATCCATGTGCTCATCTAGTGGATTTCTATGCTTATTGTGAGACTGTCAAACTACGAGATTAGTCTAACGAAGCAATGAAGCCTATTCAAGTGGTCTCTTCGAGGAGCAGCAACTAGATGGTTGACTAGTCAACCTGGTAGGACATTTATAGATTGGGATACTCTAGCCCAAGCTTTTGTACAAGAGTACTATCCACCAGCACATACTTCAGTTTTTAGAGAATCAATCTCTCATATTCATCAGAGAGAAGGAGAGAACTTATGTGACTCATGGAACAGATTTCAGGAGCTGTTATCTGATTTCCCTCATTACGGTTACACAGACAGTTAGTTGGCAGATATGTTTAGCAGATGATTAGACCGAGCAACAACAATGCTAGTACATCAACTAGTAAATGGAGATGTCACTGCTCTTACTCCTGAAGCTGCTTTGCAACACTTTGCTTCATATGCAACAAAGTTTAAAAATTGGATGGGGACCACAATTCAGCCAACAAATGCAGTATCCTCTAATAGTGCAGATAATATTGCTTTGAGAGCTTAGGTTAAGGCATTAGAGAAGAGAATTTGACAGTTTGAAAATTTCAAACCCCCCTGCTACTTCTGTTTACAATTGTGGTTGGTATGGTGTTTGTGATAGCCATGGAGAATTTGATAACTTCCTCACCGACAAATCCATGATAGTGGAAGAAGTTGATTTTGTGCGAGAGGGCTATCCCTTCAGTCGGTAAGGATATCAAAACTTTAGAGAAAAGAACCCTGGAGGCAAAAAAAATCAACTTTTCATAGCCACGTGCTAATTTCTACAAATCTAGAGTGAAGGATTATAATGTTAACAACAATAACATCACTCCTCCAGGTATAAGCAACAACAACCAAGGGCCTCCAGAATTTCCAATCAAGCCACTGCAACAACAGAACTCGACCCTTGCTGGAGAAACCAATGAGAAAATCCTCCAGATAATGAAGACCATGCATGCACAGTTAGCTAACCAAAGTATTATTTTACAGGGTCAACAACCAATGATTAAAAACATAGAAGCTTCTTATACATCCTTGGCACAAAAGGTCGAATAGAGGTCTATTGGATAGCTCCCTAGGAACACTGAGCAAAACCCCAACAATAGGCAACACAGGAAAGGGATATATGGATGGAAAATCAACTGAATTGAGGAGCGGAAAGACAATTCAGGGAGATCCCAAATCTGTTCAAGAGTCAGAGATAGTGCTAGATGATATTGATATTCTAGAGGAGGAAGAAGAGACACCAGTGGCGACTGCCACCCCTGCTCCTAAAGCTTGAAAGCCTACTAACATAAATTTTGTGCTCAGTCGTAAGAAATCAAAAAGCATGTTTGAATCCTATATCCATTGGAGGTCAAGAAGAAGGGGCTATCAAAGGAGTTTGAGAGATATTTTGAGATCATTAAGAGGCAAGAGGTTACACTAAGCTTCCTTGAAGCTTTCACAAAGATTCCAGCATATGCCAAGTTCTTAAAGGATGTGCTCAACAAAAAGATCAATCTCACCGATGCTACGGAGGTCTCCTTATATGAAGAAGGCAGAACTATCCAAGTCGGACCGAAAAAGTGAAAAGACCTAGTGAGTTTTACTTTACCTTGCATAATTAAGAATATTAAAGTTGGTAGAAGTCTTTCAGATCTAGGTGCTAGTATAAATGTGATGCCACATAGCTTGTTTGGGACACTAGATATATGGGGCAGAACTATCCAAGTTGGACCGAAAAAGTGAAAAGACCTAGTGAGTTTTACTTTACCTTTCATAATTAATAATATTAAAGTTGTTAGAAGTCTTTCAGATCTAGGTGCTAGTATAAATGTGATGCCACATAGCTTGTTTGAGACACTTGATATAGGTGAACTTAAACCGACTGAGATGAGTTCTTCAACTTGCTGATAGGTCTATGGTGAAACCTAGGGTAGTCATAGAGGATGTGTCAATTTGTGTAGGATTGTTTGAATTCCCTTATGATTTCGTTGTGTTCTATACCCATTATGAACATGAGTATAATATTTTGTTAGGACGTCCATTCTTAGCTTGCTGAAGCTGTGATTGATGTTTACAAAGGGTGTCTAACATTAAAAGTAGGACAAGATGAGGTCACATTTTGCTTTAAAGACGGCATGAAATATTTTAAGGCTTAGGATGATGATGATATTCATGAAAGCTATCAAGATGCCTCTGAAATGTTTCATTTATCCCATATGCTTGTTAGATATGTCTGTACCATTACATGTGTTTATGGAGACTGGATGAACGACATGGAGCAGAGGGCACAAGCGAAAGCGCTTGAGCAGCTTGAGACCTACTTTGGCTTGCCATCGGTGTTGGAGCTCCCAAAGATCCAAAAAATAACTACATCTTATGAAGAACCACCAAAATCTCGAATATGCATTTCTCACATAGGATTCAAAATTACTAGTCATCATTAGCTTAAAGCTTGAACTTCAGCAAAAGGAGAAACTTCTAGCCCTCTTGAAGAAGCATGAACAAGCCATAAAGTGGAAGCTTTGGTGATATTAAAGGAATCGATCCTTGATTATGCACTCACAAGATCAATTTGGAGGAAGATGTCAAACCTGTAGCACAGTCACAATGCCGACTGAATCCAGTCATGAAGGAAGTGGTGAAGAAGGAGTCACTCAAACTTTCCGACAGTCATTAGATTAGTCCTACATAGGTTGTACCAAAGAAGGGCAGATTCATGGTTGTGCCTAACAATAAGGGAGAACTCATCCCTACTCTGACAGTCACCGGATGGAGAGTATGCATTGATTACATGTGCCTCAACGACGCTACGAAGAAAGACCATGTCCCACTGCCGTTCGTTGATCAGATGTTGGAACGCCTTGCCAGTCATGAGTTTTATTGCTTCTTAGATAGGATGTCAGGCTACTTCCAGATCCCAGTCAAGCTAGAGGACCTAGAGAAGACTACATTCACATGCCCCTTCAACACATTTGCATACAAGCGCGTTCTCTTTAGTCTATGCAATGCACTCGTGACATTTCAAAGGTGTATAACAGTGATCTTTGGGTACTTACTATTATCCTTCACCAATCATACCACAAATGATCTAGTAGGATACGTCGACTTCGATTTTGCAAGTAACAAGGATAACAGAAAATCCACAACAGGATATTTCTTTACTTAGGCTGGTAATTGCATTTCTTGAAAGTCACAGTAGTAGTCTATTGTAGTCTTGTCCTCAACTGAGGTAGAATACATAGGTGCAACTGAGGCTTGTAAAGAAGCAATCTGGATTTGGGGTCTTCTAAATGAGTTTGAAGGAAAACCTTACACCACCTCTCTTTTCATAGATAGTCAGAGTGCCCTGCATTTGTGCAAAGATCTGATTTACCATGAGAGGGCTAGTCGTCTCCACTTTATTAGAGATGAAATTGAAAAACAGCGTCGCAAAGTGGTTAAGATAGCAAGTTTTAAGAATCATGCTGACTTTGGCACCAAAATTGTCCCTACTGGCAAGTTTATGTTTTGCAAGGGTGCCCTGCACATTGAAGACGTTGATTGAGACAAAGAGACAAAATTGCCTGGACTAGCACTGGCCCTTCAAAAATTTGCAACCTTGTGATTGTGTTGCTACCTAAGTTAGGAGGGCATTTGTTTCTACTTGACTCAGGTCCAACCCAAATCACCAGGTTGACCGGTTGACTCTCGGTTGGGTCAGACTGAGGCCATCCGGTTCGAGTCATGAGTAAAACGACGCGTTGAAGTCGGATCAGCTTAATATACAAGCCATCCTATCTGTGATACGAAAAAGCAAGAGAGAGAAAAAGCAACAAGCCTAAATCAATTGAGATTGAGAGCGCTTTGAAGAACTATTGTTTCGATTATCTGGCGATTGCTCCGTTGGATTAGCCTTGAAGCTTTTGTTGCTGCTTCAAGACACAAGGTTGTATCTGTTGTGAATCCCTATTGTTCTTAGTTCTCTGTCTTGCTGTTTTTCTCTTCTTGTGTTGCCTGGAACACTTTTGGGTTATTTGTAGTAAATTATACTTTCGACTCTCCTTGAGTATCTAGTGCTAGTTCTGGGCCGAGTCTCCCCTTCTGAGACTTTCTTTGGTTGGGGTTTTTGTTGCCTGAACAACGTGAATAATCTTGTATGTTCTTTCCTTTAAGTTTTTGTTTAATTTCCACTACGATCTGGGTCAGATTTCACAGTTGGAGTTTGTGGTTGATTCGATTAAATCGTTCAAATGAGAAGTCTTTTAAAAATCCATATAAACCAGTAATAATTACCATTATATATTTGAAAACCAGTAAATCAAAACCAGCATAGATATCTACACCAACAAAACCTAAGTAGTATTAAGAACTAAAGGAAGAGGCAGTACAAAGAAGCAGCAGTCATCCTTCTGATGGCTTCGTATTTAACAAGTAGCGGATCAGCATTATATATGATGCGGAATTTCCATCGTTAATCGGGCATGGCAACTGTGGAGGTCGATTCAAATATCTGTGACACTCCATAAAAATTGTAATACATGTTATATGAACTGTGTGTAAGTTTCGTAGCTTTGTATGAAGTGTGCACACACTACTCACACAAGGTTATACAAAGTGTACGTACATACACGTATGTACACAAACTGGATATACAAGTTACCAGTTTATTATCAACTACAGAGTTGAATGTAATGGCTATCTATAAGCAGATGTGCTCTGAAATCTTGAGACATACATAAGTGATTAGTTATATTATTATTATTATTATTATGAAACAAATTGTATTGTATTGGCACAGAATAAGCAAGAGATCGATTGATGTACAAAACAGGGATAATGGGAGCTTCATCGGTTGAGTGCTATGGACAAGACGGCTGATAAGGCAAACCACCCTAAGAAAAAGTAACCCACTGCTCTTGTTATTCCTTCGTCCTCCGGTTCTTCCTGGTAAAGAAATAAGAACATAAGTGAATGATGATAGAAGAAAAGACTAGAATTTTCATGTAAGAAAGAAAAGTAAACCTGGAGGATAGGGGGGGTTTCGGGTGAGGGTAACTGTGTGATGTCGGCCTGAGATGGCCAACTGTATCGTTGAGGATTATCAGTCCTCGCCAAGCTCCAATCGTACATTCTCCTCTCTTGCACTGATGACAATATTGAATATGATTCCTGCATCATCATCAATATCCCACCAAAATCAAACCAATCCACATTCAACACTAGTATAAATATGGATATTCGGATGCCTAATTCAGCTGGTTAAGATTGTCGATTAGTGTAACTACGGTTACCCAAAGGTTCTGAGTTTGAATCCTAATTTTTTTTAGGAAAGGAGAAGTGCGGAATTAACCAATATTAGAGCGAGCCCTTGATACCCCAAACAAGAAGTTCCAAGTGATATTGGGTATGATAGAAATCAAGTCCACCTTGTGATAGATCAAGACAAAACTATTAATTGGAGGCTTGGAACTAAAAGATAACATAGCACGCACTTTGAAAAGAGAGTATTCAATCATATTGTGTAGAGTTTGTCCTCTCCTTTAATATGACAAGAGTTTAACCCAACCAAACTATAAAAAGATTCACACTTCAAGTCGGATAATCGTTCAGTTAAATGGGATGTTCTACTAAGTAAATATTTTATGGTTGCAGGAGTCTGTACATCGTATATAAACTTACATTACATAATTAAGACGCTCAAGACCTAAAAGATGGAAAAAAACGAGACAGAGAGGAGTAAATCTCCTAAGAATTCTAATGAAAATTCATCATTGGAAGGGAAATTGACTACTAAAGAATTTGACATTTGTTTATTTAGGTAGTAGTTTCATAACAAAAAAAATTATTGTACACAAACCTTGAGCATTGCCATTTCGTTACTGAGTTGTTCCTCCTCAAGTCCCTTGTTGAGCAGTTGCTCTACCATCTTCTTATATCCAATTTCGACCTCGTCATAGGAACATCCTCTTGGAAGCTCTAGTACGGCGTAGTAATCTACTTCTGTAATGGCTACAAAATTGAAATTACAACTAAAAAGATTGATGGATTGATTGATGTGCAAGCAAGCGCACAAAATGAGAAAGAAGCCCCGGAAAGCCCTTTCGACGTTGACAGCGGAAATCAAAGAAGGAAGTCCTTGAGGAGCTTCAATGGAGCCTTCCCAATCTCCTCCTTCTTCCACCACCTCCGTTGCTGCTGCTGCTGCATCAGCTCCCCTGCTTCTAGTAACTATTATTCTGTTATCTCGTGGTCGTGCTTTAGATTTCGGTGAGACGATGGTAAAACAATTGCTGCCGTAGTTTGTTGTGGAGGCGGATCGGTGCACGGAATTCCCCCAACTGTAGAGTGCTTCTGTGGGAGTGGGAGTGGCTGCCATTCTTTCTTTCTGTTCTGTCTGCTACCTACACATCCTCTCAGTCTCCAACCTTTTAAATTCTTACGCAGATAAGTGGGTTCCACTTGTTTTATTTTCTTATAGTCCGTAGAGTAGTCGTGGGTTGTATAGTTTGAAGCGATTTTAGGATGTATACTCGAAGATGAATTTAATTGATTTCTTTGTTTGGGGATTACTAAACGACGTTATGCTTTTTACGAACCAACGCCCTAATATCGTCCAATTATTTCAGTTCGATAATAAAATGATGTAATCGCCCCTTAAATAGTAAAATTAAACTCTTTATAAACTGCGGAAATTCGAAAAACAGCTATACTTCATTCCAAACCACCTATAAAAACCTCTCGAATCTGTCTCCGCCGCCGTCGGACCTCGCTGCCGGACCCCGCCCCCCTCCGCCGGAAATTTACCTGACCTCCGCCGCCGGACCACCGCCCCCGCCGCCGAACCGCCACCGCCGTACCAGAGGTAAAACCAGACGGCGTGCCGACCGTCGCACAAGGCGTTCGGTGGTCAACGCCGTTGGCGAAGGGAGGCGGTCGGCACGCCGTGCAAAATAATTTTTTTTATTTAATTCCAATTTAAATCGTAGTTATAATTTTAAAGTTTGGTTAATGTTAATTACTCTAGTAACTATTAATTATACATATATCGTAATTAATTATTGCGTAACTAAGTATTTAATTTATTAACGTGTTGAAATTAATAATTAGTCGCAGTAAGTAAAATAATTAAAATGAATTAGTAGATATACGGAACAATTACAATTGATAATTATAGATATGATAATTAAATATATTTACGAATTTCATAGTTCAAATAAAATATTTAGTAAAAGTAGACGATAATATTTATAAATTCAATTTCTCCTATTAACATTGTAAAATTCATAACATAATATTTTAAAATATTTCTCATAATTACCATGACTAAACCCTAATTTCCTAAAATGAATTACAAACAATTACTAGATCGGTAATTGCTAAACCGTAACCGTAAAATCATGAACTCTAAATTCGAATCCATAAAACCTACCCCTATACCCTAACCTATCTCTAAACCCTAAACCCCAAATCGCAAATACTAAATCCTGAATCGTAAATTCCAAACCCCAAACCCTAAAGCCTACAGGCTAAACTGTAAACTTTAATGCATAAACCCTAAACCCTAAACCATAAATCCTAAAGGTTAAAGCCTAAACCCTAAATCCTAAATCCTAAACCCTAAACCCTAAACCATAAATCATAAAGCCTAAACCCTAAACCATAAATCCTAAAGGTTAAAGCCTAAACCCTAAATCATAAATCCTAAACCCTAAACCCTAAAGTCGGGTACATAAATCCAGATCATAATGCAACATAACTAATAACTGGAATGATACTGTCAAAAGTGTGAAAATACAATCCCAACATAAGTACAAGATACAGTAAATATCCAAACTAAAGTACATAACAATACGGAAATGGAAAACGAGTGTCTACGGAGCATACTGAGACCACAACCCGCGCATGCTCTCCATGATATCGTAGTACTCTCCCGCCCGCTCAATGAACTGGGCCCTACTACCTGACGCATACAGGGGGGCCATCCCAGCGCAGTAAGATCGCATATCCTGCTCCGGAGCCTACAGAAAAAGACATAATGACGATTATAAGCACATTAGTAAACGAAAGATAAAAAAGAAAATACATTAATCTGGAACGTTACGAACCATAGGTGGATGTGGCATATCAGGTGCACGGGTGGGGACGATCTGGGGGTGTGTACGGTCGAGGTACCACGCCATGTACTCCGGGGACGCGTTATCGTCAGGCGCTCCCACCACACTAGGCGTGCTGAAGTACATCGGGGCCAGCAAATGCCCAAACCGGCTGTAGTCACACCTCACGTGTCTGACTACATACTACGTCCCATCTGCCGGTCGAGAAGCTAACTCGGGCGTGAGAATGGAATCCGGGATCGTCTGCCGGTAGCCGTACTGACGCAACACACGACTCGGATCGTGGGGCTCCACGTAGTCAAATGCATGTATGCCCCCGCTGTACATTGACCACCGAGCCTCACCTTCAAAGTCTGGTGGACCGAATGGAAGCCAATCGACGTGGGCATGCGTCATCCCATCCAGAACGGATCGCAGTGTCGCTAGCCTCAAATCCTCATCCGCTGCTCTCTCAACGATCCGAAGAACCTCTCCAGCCTCATGACCCTAGCCTTGGAGAGGCGGAGTCTAAACCTAGATGCCGACCTCGAGTCCAAACCCTGCGTCCATATGCGGTGGGCTATGCGACCGCCGAAACTAGGGATCACAGTAGGGATCTGGGGTCATCCGAGAGCTGGACTAGTAAGCAACCACTCCCCACCTCTGCTACTCGAGTGGACCCCAGCAGAACGCCCTCCTCTGCCCCGCCTAGACCCCACAGTAAGCGAGCCCTATGACCCACAGGAGGATCTAGCACCCGTTCCAAAGCCAGATGGAGGAGCTGCACCTCTCCATGCTGCTCTCTTCTGCGAGCGTGCATTGTCCAACAAGAAAGGGCTAAATGAGGCATCACAATCCTCATCATCGTCGCCATCGGAGTCATCCCGAATCGTGTGGATGTCATCAGCTAAATCTTGAGGCTGGCTAGCAAAAATCTCCTCCACGGTAAGCTCCCTCTCAGCAGACTGCAGATCGGGGTCAAAGTATATCGGACCAGAAATCTGAAACTGAGAACTAGACTCCTCATCATCCCCTAGTCTAGATTTCTTTCCCCTCAATTTCTCCTCTAATAATTTCATATTTGATGCAGAAATAGGACGCCCAATAAACCGCGGCAAGTCATCATCTCCCGTCGACATCGCTCCTAACTATATATACAATTGAAATAATAACTATTAATTACAAAACTAACACTCTAAAGTTGAACTACTAATTACACATGTTAAACTTGTATTCACTTTTTCGTACTAATTATAGTGAATGATTGCGATTTCACTTTAATAATAAATAAATTATAATAATTAAATAATAATTTTATATTATTTTTGGTATATTCACTAATAAAGTAAATTACTATAAGTAATTATTAATTACTTATTATTTATTACCAAATTTATTAATTTGGTAATTTTGATGTTAATTGTGACGATTTAATTAATTAAACCCTAATTATTATTTGGTAAATAGTAAAATAGCCTTATATCTTTTTCCAATTAATAAATAAATTATAATAGTTAATTCATAATTTTATATTATTTTTGGTTTATTCACTAATAAAGTAAATTACTATAAGTAATTATTAATTACTTATTATTTATTACCAAATTTATTAATTTGGTAATTTTGATGTTAATTGTGACGATTTAATTAATTAAACCCTAATATATGTTTCATAATTAGTAAAATAGCCTTATATTTTTTCCCGAAAAATAAATAAATTATAATAATTAATTCATAATTTTATATTATTTTTGGTATATTCACTAATAAAGTAAATTACTATAAGTAATTATTAATTACTAATTATTTATTGCCAAATTTATTAATTTGGTAATTTTGATGTTAATTGTGACGATTTAATTAATTAAACCCTAATATATGTGTCGTAATTAGTAAAATAGCCTTATATTTTTTCCCGAATAATAAATAAATTATAATAATTAATTCATAATTTTATATTATTTTTGATATATTCACTAATAAAGTAAATTACTATATGTAATTATTAATTACTTATTATTTATTACCAAATTTATTAATTTGGTAATTTTGATGTTAATTGTGATGATTTAATTAATTAAACCCTAATTATTGTTTCGTAATTAGTAAAATAGCCTTATATTTTTTCCCGAATAATAAATAAATTATAATAATTAATTCATAATTTTATATTATTTTTAGTATATTGACTAATAAATTTAATTACTGTAAGTAATTATTAATTACGTATTATTTATTACCAAATTTATTAATTTCGTAATTTCGATGTTAATTGTGACGATTTAATTAATTAAACCCTAATTATTGTTTCGTAATTAGTAAAATAGTCTTATATTTTTCCCGAATAATAAAAAAATTTATTTAAATTTATTCCTAATTTTTTAATAAAACCCTAATTATTATTTAATTATTAATATTATAATCGTTTATTGCTAATTGATTAATTACAAATTTATTAATTACTAATTAATTAAATATAAATTCATTAATTACTTATTCACTAATTACAAATTAAGTAATTACTAATTCATAAAATTTAAAATAAAAAATTAATAATAAATGAAACGGTCGGCACGCCGACCGTCGTGAGGGACCGTCGGCGTGCCGACTCCTTCATCATTTTTTTTCCAGTACCTGTTCCAGCGGCGGGGGGCTGCGGCGGCAGTGGCGCGGCGGTGGGGGCGGGCTGTGGGCGGCGGCAGCGTCGGTGGGCTGTTTGTTTTCAGAGACTGATTTGAGAGAATTTGAACTGTGAAAGTTTACGAAAAATAGGACGTGTGTTTTATTCGACCTCAACTGGTGTATTTAAAGAGGAAGTTAAAAGGGTATTCGCGTAATTTGACGTTTTTTAATTTAATAATAGTAAAATCTAGGGCGTTTGTTAGTAAAATTTAGAGCGTTTTTTAGCAGTCCAGCTTTCTTTTGATAGCTCTATTTAAGCTCAGCTTTCTTTTGCTAGCTCTATTTAAGCTGTTGACTACACTCATTTTCATCATCTTTATATTATTAATTAATAATACTTCCATCATGATTCATGACCATACAACAATTCTCAGATAGGTTATAACAAAGTTTTGCACACCTGACATCTAAATACCTAGCTACTGAATATCTTCCACGATAATAACTATATTTGCATAGCCTAACCATGCGAAGAAGGAAAAATAAACCTAAGACACCCATATCACTTAGGTTGCGCGTCAGCAGATTTCAGATGCACATGCTGTGGTAGAAGATAGTATGCAATGCATAGCTCCTCAAATATGTTCTTCATCTCCATCATCAACTCAGTCCTCCTCTTGTTCTTCTCTGCATACTCTTGGAAGTTCATCGTGTGGTTACAATACAAAGCCATCTTTAGCTTGTTCACGTTTTCTATTTCCTTCACCACTATACCGTGGTTCGGATGCCAATGCTGCGGATTGCTCTCCAAGTATCTGACACACACACACACACAAAAAAACAATGTTATCTATCTATCTATCTATCTACCTATCAGAACCAAAACCGAAATTTGTTTCTGTACTTCTTGATTCTATCCTTGAGCAGACCGATCTTCTCCACTGGCGTGGCGAAATCGATAGAGAACTCAACCGTATCACCCATATCCGGGCTTCTATAATAGTTGCTGATAGGCTTTGTAACCAGAACTGAATTAGGATAGAATATCTTCTCATTACTTAGTGTCAGGAAAACTGTTGTTAGAATGTTCATCTCCTCAACCAAGAGCTGTTCAAAAGTCAAAGTTCAAAAAGTGAGCTTTCTATAATGAGAGGTATAAGGGGAAAGAAACAAGAATCATTCATTCATCAACTAACTTACTGGGACGCCATCCACAACACAACGGTCCCCCACATCAAATGGATGCATCACGAATACGAATATGATGGCCTCGAATATGTTCTTGCAAGTGTTCCCAAACATAAAAGCAGCCAACACCAGCTGCGACGAGAGGAACACCAGCACTTTCGTTGTAGCGATCTGCATAAGCAGAAGCCAGATAACAATTGTCACCAGAATTAGAATACCTGTCACTAATTTGTTAAGCTGTTTAACGGCCGTTTTCGTATCGTTCAGGGCGTGTGCAAGTGCTGTGCGGCCATTGTAAACCTTCACCTGTTGAGAAAAAAGACTAGTTAGTTGCTCCTATTAGCTTAAGAGATTTCTTTGATCATACGTAGAAATCTCGAGTCCTGGAACTGAAGAGTCATACATACATACCACCCATTCAGTGAAGGCTTTTTTGTCAACCTTTCCACTTTCAGAACCTTCAATCAGCGGAAAGAAGAGATCCACCTCTTCCTTGATCATAAATCTCAAAAAGTCCTCTTCCTCAATGTACCTATTCAAGAGTGAAAAATTATAGACCAGAAACAAACATCATATAATCATCTTGATTCAATAACAAGTCTCACTTGCAACGACGAGGAGCAACGTTTCTGAAAATGCGTAATCCTGCAACAGTTGCATCCAGTTCGTTAGTAATCTCTTGATCTGTATTTCCTCCTCCTGCATCATGGCGGCTCTCATCCAACGAATTCGAAATCGTCGAGAGCCCGGATTTAGTGACTGCATCCACCAAAACTTTCATTGTCCAAGCTGAAACCTTTTCTTGCTTGATTTTGTGAAACTGTGCCATGTCAATCACTTTTTTCTCCTTTGTTCCTCTTTTCCCCTTCAACATACTGAAACTTAGCATTCCTGTGCTAGCTACTTTCCCTACCTTCTCTGCTGCCTCTATCAGCGGAGGCCCCGAAAGTGTTTGCAGAACATACTGATGAAAGACCGATTCTTGAATCCGATCGAAGAATCTATTGACATGGTAGTTCGAAGCCAATATTTTCAGCGACAGAGTCTTCAACAGCCACAAGAACGATCCAATAAGAAGTGAGACGAGAGTCCATGTAACCGTGTCTAGAATCTTGGTAGCGGTCTTTGAAGCGTCAACTTCCCCTCTGAATAAAAGAGACCAAGTTGCAAGAACCAAAGCTATCCAAACAAACACCTGAACACTCTTCTTCAAGCCGTGAACAAAGTACAAAACTTTCTTCCTCAGCAAGAAGTTAATCTCAATCAGGAAAACCACAATGTGCATAAACCAACTTGTGACCAATAACCCGAACATGATCACCATCACAAGAACGCACCATTTCCAAAACTCTAACCCCCAGATTTTGGTCCTCTCCAGTTTATCAATAGTCAAGCTAGCTATCAAGCAACCAACAATGGACAAAATTGCCAGCCACTGAATTACATACTTGGCCATAGTTTTACCTCTCTTGCTTTTCCGTTTGTGAATCTCAACCCGGCGAACAAACTCCCTCTCCTGTTCCTCCTCTTCCTCCTCCTCGTCCTCATCTTCCTCCTTGACCGTGATTTTTCCAGGAGAGGACATCAAGGGTGTTTTCTGTGTTATCCTAATAACAGATGGAGACTTGGCATTGGGGGAATTCCTATAGGGTGATGAACCAGAAGCAAAATGATGCTGCAGAGTAGATGTAGTATGATTATCAAGGGCGTTGGCATCAACAGTAACAGGTTGCTCTCCGAACCTAGACTTGGGTTTTGAATATAATGACCTGGAGAATGACCTTCTCCTGAGAAGGTTTTCATTTGTAGTGGGGATCTTGGGTGGCTTGTTGGGGCTGGGACTGAACCTTGAAATCTCAGGTGAATTACAGCTCGCTGGCAAAGAAGAGTCTTTGATGGGTGAATTAGGAAAGCTTTGCCTGCTACCTCCAAGAGCTTCCGTGGCCGCAGGGCGGATTGGAGTTTCAACCTTTGGGCTGGGTGGTGTTGTTGAGAATGTTATGACAACTTGGTCGCCATTGCTGGGTTTCTTCTCTAACGATGTCATTTCGGTCAATGACTGCTTCGGTGTTCTATATCTGCATAAAACCAAAAACCCCAGTTGACAGTAAGTAAATTAAATAGATGGATTAGCAGTTGCAGATCCAATAGGACTGCGAAAGCCAGACTAGTCGGATTTCTCATTAAACTGATAGCAAAGCAACTCATACAGAAGAGCAAAGCAGTGTTGGAGTAAAATTAGAGAAGAGTGAGAAACTTACCCGACATAGATAGAGCACAGTAGCAAAGTGGAAACCTACCAGCATAGGATGTTTAAATTGTATGCAGCAAGCAAGCAAGCAATTCAGCACTGACTGGAGAGAAACTCTGAAGTCTACAATTAAACCTCACTTCAATAATAATTTACTATAATAACATCCGTCATAAAGAAAATGAAACACTAATATATAATATTGTGAAATAAGTGTCAGCAAAATAAGAACTAGTTTTTTATAAAAATGAAATTGGTTAATATTCAAAGATAGGCCTAAAGTACTAATAATTTGAAAACTGTAGCATAAATTATTCGAAACGAGAAATTTAGCCCAATTAATTAACTAATTGTTTGAATTCATGTGGTTGACCACTAATTAACTAATTTTTTTTATATTATTTTATGAATTAGGTTTAAAATTCTAGGTCCAGCTACTAAAGCTACTTAGTTGGCTTGTCTTCAAACCCTCGCTTGCTCATTCATATTTGTGGTATTAGCGGTGCTAAATCATTAACATGCGGAGTAGGTTTGAAATCCAGGATGTCCAGGGTATCTTCCAGCCGCGAGATTGCCCATTCCATCTGACGGCTCACAATTGGCTCTGTTTTTAATGTGGGGTACTCCCGTCTTTTCAGATGGCTTTCTAAACCCTTATCCACAGACGGTCAAGACGTAGCGATTTCTTCGCGTCGGAGAAGCCGGAAATGTAAAGACGACAGAGCATCTGGGCTCCGTGAAAATGGAAGCTTACTCTTCGTCGAGCGAGGAAGGACCAGCCATTTCTTTGCCGCAGACGACACCGCCGGCTGGATTACAGGTGGCTGAAGATTCCTCTTTCCCGATTTCTTTATTGATTGGAGCGGGCGTTTTCACTACTTCACTTTAACGTTTCCCAGCCGGTATTAGGAAAAGAGAGCTTTTCAGCTCACTCATTTTCCCGCCACTCCAACGCGCACCGTATCACTACACTACTACAGCAAGGAGAAACACTCATTGCGCAACACGGCGTCGTTCCAACCAAAGAGATAATGATGAATGCTCTTCCCTCTCTTACCCAGCAAGCTGGAAGCTCTCTCCCTGCAGCCTCTGGCAATACCGTTGCACGATTCTCAGACCTGCAACATTTCCAGACAAATTGATTCGATGTATTTTGTCATTTTGCTTTCTATCCATTGTATAAAACTCGAGCTCAAATCAATGAATGAAATGGGACGTTAAATTCCTATCCTCTCAGTTTTATAATATGGTACCAGAGCCTTGAGCTCGACAACAATGGCAGACCAAATCGTCGTTAATGGCGACTATCCTCTATCAGATCCATACTACCTCCATGGTAGCGAGCAACCGGGACGATCCATCGGTCGCTGAGAAGCTGACCTCATCCAACTATACAGATTGGAGCAGGTCCATGAAGAATGCACTAAGTGCAAAGAATAAACTAGGTTTCATCACTGGAGACATTGAAGAACCTGAAGCCAACAATGGAATGTTCTGGCCATGGACCAGATGCAACATCATGGTTTTGAGCTGGATTCAACAATCAGTCGAAGCAGGTATTCGAGAAGAAGCATGAGAAAGTTTAAGAAGTAGATATGGTCAGGGAGATGTTATACGCATAGCTGAGATTCAGGAAGAACTTTCCAATCTCAAGCAAGGAAATCAATCTATAATTGAGTATCATGGCTCCATAATCACACTTAGAGATGAATTGAGGAATTACCAACCTCTTGTATCCTGTGATTGCACTGTTGTAAGCCACTTGGATTGCAGGGCCATCAACCTGATAGAAGAATATGAAGAAACAAATGCAGTAATACATTTTTTGCGTGGATTGAATAAAAACTTTGTTGGACCAAGGACTCAAGTTCTCTTTGGAGACAAGTTACCCGGTTTGGAAAGGGTTGTTCAGTGCATGGTGCGGCATGAACGTCAGCTGTTTGGCACACAAGGAAAACCAAGTTCAGAAGGGTTAGCAATGGCGCCTCAGGCAAAGTCAAGTAGACACCAACTCCATGGTGAACTTTGCAGCTCATCAGCACAACTCAAACCGTTCATATGGCTCAGACACAAAGCCTAAGCTCTATTGCACTTTCTGCAAGATGACCAACCACACTGAGGATAGATGCTTCTTCAAAAATGGCTTCCCGCCAGGAATGGAACCAAGACCTCAACCTGGTTCCTCGAACTTCAAACAAAGAAACTCAAATCCAAAATTCAGGGCTCGAGCTAATGCAATTCGAAGCACTGAAGGGACTGGTGTGCATATGACACATTATCAGTTCAACCAACTAATGGCCATGATGCAACTTAAGAACAAGGGAGCAGACGACTCTGGGACATCCACAAGTTTTCATTCTGTAGCTGCTTTCACTCAACACCCCTCAGACAAGTCTACTGAGATTTTAAGCTTGCAGACCCTAGAGTCAAAGGACCATGAAAGATGGATCCTTGACACGGGTGCATCTGATCATGTCACATGCTTGTTAAGCAATTTTAGTACCTTTAATGAGGTTGAAAACGTGATTATCAACCTACCAACTGGCCATCAAGCTCATGCCACTCACATTGGTTCAGTGAAAATCTCACCCCAGCTGACATTGCATGATGTTTTATATGTGCTAGATTTCAATTTCAACTTGATCTCAGTTAGTAAGCTTGCTGAAAATCAAGCCCTATGCCTCACTTTTGCTTCTGATTCTTGTTTGATATAGGACAAGCACAGGAAGACTACGATTGGTTCTGCTAAGCTGCATCAAGGACTTTATCACATATCCCCTGCCATCCTAGTTAGTCAAGCTACCTCTACTACTACTCCTGCTGATGTTTTTTATTTGTGGCATCATCGTTTAGGCCATGTCTCACATGCTAGGATACCCTACCTACATACCCTTGATCCAGCCATCCACACTCTCCCTCATCTGCCCTGTGATGTCTATCATTATGCAAAGCAGCGTAGATTAGTCTTTCCCCCTAGCTCCTCCACTACATCACAGCCCTTTGATATGATACATGTTGACATATGGGGGCCAACAGCACAGCCCTCTTATGATGGCCATCGCTATTTCCTTACTATTGTAGACTACAATAGTCGAAACACTTGGATTCAGCTAATGAAATTAAAGTCAGAAACTCATCCTCTTTTACAGCACTTCTGCACCTTTGTTAATACTCAATATAAAGCCCATGTTAGAACCATCCGTAGTGATCAAGGTAAAGAGTTCGACATGCCTACCTTCTATCAAGAAAAGGGAGTTCTTCATCACACCACTTGTGTTGAAACCCCCCAGCAAAATAGTAAAGTTGAACGCAAACACCAGCATATTCTCAATATTGCCAAAGCACTCACTTTCCAATCCAAACTTCCTATAGGATTCTGGGGAGACTGTGTCAAACATGTTGTATACCTGATTAATCGCACACCTACTGCTGTCCTTAACAACAAAACACCCTATGAAATGCTAAACAACAGACCCCCTTCCCTAGCCAACATTCGTGTCTTTGGGAGTCTCTGTTATGCATCTACCTTAGCTGGTCATAGGACTAAGTTCAAAAAGCGAGCTAGGAAATGCCTGCATCTAGGATTCACAGAAGGGATCAAGGGATACAGGTTATATGATTTGCATACACACCAGATTTTCACTTCAAGAGATGTGATCTTCTATGAGGGCATTTTTCCCTATGAGAAACCAACCAACACCACACCAGATCAGTCTGCACAAGCCCTACCATCAATCACAGACTTTGACCTTCACTTCATACCAAACCAAAGTGACCCTAAAACATCCACGCCTCCTCAACAAGATGATGTTGCTCCCAATACACCTCTAGACCAAGACCAACCAGAAACACCAGACGAAAACCAATCCACCAACCATGATGACTTAGACCAAAATATTGCACAAAATCAACCTCCACAGCAAGTTGAAACCCTTAGGAGAACCACCAGACACCACAAGCCACCAAACTATCTGCAGGATTTTCATTGTGACCTCCTAATGCAGAGCAGCAGAACCAATCAAGTCTCCACTGCAAGTCCTGAGATTACAAAGGATTCAGTAAGTCATCCTCTCTCACGCGTACTTAGTTATGATTTGCTTCACGACACTCACAAGAAGTTTTTCCTAAGCATTTCTAGCGTAAAAGAACCACAGAGTTATGCAGAGGCGATGAAGTTGGGAGTTTGGATAGCAGCGATGAAAGCTGAACTTGAAGCTTTATGTCTAAATAAAATATGGAGCATTGTATCCCTGCCAAAGGGAGTGAAGGCCATAGGCTGCAAGTGGGTGTACAGTGTGAAGTATAAATCTGATGGGAGCATTGAAAGGTACAAGGCAAGATTGGTAGCCAAGGGGTACACGCAAACTGAAGGTCTTGATTATCTAGAGACATTTGCGCCAGTGGTAAAGATGACAACCATAAGAGTCTTTCTTGCCTTGGCGTCGATTAAGAAGTGGCATCTGCACCAACTGGATATCAACAACGCCTTCTTACACGGAAATTTAGAGGAAGATGTGTACATGAATTTGCCTTTGGGAATGGAAGAGGAAGGACTGCCTAAAAATGCAGTTTGCAAACTACACAAATCACTTTATGGCTTGAAGCAGGCTTCGAGGCAATGGTTTTCCAAGCTATCAGAAAAACGCACACTCAAGGTTATACTCAAAACAAGGTAGATTATTCACTTTTTATCAAACACAAAGACGGATCATTCACATCAGCACTAGTATACGTGGATGATCTAATCATTGGATACGTGGATGATCTAATAATTGGAGGAAATGATCTCAAGGAGATCATAGCATTGAAAAGGGGCCTTCATGAAGAATTCAAAATCAAGGACTTGGGCCATTTGAAGTTCTTTTTAGGTTTGGAAGTTGGAAGGAAACCAGAAGGTATACACTTGTCCCAACGAAAATACACATTGGAGATTTTGGAAGAAGCTGGACTGCTTAATGCCAAACCAGCAAACACACCAATGAATTACAAGCAGCATCTCAGTGTTGATGGTTCAAGCTCTTACACAGATCCTGAGCATTACAGGAGGATAGTTGGAAAATTGATCTACCTCACTACCACTAGAGCAGATATCAGTTTTGTAGCACAACAGGTCAGCCAATTCATGGCGAATCCTACATAAGATCACTACAAAGTAGTAACAAGGATTATTAGATATCTAAAGGGAGCTCCTGCATCTAGCCTCTTCTTTCCTAGCACCTCCAGCATACAATTGAAGGCTTTCAGCGATTCAGATTGGGCAGCTTGTCCGGACAGCAGGCGATCAATCACAGGATATTCCATCTTCCTTGTAACTTCACTTGTATCCTGGAAAAGCAGGAAGCAAAGCACAGTATCACGATCATCGTGTGAAGCAGAATATCGAGCTTTAGCTAACACTACCTGTGAGTTGCAATGGCTGCTGTACCTACTCAAAGATCTCCAGGTTGACCACCCCATGCCAACTTTAATCTACTGTGACAACCAATCAGCCATCCACATTGCAACCAATCCTAGCTTCCACGAACGAACCAAACACATAGAGTTGGACTGCCACCTGGTGCGTGAGAAGATCCAAGCCAACATCGTCAAGCTACTCCATGTGCGCACAGACTCATAGGTAGCAGACATTTTTACTAAGGCCTTGCGCCCTGTCCCCTTCCGCTTTCTTCTTTCCAAGCTTGGCCTGCACAATCTCTGCCCTCCAGCTTGCGGGCGGGTATTAGGAAAAGGGAGCTTTCCAGCTCACTCATTTTCCCGCCACTCCAACGCGCACCGTATCACTACACTACTACAGCAAGGAGAAACACTCATTGCGCAACACGGCGTCGTTCCAACCAAAGAGATAATGATGAATGCTCTTCCCTCTCTTACCCAGCAAGCTGGAAGCTCTCTCCCTGCAGCCTCTGGCAATACCGTTGCACAATTTCATTAGTTTAGGTCAGGTTACGCTTAGGAAATATTAGTCTTGGTTTATTAGTCCTAACTTTCCTCTCCCTGCTTGATTTCTTCCCTACTCTACTTCCATGGAAGATTCAAGGCACGAAAGAGAGGCTAGGAAGATAAATGATGTAGAACTGATGTAATAATTCAACTGTTCAAGAGGGTGAGCTGACCAATGAACCCTAATTGAACTCTAACTCTGTCAGTAAGTTTGAAAAGCTTGATCGTATTACTTGTAGGTGAATGTCTAGGTTTTTTGTATCTCTGGGTTCTAGCCTTCTAGTTTTTTGTAGATGGAAGGTCTTCTGCTTGGCCAAATGGATTGATTGTGGTTTTTTCAGTGTTATGGAAGGCGCGATTAGGCGTCCGTCTAGGCGGTAAAAACCCCCAAGGCACCGGCAAAACGCCTCACCTCCGGTAAGGCGATGAAATAAGGTGGCTGACCGAGGAATCACAAAGGAATCGCGCGAAATCGATGAGGACTCAATTTCCGCAACGCCGAGGCGGCGAAATCTGCTATTTAGCGTTAATACTAAGAATAAAAAACACATAGTTCACCCTAAAGTGAAAGATTTTGTGTGATCACCTAGGAACCACCTTTATGGCTTATCTTATCATTTTGTTATGTTTGTTCTCTTATATATGAGAATTTGAACATTGGCTATCTTGAACTTTATTAGTTATATAACTACAACTCTGTGAACTTATGAACACTTGTGTTTGATCTTGCACACTAAACCTAAAATCTAATGCGTTTTTTAAACGCTTAATCGCGCTTAGACAACATCTAATCATCCAAGGCGTGAGGCAAGACCTCACCGCCTTATTTACAGCTTACACCTTCTTGAACATTGGGTTTTTTTACTCAAATGTTCCATTATCAAACTGGCATCTTATTCAACTCTTATTTACATACAGAAAGATGATACCTATTGAGAACTGTGGAGTTAGATGCATGTCAATGGGATTCCTGGTAGAGCAAGATACCCTGATCGTCTAGAGAGGGCTTTTCCAGTTTTGAATTTTGTGTTTTTGTAGGGTTTCGTATGGTTGTTTCTATGTCATTCAGTATATTCCGAGTCTTGAATATGCATTAGCTTATTGCCATGGAAAGGATGTGATCCATAGAGACATTAAGCCGGATAATCTATTGCTGGATCATGAGGTAAGCCAATTTGATACTGTAATTGCTTTCACTACTCCCAAAATGTGATGAACTTGCAATATATAGATTCATTGTTATAAAACTAAACTCAAAGAAAGACAAGAACAAGAGAAATATGGAGAGGGAGAGAGTTTCTTATTGAGGTGTATGGAATGCTATAAATGAGAGCTCTATTTATAGGCTCATAGATCATAACCTATACTCTCTAATATTATTACACATAAAGGTGGGAAAATAAATACAATGAAATACATTGAAGAATGGAATAAGGAGTTACACAATGGTGCATTCACTATAGTAATTATATTCATAACACTCCCCCTTGAATGACCATTGGTTATACATCGTTCTTCGAATACGCTTTTGATATCGCCTCATTAAAAACCTTACCGGGAAAACCCGGTGGGAAAAACCATGGTTAAGGGAAAAAGAGTACAACTGCGTATTGACTCCCCCGATGATGATATCGGTTGAGATCCTTCATATTGACTCCCCACGATGAGGATATCAACTCTCGCTCATCATTATATCGGTTGAGATCATTCACTCACCAATTCCAAATTTGCTTTCCAACAGTTGATGCGAGAGAGATCTTTGGTGAATAAATCAACCAAGTTATCACTTAGGTGCACTTAGTTGATAAATATTTCAACTCATTGAAGTTTGTGCATAAAATGTATGCATCACATGATCGATGGTCATCCATAATTCACATGACACTTCACCTTAGATGACCATTAGATGAGAATATGTCTCATTAAAACCTTACTAAGAAAACCCTATGGGATAAAAACCTAGTGAAGGAAAAAGAGTACATAATCATCACATCACGTTGCAACATTTTCTTGCAACTCAAGGATATATGCAAAATAAATATCATGCATGATTTATAGGATCAGATCTTGAAATGGTGGTGTAGCTTTATAAGTTGGTTTCACAGCCCACCAAGTGGTAAAATTATCACATGAGACCAATTTATGGTCAACCAACACAAATATGACCAAGATTACTACTTCAAAATCGAGTACATCTTGTGTCTTAATAAAGGTCGATTAAACTCGACATAGAATCACATAGTGATCTGACTACCATCCAGGCACTGATAGCCATGTCATATCCATATAACTTTTTGTTGGATATAATTAGTATATCATTGATGATATACGAAAATCATGTTCGAGAGAGATGCACAGTTGACAAGTTAGTGGTAATCTTCCACATCTTCCATCTCGAACTCTCGCTAATCAATATTTGATTGCTTTGAGAAACTCTTTAGGAGTCTCAATAAAGTGTATGTCATCTATATAACAAAAGATGATGATGACACTTAAACTCTTATAAACAAAAGAAATACATTTTAAATATAAAATAAAGTATAGAAATTTTTATAAGAATTTCAAAATCATAAAATATGACAAAGATGATTTTTCATCATTCAAAATTCAACTAAATATGAAAAAGAAATCATAGTTTTATGCATAGAGAAATGTATGATATGCTAAATGGACCACTTCTCTCAATTATTCAATCCATATGACGTCAATTAGATATAACTTGTTCACGTGAACTTGAATTGTTTGCTTATAGCAAAATAAATCCTCAAGGGAATTTCATATACACATGTGTATTCTAATTATGAAAACCATACATATAGGTTGCAAGGACATCCATTAGGGGCAAACTCTTTCCCTTCATAAATTGCCAGACTAATCGAATAATAAAAAGTAGTTGCATCCACCATATGAGAATATATTTTCTCATAATCAAAATGTTATAGGTTTGTTGTACAAAACCTTTCAAAAATGAGATGTTTCATAACTTCTCATACTCATACTTTACATCTCAATGTATAAAGACTTGATGTCTTAAAACTTTTCATTTCTCTTGGGAATTTGAATTTGCCTCAAATTGAAATTTTTTTTAGCCAATCATTTCTATCCGTGCATGCATTTTGGCTAATGATCCTCATTTTCAACTATCATATTTAGCGTTGCACTATACGCAAATATTTCGTCGACGTTGACTTCATTGGGGTTCCAATATTTTCCATCCAAGATATAGATAATTGAGATATATATTCATTCATATCTTTCGAATTGTACCCGATACTCTTCTTGAGCACATTATTTGTTTCTCTTGGTGGCTTTGTTTAAATAATCTTAACCTCAATTTGACCATCTTGATATATAGCTCCATTCCACTTTTGAGGATTTTTTCTTTGGAACCGAGTGGTCTATCACGCCTTTGCGGGTTTTAGACTCATTTTTTATGTCAGATTGCCCAATATTGGCATTATTGTTATTGGAGCATTTTGAGTTGGCACATGAAAACTTTCTCTCGTTGGGTCAGTAAAGTGTCTGGCAGATAATGAATTATATATTTTTGAACTTCAAGCTCATATTGCTTAGTGCAAGGATCAAAATAATATGATCATTCATCTAATCTCTTGGCCAACTTTTGTTTTCTCCCCCTAATGTTGGGAAGTTTAAATATAAACCTCCAAACGAGTCATCAAAATACTCCCGACAACAATGTGATACTTTACCATCGATGAACTCGTAATCAAAATAATTTCTCAATCTTCATTGAGAACCCATCCTAATAAATGGTGGTGGAGCAATTCAGATGTGTATATCACATTCATATATCCATAGATGGGAAGTATAAGGTTTTGACACAAAAACCAAACATAATGGAGGAATTCATGATAATTTCTTGGCGTAATGCGAATTTGTGTTGTGCATGTAAATGACATGTTAACAATAATATATTGGTTTTCAATGACACATTTTCGTTATTGGATAATCATGAAAATATGCTCATAACCAAAATGGTTGAGCTAGTAATCTTGCAAATTTTAGTTTTCTTTTATATACACATGTGACCTTCTAGTTGATACTTCAATTAAAATAATTGGCTCACATGTTGGGCGTATGGATCCATAAATATCACCCTTATTTTGTTGTGTGTAAGGCAAATGATCTTACTTTAGTTGATGATTATCCAACAATCAACTCTATTTGAGGAAAAGCAATCCAAAAATGAATTATGTTGTGTTGGAGATTTACCCAACAATGGGTAACGGAAAGGTGAAAATGCTTTCCTAGAAACGAAACCTTGTTGACGAACGAGAAAATCGTTTGTGTTCCCGGGGAAGTAGGGGAGTCACAAGGACTACTTAAATCCCTATAACCTTAGGAATCATTTCTTTAGAATACCCAAGTTGAGACCATCATGCACAACAATCTTCAATAGAACATACACTTTAGATTATGGAATCATCGAAATTGACCATAGAGGTACTTATCGATTCGCATCATGATTGAACCGGGATGGTCTCACCGGTTATGCCAAATAACAGTTGTCAGGACGAGTAAACGTATAGTTTACATTTATATATATGTATCTCAATCACAATAACATATGTGTAGTACAAATTGGAGGATAATATTATTGATTCAATAATTATATAGCCATAGACCATATTATTGTTCCTCTCTTGATCCTAAACAAATTGGAATAAAGATTTTATTCCTTCGTGAACAATATAATAGCTCGATCTAGAGCTTGAGAGAAATGTTGTACTACACCATATATCTTGGTGCACTATCGATGTGATATATATCACAATTAATTATGGTGATTCTCATCATAAAATACTCATTTTTGTCATGAGAATTGGTACATAGTTTAAATGATAAATAGATATATTTCTCAATCATCTATGTCACCAATTAATAGATCAATAATTCTCGTATAACCACAATTGTTATGTCCATCCGAATAAAACGGTTCCTTATGTGAACAATGATAATATGTTGTCACTTATGCTTTCAGGAACAATGTAACAAATTGAATGTGTCTTTGCACAATCACTTTGAGTGCTAAATTAACATCATTTTGATATGATCATCAAAATAAAATTGATGGTTGTATCACCTTTCATGTCACTAGAATTTTTCAACATGATTATCAACTTAATCTTTCCACATCTCTATCACCAACGAGATGACCAATTTCCCGTCAAACTCGAGAAGTTGTGTGAATTTCATCATATAATTATTCGAGATTTTGTTCAACTATTGGTTGAAAAATACTTTCCTTGGTACTATATGCCCATCAAATCCACATTGAATTTCGTATATGAAATAGTAATCATGTATTGTGACATTTTCATCGGAAAATAATATGATATAAGTGTATGCACTTCGAGAAATATGATAGTGTCATATGGGATTTTCTCATCACAATAAATTTGGATGGACTATGACCTTTGAAAGATTAGGTCTTTCTCTTCCACGATAGTGTATTGACTTTGTGGGAATATATATTGTCTAATCACTTTGTGGACATATGATTATATCCACTCACTTCATGGACTGATATTTTGTCTCATTGGACCATCAACATTGGAAATATAAGATAACCCGTTTCTCAAGATATGTGTCTAGTGGGACATTCAATCATATCGAGCTTTTATGAGTATAATCAATCACTACAAAGATTGATATTTTGTCACTTCGACCTTCAATATTCGAGACATATAAAATATATGTATAGCTTTGTTCTTTCGATATGTTGTGTCTTTTGGTACTCATCTTTCGGCCTATCATTCAGATGATGGCGAGTAAATAGCAAAGCTTTAGCTTTGTCATGATAAGACGTGCATTATCGTCTCGTTTCAAGCCTCGAATGCCCATGAAGAGTAATTCTTGCCCGAAACATCAAAAACCACATACTCAAATTTAAAAAAAATTTGACGTAATTATCAAAATAAATAAATTAGATCACATTATGAATGAATTAATAATGACATGAATATACTATTAAAACTGTAATTAGCAACATATATAATACATTTATTTAATCCGTAAACATAACTTACGATTCCATTAATAATGACATGATCATTAGCCATTTAAATATTTAATGACAATCGTTGATGATGATTGAAAAATATTAATGTAAACGTAATGTAATAATGTGATGACCAACGTTACAAAAATAATGGTTATGATAATAATCGGATAACCACCGATCCGTTTCCTTTTGACAAATATGCTTTAATATTAAGTAAGACCGATAAAAACAAAGGAAAAAAATACATATGTATATGCATAAGATGTCTATTACTGTTTGCGTGATCAATAATAAGTGAGTAGTAAAGATAAGCTATCAAATATTAGAATTAAGTCATAGAGGTATATTAACACAAAATTGTTACTCGGTGAATATTCATATAAACAATTTGTTACTATATATCTTCGGTGGGGTATTAGTAGAAAACAAACAAAAATGAAGATTGAAGAAGTAAACATATGAATTAGCTAATAGCCCACCTTAATGACCTATTTTTAAATAGTAACAATAGCGTTGAAAAAGTAAGAAATGAAAATGAGAATCACAAATTTTTCTTAGTATAGGAGAAAAAAAATTGATGTGATGATATAATAAGCTAAAATGTAAGGAATCGAGTAAATCAATGTAATAACATTTGAAATCGCAAACTAAATCTAGTTTTGAAAAAAAAAAAAGTAGGTAGAAGAATAAGAGAATCGAGTAAATAGCAATCAAATATCAATCTTTGTAAACTTTTGAGAATCGAGCACTCGTGCGCAATAATAAAATTGCAAAAACGGGCATCAGGAGCATAAGCATGAACTCACTGGCCATATGTATTGTTTGTATGCACTTCGCTCATGATTACAAGAAGTTGCTCGACGGCAGAACTTCGTGCTGATAACGTGTTATAAAACTAAACTCAAAGAAAGACAAGAACAAGAGAAATATGGAGAGGGAGAGAGTTTCTTATTGAGGTGTATGGAATGCTATAAATGAGAGCTCTAAAATTTTCCCGGATTCTTCATTCCATTTTATAGTCCCCACGTTTTCTGCACACCAATAAAACATAGTAGATGTAATCGATTGGGTGCTTCGTAGATTCGTAACCAGTTACATACATACACAATCGCAACTGTGGAATTATAGTGCATAATTAGGATCTGTTAGCTGTAGAATAAGAGTAAGTTAGCTGTTAGGTAATCACGGTATAATCTACCTACGTGTATCTAGCCCTAGATGTCAGTAGTATAGGCATAATTGTGGTAAGTGAGTAGGTGAGGTAATCCCTGATTTATAGGGATTACCGTGTGAGTAATCTGCTCCCAAATAGGAGCAGACCCTATATATAACCTTAAGTATTCTACCTGAAATAAAACATATACCTGAAAAATCATCTCCATTCTCGAATTCTTTAGTAACCGATTATATTGTAACCGGTTATATACATACACAAAAATATACATAGACACATAACAAGTTATATACATACACAAATGTAACCAGTTATATCTTGTTGTCTATAAATATAACTGGTTATTTACTAATATTTGTAACCGGTTATATATTTGAATATATAACCGTTTATTTACTAATATCTATAATCGGTTATATAAAAATGTCGATATTGAATATAGTGTTTTATAACTGGTTATATTGTACTTTTTATAACCGTTCAAAGTATCTATAAAAAATGTATAACTGGTTATCTAAGTACTTATATAACCGGTTATATAACTGCTTATAGTCTACTTTCTATAACTGGTTATATGCTGAGATGTATAGTTTTTCAATGAATTAGTAGGCAAACATGATTCAATTCACATTAACCGATCAAAGTCGAGTTCAAATCATCTAGATTGTCTTCAGGTTGTTGTCGTGTTGAATTTGATTCAACTGTAGATCCAGACATTGGTTGAAATCCCTCTGTGTCATTGAGATCAATAGATTCAGAAGTAGCGACAGTCATCTTATCGAAAAATCCATTCAGATGAGAACTTCCGGCATTATGATGAATGGAAGAGGAAGGTGCAGCGTTGAATCTATTGTTGGGGGAGTTGACGGAGACGCACTGGAGGCCGTCCCGGCTGCGGATTCTGAACATCATCATATTGGTCGTTCACAATCACAAACTACAGAACGGATATCTTTTATATACTTTTCTCTATTCCTACGCCTCAACTGAAACTATAAACAAAAATACAAATCCAAATATTCCCTTGTTAAATTATTAAAAATTGTCTGGGTATTATCACATATGCAGTCATCAAAGCTTGGGATACTACCTAATGGTCACTAAATTTTATATTTTATTAAAATAGTATACACAAAGAGAAAATTAGTTACATGAGTGAAGGTATCAGTTCTCTATGCCTTGTGTTTACTGCTCGCGTTCAGCTTGTTGAATTCAGAAAAGACCATCTTGTAAGCCACATAACCATCATACTTGCCACATCATACAATCCATGGAGTCGAGGATGAGGTCTATAGAAAGGACGTGTAGCGCATGCAAGGGGGAAAGAGATGTGCCCAAAAATGTAATGGCCAAATCGAAGATGATGTGGTAAGTCTTTTTTAAAATTATGAAAATTTGTTTGCTTTTTTATTGATTATGAATAATTTTCTTTATTATATTGTATGTAGATGTACATGACAAGGGCAATGTACAAGTTCGATATGAAAGATAAAGCTTTTAAGGATGAGAATTGTTGGAACCTCCTTAACGATTGTCCTAAATGGCATCCCGATCCAACATGTTCAAGGATGAGCATTGTTCGATCTATGGTTGGTCAATCGAGCTCCTACGTCGACCTTGATGAATAAAGTCCTCGTGTTGAAGGTACTCAAACCTCATGGTTGTCTAGATCTGACGGACGTGATAAAAAAAGGGTCCAAAACAAAGAGAAATCCAAGGACGATTTGTCAGGGGATTGTGAATAATAGTTGCCAACAGCATCACGCCTTCTTGCAAATGTTGGGTCAGCCTCCAGCACGCCCCCAAGAATGCGATGGAACAATGCCGAATACATGCGAAAACTTCTTCTAAAGGTTCCCGCATCGTATTTTGGCATCCTACCATTTTAACCAAAATAATCATCCATCAATCGTTGATGGGCAACTTCTCTATGACGCATAGTGAATCCTTGATTTACGGTTTGTCGGCGATGCGCTGGACATTCTTCTTCCTCTCATCGAGCTCTGCCTGGAGTACATCATCAAACAATTCAAACTTGGCATACTCTTACTCATCATATGAAGATGAAGATTGAAATGAATAGATGTTGAATTTGTTGTGGATGTTTTAGAAAAATGATGAGTGGGGTGAATTGATTTTCAATGTAGGAGTTATCTTTTGTAGATGAATGAGTTTGTAGTAGATAAGAGATGAGTAGTGTGAGTTGTTTTTAACACTAATAATTATTTATACTATTGGACAATTTTCTATACAGATGAAGTGACTGATCACTGAATTATGTAGATAAGAAATGAGTGGTTTTCAATTGTTTGAAGTACCAATAATTGACAATACTAGTGAAAATTTATGTATAAAGATGAAATGATTTGTCACTTCATCATCCGTAAAAGACATGAGTGTTATATGTAAATTGCAGTACCAATAATTGACCAAGTAAAGTAATGAGAAATATGAATTACACTTTTTAAAACAATTGTCTCAGAAATTGTTCAAAATTTATCGGAATGCTCGTATCGAATTATCATAACCCGATATAAAAACTAGAGTCTAAAACTTAATACAAATGATTTGTCACTTCATCATCAGCAAAAGACCTGAGTGTTATATGAAAATTGCAGTACCAATAATTGACCAAGTAAATTTTTATGGTTCTCGAATATTTGTCATCTTGTAGTTCTATTTTCCATCGAATTTTTGGCCATTTTTTCCGTTTATTAATTGATATACGTAACTTTAAAATTCTACCATATTTTTTAAGTTTTATATTAACGGTCATGAGAAAAGATGTTATGTCGAACTTTGACATAAAATGTTCTTCAAATTCGAATTAGAAGGGTTGCACTATATTTCGGACCTACGCACATGCATGGCTTTTAAATTGGGCAGGCAATGTGGGTTGTAAGCCCACTAAATACATGAATATGAATTGAATTTGGGCTCATTTACTACTTTGTTCTTATTAAAATAAAGTAACAAAAATAAGTAAAAAATACTAAAAAAATTTAAATTTAGATTTTCTTCAGAATTATGTTAAGACATCTCTTTCTTGAAAAGGAGGTTTTTTCTATAAATTGAGACCATCAACAAGTAAATAGAATAGGGACTCTCCCAAAAAAAAATCCTCTACTCCAACCTCTTTTAACAAAAACTCTCAAAACTCTTCAAAACTTCTCGAAGAACCCTCTCGACAACATCCAAAGAGGACTTATTCATCTCCATCTTTAATTTCTCTCTCAATGAGCCACTTCTTCTAGATATACCCTTGCAAAGAATCAGTTATAGCAATAAGGAAGAGTACGGTTTCAATCGTATGTGTAGAAATCGATACAAATACTTGAAGTTTAAAACTGTCTTTCAAAATTTAGCTATTCCTATTGGTATTCCTCCACACGAAGAACCCAGCTACATCTTTATCTCAACTTCAATGACTTATATGTTAAGTTTGCTTATTGATGCATGGATTTTACCCCGCTTTCAAATACCCACTAGATTGCTCTAGTGGGATCATAAATTTCCCTAGGGTCTTTCTACTTCTATTACTCAAATCGATTAACTAACTAGACCAAATAACCATTTATGATTGTTTTGAAGATTGTTTCAAGTAACCAATTAACAACTAAGAATTCAAATCAAAGGAAAACGAATTCAAGAGATTGAGTTTCAAATATGGAATGAAGGTTGCTCAGATTCGAATCCACTAAAGCTAGCAATGCATGGATGAATGACAATTTATCTCGATTATTCAGGTTATAATGGCTTGGTAATTTTCTAATGTAGTCTTAGATCACTCTCGCTCCTCTAATGATCTATTTTTGTTTCTACCTACCTAGTATCTCATTTCAAGATTTGAAACCATGTTCATATCATACTCATTCAAATGATACTCACTCCATTCTTACAAGTATCTATTTATATGCAATTTTAATTTGTACTACCTCTCACCATCTCGTTTCAAGTGCGACCAACGTTTTTCAAAATCGTCTATGTTATGAATCACAAATTAGATTTTGTTTTGTTTCGCAACAATCTACAACACAACATTATTCCCAATCCACAGAACAAAGTTAGATGCGTCGAAATCAGGGCCATTGCCTTCCTTTCAAGCTCGCATACTTTGATTAAAGGGAAATTGTAACATTCCGGCCTGATCATACCCAAAAGTACCAACTAAATTAAGGTGGTACGTGGTAGTGTACAAATACAAGAACAATTTACATACATATATGTATATATATGAACAAATAGATTTCTATGTTCTCTTATCTAGCCATGCATTACCTTACAAAATAAAGAATGTACATAGCAAGTGATGGGTGATTACACCCATGTGTGCATTGGGACTTCTCGTAGGATGCATGAAATGTCCAGATGTCAAGGATAAGGACAAATTACTCCTAGACAATTTAAAGTTAATTAAATTTTTGGTTCAGTTAGGCAGTGAGGAGATAGTACGCCACTCATTTCCATTATAAATAGCACCGTAGTTCATTTAGTTCTTAGGTATAGAAAAACTGTATAGTAGCGTCTGATTTACAGTACATGTGTTGTGTTTCGGAGCCGAGCTCCCCGAATTATACTGTCACGTATATACCAAAGGGAAACAATAAGTCCCCAATACCCACGAGGGAAGGAGAAAGCTCATCTCTGGTGATGAGCATCTATACAGAGCCGAGGTGCACCAACACAGAAGTCCTGGATGAAGTCGAGGACATGATCGATGTCATGGGGACCGGAAACGTCCCCGAGAGGAAGAATCGCTCATGACTGACACGTTGGAAGATTAGCATGGTAGAAAACCAACAAAGTCACCGAAGAAGGACGGTGTCATCACTACTCCTATGAGTCAGGCGGGTCACCCGAGTGGGATCCGCCCACATGCATAACTGTAATCGGGGGTTGCAGAGTGGCTCTACGCTCTTGCAACATATCCACCCCGACGTTGATTAGCACATCTATTTCCAAACGCTTAAGATTTGTTCGCTTCCTTTGACTGTTTGTTCCTTTCGTCTTGGACACCTCTGCTGGTTTAGTTTCTTTGGTTTCAGCTTTAGTCACTATTGTATGGTCGGCCCTATGTGTGCTTTGCCCTCCAATAACTTCATTAGTGTCGTATCGAGTCTAGTGTTATATAACTAATGATTTTGGTATTGGGAAGAGTTTGGATGTGGTATATATTGTCTATAATCAGTACAACCCCCTTATGACCCATTTGTGGTTACACATCCTGGTTTACCGCCTACATTTTGTATTCGCACTTCATTGAGATCTTTTAAGTAATACAAATATGTGTCTCACAAAAAAAAATAGTCTATAACTTAAGTTAATTTGTTAAAAAATTAGATTTATTAACAAGTACACAAAAAAATAAAAGTCCGAAAGCTTTGGCCAGCAAACATAGTTGAAGCAATTGCTGTTTTCAAGGAGGCTAAAAAGCAATATTTCGTTTTAGCCTCCGGGTTGGAATTAGCTTTATGCCATTTTCAGTATTTGACTAAAAGGCCATATATGTTTTGTTATTGTACAAAACAATCCGAGATCAGCTCAAATCAATAATTGCCCCGCAGTCTCGATATTTGCATACAACAAACGGTCAGAAATCGACTACCTAACAGGAAACTTTCTGCTGCCTTCTGTTTTGGTAAGATCATGTTGAGAACCCACCACAGATAAGTTGTCTAACTTTCAGTTTCTTTTCTTCTTCTTTTCCAATAAGCATCACTGCAAATCCTCGCTCATATTAAGCTTTTAATCGCTGCACTTGAAGCACAAAACATTAATACACTGCTCACTAGTCAGAGTCAACCCTCATCCTTCGAAATCTGAAATGAAACGAAACCCAATCAGCAAGGAAGAGTGCATAGAATCATCTTATCACAAGGGTAAGCAGTCGGCTACCAGCCCTTACCATGACTAATGCTAGAAGAAGAATCAGTTACATCATTCCTCGGAGCATATTTTTCGAGGAACATCTGAACTGTTTCCCAATAATGATCCCCACCGGCTAACCAGGTATCCATGTGCATGCCGGAAGGAAATTCCACGAACAAACATTCCTTGTTGTGAGCAGCTGCTTTACCATAAAGCATCTGCATATGGGATGGAGGAACCATTTCATCTTGCAAACCTGACAGGAACAGGATTGGTCGCTTAACCTGCAATAACAATTTCCACTTCTGTTCAATGATGATGCAGAAAAAGAATAATGTTGAATTGCATTTCAAAAGTAGTTTCATTTTCGAAGTAACAATTCCAGCTCTGAAACGCATGTCACGTTTACAAAAGCAAAGTAAACAGGGGATATCAATCTACTTTCCTAAAAAATTAACCAAGGGCGGGGTTGTTTAATTTTGTGTGTCATCATTCATCTAATAGTGGCAAGCATAACCCTTTGAAATGCACAAGCTGTAGTTGAAAGATATGAAGAATAGAGCGTTTAAAATATATATATGACCTCACCTGTCCAATTACATCAATGGTGCTCCAAGGAGAACGTACAACAAAATTAAGAATTTTAACACCTTTCTCCCCAGATCCTCCGATAACCCACTTCAGAAAGGGAAGGAGAACTCCTGCCATATCCAGAATGGACGTAAATGTATTTTCCAGTATGAGACCAGCAACCTGAAAAAAGCACGTGAATAAGCAAATGAGAATGTCAAGATAGATTTCAAGCACAACAGCTAAAATTCACTGAGCATAATCCAGTGAACCATATTTAAGCCAAACAACGAAGCCTCGCGTACATATTTAAGCCTAACAACGAAGCATCTATTGCTCGAATTACACGACTCAAGAGGTTTGAAGTCTCAAATATATAGAGTATGGCAAGGGAATTCTGGTTTAAAGCAAAGAGACGCATAAACCAGAATACATGAAGCTTCACTGTGACAAATTAATGAATGATAGTCCCAGGTATCCAACTGCTCCAGAAAGAAGAAAGAGAAGGGATAAAATTAGATGAAGAACCCCAAATCTAAGGGTATGTTTGGACTTTGGAGGTTAGGATTTGATTCTGAATCAAGAAGCCTACAAAATCCCTTGTTCTTTTACACAGATTGGGAAAAGAATCTTGGACTCTTACATGTTTGAAGGCTAGGATTTGATTCTGAATCAAGAATTCTACCGAATCCCTTGTGCTTTTGCACAATTTGGGAGACGAATCATTGGATTCATAAGAATCCCTTGATTCTGAATCACAAAGTTTGTGAAGGAAAAGAATCTCAACTTATAGTTGAAATTTGATGCACAATAATACAATCTCAAATAGTCAACTATCAAACATAGTATTAACAATCTTAAGATAATCTACAATCATAACATTCTAAGTCCTAGATTATAAAGAAACAGAATCGGAAGAATCACAACTTCTGCCCTAAGTACCAAATTCACCACACTCTGAAACAAACGAGATGATGCAACAAAATATACAATGATGATACCTTATCAGGGTTGTTTTTCGTAAGTAGGGCCCCAACAGCACCTCCAAGTGACCTCCCAAACACAACAATTCTCGAGGTATCAATATCACTCCGTTGACAAAGATGATCCAAAGCAGCCTAGAAAAAGAAAAAAAATAGAATAAGTGAGAGGTTGCCATGTTCAGAGAAAACAAAAGGTGAGAGGTTCCCGGTATCAGACACCATATACTGAAGCAAATTACAGAATACAAATGCCTCACCTCAGCATCCTTTGTAATTCCATGTTGGGAAGGAAACCCATCACTTGCTCCGTAACTTTTAAATTGCATAATGATGTCAGCCACGTACAAGACAATTAAGATATGACAAAAGAATTAAAACAAAAACTCTGATTCCAGGATGGCCGATGCATACCCACGGTAAGAAAGCATGAACACATTGCACTGCAACTTCTGTAACATTATGCGGACCATTTCAAGACGATGAGCAATATCTGTGAGTCTCCAGTTAAGGCTAAATGATTCAAGTGTCACCCATGTCCAAGGACCATAACAGTAAGTCAACTTTATGGAAAAACCAAACTCAAAAGCAATTATCAGAAGGATACTTCCTGCATTTTCCTGGAAGAAAAGGATGGTTGGACCTGAAATGCCAACAAGTGTCATTAAGTAAAGCAATGAAATGCTGCAATTCAGATTGGAAAAGAAAAAGAAACAGAATTCCACATTGCATGAAGTAAAGTCAGCAAGATCAGTAGTCATAATTCAGTAGGAAATAAACAACGTAAAAATAAAACGCTAGAAAACCAGATAACGAGTCAAGCAATTCCATGGAAAGGAAAGTAAACGCGTTTTCAAGTTCAGAAAAGCTATATAGGAATCGGTTCTCTATCAGCCTAGAGTAATTTAACCCCTTCTGAAACATAAACCATCATATCCAATTCTTACCATTTCAGTAAATCAATCACAAAGTAGCCCGTAGGCATGACTAAATTGCATATTAAAAACACCCTAGAAATCACAAATTGAACTCCACAGTCAAACTGAAACCAAAACCCTAGGTCGAGGAGAAACAGAGCAAAAGGAACAGACTCACTCAGAGAAGGTTTACAACGGAAAGGAGAGATTAGGTAAAGAAGTGGGGGGAATTGAAATTGGAGACCTCTGCAGTCCGGGAAGAGCTTAATAAACCAGGCATGAAGGCGGACGCCATCGGAGGATCTGAGCCAGACGTCCTCGTAAGTGAGACGGAGGCGGGCGGGAGTAATCGGGTAGGACTTGGTGAGACCGGGGACGACGGGAACGTAGACGAGGCGCTCTTGAAAGGCGACAAGCAAGGCCATTCCGGCGAATACTATTCCGCCGACGCCGTAGAGCAACACGTTGAAGTAGGACACCATCTTCCTTTTTTTTCTTTCTCGCTCGATTGATGATGGGCGCCTCGGAGGAACTTACTTTAGCTGTTCGTCTGCAGCAACTGTTGTGGTCTGTGTACGTCAACCAGCGCGACTGTGGGTCTAGTTTCGATTTATATCACATTTCTTATTTGCCAAAAACCTCCTCTACAGGTACTCATTAACAAAATCTCTATTTGAAGCCTTAAGTTTCAAATTAAACGACTCCCTAACTTGAGTAAATTACAATAATATCCTTTAATAAAATCGAAATCTATATAAGTTGTGTATATTGACTAACTCAAACACAATCAAACACTCACAAACACTCTCAATAGTTGATCCGAAGAAGAAATCCAACATCGGAAGCGAGCGTTTCAGGTACGAAATCAAAAAAAGGGTCTTCGAAATGCCCCGGCCGGCCGCTCGTTTCGGCCCAAACTAGTGTCGGCCGGAACGAGTTTCTGGGCGCAGCTTGCTTGGGCCGAAACCAGCGGCCGGCCGGCCCTTTTTTTTAGTTAATGAATTTAATTAGTGTAATAAGAGAATTTTTAGGGTATGATTAGTGTAATTAGAGAATGTTAGTGAATATTTCGAATAATTAGGTGATTGTTAGTGGGTAATTAGTGTATTTAGATAATTGTTAGTGACTAATTAGGAAAATTAGATAATTCTCAGTTAGGGTATATGATTTTGTTAGAAATAGTAAGTGAACCTAGTTTAGCAGAATCCAAATTTTATTAGAAACGTTCATTTGTTTAAATGCAGCTTGGTGAAAAATATGGCGAAAACGAAGAGTGGAGGTAAATCGCACAGTCAAGATCCGGTAGAGGAAGAAACCGATGGGATCCAGAAAATGAGAGGGAAAGGAAAGCAAGCGGGCATTTTAGATCGGATGAAAGAGCAAGTGATCACCGCTTCGAGGCGGAAAGAGGGAGAAGCGAAGAAGAACAAAAAAGTTGAAAATCTACGGCTCCCCTGACTGGCACCCTCCTGTTACATACCAAGTTAGGTCGTATCCGGAAGATGATGAAGAGGATGAGCGTCCACCGTCAGGGTTTGAGTACGATGACACACAGACTTCCGCCCACATGGCTTCTCCGCACCTCGCTTCTACAAGCTCGCCACATGCCTCCGCCAGTATTGGCGTTAGAGGAGGGAAACCTAACCGACTTGCCTGGGTCTGGGAGGAGGAGGCCGCTTGTGGAGTGGACTGGCAGGGACTGAGTCGTACTTGGGAGCTTACTGCGGGGCTTCCCGATGGTGGACCGAGGACGCCGACAGTGATCCCTATCTTCGGAGGTCACATTGCACACTACTTGTGATAGTCATGCGAGGGATACAGGGATCTGAAGGTCTTCAGGTTCCTAAAGCGCCTTAAGCAGTGGGACACGGTGAGCGAGTTCGACATTCAGACGAGGACCATTTGGCCGATCATGAGGAGTCGGGACTTCTTCACTTGGGCCAGTGCATGTCGACCCACTTTGATGAGCCTATTATGGAGGCATTTGTTGAGAGGTGGCAGCCGGATACTAACACCTTTCACATATCGTGGGGAGAGATGACGATCACTTTGCACGACATCTTCCACATTCTTCGGGTTCCTGTGTCTGAACGACCGCTTCATAAACCCCAAGCTCTTGTTGATTTTAGGGAGGGTGTAGCAGAGTCACTTGGCTATAGCTCCGTTCTCTGCGTTGGAGTACCCGGTTAGGGGCGAGACAGTTGGCCCACCGCTGTATGATCACAGCGCCATGTACGAGAGGGACATGATCTCCCTCGAGAAGCGTATGGGGGACTAGACTACGTACAAGGTATTCTTGTTCTGTCTTCTCGGAGGCACTCTATTCCAGGATAGATCGGGAGATCGATTATGCCTTCTGGGTTGGGAGTACTTCATGGGTTGGATGAGTGATGTACCAGAGTACGCTTAGGGTGCTGGTGCGCTCGCCTGGTTGTACCGTGAGATAGGGAAGGCTAGCCGTGCGGATACGAAGGCGATGTCAGACTGTGAGACGTTGCTACAGTCTTGAATTTACGAGTACGTCCCTAGTGTCCGGCCTCCCAGGATGGTTCGACAGGAGCGTAGGGCAGGAGATGCGTTAGCTGGCAGGTGAGACAGTGCAGAGACACCTAGTTAGGGTAGTCGAGTCCTACGAGAGAGGTTGGAATACTACCAACCCCTCCTCGATAACATGGACCATCGTGATGTGATTTGGCTTCCTTTTGGGCCGCACCCCGATGTTGCGGTTCCCGTGTCAACTTTCCATGAACTCATTTTCTGCGCCGACGTTGGTGAGTACTATAATTCTTATCGTGTGCTCCGACAGTTTTGGTACACACAAGTTGTCCCTCCCTCGATTGATGTGCCGCTGCGGGCGAGTAGGCCCCGCGCGATCCGGAACTATGCGGTCCAGTGGGCTCCGGCGGATGATAAGACTTGGTCGGATCAGGAGTTCATCAGAATTCACCGCCTCCACCTTATGTTCGAGAGGGCGTGTCAAGGGAGGATGTTGCTCCAGGGTACATGGACTGGTATCTCAAGCACAGTCACCCGGGCATCGTGGCGCCGGCCAATTTCGGTGTAGGCGTCCCACCTGATATTGTAAGTTCGATTTCACCTTCACATTTGACGGGTTTAGAATATGTAAATGTCGTTTCACTAACTCTTATTTTTTGCTTTTTCATAGATTACTCAGCTAGTCTTTGATGGTGTGGCCTCCTATTTCGATGGGACGCTCGGGTAGCAGCAAATGGACTCGCCTCAGGAGTAATACGACCATATGGAGGAGATGCGCCAGCAGTTTGAGGATATCTATGTGGGGTATCTGAACCAGAGAGAGGGTCGTCGAGATTAGAGACTGTAGTTGTTGTACTTTTCTTTTCTCAAACGTTATATCCGAGTGTTGTTTTTTTCCATTATCGTACTTATGTAGCTAGTACAAAGTAACTATGATTCCAGACTATTTATGTCATATTTTTGCATTTCTACGATTTAACCCCGAAAAATAAGCATCGGGGCCGCCCAAAAATAAAGGTTGTGGAAGGCACTGCGGCCTTCCGAAAATAAGGTTGCATAAGGCACCGGGGCCGTCGGATAATAAGGTTGCGGAAGGCACCAGAGCCTTCCGAAAATAAGGTTGCGGAAGGCATAGGGCCTTCCGA
The DNA here is from genome assembly GCA_030674075.2 of Linum usitatissimum. Classification (NCBI taxonomy): domain Eukaryota; kingdom Viridiplantae; phylum Streptophyta; class Magnoliopsida; order Malpighiales; family Linaceae; genus Linum; species Linum usitatissimum. Next base: position 1,625,120 of record JAUJYP020001182.1, read on the forward strand.
CAATAAGGTTGCGGAAGGCACCGGGGCCTTCCGAAAATAAGGTTGTGGAAGGCACCGCGGCCTTTTGAAAATAAGGTTGCAGAAGGCATCGCGGCTTTCTGAAAATAAGGTTGCGGAAGGTACTGGGGCCTTCCGCAACGACGATTTCGCAAGGCACTGGAGCCGGCCGAGAGGTCATTTCGGCTGGGACTAGTGCCGGCCAGAAGGTCATTTCGACGGGGACTTGTGCCGGCCGGAAGCTCATTTCGGTCCATCACAAGGGTCGGCCGAAACTACGCTAGTCTCGGCCGAAACGACCTTCCGGCCGGCACTAGTCTCGGCCGAAATAAGCTTCCGGGCGGGACTAGTCCAGACCGCAACGAGTTTCGGAAGGCCCCGGTGCCTTCCGATACGTTGTATTTTTAACGTATCTTCGAGTCACACACTATAGAGCATTTTTGTTGTGCATGAAATGAAAACAAACCATTAATTCATTAAAGTACGTTCGAGTCACACACACAATAGAGCAATTGCAGGAAAGGACCTATGTATTCAACCGTGCATACTGTGCGTGCTCGACATGGTATAAGTCGGTCTTGAGCCTAATAACTCCAAAACAACGACTTACCCGGTGTAAGACCTGTATATCATCATCTAAGGTGAGCACGTCCCAGTGGTTCCCGATACACACTATATACTACACGGTGCATCTGTGCAATCTTGTACAATCAACGGTAGGTATGTGTCCCCATATGGTACCCCTCGCAATCCAGGTCCAAAAACAACGAAAGTCCATTTAAATATGGTGGCATACCCTAGAAGATCCACGTTCTAGAACTACCATGGTTCATCACATGTTGTCTCCCATAGCCAACCCAACCGGTGAATGATGTCGTTCAAGTCAGTATTATACATGTTACTGTACAGATCGTACCAATTCAACGTAACATGTTCCATTAAACGTCTCTACATGTCCACGTACTGACTATCATCGTCGGCCGTCACTATTTATGAAATGCACTAAAATCTGCAATGTCCATCCTCATGTGGGTTGAGCATGTCACCTAGCACGGGGTGCATACCCGCCGGGATATACCTCAGAAACGAAGAAACTGTAAAAAGAGGAATAACACATGAGTCAGGCAGTTAGAAGAAACCAGATCACAGCTGATATATCGACTATTTAACATACCACTAGTTGTAAGTGATGAGCCTGGAGTCGGGCCAGTGTTTGAAGAAGTACCCTTCGACGAAAGTGTACCCTTCGTAGAAGGTGTAGATCTAGTCGAGCTACCTCTCTCTTGGGAGGAGTACACTACGCACTAGCATGCTCATGTCAAGAAAGATTTCGACGGTCGGTCTTTCTTGCACGCGGTCGACCTTTAGGAGTATCTGCAACCTTAGACTCCTTGAAACCTTCAGACTCGGGTTGAAATGTTGACCGAACTAATCGACTCAACGCCCGGATGGATGGCCCCCCTCTAGAGCAAATAGTCTGAACCATCCCGTTAAGAATGTGGCGGTCCGCAGCATCATGCTCAGCCCAGATCTTGTTATCTACCGGGATCGTGTACGACAATGAACGCCAAAAATAATGCAAGTGATATGGTTTCAACTCCTCGTTGGCAGCCTCGTTAGAGTACAAACTACAATGACACGGAATTCCATGGGTTGTCTCCACTACACAGTCGCATGATGTAACCTTCGAGGGCTCTTCTGTCAAAAGCTCAATCACCCACCCCGAGACTGTATTATTGAGATAACCGAATAGTGGTTTCTGCGCGTAATGGTATACCTAGGCCGAATGAAACAAAACATGAAATAACTAGTTACAACAACAGTGTCAGAATAACTAGTTACTAACACATGAAATATATAACTAGTTACAACAACAATGTGTAAATACCTTTGCGCAAGAGTCATCAGAGGCCTTCTGGATTTCAATGACCTGTCCCTCGATGGATGCATGGTAGCCCTCAAATAGAGAATCATCAGCTTGATAGGAAGAGTTGTACCACGACTTCAAGGATGAGTGTTGGGATTCTACCCTATTAGTGCTTGTGTTTCCAATATGGAAAACCTGATTCGTATCGCAATGAGCCTACTGGGTCTTGCAAGGAAGCCACTCACTGGTTAGGTACGGGATCTACCCTCCAACATTGGCTCAATCACTATCGGTCATGCGTTCCCACTCTTCGTAGAATTCTTCATGGGAAAGTGCGTGCAACACTCTATTCCATCTCCCATGCATGAAAGCCTCGGCAGATTCTTCACTCCTCGTGACAAATTTTATTTTGGCAGCGATATTCCTTTTCATATACCACACGTAAAGTAAGTGTGGCGTTTCTGGGAACACGGTCTGCAACGCAACATCCAACTCACGCTCCTTATCAGTGACAAATGTCGTTGGTTGTCGCTCGCCCAACAACGTCCGCGACTGGTTCAACACCCAAACATACGTCTCCGCCTTTTTGTACTGAACGAGTACGAATCCGATACTAAAGTTCTTCTGCACTGGAGTCACACCGGTCAACTGGATCACTGGCTTCCTATACTTGTTGGTATGAAGGTCGAATCAATTAGCATAACATAATACCAAGCCCCCAACATCTGAGCACTCTCGGGGTGGCAGAGAAAAAGGTTGGCCAGATTTTTTTCCTTATCCTCTGTAGACTGAACAAAGTACCCCAGTTGAGTAGCGGCTCTCAATGTCCAATCCGTCGAACTCATGCCTCCTAATTTTTCGTTTCTAATCTTGTATGACTCGTTGTATATCTGCTTTATATTGTGGTGAGAATTGAACTTCTTGTTCAGATCGTACCTGATCTTGTTCGTATGTGTGTGCGTCGCAAGCATGTCCCTAATTTCGCTCTTCTCTCCACTCGTAAATGCATTACTTTCTGTGCTAGTTCGGTATATGGCACAAAAAAATGATTGTGGTAACATTTTGATACTGTACAATTGTTGGTGTGGCCTACACCGTCAATGAAGAACTTCCAATCGCCACCTACGACCCGACACCTCACCGCCAGTTTGAAGGGGTAGTCACACTTTTTTGTCTTCGTAATCCGTTTCGGCGGGTGGGAACATGAGAATTTACGAACAGGTCCCTGAGAGCAATACAGATACACATGATACTCTCCCTCTGCCTTATTTATTTTTTTCGATCCTTTAGTCAACTTGAAATTTAACGTCTAGGCAATTTGCTTGGCGGCTTCAAAAGCTTCATCGACAGTATCCTAAGAGTTGCATGGATGAATTATTAGGGTCGAAAAAGTCAATTTTGACCTGTATGATTAGCTGTTGGGTCTAGAGTTGAATAATGGACAACTATAATTTTATTGGATCGGATCCAACAATGATTTCTTGGATTAGGATTCTAACGCCCATTGAATATTATCATGGAGGTGGCGAGGAATATAGTGACAGAGGCGCCCCGCCACCATCACAGACAAAAAAGATCTTTTAACTTTAGATTAGGAGAAGAAACTCAGCCCCAGCGACGTAGTTCAGAGGAGAAGAAGGAACAGTGTGAGATAGCGAGAGAGAGAGGTCGGGATAGTAACTAGTAAGACATGGGGAATCCGAAGCAAAAATGGACGGCGGAGGAGGAGGAAGCTTTGCGAGCTGGTATTGCCAAACACGGCACCGGAAAGTGGCGATCCTAAATTCAACCCTTACCTCTCCACTCGATCTAACGCCGATCTCAAGGTTCCTTTCTCTGGTTCAACTGCTCACTCCTTGTCTTGTATTCATGATGCTAGAAATTGAGAGTTTTTCCAGCTTTCACAGGACAAGTGGTGGAACATTTGTGTTGCCCCCGGTGAGAAATCGCGGACGCCAAAGCCAAAACCGACCCCGTCTGATGATGTGGTTCTTACTCCACAGCCAATCTCCCAAGTAGCTCCTATTGCTCCGGTTCCTACTCCTGTTGTTCTTCTTCCTTTCTTTTATTTCTTGTTTTCAAATTCTCTATTGTTTTTCCTATGTGATGGCGCAATTGTATAGCCTTAGTTTGATTGATATTATGTGCCAAAATGCATAATATCAACTTTTCCACTTCAACTAATTCTAACATCTTTCTCCCAAAATAGAAATTGTTGGCATTCTGTTCCGATTCCTGGGATGTTATCTTGTATTCTTCAGTGTTGTTAATTAGCACTTCCATAAAACCTGGAGTTGGGAATTTGCAGGTATGATCCTATGATTTTCAAAGCGATTTTGGCCTTGAGTTGCAATGAGACAACTGTTGTGGATATCCCTGCAATAATTGGTTTCATTGAGGTATTATTTAGATCTTGGTGATTTTTTCATGGTCTTGGGTAGCATCATCGTAATAGTACTACTATCTACCTTGCTTTGCGAGTCGTGTCTGAGAAAAGAAGTTGTTATGGTTGAACATTTGCAGCAACGTCATGAGTTGCCACAAAATGGTAGGAAGCAAGACCTTTCATTGAAAGATTAGCAAGCATTTGCCTCCACAAGTCGTTGGAGAGATCGAGCTTCGAGTCCAAGTCGCGCCCAAGCTATGTAACATAAACTTCAAAGTAATGGATTTCCATCCAATCTGCATCTGATGTTGGGAAGACCTTTGCTGCAAACCATCAGAGTCGCCCCATCGTCACTTCAAAAACTGTAGCAATTTATCTATGTGACATTGCTAATTAACTTTCTAAATTAACAATCTTACTAATTTAGTAAGCACTTCCATCCCTAACAATTGCTCATTGAGTAACACACCATCCTCTATATCACTTAACAATTGTTATAAAACTAAAGATGTAAATGTTCTTAGAAAGTCAATTAGCAATGTCACATAAGTTAAGGTATACTTTTCAAGAAAAATATTTTTGAGTAGAAAATATTTTATAGATTATCTATTTATTATTGGTGCAAAAATGGTGTTAAAAGAATAAAAAATACTCGTTAGAAATTGCTAAAGATTATAAAAATGAAGGTGGTTAGAAATTGTTCAATAAATTGATTGTTAAAATTTGTAATGTGGCAATGGAGATGATTCTAATCGGTTGACTTGATTGGAAATATATTGGACGGAAATGAACGGATGCATTACAAAGTTCAAAGAACAACAGTAACTACAACGTTAATATCAAAAGTGGAGTGACCATACTGTTAAATACGTGAAACTTGAGTGAGTACAGTACAGCTATTTGACTCGCCGCGGTTCCGCCCGACCTATGTTAAATTTCAACTCAATCCTGACTCCCACCGGCCAGGCCACCGCGTAAAAACTGAAAATAAAAAACAATAATAATCCAAAAAGTGAAGTCACAGTCAAAAGCAGTACAAACGCGTTCACATTTGCCCACACGCTTCAATTTCCACCTTCTTCTCCAATTTCCTTCCCTTCTGCAATTTCCTTCCAGCGCACCCTATATATTATCCATGGCGTTGCTTATTCCAATCTCCAATTTCCTCCCTCTTCTTCTTATTCTTCTTCTTCTTCTTCGCCTCTGACTCTTATGTCTGAACGCTTCACCTCCTTTCACACTTGTTGACCTTTCTTTGACGCATTTCGTCGAACACTTTCCGGGCCTTCTCGTTTGATTGATTTGAATGGAAATATCTTCATTCCCATTTTTGAACCCTGAAGAGATTTCCACCTTCTACTCCTTATTCCAGGATATGGATAGTAACTTCAACTTCAGTGGCGGAGCTGATAATAATAATACCAATTTTAGTTTCGGAGTAGACGGCGACGGAAACAACGCTTCCAAGAAGCGCAGAAGGAAAGACGCCGGCGACGACGGCGACGAATCCAAGAATATTAAGAAGAAGAATGCTACGGCTGCGGCGGCGGCGACCAAGGGTTTCCTCAGCTCTCTCATGCTATTAGACGAGGAAGAGAAGCAAGAGCAGAATCAGTACGTCGTTGAGTCGCAGCTAGACAACTCCTTCCTCGATTCCAATTACGACCAAAAGGTACGAGCCATTAATGATTTCAATTCGGAGATGGTAACACATCATTCCAATTTGAATGAATTGGACCAATCCAGAATCAAACGATCTCGTCGTTCCGCTTCCGCCATTGCCACAGCCGCCGCTGCGGCTGCTGTGGCAACCTCGAGTGCCGGTTTTGGAGATTCATCAGTTCAAACCGGCGGAAGTAGCGGCGGCGGCTCTACAAGCACACCGCCGCCTCATCAGCGGCGACTGTGGGTGAAGGACAGGTCAAAGGACTGGTGGGAGCGGTGTAACCATCCTGACTTCCCTGAAGAAGAGTTCAAAAAGGCGTTTAGGATGAGCAAGGCTACGTTTGATTTGATCTGCGACGAATTGGATTCGGTTGTGACGAAGAAGAACACAATGTTGCGAGACGCAATTCCAGTAAGGCAGCGTGTTGCGGTGTGCATCTGGAGGCTAGCCACAGGAGAGCCTCTACGCATTGTGTCGAAGAAGTTCGGATTAGGGATATCCACTTGTCACAAGCTGGTCCTAGAGGTATGCTCAGCTATCAGAACAGTACTAATGCCAAAGTTTCTCCAATGGCCTGACGAGGAGAAAATGGGAGCCATTAAAGGTGAGTATGAATCAGTTTCAGGGATACCAAACGTTGGTGGCTCAATGTACACAACACACATCCCAATCATAGCTCCCAAAATCAGCGTGGCTGCTTACTTCAACAAGAGGCATACCGAGAGGAATCAGAAGACTTCGTATTCGATCACGGTTCAAGGGGTTGTGGATGACAGAGGGGTTTTCACAGATGTTTGTATCGGTTGGCCTGGTTCGATGCCGGATGATCAAGTGCTGGAGAAATCAGCTTTGTACCAGAGAGCCAGTAAGGGTTTGCTGAAAGATGTTTGGATTGTTGGAACTAGTGGGTATCCTTTGATGGACTGGGTTCTAGTTCCGTACACTCACCAGAACCTGACGTGGACTCAGCATGCTTTCAACGAGAAGATTGGGGAGGTTCAGGGAGTTGCCAAGGATGCGTTTGGGAGGTTGAAAGGGAGGTGGTCTTGTCTACAGAAGAGGACGGAGGTGAAGTTGCAGGACTTGCCTGTTGTTCTTGGTGCTTGCTGTGTGTTGCATAATATCTGCGAGCTGAGGAATGAGACGGTGGATTCTGAACTGAAGTTGGATATTTTCGACGATGAGATGATCCCGGAGAACAATCTGAGATCGGTTGGAGCGATTCAGGCGAGGGATCACATTGCTCACAACCTCTTGCATCATGGCCGCGCAGGAACTTCTTTCCTATAGTTAGATTCTTTGCTTCTGTTTACTTTTCCCATACTTGTGTTGTTTTCCTTTTAGCATTGGTTGGTAGTTTGGTTGGGTTGTAACATATACAGTAGTAGTGTTTAGACTCATTCATTCAATGATATGGGGTCTTTGTAAAATATGCCCCGATTTCGGATTTTCCATACTTGAGAAATAAACTTAGCATCATACTTGTGTTTCGAATTTCGATGAAAATATGATTGATATGTCTGTTTTCAATTTTTAAGGATCCATATATATCAGTGGATTTGCTTCTTATGTGCCTGCAGATTGACAAGCAAGCTGCAAAAAACTGCTCCTATGGTTGATGAAAACATGTTACCACTTTTTAGTTCAGTATGTTGCTTGTACTTACTCACAGAGCTCCAGGTTTAGATAGGATACGTCATGCCTGCTTGGCGACTGGGGCGAGATTAAACTCTTATTGAGGCCGCCCGCACCTTAAAAGAATACAAGACAAAAAATTTGGACCAATGGAACGAATGTTTTTTCAAAGGATCTTAGCAAGAGCAAATTGCGGAGCATAGAGTTCATCGGTATCAATAAGAGAATAAGGAGACTCATGATATAGCTTAGGATGGCCTAAAAGATCATTTGCTCTAAAAGGAAACTAAAAGTCTCTTTTCTGGGATCTCTCCCATGCCATAGGCATGATAGAAGTTTCGAGGTATGTTTGCGCCGAAGAATATCATCAAGGATTTGGCTTCATTGACCTCTTGTCATGTTAAGTGGCCATACTTGTTATTAAGTCCACGATCGCAAAGGATTTCGCTGCTGAGGGAGTCGAGGAGAGTCCCTTTTCAACATATCGGGTTCATTCAGCCAATGTTCTAGTAAATACTAAATAGTACACTCTGCAAAACGTAGATATACCAACTAATTTCTTTCAAAAATCAAAATACAATACATGCTTTGGTTCTGGCGTATACAAACATGGTTTTCTTACAGTAAGTTGTATCAGGAAACAATCTCAACAACATCAAAGTCAGGCACCATATACACTTCCAACACACAAATTGGGGGTAAACACAAAGATAGGAAGATTGTGGTACAAAGCCAACGGAGTTGCCTCCCAAGTTATCATATATCAACCGTCCTAGTCACAGGGCAGCACGGTGGTTTTGCACACCACACAAAATATTTCATGCCATCTTTGTTGCATTAGGTTATGGCATCAGTTGCGTGTACCTTGTCTCATTTAAAGCTAAATGCTTCTGAGAAGTTCAAAATTTTACCTGTAAGTATCAAAGCTCATCAGAAGAAACTTACACTCAAACTATCAAGTCAATGAGTTAATGACTGATCGATCACTTATTTAGAGAAAGGTTTTAAGGGATTGCAAGAGTTGGTGTCAAGCACCTACCAGAGAATCAAAAGGATGCAAGAGGTGAACCCACATTCTTGAAGTAAGATGAGAGATCTACGTGAAGGTCCTCGTACAAGTTCATAAATGGATGTGCCTGGACATTACATAACCAAGACAACGAAGACACATACATTAAATATTCTCAATATGAAATTCCGTCAGTAACTTGAAGAGAAAAACATAGGAGGTTGTACCATAAGTTCAAGGGCTGACAGTCTAGCTTTTGGGTCTTTATGAACGCTGAAAATCAATAACATGCAATAACTCTTTAAGGAATTAAGATAACATTGTTGGAGCTACAGCACGCACAAAATCGAACCGCCAGAAAGCAGATACAACAAAATTCATAAAGGCATATAAGATTTAAGTGTTAAATAAAGCACGAACAAGAGCAAAGAAATTTATAAAAAAATCGGTGTATCAGATCAGGATCCAGAGAAGTGAATTCTATGTTCGAAATACTGAAGTATAAGTACGAACATGAGTATTACCATGCAGATATAAATGAGCAAAATTCTGGAGAAAATTGGTCAGAAGGCAAATAAGGCGGTGGTTGCCCCACGACGGCTTCCATGAGCTCATATACATTAGTCCATCCTTCGTCTTTCTCTGGAGGAGAATATGGAAAATGGCCTGTTGCGCATTCCATCAACACTAACCCCAAGCTCCAAATATCACTTTTATAGCCATATTGTTCTCCACTAATTCTCTCCGGCTGACACAGGAAAATACAACTCAACAATTACGAATCTTTATTGAAGGAAGGAGTAAATTTTCGCAGCAAAGCCAACTAAAATTGACTATAAATAGATACACATTGGCTAGCCACCCAGGTCTAATGAAGTTACTTACGGACATATAGTTGTATGTGCCAACAAACGTATTTGCCTGGCCTGAGGTGTTTTGCATTATTGCACTCACACCAAAGTCAGTGATTTTGACCTCTCCTCTATGATTTATCAACAAATTGGAAGGCTTCATGTCTCTGTGGATAACATGTTTCTCATGATGAAGATACAACAAACCTTTTAATACCTGTAATCACAAGGCAGGATCAAGAACCGAATCAGTGATAGGACTATAAAAATATTTTTGTAGTTAATAACTAAGATTTGACAGCCATCGCACCTGCTTACAGATAGCTGCAAGGTATGGTTCTGGAATTGTTCTAACTTTTCTCAGAAAATCTGCCAGGGAACCACCATCCATGTACTCTAAGATGATGGAAACAGCACCGTTGTCATAGACAGATTGATAGCACATAACAACATTGGGACATTGTGCCGATTGATTAATTTTCAGTTCCTGGGCAATTGCCCTACGAGCAGACTCCTGGATATTCATTTGGATGACCTACACACAAGCAGGGAACACCGGTAGTTAGCTAGAGGGGTAATGATAACATCAGAGGAGCACCTATAATTTTCAAACACCATAGTGATTGCAGGGTCAAGAGTCAACTAACAGCTCCAGATAAGGGCTGTGTATGAAATTCATAAGATTTGAGCCATTGAACCAGTGATCAGGATGCACACCATACACAGAAAGAAGAAACAGGCAGAGGAATACTTAAGTTGATCACAGGTCTACAGGTCGGACGGAGAAGTGTTATAAGCTCTGAATGGAAGCCCCGCTTAACGGCGGCAGTAACTCTAACTGTCCTAAGGTAGCAAAATTCCTTGTCGCATGAGTAGCGACCCGCATGAATGGTGTAACGAATGCCCCGCTGTCTCCGACGTGGACCCGGTGAAATTGAATTCTCCGTGAAGATGCGGAGTACCAAAGGCTAGAAGGAAAGACCCCGTGCACCTTAACTATAGCATAGCAGTGACAACCTTGATCGAATGTGTAGGATAGGTGGTGGTGGTGACACACAACGACCAATCCTGAAAGACCACTCTTTCGTCTAAGGATGCCTAACTGCCGCAACGAAATAAAATTCGGAAGGACTATCAGAGGATAAGTATGCAACAAACTGATGAGAAATCTATCAAGCTGTGGCGCATAGACAAAGAAAACAAGTTTTTGTTGCCATCAATGTAACGAATACGTCGAGCACTCAGTTGATATGAAAGCACAAAAACCAACACCAACACATGTCTGAATTTCTTGTCACTCGCTATAATGAAGCAAAAATAGTAGTGGAGAAGGAACTGATTAGTTAGCAGCTTCTCAAGTTTTTTCCCTGGCAAGCATCCTGCTGGAAACAAGCAGTTCCTACAACCCAACACTGACAGTATGCTGTGTGAGTTCTTAATATTAAAAGGAAAACAGTGAACCGGAGAAGCCAATGTTAAGTTTCCGTATGAATTATGATTGCTAGAGGAAAGCTGAAACTGAAAGGTCATATATATAAAGCATTTGTTGGAAGAATTGAAGAACCTTCAATGCGAAAAACTGGCCGGTCCACTTGTGCTGCACCAGCTGAACAATGCCTCCATTTCCCTTGCCGATGACCTTCACAGTGTCTATATCTGCTAGACTCATCTGATTGTCGGCAGGCTGAATCGGAGGTGGCTGGAAAAGAAAAGACGGCTAATAAGGAAACCAGCTCTGAATGGGAATTTCCATTATTATTTATCACAATAAAAATAAAAATAAAGAGAGAGAAACGTACAGCATCAGGTTCAGTTTGAGTGACAATGCGAACGCCATCGCGATTGACGAGCAGATCACCATCCATAAATGTCCCACTCTGGGTTCTGGTAGCAAAATTAAGCTTTTCAGTTGTAGTTTACAGCAATCAAACAAACAGAAACCCCAAAGACTGAGTGAGAGACAAAGAGAAAGCGGAGGAGAGAAAACTTACAGGAACTTGGCGAAGGAAATTTCATCGGGAGGAGGAAGAGAGAGCTTAAGGTTGAGGTTGGGGTTCAAACTCCTCTTGTTCATGGCTGTGTTACTCCAGTCCGTAAGCCGCAAAACACAATATACAAACGGGGTCAACAGCGAAAGTGAGGAGAAATGGAGAAGAAAAAGTGCAGTTTGGCACCGCTGGAATTTGGGAAGAGGCGGGCGGGCGGGTGGGTGGGTGGAAGAGGAAGAAGACTGACCAAGAAATGAGGAAACCTTTTATTAAAAAATTCAAAAGTAGCCCCTCTACTATTACAAGTTAACATCTGATCCCCTATATTAGATTTTGTTCGATTATGTCCCTAAACTTTGCTCCGGCTATCAACGAAGCCCCTCCATGATTTTTCCGGCTGCTGACTCATATTTTTGCTGATTCAGCATGTAAGGCTTTCTTTGCTGATGTGGCTCGGTTGACTTTAATTTCCACTAATTGTGGATATTCTATTTTTCTTTATACTAATTATGGATATTCCGAATTAAATATTAATTAGGATGGTTAAAATAATAATAATTTTAAAATTTTTGAAGTAAAAATAGAAAAGTAGAATTCTTCTCCTACTTTGTATCACATAATCCATTGACATAAGAGCTTTCTTCCTCATCAATTAGGATGGTTTTTACGTTAATCGTCATCGTAACCGCCGTCCTACTGCCTCCTACCACCACCGCCCAATCGTGCTCCTCGCGGCTGCGTAACTGTTGAATCCTAGTGGCTGAAGTCAGTGGAAGCCAAACTGTACATGCTGAATCAGCAAAAATATGAGTTAGCAGCCGAAAAAACCACAAAAGGGCTTCGTTGATAGCCGAAACAAAGTTCAGGAATATAAAAAAAAAATATAGTATAGAGGCTCATATGATAATTTGTAATAGTAGAGAGACTACTTTGAGTATAATCCCAAAAATTAACAAAATACTATTAAGGGGTCGTTTGACTTCCATAAATATTAATGAAGTTTATCATTGTATTGATTGTCCTGAATTAATGTATTTTATCATTGTATTTTATTAATGTTATGAGATTATAAGCTTATAAATATAACTTCCATTTTTATCATTTTCACACACATCAATAAAAAGTTCTCCTCTTTTATATTCTTTTTGTGCTTTTATTTTTCTTATTTTTAATTTTATAACACATTATCAGTACGAATAATCTATCTTTACAAAAAATCACGAAATATATCTAACATTTGAAACTTGAGTTTGTACTCATTGATGTTTTGGGCAAGAACTATCTTTTTTGGGTGTTGGATGCTAAAATTCATATACAAACTAATGGTTTGAGCGAACAATCAAATATGATCTTTATTCGCCACCATTTTAGTAAAAGTTGAAAAATGAACACCTCACTCTATCAAAATCCTCTCGCTCTATGAAATAATCTCAAAAAGCGATATGGCCACCAAAAAAGTGTTAATCTTTCTCGATGCCTACAAAATTTTAAATCCGATTGAATATATGGTCAAAATTGTTGTTATGTGGAGAAGAAACCAAGGATACAGAAATACTGGAAAAGGCATTCACACAAATTGTCTTAAGCTGTGCTTTAAGAGTTGTTATGTTGTTAGCCTTATCATAGGTGTTAGTGCATGTTTGCATGCTAGCCTCAGCTACTAGAGGGTCATGACTTATTGTTATATTCACTCGCTTCTGTTAGTTGAGATACTGGAGTTGGATATTGTGAGGGAGGCTTGTTCCCTGGTCACGCTCTCAGTCCGATCCCTATGTACTGTTTGCCTATTCTTATTATATATACTGGGGCTAGTCTGGGGGAATTGAGTTGGATTGAAGGAACCCGAGTTCTCGTCAACAGGCAAAACTGGATCAGATAAGGAGTAGGAAGATGAAACAAAAATCAGATGAGGAGGAGGAAGATGTTCGAGTTTGTGTTTCCCAAACAGACCGAAAATTAACTACAACGTAAGCTAACAGGGTTAACTACAAGGTACGTACTAGATATTAACTAATTAATGAACACTGTTGAAGGAGACATTAGATAGCATCTTTGGCACTCGTGCTATTATCTCTCCGTACGTCTTGTGATTTTGATGCAGCTGGCACAGCGGCACGGCAAGCAACTTGAGATTTTTAGGGACGATGAAGCTCAGACTTCCCTGCAACCTCACAAGGTACAGCTTTGTGCATTCAATGTCTGTTTTCCACCACATGCCAAGGCATTCCCAATTAGTTTCGTGATGATGATCATCCAGTTCGAGTGAGAGCTTGGTTGATAGCTTACGCTTCAAACCATCAACATCAGTTTCAGCAGGTCTAAGCCGTCCCCCAGGGAGGCTGAAGGAGGAGTTCCTCTCTTGCAATATCAACACATGCGGGTGTTTGAACAGCTCCACCTGACACGACAGACGAGTACCCTTGTGAGAAACCCACAATATAATCAATAAATTAACTAGTGATCAAACAGAGTCCGAATCTGGAGCCAGAAAAATTTAGCAAATCTTAGCTATCCAAAAATCATACCCTAGATCTAACGACTAAAAATATCGGGTCAAATTGACACGTCATGAAAACTCATTCAAATATGTATACAGTACTTGTACATATAATCACTCACCAGCATGACAGCTTCGACGCAAGTCCTCAATCCCCTGTAACTGTAGTACTTGGAGTTGAATCTTGGAGCAAGAGTAGTGCAGTGATGCTTGGAAGGAAGAGATTCCTTGGAGCCGAAGTAGTAGCTGCTCAGAGGATATATCTCCATCACCACACTACTCACACTCACACTATTACTATTCCTCATGATCTCTTCATCTTCAACGCCAGTTTTGAGATCACCCGCACCACTACTGGTTATGGGAGCTTCTCTTCCCATCACAATTTGAAAACAAAAAAACGTCAGAAAAAAGGATGACGAAGAAGAAGAAGAAGAAAGTCACAAGCAGATTAAAGAAATTAGAATAGGAAGAATAACTTAATTTAAGAAGAGTAAGAAGGGACACGTGGGTGGGTTGTTTGGGCTTAGCTAACGTGGCATCCATGGGACTAAGGGCACTGCCCGCTGCAAGTGCCTCCCTTACACTGGCCGTTGACCGCCGACCTTTTTATCCGATCGACCGACATACCACCACATATCAATTTTTTTCTTTTAAATTAGTGACCATGGTATTCCTGAATAAGGCACTCGTCACGAATGTTCAAGCTGTCCAGGAATTTACAAGTTGTCACGGAATGTACAAACACATCTACCCTTAATTGATATAAATTAATTCAAATTTCAAAATGGATGTTTTTGTATTTGATTTATAAATGAACTTATTTCAATTCTAAATTTTGAATTATGTGAAATTGAGGCTAATTTAGCAATTCCATTAAATTGAGTAGGTATTTCGAAATAAATTTCACAAAAATTTATTAATTACATTAAAATAACTTATCTACCCACAACTAATAATTAAATTAATATCATAACCATCAAACCTAATATATAATTAGTTGGCCGACTTTCTGTATGGTCTAACCTTCTCATCTTGTTGTCGGTAACAAAACACTAATTTAAAAGAGGTTAGATACCTCCTTTTTTCTGCTTCATTCAATAATCATCTCATTTTCTAATTATTAATTGTTATGGGTGTGGTCAAATGCATTTTTCTTTGTTAATTATTGTTATTTTTTTGTAAGGTGATATAATTGCTAATTTAATAAGCCATTCACTCAATAAGTAATAGTAATGTCTTGTCTGTTAAAGAGGTATATGTGAAAACTTTTCATTTAATTAAATTTTAAAGTGTATATCAAACATAATTTGAGAATTTAATTCAATATATTTTTAAGATTTGAATATGACATTCCAAATATAAAAATTCATTTTAGAATAAATTCTACAAATAATTCATTTTAAAATAAAACAAATTTCTGATTTATTTTATACCAAACAATACACTATTAAACGATCCAGACTGAATTTTGCACTCCATTTAATTAAATTTAGTTGACATAAAGCAAGCTACATCCAATATTTTTCAAATTTCCTTATAGAACGGAGCTACATTTTTAACAAAATCAATAGATTACTATTTTTATTAAATTAATATTTTCATTTAAATCACTCAAATGTCAGATATATCATTTTACAATATATAAATTTTTACATTTGAGAAAATAAGATATTATTAATGTCCATCACAGCATCAGTAAGATATTATAGTGAGTACCGGGCACCATTGACTTTTTCAAATAAATAAAGTTACATACTTTGATAAAAATATGTATTCGGTATATATGTTATATGAGAGAGTATTATTGATTCTTTTAATAAAAAATAATGTTGAGTAAACATTTTAATAGAATGTTGAACAATACAACTAGATCACTCAAATTTATTCGATTTAAAAACGTTAATTTCCCTTTCGTTTGTTCTATTATATTTTTTCTCATCTCATTTTGGAACAATTTTTTACGTCATGGAGCTTCCAGAATGTCTGGCTCATAAAACCAATTTTCTATCTCATCGCTGTCCGTAAATTCATCACAATTTCATCTCCCTACTACTTGTTTGGGAAGTTGTTTGGTTCGATTAAATTTCTTTGTTGGCTGAGATTCAAGAGGGTCTGACTAAAAGAAATGTTATAATTTGTTACTGTTTCATCAATCATTCGTCAATTTGCCATCCCTCTCCGTTGTAGCTCAATTCGATTCCTTGTTCGGTTGAGATTAAATAAAATAGCGCTAAGTATCGTAATTCGTTAATCTTTCATTCCTGTCTCTAGTCCATACTCTTGTTTGGTTCGTTGCAATTCCATGGTCGGTCGGTCGGTTAGAAAAAAGACTAACAGGAACCAAACTGGCAGGATTTTTTAGCTCATTGCAACACTAATTTGATCGGAAATGTCGAGGGAAAATAAATTTGAGTGATTTACGTTAAAGATTGTCCTATGATGAGATGATACAAAACATATAAAATAAATGGAAGGGTATTTAACGGATTTAACTTCAATAAATTTGAATGATTTAGTTATATTATTCGATATATTTGGATGTTACCTCAACATTATTTTTTATTTAATTGAACACTACTAATAATGTTACGTCATATAATTTCCACCGGAGTGTTCCCCATCAATTAAATACATACAAACTCTTTGAAAATCATGGTGCATGTGAAAAAATTGTTCTTTGTAACCCATGTTATTAGAACCGGATCCAACCGGCCAGTCGGTCGGTTTGACCGTGAATCGATGAGTTAGCCGGTACCGGTTTGGCGGTTTAGGTAATTGGTCAAATCTGGACGTTGACTTGGTTGGACTGGATTTTTTGCTGGTTCAACCCAGTTCAAAATTCCGGCTGAACTAGATTATTATGGTTACAATTTTTTATAAAAAAATGTGACAAACAGGATTCAAACCATGGTCTCTAAAGGACAAAGAATGGATGATAACCATCTCTACTAATACCATTATTTGATTAAGTTGAGCATTTAGTCGATAATAATAAATATTATGAGAACTAATTAACATTTAAAAGTAACAACTTACTATAAATATAATAAAGTATATATTAACTCTCAATAATTTGATTAATAAAAAATTTCAAATCATTTATATAGTTTGAAACTTTTTAAAAATTATTCAATAACTATATTTTTGACAAATTAAATTATGATATTAAACTCTATATACTGCGCAATTTGATCCGACTCAATTCAAAAATTGTCCGGTCCGGCTCAACTCTATTTATTTATTTAATATTTAAAACGACCCAACCAGATTTAATTAATGGTCAAACTCCGATCGAACCATCAAACCCTGAACCTGTAGTCTCACCAATTTAATATTCGATTCAGTTCTGAAAATATTAATTGTAAGAGATTTTTTTTTTCATTTTTATCAAAACTCAAAACGCAAATTTAAATTCTTATAAAAAGCACAAATTTGCATTTGATATTGAAATAGCGAGGAAAACGCTATTTTCACCTTGTTTACGAAGGTTTTTTTTATCGAAATAGATCAAATCGATCAATATAAAGAAAAAATAGAAAACAAAAATTATATTTATGTTCATTTTGTAGAATGTGTTAGATTTGAATCTGAGACGTCATCGAGTTAACAAACACACAACTCTACTAGCAGAGTAACTCCAGTTAAACCTAAATGATTTATACGGTAGAATTCCTTTAATCCATTAATTAATTAATTTAGTCAAACTTTATCGTGGGATTATGTATTTAATTTAACGCGGACATTCCGATGAAAACATGCCCCCGGTATAAACATCATGGGGTGATATATCATTGGATGATTTTTATTTTATGAAATAATGTTATATTAACCTTTAAAAATATAAAAATATGCAAATCAATCGTCCAAAATTTATTGTTATTTAAATTTGTGCCACCGTAACGTCCATGATCCCCCTGCATTTTTCTTTTTAAAATTTCCTTACCTTATCTTCTTCTCCTTTGTTTTTACTTTTTACAATTTGTCAGAAAGCCTTCCACCATTAACATAAGAAAGAGCTTTACCTTCTCTTTACAAAATCTTCTTACACTTGATTGTAGGTAGGTATAATAAGAAGCTAATTCTAAAAGAAAGATCTGTCCATCGATTATATAATTTCAGCAAAGTTTATGTTTGGAAAGCTAACACCAATTGAAGAACAAGCTCATCAAATCATTAATCAAGTGAGAACCTATTCCTAATTCAAAGAACAAGGTCATCGATAATGAATCAAAAATGAAACTCAACTCCAATTCAAGAACAAGCTTACCATGATAAATTAAAATGAAACCTCAACTGAATTGAAGAATAAGCTGTTTAGTGTAAGCTGATGATACTTATGCAGAAGAAGTGAAAAGGGTGAATATGGGATGTTCTACATCTAATAAGCTGGATGATGAAGAAGCAGTTAAGCTTTGTAAGGATCATTAAGCAGGGTGTAGACCTAAGAACACGGTTTGCTTCTGGCCACTTGGCCTATGTTCAGTCCTTGAAAAGGGTGTCTTCTGCTCTCCGGGAATATATCGAATGGGGTGAGCCTCAGGATTTGTTTCTGGATTCCTTCATGACTCCAAATTTCACTCCCGTAAAGAAAGGCAGCCCACAGTTGATCTCGAGTTCGCATAAATCCTTCACACCAGCACTTCCTCACTCGAGAACTAAGTCGACTGTCAGGGTAAATTACCTGAAATCAGGTGGGAACCAAACAGTTTTGGTCGAAGAGGGACCTGATCAGTCGCCAGAGACATACCATCTCGAAGCTTATCCGCCAATGCAATATTACGGTGTTGATAGCTTCTTTGGAGCACAACAGCCTTCTCGGACAAGCTCTTCCTTCTTTTCCTACTCCCGAACGATAGGCCTTACATTCCTTCTCTTTCCATAACTTCGCAAAACAATTAATCGAGAAAAATGATGAGTCGTAATTTTAGAAAAGATGATGTTAAATAACATATTCGACGGTAATATAGATAAATTTTTTGTTGATGAAGTTGTTAATTATACAAATTTAAAGATTTCAATGGCATAAAATTGAGAGGGCCAGTCAAAACTCGCCATGTTTCATTTGTACTCGGTGCATATTTCCACGAAAGTGATATCGTTAATTAAACCCTAGTTCTAACAAGAAAAACAATTAAATCATTATAATCAGTTAACAAAAATCAACATTGAAAAGAGTGTGCATAAACAATTTACCATTTCGTTAAAAAATAGCATGCTAATTGGAGATCGAAGATTAAATTATTATGAATTTTGCATACATTTTTTTTATAAAACGACATACGCGTATTTCCATTAAACATCTCGAAAGAAACATACATACAAATACATAGATGGTAAATTCGAAGGTGTGTAGCTCATAAATGGGTTTCACGAGAGTTGCAATGATCCAGGATCATGTACACCACACCAACCTCTCCTCAATACCAAAGTCATTCAAATCAATAACTCTAGACTCCAGACTGCTACTACTAATAGTGACTAGAGGGAAAAGCCGTAAATGTCGACCCTGCAGACCTCGACTTTAATCCGAAAGAAGGCAATGTTTAAAACATATAATCAACCGAAATAATATTCTTGACAAAAACAAAGAAACAAACTCATGGCCGTGCATGTTGATCTTCGCCGGGTGGAGGCGTTGCCGGAGCGAGAAGCTACTCTGCAACCCTCGGAATCGAGTTATGCCGATGGGCGGGTCACACTTATGTGGCCCGCCTGGTTTACCTGTATGTTGTCAAGGTCATCCTTCTTTGATGACTTGGAGGGTTTCAGACCTTGATGGTCCGCCAGTGTGTCATCCTTGTACGAGACCTCCTCTCGACACTGTTTATGATCCACTTTTACGTCCATCATGTCGTCATCTTCATCCAGGACCTCCGTAGTAATGGTCCTCGACCCATTGAAGGGACACACTGCCAGTGACGAGCGTGAATCTACTGTCGTCGATGGTGATGATATGTCGTGGCTCCTAGGCACGGTTTGTGGCCTCTGCAATGTCCTTGATCTCGTGGTTGCTTACTTAGCTGTCGTGGCATCCAACTCGTTCCGTGGTTTTACCTGAGCGGAGTCATCCCATTTGCGGGTAATTTGATCCGCTGGAATCTGAAACAGGAGCTCTCAATACTTGTCCTTGTGGCCCATGACCCCACATGATATATAACATAATTTATCTAATCTTTTGTATCGAAACTCGCATTTGACTCCAACATCTCCATGTAGACGAACTAGCTTACCTCACCGTAGTGGTTTTCAGATGTCAAGCCATCGAAACTGGCACTTGGACGGGCATATAATGTCCTTCTCCCTCCTGGTCGTTGTTCGCCGGGTCATACGCCAACAAGCTACCCGCATGGTCTCCTAGCACGCTTCCGACTGCCTCTAGGAAGTAGTCTGATGGCAGCTCGTGCACTTGTATCCAGAAAGGCACATGGTTGAGTGAAACCGATTCTTGGATTCTCCCCAATACCTAATTCGTGCAAAATTAGGAGGCTCCCATCATAGT
This sequence comes from Linum usitatissimum, assembly GCA_030674075.2. NCBI lineage: Eukaryota > Viridiplantae > Streptophyta > Magnoliopsida > Malpighiales > Linaceae > Linum > Linum usitatissimum. The sequence goes on from JAUJYP020001182.1 coordinate 1,645,518, forward strand.
TCCACGACACATCCGTAACAATGCGGCGGGGATAAATCTCGTGTTGAGATCGGAAAAGATATCGCCTTTCATCGAGGTTCATATCACCATCTTGCGTCCCTAGGCAAGAGCTAGGGTTCGTTTCATGTTCTGGAAGTTAATAGGTTTATCTCCCAAGAAACGACCTGCTAAGCAAATGAGGTATTTGTGCGATGGTGGCGGTGGAGCTACTTCCTTCAGCGGAAGCTCCTCACCATCACTATCCCAAAGAGATAGTCCTTGGACTTGCACCGTAACCAGGTTCGGGTCAGCGTTGGTGGAGGGAGCATTACCTGCGGTCATCCGCGATTTTTTCAACTCAATCTCCTACGGCGTCGGGACTGAGTGCATCCCGGCGGTCCCAAACTTGCTCGGGCCGTGTTGATTAACTTGGTTCAGGGGCATGATGGGAGCTGGAATCGAAGTTGAGGATGCGTTTAGTGGGATAAGATGATAGGGAGTACAATGTGGGTTGGGTGCGACGTAGAATGAATAGAGTTGATGGGGGACGAGTAGAAACCCTACAGCTAGGGCGGTGACTTCTAGTCTTGGCGACAGGGTAAGTCGTGAATTTTACATACATAGTAAACTATTTTAATAAAAATTATTGTCTTTTTTTCCGTATGAAAGTTGGTAAAAAGGTTTGAAATAAGATAACAGTGGGCTCAATTGTTTAGCAGCATTATAATGAGAAATAAATGCTAAGAAGATGTCACCGTGAGGTAATTGGATGAAGAGAAGCCAAACCAAATATTTCCATGCCAAATCCAACTGTTACGTTTTTGTTAATTGAGTTTGATCATTTATAAATCAGCCCAATACCTTTATTTGATGGAAGTTTTGAACGATGCATCACTTAGCATGTTAAAATCGGGAGATGCTTTAGTTATCATCCTTCGCATCCTTCAACTCTTTCATAATCATGCATTGCACATCATCATTCGACTCGACTATATATAGACCGATACTAACAGCAAGAGACGGACACCTACACCGATTCAAACGGAAAAGACAAAGAAAACTTAAGGAACTACATCGATTCAACCAACTCAAACCAAAACAAAGGAAACAAAACCTGAGAAGTTTATAACACATAAATGCAAACAAGAAACGAGGTATCCGACTAGGACGAGCAGTGATGAAGTCGTCGGAAGCTTCATCCGGAGCCATTTGGTTCACATTGTTGGGCGGGTTGCACTTGGCTGACCTGTCTGTCGTTCAAAACCCGGTGGTGCTTCGAACTTCTTGGAGATGTGGTCCTCCGTCTCCGAACCTCCTCTTCTGATTGTTCCTCCGGACGCATCTTGAGGTTTGGTGACGGTGGAGGCCGGTCCGGCGTTGCCCTAGTTCCAAGCAAAAGCTGGGTCTTCTCTCCACTGGACTGGTTTGAATCGTGATGAGGTTGCATCGCTGCTTCCTTTTCGGTGCAAGCCCCGACGGCATCGGATGATTCCGGTGCTACGAGGGTCGTGGTGGTGATGGTGGTGATTCTCGCCGTCTCCTTTGGCTTGAGGTTCGGCAACAGGAAGGGGGCGTTGGCGATGGTATAGTTCGACATTGCATCAACAGCAAGAATCCTCCCATGGGGATGAAGCATAGGAAAAAATCCTAATTTAGGGAGGAGAAGTAAACCCTAGCGGGAGATAGTTGTAGCTCGTGTAACTAATTACGCACCTAATTTGCAGTACTGCATTTTATAAACATTATACTGTACTAGTTTGTCACCCGGCCCATTGGCCGGTTAATTTTTTCCGTCTCATTTTGTTTACTGAGTTAGTTTCCCAATACTATTTTTACGTAGATATTTTGCATATGTGTGTTCTATTATCGGATTCTTTCTAATAACATACAATTTATTATTGTCAATGCATGAAAATTAGCTAAAAATGAATCTAAAATTTAGTTAAAAAAAATTTGAGTTAAAGGTAGTCTTACAAATAATAAGAGGAAGACATGCCATGTAATTTGAACAAAATAATTCTTAAAATGTTTTTAAAATTAAAAGTGTATCTTGTGAATGGTGTAATATATAATTATTTGTAAATAAACAGAAAAATATCAATGTTGCTAAATTTTAGTTGAAGTACTTTCTACCATGTTTTTGTTTGTAATTGGATGGCGATGAGTTGTATTTTTTATAGGTCACTATTGCCATTAAATTATGAAAATAAATTGTAGTGCTTAAATTAAAAATAATAAAAATATAAATGTATGAAAATACTTCATTTTTAGTTGGTGTATGTAAAATCATAATATTAAATATTAAGTTGGCGTAGGATCTAGACTCTCAGATAAGCTTATATGGGTAACAATTTGTGTACTCTCAACTTGTTAGTACTAAGTACTCTATATTACATTTTATTGTATGGTGTGAATAAAATTAAGAGTTTTTAGGTTTTACTTTATTATGAGTTTAGGATAAAGAGTTAAGGGTTTAAAGTTTAATTTTTGAGGTTTGTGATTTTTTATTTTGAATGTATGGTCAAAAGTTAAAATTGAAAATATAATTTAGGATTGGTTTACAATGCAGTATTTTCAAATTAAGTTTTAATATTTAGGATTTTAGTATTAATCTTTAGTGTTTATGGTGCAATATAATAAAGTTGATTTTACATAATTAATTGTTAATCTAAATAGTCTTGTTATTATTATTTAAATCTATAAAAAATATTGAGTTGATGTATCACTTATATTTAATAGTCTTATATATGAAAACTAAATATAATTAATAACTTTAATAGGATATAAATAATGGTTAATTCGATGATCAAGTTATTTTATGTCATTCAATAATTTTCAAGTATGATTGATATAACACTTAGACCCGATAGTCTTATATAAGAAAAGTTTATATAAAGAGTTACTCTTGTTTGAATATAATTGGCGGTTAATTTCGATGACTTTATAATTCTTATGTCAATATATAATTTTAAAATTATGAACCTCAATGCTCGAACTTATAAGCTCAAGAATTATTATTTAAACAATTAATATACATCACCATATATGTACGATGCTTCATTATACCTTTGTTTCATAAATGTTTTAATGAATATATTCATTCATAGCAGAATTAATATGAATCACATCCACTCATTTGATCAGAATGAATATTACTCATATTAATAAAAAATACTTTACTTATTTACAAAATAAAAATATTTTACCCATTAACCCATGAATTTATAATAATAAATTGTAGCACAGTATTTCGATGATGAAAGTACGAAACAATAGAATGAAGAGCTGATATGATTAAAATAAAAGAGTTAAAAATGGGAAAAAAGAGAAAAAGTAGCCAGAAAATGAAGAAATTAACGGTTCAAGAAAATGATGTGGTAATTTTACAGTTTTAGAGAAATGAGAAAAAGAGAGGTTATTTGTTTTGTCAAAAAAAATATGAGGGTAATTATTTACTTTGCGGAAGTGAAGGAGAAGACCGGAAACTCCAAAAATAGCAGAGGTGGCAATCAGAAAAAAAAAATATACATAATATATATTTGATGTAAGAGGGAAAGATTTGATTGGTGGAATCCCTAAAAATATGGATTGAAGCCTAAATGGGTAGTTATGCTTATGTGTCAAATTCTAAAATCTGAAAATACATTATATATATGGTAGATATAACAGGATCACATTAATAACAAAGTCGAACTTTAGTGACAACGAGTGTCATGCTAAATATTGATATACAAAAAACAACAAGTCATTAGTGACAACGATTTTTTTTTTATATAAAGGTGATGCTATAAAAGATAAAATCTTCCCAACAAACTTTATACACAACAAGAAAATAAAATAACATGAGAAACTTCAAATAAAGGCAAACACATAAAAAAATAGTCCAAAAATCACCAAAATCTGTCGCAAAAAAAGAAGAAAACTGCAGTATCACCCAATAACAAATTGTAGTGCACTAGAAGCCGAAAAATGGGCAGCACAACCAGAACCCAGAGGGTTGTAGCCACCCAGCACACCGGCAAAGGCAATCTAAACTCTAACCATTATTGAAAACAATACGATGCCAATCTGAAATCACCGTGCTTGACCATCTGCCCCAAACATGCAGCCAACTACTAACCATACTACAAATCTTGTACAAAATTTGGATCGGAGATCTAAACTCCTCTCTAAAGATATGATGGTTCCGCTCCGTCCAAATACACCAAAACGTAACATGTAACAGCACCTTCATGACACCCTTGAAATTAGAAATACAGTACATACCTTTCCACGCTAGTAAAAAACCGACCACATCATCATATAACGGTCCTAGATAAGGATATGATTTATTGAATTACTTGGGACTTGGTTAAAACTTCCAAAAGGCGAGGAGGTCTCGATATTCAAGATATTGGTTACTAAGGAATATTTGTATTTGTGACACCCCACAAATAAGCTATTTGTGACCAGCGGTCTTTAACCTCTGCCCCAACCGTTAAACTTGTCGGCTGTTGTTATATCAAGGAAACTGGAAAAGCAATGGATGATTTCAATTCAATTGAAAGTAATTTAATATATAAATAAAATCATTACCTGCCTGTGTTATCATGCATGTAGATTGGAATCAACTTTGTCTTGCATGAATTTGAGATGCAATTGTTCTGCTATTGGTTCCTCTTGTTTCCTGCGTTGACGCTTCTTCTAAAAACGATCGAGAGCAATATAATGCGGTGTAAAAGTCTCCTGCCATTGATGCTCGCCAAACTCTCTGCGTGCATATGTTGCCTGGTTTTGTGGACAATTACTTGTTATTTTTTATAAGTAGGCATGCTGATTAGGCATATTGCCGGAAATGTTCACTGACAATTGAAGGTAGGATAGATTTGTTAGGTTTTGAAACGGTTTGAGATGTCTTGGTTTCGTTTATGGAAAAAACTCTGGTATATTTTATTAGATTTTTGTTATATATTATGCTTAAAAGTAGGAGTTTTGAGATTTTTATTTAGTGTTTATTGTTTAGGTCATAGTGGTAAGTGTTTAGAGTCTAATTAAGTGCTTTATGAATGGTTAATATAAATTCATGATAAAAAATTAGAGTTTAGAGTACAATTAAGAATCTGGTTTTATGATTTAATGTTTGAGGGTTAGAATTTAGTGTTTAGGGTTTTAACATTATTCTATAGTGTTTAGGGTTACATGTGAGGTGATTAGAATTTATTGTTTCGGTTTTATATTCTTGAATGTATTATATAGAACTGTCCGCCTTATATATATTATTTATAGAAAATGGAAAACATTTTAGTGTGAATTGTCACATGGAATTAATTAGTTTGGAAGTGTTGTTGCTGGGCTTCCATTCTTCAACGTGGTTAAAGTGTGTCCAGGGGGTGATGTAAGAGGTGTGAATATGAGAGAGATGAGAAGGAATATTCAGAGAACACCATAGTCTTTAGCTAGCTAGGTCTTTACTGCCTTCACTTGAGAAACACGTTTACTAAAATAGTGTGAGAATGACAGGAAAAACGACAGGTTTGTTAGGACAAGAAAAATAATGCATGTAATGTGGCTGGTAGTTGAATTGAAAGACGACTGCTAATAGTGTCATGACCAACACATTTATGATTTATTCATTCTTTAATTAATTCTCATTATCAATTGCAATCCAGACCACCACATATTACAAAAGTAGTCACCACAGCATATAAAATTATACACCAACGTTAAGAATAAAAGGACCTGACTGGGTATATGAAGAAAAACAGCTTCTTTACAAATTCATGCCACTGTGTGTACCTATGGACTGGACTGTTTATGTCACACTCTGTTGTTGTCTTTTGTCTTCCAACAAATGTGCAGCATTTTCTCTCTAGGGCCTTCGCCTCGGGAATACCCACTTCTCAGGTTTGATCAAAACAGAAAACAGTAAGCAAGAATGAACACCATCACAACAGAGCAACCCATTGCCTGCAAAGAACAACCTTCTTCAACAAAACAACTTCCTTTCCTTCCATGATAAGTACACAGAAGAGGTAACAAAATTTTCCCAACTTACTGCAATTGCTGCTGCAGCAAGGCCCGCTCTTTCCCTCGGATCTTTACGATAGTAGTTTCCAAAATATAGGATTGTGGCATAGTACCACATTAGTGGGAACAAGAACCCAGAAAGAAAGCTGAACAGAAAGGACAATGAATCAGTTAGTAACCCGAGGAATTTTGAATGAAGGTGTGGTGTTAATTAAGGGTAGGAAAAAAGTGGAGTCACTCACGAAAACCACCCTATTCCACAGCCAAAGCAAGGAAGGGGCTTATCAAATGCACTTCCTGCTACGAAATCCTCGGGATCTCTTATCAGGGTGTACTTCCCCTTTTCGTGCCCTGATGACTCTGTTGCTATAGGTTGCCCTACAGTTAATGATTTCCACATTTTATGAGCAGGAGAGCCCCCCACCAATTACACCAATTACAATAGTCACTGAAGAACACATATAAACAGATCCTGAAACCAATATTTGGTCATACATACAATGGAAACACTTGCAATGAGTAGAAAGAAGCATATCCAAACACGGCTCTGATCTAGCACAACAAGACGATGCAACTCCAAACTAATAGAGAGAAATGACTGATAAAAGACGTTCTCACAAGTAAAGATGACATGATTAGTTGGGTGAAAATGTGTTTTTACTTTGTAGAGATGAAGTTCTAAGGTATGATAAAAATCAGTGGGAAAGAGATCAATACCTCTGAATACTGAATTGTGCCTAGCAGCTGGTCTAAGACGATCAATAGGTTTATCATTGGCTGATTTTACCAACTCAGCTCCATTCCTTAAGCTTTTGGCCTCCTCAAAGCTAGCATCTACAGCCCCAAAATTGACCAGCCAGGGTGAGGAGATAATTCCATATCAAGGGACCAGAGGTAGATCTAGGCAAGAAAAACAAGAACTGAAAGCAAAATATTGTAAAACACAGTTTAATCCCTCCTGGTCATAGCATTTTATCTACTCACGTTGCTCGTCAAGACCTTCCCTTGGAGAAACATAGATAAGGGTGGTAACAAAAATAAACGAAGAAATAAAGCGGAGAAAGAGAGGTTCTTTACTTCTATCCATAAGTGGTTCGGTTGAGATTCTTTCAGCCAGCATGAAACCTCTTATGAATGAATCTGTCAACAGAACAGAAGAGTGAGTTTTCAATTTCTCAACTTTGATCGCAGCTTCAAGGATCATACAATAACATATTCACAATAGCAAAGAGCTGGCAATTTTATCCACATAGTAGGCTATAACAGGAGATAAAAAATCTATTGCAAAGATCTCTGATATGATTGTGCTCAAAAATAAAACCAATACAAGGATGATACATTGAAATCGACATAGGTAGTGTTATAATCCATCTCCATAGAATTCAACATTAAAGTTGAGAAGCAAAGCTAAGAAATATTGACGAAAAAATTGGGTTTTTTTCAGGCTGCGGGCAGAATCGCCAATCTCACGATTGGTTCAAAGAGAACACAGTAAGAAGAAGCTCCTAGTCATTCCTAAATTACAGGTCAACAACCAACGAAACGAACTGAGTCAATTCCTCCGAAACCCACAAAGAAGAAGAAGAAGAAGAAGAAGAAGAAGAAGAAGAAAATTTGAAGCAAACATAGATGCATCACCTACAAAAAAAGAAAACATAGATGCATCACCTACAAAAAAAAAACAGCCCAGGGCAAAAGAAACTGAAAACCCCAGTCCAGTAAACTTGCCTGAGGAGAGCAGCAAGGGAAAAGAGTGAGATGTCAACGTTGGGCGGCAGATGAGAGCAGCTGGTGGGGTGGGAGATACCAAAGAGAAGAGTTGGCGAAGAAGTTTCGTTTGTTTGTTCTTATTCTTCTTCTCTCGGGTCGAGTGGGTTCATCCCTGATTAGAAGAATTTCCTTGATTTTATTATTTCACACATACGGAAGAAAAGAAAAAAGGAGCCGGGTGATTAAAGCCTAAAGGGATGTTTTTTTTTTCATTTTTGGCCCTAAGTAAGTTACTTTCTTTCTCTCCTCTTTGACAGCTGCTGCTGAAGAAATAATAAGAATGAAGATGCTGATTGCTGATTGCTGAATGCCCAATGTTCGACGATTCTGCCTTCTACTGTCTTTTTTCTATTAAGTAAATGTTGTTTTCAAATCAATACGATCTCCTTGGCGTTGGAGACACCGCGGGGTGGTGGTGGTGGTGGTACGGATATTTGTAATTTTTTTTATAGATTTGGTTCAATATTTTATTGTTGGTTAACTACTCAAATTTACTATTATTTGGTTAGCGAAAAAAATGTCGGTAGCACATTTAACAATTTATTTTGACTAAAAATAATGCTTTTTTGTATATTTTAACTTAGTATTACGATTTAAAAAATAATCATTATAATTAGTTATTCGATACACAGATTTCGATTCAAATCCGGCTCCGTGCATGTTTCGATCCTGGATCCGCCATTGGAACAAAAACGGTTTTGGCTTAACATTTGAGGCATGGGCAGGTCAGTTCGAGGCGACCTACTCATCGACATAATCCATTAGCCAACTCTACTGACGATCTGGGCACTCTCATGCAGACACTGAGGCCCCATCGGTCGCGTCATTTCTTAGTCTGAAATATTTTATTTCGATGTTTTTGTGCTTTTTAGTGTTTATTTTTAGAAGCCCACTTCAGCACCTATATAGATCGGCGGTGCAGCACTTCCTAGCCGTCAGATTATATAGGAGGAACGAAGAGCGGAGAAACGTACGTTTGTATGTTTGTCGATCCAAGGGCATTATGGGAAGCGGGGAAGTACACGGGCACGGTTTTGGATGTTGGTTTGACGGACGGACGCTCGTGCTGATTTAACAGAAACAAAGGTGCGAATATTTGAATTAGTACCGGAATCTGGGGTCATTGATTAGGAATTTGAATTTAATGCTCTGTTTCTCCTAATTTATTCCGCCATTTACGTACGGAATTGAAGCCCGCCGACGAGATGTCGCCTGAAACACCACCGCCCTTGCAAAATACGGCATCAGATCTCATTCCTAATTAGTGCTTTCGCATCTATGACTCCCGTGATGCAACTTTCGTGGTTTTCTTGCTTTTCTATATTTTCTTCCGTTTAATTTTTGTGTTCCTTGTTTCTCGATTCCTGGGTTGCTGTTCAGCGTCCTGGTTTCACGTTCCAGCGGAACGAAACCAGATGGACGTCTGTTTATTTCACGTAACAACAAAACTACGGAACATCATGAAACGTTTTCTGATTTAACGAGCTACCATCATGTTCTTCAGTTGTTACCGATGGTTACCGTTTGTTACACGTTCTTTGTATTCCACGACTTCGTTTTCTATAGTAACCCTTTCCATGCCTACATCATCCGTTCTACAAAAGGAGCTGTCGAAAACCACAAACGTGTAACTAAAGACTGAAAGATGGTTCAAACACGCTTGAGATTAGGACTAATATGCAAGATGAACAAATACCCATCAAGATTAGCTAACAAGAATCCTATGCAAACTCACCCCACACTTAGTTTAGGCAGTGTCCTCACTGAACGAAACGGAAAAGTTTCATAGAAATTCTTGGAAGCCATGAGAAATCCGAAGAGGCAAGTCGCATGATCCATTGAAGCTCAAACTCGGCGGCCAACTAACTCCTGAAACTCACTCAAACACACACACACACAAAACCAAAAAGAAAAGTAAAAAGGAATTAGGACAAGTGTCCAAGTCCCACACATAACATCTACACATGCAATTCGACTAAAATAAAATGAAAAATGCCTTTCTCCTTCCAATACCGACATCTGTAAAACTCTTTCCCAGGGTTGCGGCCAGTTGTAGAAACATTCGTAATCACAGATTCCCCATGCTTGCAAACTACAATGAACACAGATCTGGTGGAAGAAGCGGAGTTATTGGAGACTCCTCTCATATTTAAGAAATTCTCAAAACCTAGATCGAAGATAGAGAAGAGGGACAAAGGAAAAGCAAGATGGAGAAGAGGATGGAAGGAAAAGAGAAGTAACAGCGGCGATTAGAGTTGAAGTTCAATTTGGGTGGCGCTGTATTAATATATATATATATATAGTCAGTTCTTAAACATCCCATCTTCAATCCTAAAACGTCTGCGTTCTTAAAATATACATCTTCAATATTAATAAGTCTGTGTTCTTAAACAACTTATCTTTTATGCTACGCACGTCAGTGGTCTTGAACAACATATATTTTATTCTACAACTTTCGTGTTCTTAAATATAACATTTTTTGTTAATACTACGAACGTGTGTTCTAATATAAATAACAACACAATATGTTGAAAAATAACAGATAAATAGCAATAGATAGGGTATATAATGTATAATAACATCCATATGAATAAAATAAAGGCCACGTTAACATACACATAATGTCTTAGAAAATAACATAATCGTCTTAGAAAATAAAATAATAGTAGCATTCTCTAGAAAATACATCTACTTCAACAGAACATGTCAAACCCAAAAGCCACCACAACACAAAAGCCACAACACACAATCAATCCTCCTCTAGGTACTCTTTGACAGCTTGGATATCACCGAATCACTTAACATATTCCCCCCTGGAAAACAGCAACTGCGGGCATATCTCCGATCTAGCATTCAACCCTCTAGCATAGTAAAAAGATACCGAATGATCGTCGTCGCAATAGGGGAAAAACCACTACATTCATATATTCACAGACGAACTTAGGTTAGGTTAGCAATCATCCACGAAAAGCAAAAAAATAAAGCAAAGAAAAAAACCACTCACGAAGTTGCATCCAGTCCAATCTAGGTTACTAGTCCATTGTTTCCCGAACAAGTTGTCAATAACATATTCAATAGTGCTACCATCCTAGCCACTTCTACAAAGTGACTACCAAAATAATTAAAATAATAAACATTAAGTGATATGTTCTTGTAACTTAGACTACGTACCACAACTTCTGCAGGGAAAAACCAACGATCTATTTTGTGGTCCATAGTTGCCATTGCATGTACAAGTATATCCCCAAAGACATAAATCACGAAATTCGTCACCTTACAACTAGAACAACACCCCAGAAATCCTCCTTACTTAGCTTGAACTCTCTGTTCTCCAATTGATAGAGCAGTTTTTCCGTGTAATAAAATATAAAACTAAATATTACAACAGAAAAATTAAGCATAGAAAATTGCAATATGTACTTGGGCAGCTCTGTGCTGCATAGGTAGCGTAGAACTGAAGTGGCCTTCGTTGCGTCGCTAAAAAATCGTTAGTAAACTCCTCCAGTGCTTCAACTTTTCTAACGAATTCATGGGTGCAAGCTCCAGCGTAAAAGACAAGAATTTTCGGATAATCACTCCCTTCAACCTCACGTTCGTTCTTTTCGTCATGGTCCTCCTTAGCCTTGTCTTCTAATACTTTAACTTCCAGTTCGTAGTCTTAATCCTGTTCCTTCTCATTCTTATTGTGACACCCCGATTTCGGGTTGATGTCTGATTCTGGGATAAATGCATTTTCTGTGAGTCACTGTGAATCGGCTGTTAGATGGTCCATCACTGCGTGATAGACAGTCTGTCACGGGCGTGATTATCAGATAGATCACGACAGTGGTCAGTAATCTGTCACGATCGTGGAAGATAGGAGCATCACGATCGTGACCATCAGGAGGTCACGGGCGTGGTTCCCATGTCACCAGGACGGTGGTAAGCAGTAGGCCACAGCTGTGGTGGACAGTTTATATAAACAGAATCGCAATTCCAGAAATCACATAAACCTATTTTCTTCTTTCTTTAAACTTCTGACGAGTGGCGCTTGTTTCAGGCAAAGGAGAAAAGCTTGTTGATCAATCTCAGACCAGTATGAGAGGATTGGAGATCGTTGAGGAAGTTTCAGAAGGTAATCCACCTTCTTCCTCCTTTCTTAATCCTTTGCTTTGAATCCCACGTAGGAAAATCCAGACAGGTTTGGATTTGAAGTTTTGGGGTTTCAATCCTACGATTGTTTCCTTCGGGTTTTACGGATCTGGCAATCGAATTCTAGGGAGACGGCTTCAGATCAGACCTTCAGAGGAAAGCATTCAGAGGTAGGGGTTAGGATTACTTTTCTACTTATGTGAAGAATTGTAATTAGTTGTCAGGAATCCATTGATTGGATTTTCAGTACTGTACAGTAGCGTGCGATCTACTGTACACACAATTTAATTATGCCATTCAGTTATTTAAGCTGTGTAGTAGCGTGTGATCTAATGCACAGACAGTTGTTCAGTAATCGAGCATAGGCTCACAAGGAGAACTGTGCATGTCCACAGTTCATGACTAGGACTAGGAAATTAGGACTAGATAGACTAACTCACGTTGTACGTTGGTCACCCACCCCATGGATTGCACGATCCTCCAAGTTCCTTTCAGTTTCAGACAGGACGTGATGAGTATGCCTTTTTGAGCTGCTCTCTCGGCATTCAGGATGGCTTCATGGTCTGATTCACCATTGTCAGATTGTTGATTTCGAGCTCTTGTTGCTATGTTTATTTCCGCTGTCATTTTACTAAGTATTGAGGATACTTTCAGTTCAGTTAATGATTGCTAGTTGTCATGATTTAGGTTTTGAGTGAACCGCGAGCAATGCATGGATCGAACCATGTGGTTCGATCAAGTAGTTTAGGGGCGGGTTTCACACTTGCCCTCCAACACTTCAACTTGTTTCTTCTTCTTCACAACCAGTCTTTTCTTCCTCTATGCAGAGGATTCATTCTTTTTTTGTAACCGGGTAACAGGAGATTTCAAAGAACTAGACTCGTGCCAGACCGTAAGAAACTAGTCTTGAACAACATAGACACCTTTTATAACATGAACGTTTGGGTTAGAGACTGTTAATGTGAAACATAATAACCAACATACAATGTGAGCAATGGTACTAAAGTCTCCAAACGCCTCCCCACTTGAATTATGAGGGACCAACGCTTTCCACACATCCATCTCCAAGTCCTTCTTTGGACTACTCGAATTCAATTCGTCCCCCTTTCCTGCACCTAACACTTCTACTACTTCCTCTGTCCTTGAACGACTCACTTGTTTCTCTCTTCCTCCATAACCCTTATATGTCTGCTCCTCACCTTCTTTAAAACCTTGTTTGACTTCTGAACAGAATCATGTGTTCCATGCAATTGATGAGCAATTCGGGTTTGGTCGTCACATTGCTCCATACCTGAACCAAACCCAACACCTCCCAACATTGAACAACAAAGTCACCATGGATGAAAAGATGTCACTAATTCTCCGGATTACCCTAACAGTAGAGCCCTCTCTCACCAGGAACGAACGATCACTCTCTCATACGCCAGTTTTGCTCCCTTCTAGTCGCCGCCTCATAACCAAGGATCACATCACACAAATATATCCCAGTCATTATCTAATCTTCCACCAATCTCCTTCGCAAATAATTTCTCAAGAAAGATGCACAAATGAGCTTGATGCTCGATATAGTATTTAGCTTTCTAAATCCATGAAACAAGAGTCGGTAATGAATTTCTAACCTTGATTCCCAAACATTGCCAAGTTATTAGAAGGGCAAATGCACCGTTAGAAATTATGAATGAATATATAAACATTTTCTTCTGACTGATGGAAGTCTCAAGACCAAAAAATGCTCCAAATGAGTACCGGAAACTCCATAGAAAAAAGCGAACAAGACTGAAAAGTACAAATCGGTGGACAAAACTGTCTAACCTCTGGAATTCGTGAAATGAATCCCAACAAGGTACAAGAATAACCCGGAAAGCAACACAGAAAAACCCCATTGCACCATGTTTCAAGCTTTCGCCGCTAGCCGGACGTACTTGCCATCAAGTGTGAATCTGGAGTTCGAACCAACCTATCATACAAACAGAAAAAATATAAACCAAATGAACAATGTCTTCTATTTCTATGGATATACGCATATTACATGAACTATAGAAAAAACAAACATAATATAAGACCTTTTGCTCGAGAATATTGCCCAATTCATCTTCATCAACGACTTGCCCAGATTCCTGCAGCAATTTCTGGACTTGGTTTTTCAGTTTCCTCAATTTCATCCCTCCATCTGGATTCTGTGACATCCATTATAACTCAAAATCAACCAAGAGGATGAAAATACATATTATTGCTAAGCACTTGGAAACCGGGAATGAATTGAGCAGAAAGAGAGAATGAATTGAGCAGAAAGAGAGAATGAATCAGAAACTAATGGAAGGTGACCAAGGATACATACAGATTTCAGGGCTGCCTTAATCAACTTCTTCCACTTGATCTTCTTCTCGGTCTGCACTTGTAACTCCTTTTCATTCTTGGTCCTATTTGGTTTGACTTTCTTCAATTTAGCATTAGTTTCATCCATTTCAACACTTCCAACCTGAACTGCATCACCCTTAACCTTTTTCACATTACCATCACTATCTGATACATCTAGTTTTCGCTTCTTCTCTGATGGCAACAGTCCATCCTCTAGTTTTAAACCGTCAGATGTAGCTCTATCTTGTGCCTTTTCATCCTCTAAGCCTTTAGAAACAATTCCACTGCCATCTAACGGGACTACTGCCTCTTGTACATTTTCTTCTATCTGTTTAGGTTGCTTACCAGCATGAAAAGCCCTGGCCTTTGCCCGATGCTTCTTTCCATCAGCATGCAAAAGTAGAGCCTGCTTACTAGTAGCCTTGCTATTACAAAGACTGTAAGGAAAAAGGCAATAAAACCTTAGAGAACTTGGAACACGAGAAGTAAAAGAAGCACTGTAGACGTGAGAAGAAAGTTTACTCCTTTTGGCTCACTACTTTCTAGCATATATTGATCAGCTAGGTCAAAAGCCGAAAGGCTAAGGAATGCCCAGAATCATTGGATACAAAACAACAGGATCTTATAGGCCACAATATGTCCACTTGAATTGAAATTTGTGTATCAATTTTAAGTGCATTTTCTTGATGATATCCAGATGAAGGCGCATTGTTCTATCTTTAACCTAGACAAGCGCTGTCATTTCCATAACATATAATAGTATATTTTTGAGAAAGGGAGTGATCCATCCCTGACTAATGTAAACTACCTGCACTCACCTGCAAGTCCATGGTGGGCGTAGAGACAAGCCAACATTAATATCAACATCAGGTTTTGGCTTTGAATCCTTGGATTTAGGGATTATTCCATTTACAGATGGCCTCGGCACTCCTTTAGGACCATACTTTTCCTGGAAATTCAAATGAAGGCATAATCACATTACAATCTTCCAATCAACTGAGTGGGGGCTATTCGAAATATCTGCATCACATAATTCAGAAAGAAAATGGGGAAGCAAACATACAGCTTCTGTAATGCATTGAGTATGGCCCTGGACGCTGTCTGGGCCGAATGTCACCCCACAATCAATGCAAGACAGCTGCAAGAAGACCAGGAAGCAAAGCAACCGGACAACGATTAGACTACACATGAATAACTATCTGGAACGTGAGCCCGAAGAAGAATTTGACAACCTTAGAAGCGGAGCAAATACGGAAGTGGTTAGAAAGCTTGGGTTTCTTCACTTCCTCCCCGCAGTCATCACACTGAAACCACACCATTCTGTGAATCAAAGCTTTTCCCCTGAGCAACTAGGTGAATGAAGCTGTAGGGAACAGAGGGTTTAAGGACAAAGCTGCTGGTTTGCGCTGAGATTACTAGGGTTTTCCTTTTGCCCCTGTTTATTTTGCTTCGATTAAAAGGAACGGGCGGGGTTCGATTCTGAAGCTAGAGCGAAATTACTACGACTCTAAGAGCCAATTCTCTCGCATGTATAGGACAGTCGAATCAATGACCCAAATTACATTTATTACTTTCAATTTAATTGGTGGAATTTTATTACGGGTATAAAAAAAATTAAAAAACTTTATTCTTTTAATTTTTTTTTTTTATACTCTTTTCACTTAAACTGAATATAATAATAACATAACAATGATATAACGAGAATATAACAATTTACATATGAAGTCAACATAATGAGTCTATTAAAACAATATAATTAAAAACGCATCACAAACTTGTAAAGTGTATATATCACCAATATAAAAGAGTTGTGAACTGGACATAATGACGATGAATTCAACTACTTGTGAGGTGGACGTAACAACGACATAACGAGCCCATAAAATGATCATATTAGCGGCATAACATACTTGTACATTGACCACACTCATGTGCTTTTTTCAATTTTTTTTGTTCTGAAACTACTCCATTCATGTCAATTAATTTGACTCATTTTCAACCGTTGGATGAGCGTTGACCCAAAAGTAGCCTGATCCAACAGCTCATAATTTGTTGAGACCATCTCTTGTATCCGCCTCTCGGAACCGTAGTCGGGTTGAAGTTAGGGATGATTAGAGCAATTTGACCCCTTGGATCTTCACATGATCTAACCGATCAAAATTAACCAAAGCACCATAGTCATATTATTTTAAACATTTTTGTTCGATTAGAATCCAATAATTTTTTATTGCTAGACCACCATTTTCAGTGACAAGATTACCATATCCGGTCATCAGAAAATTTCTCAAGCGTTTCCGGTGATGCTGACTTAAATCTTTTGCACCCAAGTGCTTATGACTATATGTTTTTGGAAAATTTCTTTTTTTTTTCTGAAAATATTTTTCGACAACCAATTATATTCGTACTTACTATCATATTTAGTACAACAACACTTAATATACACATTTGTATGTTTATAAAATGTTAAATTTACCTCGCATTTTCAACTATTAGATCTAAAACTAAGGATGACAACCGGTGGATATGGCCCAGACTTGATATATCCGACATCCACTCGTTTAGTTATCAGATTATACCCGTACCTATCCCTTTTGAATAAATTGGCAAAATTTAATTCGTACCCACCCATTTGCGAATTTCGAATTTACCCATTTAATCGGGTAATCCCCGAAAAAATAACTTATTCATACAAATCTTATTCTAAAACAAGGGGATTACTAAACGACGCCCTGCTTTTTACTGTCCGACGCCCTAATATCGTCCAATTATTTGAGTTCGATAAAAAAATGACGTAATCGCCCCTTAAATAGTAAAATGACGTAACCCGCCGCCGCCTCCGGATCAGATGTAAACACATGGTCGGCATGCCGACCAAATATTTTTTTTTATAATTTAATTTATATTTAAGTTATAATTTTTTAATTTTGATTAGTGTTAATTATTTTACTAACTATTAATTACACATATATCGTAATTAATTATTGCGTAACTAAGCATTTAATTTATAAACGTGTTGAAATTAATAATTAGTCGCAGTAAGTAAAATAATTAAGATGAATTAGTAGATATATGGAACAATTACAATTGATAATTATAGATATGATAATTAAATATATTTACGAAATTCATAGTTGAAATAAAATATTTAGTAAATATATATATTGTCAACTAATAGACGATAATATTTATAAATACAATTTCTCTTATTAATATTCTAAAATTCATTACCTAATATTTTAAAAATATCTCATAATTACCATGACTAAACCCTAATTTCCTCAAATGAATTACAAACAATAACAAGACTGGTAACTGCTAAACCGTAACTGTAAAATCATGAACTCTAAATTCTAAACCATAAAAACTACTCCTATACCCTAACCTATCTCTAAACTCTATACCCTAATCCCTAATCCCTAAACCCCAAATCGTAAATACTAAATCCTGAATCGTAAATTCTAAACCCCAAACCCTAAAGCCTAAAGTCTAAACTGTAAACTTTAATGCATAAACCCTAATCCCTAAACCATAAACCGTAAATCCTAAACCCTATAGGTTAAATCCTAAACCCTAAACCATAAATCATAAAGCCTAAACCCTAAACCATAAATCCTAAAGGTTAAAGCCCAAACCCTAAATCATAAATCCTAAACCCTAAACCCTAAACCCTAAACCACAAAATCCTAAAGGTTAAACCCTAAAGCCTAAACCCTAACCCCTAACCCCTATACTCTATAGCCTATACCCTAAACCCTACACCCTATAGCCTAGACTCTAAACCCTATACCCTATACCCTATACCCTAAACCCTAAACCCTATACCCTATACCCTATACCCTAAATCCTAAACCCTATACCCTAAACTCTATACCCTAAATCCTAAACCCTATACCCTAAACTCTATACCCTAAACCCATCACCCTAAATCCTAAACCCTAGACTGTAAATCGTAAAACATAAACCGTATACCATAAACCTTAAATCCTAAAGGCTAAACACTATACCCAAAACCCAAAATCCAAAACCCAAAACCCTAAACCATATACCCTATACCCTAAATCCTATAATCTAATTCCAAAACCCTATACCCTAAATTTTTAAACGGTATCTTTAAATTGTAAATACTTTTCATACATGAATACAAAAATTATTCAGAAATATGACGACCAATAAACCGCGGCTAGTCATCATCTCCCATCAACATCGCTTCTAACTATATATGCAATTGAAATAATAACTATTAATTACAAAACTAACACTTTAAAGTTGAACTACTAATTACAAATGCTAAACTTATTTTCACTTTTTCGTACTAATTATAGTGAATGATTGCTATTCCACTTTAATTATAATAATTAAAGATTAATTCCTAATTTTATTATTTTTATATATTCACTAATTAACTAAATTAGTATAAGTAATTATTAATTACTTATTATTTATTACCAAATTTAATAATTTGGTAATTTCGATGTTAATTGTTATAATTTAATTAATTATACCCTAATTAATATTTCGTAATTAGTAAAATAGCCTTACACTTTTTCCCGAATAATAAATAAATTATAATAATCAATTCCTAATTTTATATTATTTTTGGTATATTTACTAATTAACTAAATTAATATAAGTAATTGTTTATTACTTATTATTTATTACCAAATTTACTTATTTGATAATTTCGATGTTAATTGTTACGATTTAATTAATTAAATCCTAATTATTATTTAATTATTAAGTATTATATGTTATGAATATAATTACTATAGTGAATGCACCATTGTGTAACTCCTTATTCCATTTTTCAATGTATTTCATTGTATTTATTTTCCCACCTTTATGTGTAATAATATTAGAGAGTATAGGTTATGATCTATGAGCCTATAAATAGAGCTCTCATTTGTAGCATTCTATACACCTCAATAAGAAACTCTCTCCCTCTCCATATTTCTCTTGTTCTTGTCTTTCTTTGAGTTTAGTTTTATAACACGTTATCAGCACGAAGTTCTGCCGTCGAGCAACTTCTTGTAATCATGAGCGAAGTGCATACAAACAATACATATGGCCGTTGAGTTCATGCTTTTGCTCCTGATGCCCGTTTTTGCAATTTTATTATTGCGCACGAGTGCTCGATTCTCAAAAGTTTACAAAGATTGATATTTGATTGCTATTTACTCGATTCTCTTATTCTTCTACCTACTTTCTTTTTGTTTCAAAACTAGATTTAGTTTGCAATTTCAAATGTTATTACATTGATTTACTCGATTCCTTACATTTTAGCTTATTATATCATCACATCAATTTTTTTTTTCTCCTATAATATAATTGGTTCTGCAAGTTGTTCTTGCTATTGACAATTCTCAGATTTATTATATCTGGTACGTGTTTTTTTTCTTTTAGTATATGTATATTGCCATATTTTAAATTAAGTATTTACCCATTTGAATATTACGTACTTTTTCTTTTATCTTATGTTTTGAATACCTATAATAAGAAAAATTTGTGATTCTCATTTTCATTTCTTACTTTTTCATAACGCTATTGTTACTATTTAAAAATAGGTCATTAAGGTGGGCTATTAGCTAATTCATATGTTTACTTCTTCAATCTTCATTTTTGTTTGCTTTCTACTAATACCCCACCGAAGATATATAGTAACAAATTGTTTATATGAATATTCACCGAGTAACAATATTATTTATTTATTTTATGTTCATATATGTCTATGACATAATTCTAATATTTGATAGCTTATTTTTTTCGCTCAATTATTATTGATCACGCAAACAATAATAGACATCTTATGCATATACATATGTATTTTTTTCCTTTGTTTTTATCGATCTTACTTAATATTAAAGCATATTTGTCAAAAGGAAACAGATCGGTGGTTATCTGATTATTATCATAACCATTATTTTTGTAACGTTGGTCATCACATTATTACATTACGTTTACATTAATATTTTTCAATCATCATCAACGATTGTCATTAAATATTTAAATGGCTAATGATCATGTCATTATTAATGGAATCGTAAGTTACGTTTACGGATTAAATAAATGTATTATATATGTTGCTAATTACAGTTTTAATAGTATATTCATGTCATTATTAATTCATTCATAATGTGATCTAATTTATTTATTTTGATAATTACGTCAAACTTTTTTTAAATTTGAGTATGTGGTTTTTGATGTTTCGGCAAGAATTACTCTTCATGGGCATTCGAGGCTAAAATCCATATATAATAGTATTGGTGAAACGAGACGATAATGCACGTCTTATCATGACAAAGCTAAAGCTTTGCTATTTACTCGCTATCATCTGAATGATAGGCCGAAAGATGAGTACCAAGAGACACAACATATCGAAAGAACAAAACTATACATATATTTTATATGTCTCGAATATTGAAGGTCGAGGTGACAAAATATCAATCTTTGTAGTGATTGATTATACTCATAAAAGCTCGATATGATTGAATGTCCCACGAGACACATATCTTGAGAAACGGGTTATCTTATATTTCCAATGTTGATGGTCCAATGAGACAAAATATCAGTCCATGAAGTGAGTGGAAAAAAATCCTTATTCCAATTTGTTTGGGATCAAGAGAGGAACAATAATATGGTCTATGGTTATATAATTATTGAATCAATAATATTATCCTCCAATTTGTACTACACATGTTATTGTGATCGAGATACATATATATATATATATATATATATATATATATATATAAATATAAATGTAAATTATAAGTTTACTCGTCCTGACAACTATTATTTGGCATAACCGGTGAGACCATCCCGGTTCAATCATGATGCGAATCGATAAGTACCTCTATGGTCAATTTCGATGATTCCATAATCTAAAGTGTATGTTCTATTGAAGATTGTTGTGCATGATGGTCTCAACTTGGGTATTCTAAAGAAATGATTCCTAAGGTTATAGGGATTTAAGTAGTCCTTGTGACTCCCCTACTTCCCCGGGAACACAAACGATTTTCCGTTCGTCAACAAGGTTTCGTTTCTAGGAAAGCATTTTCACCTTTCCGTTACCCATTGTTGGGTAAATCTCCAACACAACATAATTCATTTTTGGATTGCTTTTCCTCAAATAGAGTTGATTGTTGGATAATCATCAACTAAAGTAAGATCATTTATCTTACACCCAACAAAACAAGGGTGATATTTATGGATCCATACGCCCAACATGTGAGCCAATTATTTTAATTGATGTATCAACTAGAAGGTCACATGTGTATATGAAAGTAAACTAAAATTTGCGAGATTACTAGCTCAACCATTTTGGTTATGAGCATATTTTCATGATTATCCAATAACGAAAATGTGTCATTGAAAACCAATATATTATTGTGAACATGTCATTTACATGCACAACACAAATTCGCATTACGCCAAGAAATTATCATGAATTCCTCCATTATGTTTGGTTTTTGGGTCAAAACCTTATACTTCCCATCTATGGATATATGGATGTGATACACACATCCGAATTGCTCCACCACCATTTATTAGGATGGGTTCTCAATGAAGATTGAGAAATTATTTTGATTACGAGTTCATCGATGGTAAAGTATCACATCGTTGTCGGGAGTATTTTGATGACTTGTTTGGAGGTTTATATTTAAACTTCCCAACATTAGGGGAGAAAACAAAAGTTGGCCAAGAGATTAGATGAATGATCATATTATTTTGATCCTTGCACTAAGCAATATTAGCTTGAAGTTCAAAAATATATAATTCATTATCTGCCAGACACTTTACTGACCCAACGAGAGTAAAGTTTTCATGTGCCAACTCAAAATGCTCCAATAACAATAATGCCAATATTGGGCAATCTGACATCACAAATGAGTCTAAAACCCGCAAAGGCGTGATAGACCACTCGGTTCCAAAGAAATAATCCTCAAAAGTGGAATGGAGCTATATATCAAGATGGTCAAATTGAGGTTAAAATTATTTAAACAAAGCCACCAAGAGAAACAAATAATGTGCTCAAGAAGAGTATCAGGTACCTGAAAGATATGAATATATATCTCAATTATCTATATCTTGGATGGAAAATATTGGAACCCCAATGAAGTCAACGTCGACGAAATATTTGCGTATAGTGCAACGCTAAATATGATAGTTGAAAATGAGGATCATTAGCCAAAATGCATGCACGGATAGAAATGATTGGCTAAAAAAATTTCAATTTGAGGCAAATTCAAATTCCCAAGAGAAATGAAAAGTTTTAAGACATCAAGTCTTTATACATTGAGATGTAAAGTATGAGTATGAGAAGTTATGAAACATCTCATTTTTGAAAGGTTTTGTACAACAAACCTATAACATTTTGATTATGAGAAAATATATTCTCATTTGGTGGATGCAACTACTTTTTATTATTCGATTAGTCTGGCAATTTGTGAAGGGAAAGAGTTTGCCCCTAATGGATGTCCTTGCAACCTATATGTATGGTTTTCATAATTAGAATACACATGTGTATATGAAATTCCATTGAGGATTTATTTTGCTATAAGCAAACAATTCAAGTTCACGTGAACAAGTTATATCTAATTGACGTCATATGGATTGAATAATTGAGAGAAGTGGTCCATTTAGCATATCATACATTTCTCTATGCATAAAACTATGATTTCTTTTTCATATTGAGTTGAATTTTGAATGATGAAAAATCATCTTTGTCATATTTTATGATTTTGAAATTCTTATAAAAATTTCTATACTTTATTTTATATTTAAAATGTATTTCTTTTGTTTATAAGAGTTTAAGTGTCATCATCATCTTTTGTTATATAGATGACATACACTTTATTGAGACTCCTAAAGAGTTTCTCAAAGCAATCAAATATTGATTAGCTAGAGTTCGAGATGGAAGATGTGGAAGATTACCACTAACTTGCCAATTGTGCATCTCTCCCGAACATGATTTTCGTATATCATCAATGATATACTAATTATATCCAACAAAAAGTTATATGGATATGACATGGCTATCGGTGCTCGGATGGTAGTCAGATCACTATGTGACTCTATGTCGAGTTTAATCGACCTTTATTAAGACACAAGATGT
The DNA here is from genome assembly GCA_030674075.2 of Linum usitatissimum. NCBI lineage: Eukaryota > Viridiplantae > Streptophyta > Magnoliopsida > Malpighiales > Linaceae > Linum > Linum usitatissimum. Next base: position 1,668,874 of record JAUJYP020001182.1, read on the forward strand.
ACTCGATTTTGAAGTAGTAATCTTGGTCATATTTGTGTTGGTTGACCATAAATTGGTCTCATGATAATTTTACCACTTGGTGGGCTGTGAAACCAACTTATAAAGCTACACCACCATTTCAAGATCTGATCCTATAAATCATGCATGATATTTATTTTGCATATATCCTTGAGTTGCAAGAAAATGTTGCAACGTGATGTGATGATTATGTACTCTTTTTCCTTCACTAGGTTTTTATCCCATAGGGTTTTCCTAGTAAGGTTTTAATGAGACATATTCTCATCTAATGGTCATCTAAGGTGAAGTGTCATGTGAATTATGGATGACCATCGATCATGTGATGCATACATTTTATGCACAAACTTCAATGAGTTGAAATATTTATCAACTAAGTGCACCTAAGTGATAACTTGGTTGATTTATTCACCAAAGATCTCTCTGCATCAACCGTTGGAAAGCAAATTTGGAATTGGTGAGTGAATGATCTCAACCGATATAATGATGAGCGAGAGTTGATATCCTCATCGTGGGAGTCAATATGAAGGATCTCAACCGATATCATCATCGGGGGAGTCAATACGCAACTGTACTCTTTTTCCCTTAACCATGGTTTTTCCCACCGGGTTTTCCCGGTAAGGTTTTTAATGAGGCGAGTATCAAAAGCGTATTCGAAGGACGATGTATAACCAATGGTCATTCAAGGGGGAGTGTTATGAATATAATTACTATAGTGAATGCACCATTGTGTAACTCCTTATTCCATTCTTCAATGTATTTCATTGTATTTATTTTCCCACCTTTATGTGTAATAATATTAGAGAGTATAGGTTATGATCTATGAGCCTATAAATAGAGCTCTCATTTGTAGCATTCTATACACCTCAATAAGAAACTCTCTCCCTCTCCATATTTCTCATGTTCTTGTCTTTCTTTGAGTTTAGTTTTATAACATTATAATCATTTATTGCTAATTCATTAATTACAAATTCATTAATTACTAATTCACTAATTACAAATTCATTAATTACTAATTCATAAATTTTTTTAAAAAAATTAACAATAACAGTCGGCGGTCAACGCCGACTGCCCTGTATGGGTGTCGGCTTGACCGCCGACGGTCGCTGCCGACTGTATTTTTTTTTTAAATTACCTGTAGCGGCGGCGGGCTGCGGCGGGGGTTGCGGCGGCGGGCGGCGGCATAGTAAAATCTAATTTGACGTTAGAAGGGTATTCGCGTAATTTGACGTTTGTGAATTTAATAATAGTAAAATCTAGTGCGTTTGTTAGTAAAATTTAGGGCGTTTTTTAGTAGTCCAGTAAAACAAAACTACCCAATAGCATGTGTCGGGCGGTCTTCCGAAACAGGTCCTTCCGGCGTAGTGGAAGGATGATTGTGACATTTTGGGGGCCTCGGAATTTTGGCTGTGAAGTAAAAGATAAAAAAAATTTCTTTAAGTTACACGTAAATGAATTTTAGACACAAAAGGTCCTTCTGGCGTAGTGGAAGGATGATTATGACATGTTTGCTGGGCGAGGTCATAGCTTAGATTATTTTAGCATTTATATTTCAGTTTTTATGGTTTGATCAGCAGGATTTGGGCCTTAATTCCTAGTTTTTCATAATATGTTTTTTTTTAAGATTTCTAAAGCCCTGGATTATTTACATTTACAATTGGTCTTTGTTTTAGTCCTAATAAATCTAGGCCTCTTAATTTTGGAAATAACATCATATTTTTTTGTTAGTATAAATCTGTTAACATATGATTATACATTACACTATTTTTATAATTATGGTGAAAAAGGGCCTTAATTCCTAGTTTTTCATAATATATGTTTCTAAAGCTTGGACCATTTATATTTATAATTGGCTTTTGTTTTGTCTTTATAAATCTAGACCTCTTTAGATACTTAGCCAATGATGATTGAAAGTTATTATTTTATATAAATTTTAGATACCCTAAAAATGAAAAATTAGTACTTTTTAACTACATTTATTTATAAGGGTCACATTTAGATGTTAGCACAGAACCATCAAATTTCATTAGGCAGACACAATTCTAAACACATAGACAGACAGAGAGACAATAGATGGATCGAAGCAAAGCGCGAGTCATCAAATGATATACCTACAAAACTATGTGTTTTTATGCTTGTGAGGGTATTTTGCCGATTACTGGGGTTACAAAAGTAATTTCTCCTGCTCCAAATTGAGGCGATCAAATGAAAATAAATGGACTCTGAGATAGTCCAGATGATCCGTTTTATATTTGGGCTGGGCCTTTGCTCGTACAAATGTACTATTTCCAGGATACTAAAATATAAATATTATTATTTAACTGCAAGGGAGAAGAGGAAGGAAGGGATACGTGGCCGTTCCTCTCTTGCCTCGTTTTTCATGAATCACCAGTTCAGCCGTACGGCTAGTCGGCTACACCGCTTCCCCCGTTTATCCAAATTTATTTATACATCCACATCCCAATCGTCTCCCCCAAAAATGAAAAAAGAATGAACACGGTGGCTTCAGAAGTTCCCGCCGCCGACCCCAAATGCGGAATCGCCGGTGTTGCAGACGACGAAGAGGAATTAACTACGACTACGAGTCTGGGCGAAGCAGAGGAAGAAGAGAGGAATCCTCCTCCTCTATTTTTTAACGGCGAGTCTGAGGCTGCTTCCTCTTCGATGGAGAAAGCGGAGGAGGATTCAGTGATGATCAAAACAGTCTTGATTAAGCAAGAGGTGGAGGAGGAGGATTGCGACGGAGTGGTGAATTACTATTTGAAAAGTGAAGGAAGGAACTGTAATGGTTCTTCTTCTTCGTCTTCGTCTTCTGGTTTTCCCAAACCTATGGAGGGATTACAGGACTCTGCTCCACCGCCTTTCCTGAAGAAGACCTTCGAGATGGTGGAGGATTTGGAGACGGATCCCATCGTTTCCTGGAGCAAGAATCGTGACAGTTTTGTTGTTTGGGATTCTCATGAGTTTTCTAAGTTCCTTTTACCCAAGTATTTCAAACACAGCAATTTCTCCAGCTTCATTCGTCAGCTCAACACCTATGTCAGTTTCTCCCTTTTAAAATATTTCCCCACTCTCTCTGACGCATTTCATCGAGCACCTTGTCTGTGCATCGGAACCTCTGATTTTGTAATTTTCTCCAGGGATTTAGGAAGATTGATCCGGACAGATGGGAGTTTGCTAATGAAGGATTCCAAGGGGGCAAGAAGCATTTGCTCAAGAACATCAAGAGGAGGAGTCGATACAACAACAACAACAACAAATGCCATAATCATGATCATCATTATCATAAGCAGAAGCAGCAGCTGTCCATCCGCGTCGGCTCCGATTTAACGAAACCTTCGCTTGAAACCGAGCTGGATAGCTTGAGGAACGATCACGACTTGCTGAAATTGGAAATCCTGAAACTGAGGCAGACGCATCAAGATTCGGAAAACCAATTGGTTGCAGTGGAGGAGCGTGTTTGTGCAGCAGAGTGCAAACAAATCCAGATGTTTTCGGAATTGGAGAATCTGCTGGGTACTAGCAGCAGCAGGCCACACAGTACTTGGAGTGGATGTGTAACTGGCTTGGTAGGGAATGCTGGTTGCGCTTAGCTTGATCATAATCATTCACTATCCCTTTCTTTCATCATCCATCATACAAATTTCTTCTTAGTTTTGGAAACTTTGTCGCGGCGGTTGTTTGCTTTCAGCATATTGCAGTCTAGTTAGGCCTACTAGCTCCCTTCTTCTCATATGTAGGAACTTGCCAAGTTAATAGCTACGACAACAGTGTAAATACCATACAAGAAGTTCCAAGTTAATCTGTAGTTGTTGTTTTGCGGGGTGTATCGGCCTGTTCCCCACTTTGTTTAGTGTTTGATTTTGCAGTATTGGAGTGTAGCAGTGGCCAGTGGTATACAGGTTTATGTCATTTTCTTATCGTCTATGTCTTATCTCAGTCAAAAGGAATTCGCAGTGTTTGATGATGAAATCGCTTGTCAATAGGCATCTAACATTTTTTTTTTACAAATCAATCGAGTTGATTTAATTTTCAATGCTCAAACGAGCGGCAGAAACCTATAAGTAGGAGGTACAGTTTTCACAGGCGGGACTACATGGAATAACAATTGTCTCGCAATAGCGCAAGCAATGGAACTCTGTTCTCCTGAACAAACGGATGAGAAAAGACCCTTGCATACTTAATAAGATTGCGACCCACAGAGACAAATTACCAAACTATGTATCATCTTCTTCCGAGCTCTTCACCGCAGATGCTACACTTTTCGAGTCCCTTTTAAAGATAGCCTGCGTGTAGCTGAGATGAAGGACCCATCGAATTCCTTCGAGAAGGGCCACGGCTTCTCCTTCTTTTACTTCAAAGATACTTGCCTCGACAAATGATTTATAATGCAATAGCCTCCCCTTCGAATCCCCTATATACATGCCAAACCCGGTGTACTACTGTTGCTTGAAGATGGCAACGTCTACGTTACATTTTACAGTACCGGCGGAGGTGGGTGCCAACATCTATAATAAGGTGAATGACCAAGGGGTTGGTTTTGCTTAGATGCTGCCACCCTTGCCAATCTTTGAGCTCTTGCAACGCGTCGGCTAGAATCAATGTTGGAGGGCGGAATTTATTTGACCACACACGATTGTTTCTTTCACGCCAAATTTCCCATAAGCATATGCACCATTTAGCTCGATGCGATGCATCCAAACGACCCCAAATTCCCCATATTCATTCTGTCACTTCGAGATGCTTGGTAGCTTCCAACGTTACCATTACCATGAACTCCATTTGTACCCATAATTCATGTACCCATTTGCATTCCACAAAAAGGTGCCAATCTTCCTCATATTCACTCACACAAAGGCCAAAAAACCTATAGTTTTTGTACCTTTTTGGCGGAGATGTCCTCGAGTCGGTAGCACTTCTCGAGCGAGGCGCCATACCATATGAACTACCTTTGGTGGGGCAGCTGTATCCCACAATTGGTGCCATTGACCCGACACAAAATGAGACGAGTGATCGATCATTTGCTCCATATATAAACGGTACACCAACCGGACCATGTATTGCCCGTTTTTACCAAAGTGACATACCCGTTTATCGAGTCCTGACACCATACAAACCGGAAGGGCCAGAATTAGTTCCATATCGCGTTGAGAAAAGAGTTCCCCGAGCAAAGTCACATTCCAAGAGCCATAAATAACGGGTGAGGAGAGGATTCAACCCGCCTATTTATGCTATCCTTCAGCCATGGATCTGACCATGCATTTATATTGAAACCATCCCCAATTCACCAATCATAGCAATGTTCAATAATGGGTTTTGTTTGGTAGAAACTTCGCCAAACAAAACTGGGATGATTACCAAGATCGGTCGTGAGGAATTCCCCGGATGGGTAGTATTTTGCTTGGAGAGTACGTGCCACCAAAGAGGATGAGTTAGACATCAGTCGCCAAACTTGTTTTCCCAAGAGAGCCAAATTGAAACCACGGAGATCCTGAAAACCGATGCCCCCATTTTCCTTACAAATCGCAAGGTGCTCCCATTTCATCCACGGAAGGCCTTTGCTTGAGTATTTCTTCGATCCCCACCAAAAGGAGGCCATCATACGCTCCAATTCCTCAATAAGTGTATCCGGGAGAAGGAACACAGTGATTTCGAGCGCTTGTCGTTTGAACTCTAGGAGTTCCAGTAAGATGAGGGTAGTGATAAGGAAAACAGAGATGAGACTTTGGGAGTCGGATCAGGTAGAACTCCTCGATAGAGCCAGTATGTAGAGAATGTTATGGACCCATAGCGGGGAAGAATTCAGAGTTTGGAGGACGTTCTATCTCTTTTGGAGTGATTATATACGGGAGGTAAGGAACCTCTGGTGTTCAATTGAAGACCTTGATCGAAGGCAAGGATGAGAAGCATCAGAGGGTCGAAAGAAAAAGTCGGGAAAGGGCAGAGTTAGGTTCCGGTTAGTTCTAGGATGTCGGAAATGCAGTAATGTTGATGATACTATCAACTCCGGAAACTAACAAAGAGTAGTCATCCACGAGCATGGCGGACAGTACGCCACATGCGTGATGGTAGTGGTCAACACGATCGTGATGTGTAATTCTGCCACTGACGTGGTAATCGGGATATCACGGGTGTGACATGGAGTTGGTCACAAGCATGATGGATGGGTGCGCCACGGGCGTGGAAGAAAGGTAGCAACGGCCGTGGTTAATGTATACTCACAGGCGTGACAGATAGTAGGCCACGAGCATGGTCAACAAAGAAACAAATAAGTTCCAGGAGGGAGAAGCAGAGTAGGAAAAGGGAAGAATATAGGAGGAAGACTCTGATATTTTGAGGAAAATTAAGGGTTGAGTACAATGCAAAGCTCAAATATTAAGACCGATCTTCTTCTTCTTCTTCTTCTTCTTCTTTTTTTTCTTCTTTTTCTTCTTCTTCTTCAATCTTTAATTTTTTGCACAACTTGAAAAAAAGGGAAGATAAAGATGGTTGTTTCAAAAAAGAAGTGGATTCCAAGATGAAGAAGATTTTTTTTGAAGAAGAAAAACATGAAGAAAAAGAATGAAAAACGAGATGAAGAAGAAGATGAAGTTGATGATGAAGAAAAAGGCAAAAAGAGAAGAAGAAGAAGAAGAAGAAGAAGAAGAAGAAAGATGAGCTCTATGTGTCTAGCCACTAATTTCTCTTCTATTTCCGTTGCTCTTGAATGATGGAAAAAAGCTAGATCAACTTTTCAGTTATTTATGTTTTGTTTTACTCTAGATCTATATTGTTTTTATTTAGATCTTTAAAATCCTAATTAGAATCATTTATTTTCATCTTTGTTTACATCACTGGAAAAAAGAAGATTCAATTCTATTATTTCGGAAAAAACATTTCTGCTCAAAACCGTAGGTACGGATAACCCAAAACCGCGAGAACGGACATAACGATAACGGCGAAAACGGTAACCACAAAAATGGGTTAACGATTCGTCATAAAATGGACTAACGGCGCTGCTTCCGGTTATGGGGGGTTCCTAACCACGAGAACCGTAACCGCGACAACAGTATTGTCAGTTCTCGCGGTTACATAACCGCGAAAACGGGCCCGTTATCACAGTATATTTCGCCGTGGTTATAACCCCCTCAACCGCTTTTTTATGATCCCCACAACAAACGGGTTTTGTTATAGTGACCACACATCCGGGTCAAGGGACATTCAAGGTCAACGGTCATCGTCCCAAGCGCTATCTCGATGCCATGCCTACTGATGGAGTCGAAGTTCATTACTTCGAGGATGTTCAATGAAATGCCAAGTATCCTCTAGCTTAAAGACGCTAAAGAAAGAGCGCTTCATGGGAGACAACCCATGTCTATAGTCAGTATTTTGCATTTTGTTTGACTCAAATATCATGTTTAGGTGTTAGATCGAGTCTAGAACGTGATACTTAAGTCCCTTGCTTGTCCCCGAGTCAGTGGTGTGAAGTGGGTTGATTTTTGCTTGAAAGGGTCGAAATTTTATGTTGCATGGTCAATATTGGCGCTATGGATCTGTTACAAAATTGGCGCTATGACTATAGCGTCATTATTGACCATTTATAGCGCCAAACTTGACAGTGGTCTCTAGAAATTTTTAAAAGTTGGCGGTATGACTATAACGCCAACTTTGAGAGAGAAATCTGATTGTTTCCCCCTTGCATGATTTTGAGCTTGATTTTCAGTATCATCGTTCTTCTTTGTATTTTTATTTCTTTCGATTCGGATCATGTATCCACTTTTATTATGTGTGGGAGTTGGACACTTATCCTAATTTCATTTTACTTTTATTTTTGGTTTATGTGTGTTTTGAGTCTTTTCGGGAGTTAGTGTCACTGCCGAGCGCGGACTTTGTGGATCATGCATCTTCTTCACGAATTTCTCATGGCTTCCAGATATTCCTAGGCAACTTTTCCGATTCGTTCTGTAAGGACACTGTCCAAACTACGTGTTGGGTGGGTTTGCATATGATTCTTGTTAGTTAGTCTTGTTGGGTTATTGTCTTGCATATCAGTCATAATCTCAAGCTTGTTGGAACAGTCTTTGAATCAATTACTTGGCATGCTTTGAAAACTTCCTTGTGATTTGTGCACTTGAATTGCTGATTTACTTGTGAACCTAGATTTGATAGGATATAGGCCAGTGATCAAAGCCTATTGATTCCTTTTTTCGAGTTACTTTGATGTGTTTAAGTAGCAAGGACTCTCTAACATGATGTGACCAGGCATAATTTTTTTTGAAATACCATCTAGCAAGACAATGTGAGGCCTAAAAGACCATTTTATAATATAGATAATCTGCTTCATTGGTACATTTGTTCTTAAATTGTTTTGAGTAGTCTTCTCTATTGTTGTTAATCTAATGCTTACATGATACCTATCTGAATTTGCTCGGCACTAATTCACTAAAATGATAGAGGCACTTAGGAAAAGCTCCATCGTAAAACTCCATCTTGTCCCTATATTTTCCCCTAGACAACCTAATCATAGCTAAATAGCCTTTTTTCATAACCCTCATAATAATGTATCCTCTTTCTTTCAAGCCTTTTTAGTGGCATGTAACTCGGTTGACTCTAGGAGTAAAAGTTGCAAAGTTTTGAAGAATGCGAATTGTATAGTCTCCCTTGATAAGTTTGATGTATATGTAGAATTTCGCAAAAAAATGAAAAAAAATTGAAAATCTCAAAAAACGGAGACAAGCGAAAAAAACCCAATCTCGAGATAAGAAAAATAGAAAAGGAAAAAAGAAGACCAAATGGTCTCGAGGTATATGAATAAACGAGGACAAAAGCTCGAAGTAGTAGTTTGCGCATAAGGGATAGACGAGCTATTTGAAGCTCTTAATAGAATTAGATCCTTGCATATTGTTGTTTATGAGTAGTAACTAAACTCCATATTAGAGTAGACTGAGTCGTCCACCACTGTGTACACCCACAACCAAAGTCATTTCCCTTCTGTGCTCTATTATGTCTGCATTACAAAGCCGAATAAAAGACCTCTGGATTAGTGTTTGAAGTGCCTGGATGTGATTAGCAAGATTAGTTGATGTGCAAGTGTTGGAAGAGCACCTCAGAGTTAATGATGAGCGCATAAACACAAGCCTTAAACACTTAGTGAGTGCTTTCGACTTCATCTTTAAGTCAAATTCTTCTAAGAATATGTCTAGATGGGTGAATTGAACATGTATGATGATGTGCGGAAAGTTGGAGAACTTCTTGTAATGCCTTTACTACATGTTTTGGTTTTTTTAGAGGTTCACTTGTAGGAAAAGCAATTCAGGGATGCTTTGAAGGGTATGGGTTTTCTTTGCTATGTTAGTAGTTGATTTGTTTGTAGATTTGTTCCATAGCTTTTATCAACTTTTTGCTTGAGGATAAGCAAAGCTTAACTGTGGGGTTATTTGATGACACTCGATTTTTCGTGTTCATCGCCCTTATTTAAGCGATGTGTCCATACATGTGTGTATAGTTTTGGATAGAAGTTTAGGGTTTTTTGCGCATTTCCAGCTGCTATCTCGATTTAGTGTCTCGGGCCTGTTCGGGGTCGTTTTGGAGTGTTTTTGTAAGATTTCAGGTACATGCTGATGCCAGGACACTATTCGGAGCGATTCGGGCATGCATAAACGAGTTAGGACAGGTCAAGAAGTGAAGAAATCACAAACGGCTACACGTTGTCAATATTGACGATATAGAATGTCAAACTTGGCTCTATGAACATAGCGCCATCTTTAACCATTCATAGCGCTAATGTTGACACCCCATTCTGATAATCTCAAAATTATTGGCGAAGATAGACTTCCCTGGACGAAATTTAGAGCATTAGTGAGAGATTTGAGAAAACTAAAGACAATTTCAAGGAGCTCAGAATCGGCGCAAGGATTAAGACGGCGAATCAAGTTCTTCGGGAAGATCGGCGAAATTAGGTTTTTTCACAGTTTCTTGTGTAGACATTCAATGACTTCTTCCTCTGATTTTGATTTGTCCTCCAAAACCATGAGCAGCTAAACTTCTCTTACTGAGATTAGATGAACCCTAGGTTGATTCATATGAACGAATGATTTGATACATTTGATGATTTATGCGAGTTGGATGGATTTCAATACATGTTTGATTTGGTTTTCGATTTCTTCCTACCTGATCAACTTGAATGAATCTCTGTTAGATTTGTCTTAGATTCACGAGAGCTTGCATATCTAGAACATCGGAATCAAACAACTAGGTTAGACGTTAACCCTCATCCGGGAGCGAATGAACTAGTCTGTCATCTGAGTAATTCTTATTCGATAATTCGCCTAGCGGGTTTCATATCTTCGTCTCGAAAGAGTGGGCTAGGATACTAGATAGGTAGAAAATTAGCGGTCCTAAAAGGGCGTGATTTGATTAGAGAAGAATTACGACATTGTATTGAGTTTATCCTGTTTCGTTTAAATCGTAGAATTTTTCAGTCATTTGTGAATTTGAATTGCCTAGGGGGATTCAACATCTAAGCAGTTTAATCTCTAATTGTCTAAAACTTTATATCATGCAGTCTTTCAAACCCTTAGTTTATAACAATTTTCATTTTCACTTGAATTGTTGGATTAGTTCTATTAGCACCTAAACCACATTCATTAATACTCTGATTGATACTTTTCTAAACTTTGAGTTAGATACTAAAAGAGACCCTAGGGAGATTCGACTCCGGTTAATTTATTAGCCGGATTATTTTGATAACCCCTAAAAATGATCATCATCGTCCATGACCCACTGTTCGATCGCCCATCGCAGATTGAGCTTGTGATAAAACCTAAATAAGAATAGCTTTTCGCCGAGATCTTGAACTGGTGTCCCCTTCACACACGCCAGATCTCGACCATTAGATCTTTGATCACCTCCATATTGAAGACTCGTTCGGCGAAGAAAGTTCCCACCACGCACAACTTATAATTGTTGACAATCGTCATCTCCGGAAGCCCTTCGACCTCCTCGACCACATATTTGCCTCCTCCAATCCGCAACGCCGCCATCCTTGCATCCATCTTGCAGACACGACCGACCAGAAAAACACCTAACAAAATAGGTCAGATCGGATCGAATGGTCTACTCTGGGAAAAACATGACTTTTTATCTCAACAAATCTTCATCATTTACCCCCTGATTGGTATAAATGAATTCCCTAAAAAAGTTATGGAATTCATTTCAAAATAAATATTTTTGTGTTTGGTTTGCAAAAGAATTCATTTCCAATTCTAAATTTTGAATTCTGCATAATTGAGGTTAGTGTTAGCAATTTCATTAAATTGAGTAGGTATTTCTAAATAAAATCCACAAGATTTTACTATTATATTAAAATGACTTATCTACCTTCAACTAACAATTAATTAACACCATAACCATCAAATCTAATATATAATTAGTTGACATACTCTCTATTTGCTCAAACCTTCTCATTTTTGTTGTCGGTAACAAAGCACTAATTTGAAAGAGGTTAGGTACCTCCTTTTTCGTCTTCATTCAATAATCATCATATTTTCTAATTATTAATTGTTATGAGTGTCGTTAAATGCTTTCTTTCTTTATTAATTGTTATTATTTTTTAAAATATGTCGGTTAAGGTGATATAATTGCTAATTTAATAAGCTATTTCACTCAATGAGTAATAGTAATGTCTTGTCTGTTGACGGGGTATGTGTGAAAACTTTTGATTTAGTTAAATTATGAATCGAATACTAAATATGATTCGGAAATTTAATTTAATTTATTTTTAAGATTTAAATATGAAATTTTAAAAATAGAAATTCATTTTAGAATGAATTCTATAAATAATTCATTTTGAAATAAAATAAATTTTTGATTTATTTGATTCCAAACTATGTGTTATTGCGTAAAGGAAGCAAGTATTGTTTAGAGGGCCGAAATGCAAAAAGACCAAAAGAAAGAAGAAACAAGAATTGAAGAAAAAGGCAAAGTCGCCCTGTCACAAAACACGGTCCGTCGTCGTTCAAAGCCGTGGGAGAGAGAGAGAGAGAGAGAGAAAGGGGGAGGAAATCCATTCCAGCCTCAAACTTCAGTCCCTTCACTTCCACACTTTCCTCCGCCGTCGCCGTCGCTGCCACCAGCAGCAATAGCAGCAGTTACTCAATGATCACAATTCCGCCGCGACTCCCTCCATCTCCTCCCTTCATTTGCTAACTCCTTTTCATCTTTCAATTTCTCAAACTCACTTGTCACTTACTTTCCTATCTGTTGTAATTAAACCTATAACCCTAGCTAGCAAGCTCTTTTTTTGCTTAGCTATTATTGGGGTTCGTTTTCTTCTTCTCAATCGACTCAGTACAAACAAACTGCTCTCTTCTTCAGATCTCTCTTCCCAATCTCTTCTTGTCGGTGCTGTTGAGTATTTTGTTGTATAGTGTGTCAGTTGCTTATCATCATTGTTCATCGCTATTATTATCCATCCATTTTCCCCTCCTTTCTCTTTAATCTCTTCCCTTCTAGCTATTCTAGCTCGCTAGGGTTTCCAAATTCTAATCCTGATGGAACCTCGTGTTGGCAATAAGTTTCGGCTTGGTCGTAAGATCGGCAGCGGTTCATTTGGGGAGATCTATCTTGGTTTGTTATTTTCTCTTAGTCTTCCTGCTGGCGCTGCTATACTGTTACTTTTCTGAATTTTGTGTCTGCTAGAGATTTTACCCTCACTTGTTCTTTCAGGTACCAATATTCAGACCAATGAAGAGGTTGCTATTAAACTTGTGAGTCCTGACTTTGACTCGAAAGATTCTAAATTCAAAGAGTATTTCTCTTGGGTTTCCTTTTGGTCTCACTTTTCTACTGGGACGTTTTCTATCGGTTGCGTTAGTTGACTTGTCTCTCAAGTAGAGTTTCCGATATGTTTCTGTAGATTAGAGATGTCTGTACAGCAACATCTGTCATAAAAGCTTTTGAAGACCTCTTTGACTTGGAAGCTGGAGGGAATGGAATTGGTCTTGTATTGTAGCTTTTGTTGGTAGCTGACGGTTAGAAAGTGAAAGATAGAGCACTTTTGGACCTTGGAGTGTTGAATGGTTCGTTATAATTCAGTACTATGGTGTTATTTCAAGAATTCATTAAGAGGATATAGGAGCAGTAGTAGTTAGAGGTATTAACGACATAATTTGCTGCGGAGTATGCCTTACATGGGTATAAATGCATCCTAGTTAACTTTACTGTCTATCTGTAGTCAACTTTACTCTCAAATAGAGTTGCCTTCACTGTTTCACAGCACCTTAGAGTTTTAAAATGCATAAGTATATGGCTCTGTTAAACCTACCATTGTCAGTGGAATATACACTTCAATTGTAGAAAAAGGAAATATGAACTGATCATTGCCTTAGCTTCAGTCAATGACATCTATGCTGAGGACATTTTGTCTATTAGCTTTCGTATCTATGTGGATTGTGGTAGTGGGATACGACTCTATATGATCTGTCCACTAGATGAGGATCTTCAGTGGTCTTAGTGCTATTAATGTTATAATGTATACCTGTTTTAAAACGAATTCTTAATGTGTTGTTTAGTAAAATTTGCATCTCGTGCTTAGTCTTCGTTTCTTTTCATTAAGTTGGTATTGCCAGTGCTCTGTATTTTTTTTATCATGCTGATGTTTAGTATATTAGATACAGCCGTGTTGGAGCCAGGCCCTTTATTTTATCATTTTAGTACATGCAGATAACCGGTTCAGCAAGATGTGTTCCTTTACTCTGTCAAATTATCACTGTTATGTTTTTCTGTGTTTTTGTTCTGCATGATTGCTCGTGTAGGAATTGTTGTTGCCTTGTTGTTCATCCTTTTTACTGTAATTAATTTGTATGAGACATCCCCTGAAATGTGCAGGAAAATGTGAAGACAAAGCATCCACAGTTGTTGTATGAATCCAAGTTATACAGAATCTTGCAGGGAGGAAGTAATTATACCAACTAATATCATAGTTTGCTCATTGACTATCTGATACATATTTCTTGTACACTGCTCTAATGATCTATGATTCTGATTATTAACTTTTCTTTACGCCACAGCTGGTATTCCAAATGTGAGGTGGTTTGGTGTTGAAGGAGACTACAATGTTCTGGTGATGGATTTGCTTGGACCTAGTCTTGAAGATCTATTTAATTTCTGCAGTAGGAAACTCTCTTTGAAGTCTGTTCTTATGCTTGCAGATCAAATGGTATGATACTTAACTTATTTGTATGCTGCAGACTTCTGTATTTGATGACAATTGTCCTTACACTGTTCTTTACCTGGTTAGATCAATCGAGTTGAGTTTTTTCACTCAAAGTCATTCTTACATCGGGATATCAAGCCAGACAATTTTCTTATGGGTCTTGGGAGACGCGCAAACCAGGTTTCTACTGATCTCAGAAATAACTATCTCACGGGTTTATTATTTTCTTTGAACTAATTAATCTAAATGAAGGTATTCAACACATGCTGATAGGTATATATCATTGACTTTGGTTTGGCAAAGAAATATCGAGATAGCTCAACTCATCAGCACATTCCATACAGGTGCCTATACTAGTTTGCTTATCAAGACCTAAATTGACTTGGATCTCCTTATACATTCGTTAAGATTGTTAAAGGATTAAATATTGCACTCTAAGAACAGTGTGGATATTTCCTTGGCTATTATAGCATGACTCCTACATGGGTAGCAGGGTTGCCGGTTATTGCCTTGTTTGTACTATAGAATGCTTGAGCTATCTGCAGTTGCATTCTCTACTATACAATCCTATTTGGTCTTTCTATAGCATTTTGGTTGAATTTAATCAAAATAGATGATGATAACATTTCAGGGAGAACAAAAACTTGACTGGTACTGCTAGATATGCAAGCATGAATACTCATCTTGGAATTGGTATGCGCTTATGCAACACTCTCATGTTGATCTTCTTTTAACTATAGTTTGCTAGCATTACATTTAATTGCTTAATGTTTTTCGTACTTGTATCCGACAGAGCAAAGCAGAAGGGACGATCTGGAGTCTCTTGGTTATGTTCTTATGTACTTCCTAAGGGGAAGGTAATTGTTGCCCACATTTTACTGCTTCATCTATTGCTATATTTAGGTAGTTCTTTTTCTGATTGGTCACTATCCTGTTGCAGCCTTCCTTGGCAGGGTCTGAAAGCTGGCACAAAGAAACAGAAGTATGATAAAATCAGTGAAAAGAAAGTTTCTACTTCAATTGAGGCAAGACATCATGAGGCGCTTTTTACTCCTTGTGTGTTTATAAAGTCAATCTGATGGTTAACATTTTTTCAGGCCTTATGTCGGGGTTATCCAAGTGAATTTGCTTCTTACTTCCATTACTGTCGTTCATTACGGTTTGATGATAAGCCTGATTATGGATACCTGAAAAGAATATTCCGTGATCTCTTCATTCGAGAAGGTACTACCTCTACTGATTTTATGTTTTTAACTGTCTATAGGTTTATGACAAACTAGAGTTGATTACTCGATCCTTTATTCTAATTCCATTGAATTTTCCAACAGGCTTCCAGTTTGATTATGTCTTTGACTGGACAATACTGAAGTATCAGCAATCACAGCTGGCTAATCCTCCAGCACGTGGACTTGTAAGTTCGCATGTATGGCTCACATTTCAGGTGTACGACTATGTATGGCTCACATTTCAACCGTTTCTTGTTTTCTCATAGGCCCCTGGTGTTGGAACTAGTTCTGGTATGCCTCCTATGGCTAGTGTAGATAGACAGACAGGTACTCGTTGTTTTCTTTTATCTTTCTGCTGCCTCTATTCTTCTAGTACTATTTTTTCAGTTCTTCTCTTTTGATGAATACGGTGTTGATTCTTCTGTACTTCAAGAAGCTCAAAAGTTTAGCTAGTTTTATTTATCCCTCTTTACTAATGCCATTATAAGTCTGATAGGTTTACCTTTGGCTGACTTGTAATTAAAATTCCTCATCACCATCTTTACCTTGTCTATGCCATGTTGTTTATAAAGGCCAACATCAAGAATTAAAAATACAAATTAAAGCGTGAATGTTCATACTCTGTGGATGTGTTCTTTCAGCTGAAGAAGCACGACCCTTTATTCAGTCAATGGATCCCTCACGCCGAAGATTCTCTGGACCAATATTAAATACAGGAAGTCATGCTAAGCAGAAGAGTCCGATTAATAATGATTCCCCTAGTGCAATCGACCCAATTGTAAGTTATTGGAACTTGATTTTCAGTTTCAGCTCTAGATTCGACAGGATAGTGGGAGGAGTAATAATGCTGTGTCTTTGATGATGCAGTTACCAAGCTCCAATTTCTTGGGTAGATCGAGTGGATCGTCGCGACGTGCTGCAGCTGTTTCCAGCAGCCGTGATGTGTTTGGTGGAAGCGAGATTGATCCCCAACGCTCTCGTCAAACAGATTCAGCAAACACTGGAAGCATACCAAACCTTTTGGGTGGTGAAAGAAGCCCCACTTTTGGTTCGTCGGAGCCTAGACGCACTGCATCTGCTAGAAATACTGCGCACGTGAAGACATTTGAATCTGCCCTCAAAGGAATCGAGGGTCTGAATTTTGACAGTAATGAGAAGGCTCAGTACTAGAGACTACTGTATCCACTTAGCCAGCTGCAAAGATTGCAAATAAGAAGGGTATTGAAACTAGTTTGTTGGATTTGCTGCTCGTTGAAGTTGGAAGAGAGGTTGAGGATGGAACAGTGGAATCGGGTTTACAGAAAATGTAACACTTAAAATGGAGATTGAAGAATGGCGTAGGCTTGGGGATTTATTTGTGATGGTGGGTTTGAGTGTGTAGAACTAACTAATTTAATTGGGCACAACCGACGTAATAATTACTTTTGGAGTGTCCAAAATTGTGTTCTATAGGTATTGGATTTGTCTCGAGCAGTAGAATGTCATTTTTTGGGGTTGTGGGTGGTTGGAGTAAATATGGGGATGCCAGCGATGGGATTAGCGGTGATGATATTCCTTTTCCGGAGCAACTATCTCAGATGAGCGGGTGCCAGCGGAGGAATGGTGTGAATAGTCTCCGATGTCGGTGTAGTAACATTATCATCATAGTTCCATTATGGACATTTCAGATTCTACGAATGAAATGGGCACAAATTACCAAGGCCCTTTGAGGATGGAGAAAACATGGAATAAATCTGTTTGGACCGAGTGATTTAGGGTTGATGTGGAGCTTGGTCTCAAATTACCTGTTTTCATATTATGAAAAGAACAAATTTAAGAGGTAAAAATTTCCAGAAGAAAAATGAGACATTTGAGAATTTTATTCAAAATTTTGTTTTGTTTTCTTTTGGTATATTATAGTTTGTATTTTTAATTTTTAAATTCTTTTTTTCCTTGAACTCAATATCACCCATATAAAGAGTCTATTTCAAAAATAATAGTTCTATCTTACTCGCTTCTATTTTAAATTTTTAAATACTTTTAAATCACTGATACAAAACATCAATTTGAATAATCTATTTAAAAAATAATAATTAATTAGTAAAACAAAAATTTCATAAAATTAAGGAAGATGCCCTAGTTGTTCTCTCCCGAAGGGATAGCTGCACTCGCTCCAAGAGTCTTCAAATCATAACCCTAACCACCAATCTCCCGCTGCCATCACCACCATGCGACCTCCAACACCTAGCCACCAATCCCCCGCCAGCACCTAGCCATCAATCCTCCGCCGCCACAACCACCATGCAACCTCCGGAATCATCGAGCTCCCTCTGAATCCACCGGTCGATAATCGGAGGCTCAACCCCGATCGCGACCTCATGCGATCAACACCCCCAAACAGGCGGAACAGAGACAAGGCGGTCGAATCCATCGGCGCCGCGCGTAGCAATTGGGTCACCCACGGCTGAAACTCCGGAGGTTCTGATCCCCTCGGTGGCCGCCTTATCTCCAGCGCATGTTGTGGAGAAACGCCCAACGTGGGGTTTCGAGTTTTGTATCGTCAGATTGTTCCTGACAAAGAAGGATATTAATTTGAATCAGATGAGACGGATTTTATCCAACGCAAGGAAGCCGGAGCAGGGAGTTGAGATCACGGCCTTAGAGGAAAGGTGTTTTCTCTTCAGATTCACCCATCACCTGGATGTGCGACATGTCATTGATCATGGGCCTTAGTTCTTCGACAATCATGTCCTTCTCGCCCATGAACTGGCAAAGAAGGAAGACTCGAAGGTGGTTCCACTGCAACATGCTGATCTTTGGCTCCAGATCCACAACCTACCGACAGGTTACTTCTCTGAACAAGTAGGAAGGCGATGGTGAACCAGCTAGCCGCTTCCCGGAGTACGATGAAAAGGACAACAATTTTCGCACTAACGGATTCATGAGAGTCCTGATATCGCTGGATATTGAGGAACCGCTACGGAAGGAGAGGCCGATGGTGAAGCATGATGGAACGGAGGTAATCTACAATTGAAGTACGAGCGGCGTTTTAGCTATATCTATGGCATGTTAGGTCACGTGGAAAAGAAATGCCCATTGCGTTTCAAATTCCAAGAGGCTCAACTCTCCTTTCGTTGGGATGACTCAATCAGAATACCTTCTTAGAGGTAGGTACAAGAAACGAAAGGTTCGCAATGGAGCATAGCTAGCCTCGCCAAAGCTCGACTTTAACAACCATTCCTAGCTCTCCAAATCACAACAACTAAAGGGACGATACAAGAAGGAGAACCAAGAGGGAAACGACGTAAACACAAACTGACATCCTCAGACCCCATGGATGTTGAGGTAAATGGCTCAAAAGTTGCCGCAAAAGCTCAGTCCAGAGCAATGGACAGGGCATCTCCGTCTCGATAGGGTGTTTGTGCACTGAGTCGCTACTGGGCAAGCGCTTAGTCAACTCCTAATAAGGATTGAATTTTATCCATTAGCTAGTATTTCAGTGTCATTTTCATTTTCTTTCATTCACGTATGATGCTGCTTTCCCTATGTTGTTGTCTGTTGTCGAAGGAACGAGGTCGTCGTAGTTACGATGACCCGCGTTCCATACAACTCTGATATAGAATTTGTACCTCCGATGGACACTTTGTACGCTCATTTACAATAAGAAAAGGAATAAGATTTGGTGAATTGACCTGTTTTCAAAAAATACTAATTAGTTCCATCCTATTCTATTCTTCTATTTGAATGAAAATTCAAATAACTAACTATGTAATTAATCATTTTTTAATATAAAAAGACGCAAAATCCGAGAGGGGTTTGACAAATAATGAATAATTGAATAGGAGAGAGAGATGAGGAAACCAAAGACCACGGCGGCTCTCCTCTCCTCATACTCATACTCATTTCTTTCCCACCACCCAATACCACAAACCAGACTAAATTAAAAACCTCTGCTCCCTTTCTTCTTGCCGACACCACACCATGGAAGACTACCGATCCAAGTCTTACGCCGATGGTCGATCCTCACAACTAGACCTCTACCACTACGGCCCACCTCCAACCAGCAGCGAAGGAGGAGGAGGCGGAGGCGGTATGCAGGATCTCAGGTGCTACAGCGCTTCCTACTCCTCCGTCTACCCTTCTCAGACCGCCAATCACCAATTGGACTTGTACAATCCCAAGTTCAAGAAGGGCAAGTCCACAAACGGCTCCGTTTCAAAGTCGTGGAGCTTCAACGATCCTGAATTGCAGCGCAAGAAGCGGGTTGCTAGCTACAAGGTTTACACCGTTGAAGGAAAAGTTAAAGGATCTTTCAGAAAGAGCTTCAGGTGGCTCAAGGATCGCTACTCCAGAGTCGCAAACGGCTGGTGGTGATTCAACCAAAAAAAGAAACAAAGAAATTCGGTAGTAGACAATTTGAATTTTCTTCTGCTCCTGGCTATGCTTTTCCGTTGATGTTGTTTGGTTTTCTTACTGGCTCTGTAATATCTATCTATTATACATATACATACAATCATACATACATGTGGGTTATTTATGTTTCAAGTGTGGTAGATGCTAATGCTTGCTGCTGCTCTTTCCCACCCCTCTCGTAGCGTCATAATTACTATGTAGAATCATAAATGGTGTTTGATACGATCGTCATCAGTTGTTTTTCTGATATGCTTGTTTCAGCATATGATTCTGGATGATTGTTTGTTGGTGTTCACATATTGTGTATGGCTTCTGCCTTCTTGTTCTACTGTTATTGTTCTTTCTTGATATGTTGGGGGTGGGATGAAGATCACTATGTGAAGAAAGGGTGTGTCTGTGTGTGAGAGAGAAAGAGAGAGAGAGAGACAGGTGCTATCCCTCCCTGGAAGAACGTATTTCCAGTTGCAGAGATGGTGTGGGGTTGATTGCGAACAAGGAAGATAGATAGAAAGGGAAGAGCTTTTTGTCCGAGTATTCTAAGTATAGAAGACGGAACATAAACACTACATTGGTGTCTATTTCATTAGATTCGAACGTAAAACATCTCCAAGTTATTGGACACACAACTCTACCACCCCACCTTGACACATTATTGAGGAGAAAGTATATGATGAAGTTGCTCAAGTTGTTGAAGGTTGTTTGATTTTGATGGCAAGGAAATTTCAATGTTTGGGCATTCAACTTTCTTTCTTTCATTGTTTCTCGTTGTTGTCATTTTTGGTCAATAAGAAGCTGCTGGTACTAGCCTACTACAACTATTGCTAAAGTCCAAGGTTTGAACATTTATTTATTTGGGTAAGAGTTGGTGCACAATGGATCTTTATTTATTTATTTATTTATTTCCCAGTTGCGTAAGGCCTCACAGCTGCTTAAGACCATCTCATCATTTACATGATAATTTTAATCTAAAAGGTCATAAGACAAGCATAGAATTAACCCAAATTTAATTTACCTAAAAGTCAATATAAATTTTATTAAAGTATTCGTATCGAATTATTATAACTAATATTAAAGTAAGGGTTATTAATTTAATAATATTATAAGCTAGATATATAGAAAGTAAAAATTTATGAGTTTAACCAATCTTAAAACTGAAGCAGCTAAAATGTTAAAATTAGACCTAGAAGCTGTTGTTTGCAGCAGCAAAGCCCAGGATCACTTCTAGTTATTTATTTTTATAAAGAAAGGTCAGTTTATCCAAAGTGTAAATAAAGGTCAGCTCTCTCACCTCATCAGCGAGAAATACTCGTGTGGGGTTTTGTAATGGGAATTTCTAGTTTGGTTCGCCTGCTCCATTGATGTTAACCATTTTGGTTTACACCGATGCAAGCCGCCAACATGAACAACGAGCAAACAACGGCCAGGACGCTGAGGCAGAGGCGACACAGCTCAAACAAATCTGCAAGTATAAACTAAACAAGTTGCAGACATCAACTCCACACCTTTCTTCCAAAGTCTGGTACGGACATCAAGATGTCGTATAGTTTCTGCTGCTGCTGCTCCAGCCGCCAACTTCCGAGTATTCCACAGCCGATAATGGGCCTTCACTCACCCAAATCTACATCTTTCACCCCCGGCTGCAGCGGAATGTGCAATAGTGACTTTGAACCTGGGATATCACGTCTACAACACCACCATAACCTCCAATTGCCGTCAGCTGTACCCCAAAAAATTAATGTCAGATTTCAATACATTAGAAACAAATTACTAATTGGTATACAATATATCTCTTTTCTTCCCTTAAGTTCACATTATCTGTTCGACAATAGAAAAGTAACACGACGACTTCTGGTAGATTATGTTATATATGAAATGTCAGCTACCAAAACACAGAACAAGAAACGCCAAGATTCGGTCAAAGTAAAAGAGAATACCCCCGATGGATGTAATGAGATGGAGAATGCTGACTGAGGAGCACATGGTATTTGTGATAGAAACTTTCCATCTAGGTCAAATCGACTGACAAAAGGTTTCGACCCAACAGCTAATACCTGAGATTGCATAATGCAACAATTTTTAGAGGTCATCAAACGCAGCAACTCCCGCTCAAAGAAAGAAATGTTAAGAAAATGGCAAAAAAGAGTCAAACACAGGAAAGACACTAGGTTTCAACACGCCACCTAAAGGGTGTCCACTGCAGTACCAATCATACGTTCAATGAACGGGTGTATCAATCACCGGTGTCTAAGTTAAACCATGGGACACGAAACATGAGATCATCGAAATAACCATGGTTGAAGAAATGGAAAGGTACAGCTAACCTGATTGGCATAAGGTTAGCACGATAATTCCCAGATAGTTAAAAATACACATCAACTCATGATCAGCCGTCAGTTTGTCTATTTGTGTAATCGACTCAAGGAAAGGTGAAATGTAATGCATGCTTCAAGTTCAAAATTCCAAATTCTGATTCTGGATCCTACAAATTGGATTTGTACTTTCAACTGCAATCATAAGCAAATCCCCAAATCCAGCACCTCCACAACCAAGGTGCTTTGTGAAAATGAAAGACATTATACAGTTATACTTATACCCTAACTACTGAAAAGAATATATTAATAAATGGTATGCAAATTCCATTTTGATACCTGGTCAATTAAGCTGCATATGATTATTTGGAGGTCAACTAGGGAAGAATTGCCTTACTTGACTGTAGTCGAATATTATATCCTGCATGGAACCACTGGTAGAAGTCCTCGAAACACACTCAGAAGCATGCAAGTTCCAAACTGATAAACTTTGACCGCTGCTACAAGCCTATGAACATAGAAAATGCATTTATAAGGCCACCATTAACCACAGTACAGGCTAGGGCAGAGGAATGTATCAGCTCCTCTTCCTAACTACGAGTGCCAACTTTTTCGTTATGTTATTGATGACACGGTTAATTCTCATATATACAAGAGACCTATCTAAGGTAGAAGATCACACTTTTCTAACTTGTACAATCTGTCAGCAAAAAACACTTACCAACCAGTTGTCACTTGCATCAAGTGCAATGCATCTAATAGGCATAGAAGGTCTTCTTAACTTCTTATCCTTCCTTGGGTCAATTACTCTGACACACTTCCCACTATTGCAATCTAAAAACGCCAATTCTATTTCATCAGACAAAAAGTAGTAGAGAATAATAAAATCCAGGCAATGGCATGACTGAACATCGAACACACTGGTAAAAGGTTGGCTTTAAAGCCATAATTGGCATTCACATTGCCAATAGTATTGCTATAACAAACCATCACAAAAACAAGGAAAGACATTGCTCAGCCACATCCACAAATGCCTTCCCCGTACTCATGGGAAAGGAGGAAACCCGGGGCAACTGCAAAGCAATATTTATACCTCACAAGGAAGCCAAAGAAGACGATCTTATAATCTGATCTGGAGAAACTAAAACTGTTAAAAATATCCAAATAATACCAAATTAAGAAGTAAATAATCCAGTCGCCCAAACTAATGACCATTCTAATTGTATCCCCTAACTGCATAACTTATGGGGGTCTTGGACCAGATCAATGAACATGAAAAACACACAATTGAAGAATTTCCCACCAATTGCCTCTAACAGCAATTTTATTTATGAACTAACACATTCAAAACAAGTGAGGCACATTCTCTTGATTTTAAGCATGGATTGTCAATATTCAAAAGCAGTATTTACCCCAAAATCTTGCTGTTCCATCTTCTGACCCAGTTATAATCTGAGAGTAAGGGAAAACGGGGGACAATCAGGTTCACTGTCTACAACAAATAATAAGCGGCTAAATAGATTATCATAAATAAGGCTGATATTGGAAATTGAATGAAAAATCTATCGGAACAGTGTAAATGTTTTATAGCATTGATCACATTATCTTGGCAGAATTTCATGCAACAAATCAAATGATACAACATTCGCTAACGGCGTAATTTTTTTTCTAACTGATGACTACCTGAAAACTTTTGTGGATCTCGTGTACCCAGAATTAAGAGAGTACTTGCCTAGAAAGTTTTCTATGCAGCAATTTAACAATCCACCTTAAATCGAATTTCCTTTGGGACAATCTCACCATTTTAAGAAAAGCTTGATGTTAATTACACCAATAGAATAATGGTGAAGAGCAATGAATATTACCTGATTGGCAGAGTTGGGGCCAACTATACAGTGCAAATAATCCAAGTGCCCCTTGAAAACCATTTTGATCTTGCACGTCTCCTGGAAAGCACAAAAAGTAGTTGGTAGAACATTAATAATAATCCCAGTTATTGAAATGGCTACAAAACATAATGGTCATTCTATACGCTTATATGTAAGTAATAGTGCTGCATGTATCATGTGATAGCAACGATAATTGCACTTGAGCAAATACATACCAAATCCCAGCAATAGGCACAAGAATCACCAGCAGCAGAAAAGATGGAAGCGTCCTAATGAACAACAAAATGTTAAACAATATATTTTTTGTTCAAATTGGGGGACTTGGAATATATTATGTATAGGAGTCAAACCTTAGTGCCTAAAGCAATAGCATTGTTTTCAGGGACTGGCGAAAGAGCACCCCATGGACCTCTGAAGACAACAATGAACAAAAATAAATCAATTAAAAATTTGCGAGAGTTTTAGACGATGTCAACCCTATGGCAAAAGAAATTAAATTCTTCCATGGCCCATAAACAAAGGTCAAAATAACCGAAATTTCACTCTATAGTCAAAAGTAATTGATCCACCAGGGAACATGGAAACATGATAGTCCATAACCCAATACTGTGTCGACCTGCTTGCTTATGAAAACGCCATCAATTAAAAGTAAGGTAACATCCGTCAAGATATGCCAGGAGTTATGGCTCACCTTTGTTGGGGATTCACAAGGTCAACAACTGACTTCACATGATTTCCTGTTCAGTGATTTTGAAGGCAAGACAACTTTTAGCCGAAAGAGGAACATAAGATCATAGAAGTCAATCACAAGCATTGTAAACTATCCCCTAAAGCATAACTCCGAATAAAACAACAGGTGACATACATACCAAAACAAAACAAAAAACAGGAACTTCAAGAGCAAGCTGAGACCAATAACGCTCTAAATTAACATCAGGAGTCATGGTGGATGGAAAAGCAGTCGTACCAATAAATGAGAATAGACAATGGTTTCTATGTTGATGTAGCTACAAGGAAAATACCAGTTTCGTTTAAGCCTAGTACCTTGCAATGAAATTGGAACCTCAGATTCGATGAATTCTTTCCATTTCCATCCTCGAATCCGACCATCATCACCACAACTGTAAAGCAGATACCAAGGAATCGAATATATATACATACGTCACAAGAAATACAGATTGGGGTCAACATAGCAATTACGTGTCAGCACCCAGCACACCAGCAGTGCACTAAACTACAAACTAATAGATGCAATCCAGCTTTACTGAAACCAACACGACTACGAATTCAAATGCACGAATGTAGATGGGATTCAAAATCAAAGGACATGATGAAAAAGAAAGAAAATAGTAACAGACCTCAACAATAAGGCATCTTCGCCGCTGCCATAAAATTTGACATCATATGCTGGTCCGTCATGGCCTTGAACAAAGGCAGTAGGCGCAACCCTGTAAATTAACCAGAGTAATGAATAATTCAAAGAAGAGACAGTAGGAGCTTATAGTCAGGAACAGTCACCAGAGCCGTTTAGACTTACTGTGGAGCCATTGCAGAGCCGAAACCCAGCGGCTGATTGCCAAACCAAACGAGCAACAGAAAAGAAAAAAAAAAGTTAAAGGAACTCAATCACGTCACTGACGCAAAACTACTCTATTGGAAGCTGACTGAAGTGAAATTGTAAGAAACAAAGAAGCGAGAGAAACTTACAACTTTGGAGGCGCATGAGGATATAGAGTACGAACTGATCGACCCGTCACTGGAGGCTACGACGATGGCATCAGGGATCAAATCTGAAGAAGGCGCCCATGCCGTCCTAAAGACGTTTAGGGTTTCGGCTGCTCGTTCTCGCAGGATGCTATCTCTATAGGCTACCTCGTCCCAGTTCGTCGCGTCCATGCGCATTGTGGGGTCCAAATAGCTTACGTTACCTGGAGCGAGGTTTCCTCCTTCCGAATTTCAGTCCAGAGCCTGGGACGATGGAGTTTACAGTTTGTTCTTCCGCTTCTTTTATTCGATTCGAAAATAGCAGTCGCGCAGATAGGCGGAAATGCAAACGTGGAGGTTCAAGGCTTAGGCATCGGACGTACGCTTGGCAGGCAGCCCATGGGTTTCGATTACCCATTGGAGCCTGCCCGTGAATGCAGCCCGGAAGCCATGGCCCGCGGATAGTTATCGGTTTCGGTCAGGCCCGTGATCCGTGCGTTTCGATTGATGGGCGGATACGGATAGCAACATATCCGACCCACAACCAATCCGCGAGTTAAAACGACGTAGTATTGATAGGTATAAAAGCTAAATTTTCAGATTAGGATTTCATTTCTGCCAAATTTTCACGCCTCCTCGATTTTTCTCTCAATTTCTGCCGACTTCCTCTCGATTCAGCGCCACTCAAACCCTAATTTTCCGCCAAAATCTTCCTTTTATGTCGATTATCTTCGAATCCATCATCAATATCATCATCACTTACCCGTATCCAGCTACAAAAATGTCTCAATCCACACAAATCCAGTTCGAATCGTGCATGCAAAGGATTCAGCACTCAAACCCTAATTTTCCGCCAAAATCTCCCTTTTCTATCGATTATCTTCAAATCCATCATCAATATCATCATCACTTACCCGTAATCAACCCTTTCAGCGACAGAAATGCCTTAATCCACACAAATCCAGTTCGAATCGTGCATGCAAAGGATTTCTTCCCCGGATCGAGATAAGTTTTTTATTCTTGCATTCCTTAATTTGTTTATCCCTTCATGTATAAATAGTAGACTAATTTTAGGATTCATTGCTTCATCTATAGTTCGTCGAACAAAAAACCAAAAGACAGAAACCCTAATCTCTCAAACTTGGGATTTTGCCTTTCGATCCATACCATACCAGTAAGTTAGCTTATTACTTTCATAGTTATTTTCTCGAATTTTGAAAACCCTTTGACCTGCTCTTTGAATGTTGTGTGGCTATTATATGTTTCAGATTACTGCTCAGGAGTTATAGAATTAGGGCCAGAAATTGGTGTGATTCCGGTGTTTATGTAAGTTTAAGTATATGGTTTGTTAATTGAAACCCTTCAACCTGCTCCTTCAATGTTGTTGTTGTTTGTCCTTGGATTCATAGCAATGGTGTAACCCTAATGTAATAAAATTTATGTTTATGCTCAGGAGGAAGTCAAATAGTTGGCATTGATTAGGAGGCAGGGTGAAATTTTGTTGGTGTTGATCAGGAAGCATGACAACAGTCTGTTTCTACGACTGCTGAGGTAAGCTTATATTGTGTAACAGTTAGACACTTAGACTGTTAGAACTTGTTCAGAAGTGTAATGTTAGATTGTTAGCTGCTTGAACTTATTGTTTCATGTTAGAATCTTAGATGTTTGTTTGATCGATCTTAGTAACAGCTCTTCCTAGTAAATTGTTCAACCCTTAATAAACTCTCTACATTCTTCAATTGAACTCATAAACCCTTAACTCTCTAACTAATTCTGAAATAACAATATCTTATGTAAAGTTGATCGAATCCTTTTTGACTGATTGTTATGGGATTCAATCATCATTACATGAGTGACATCAAATCTATCTGTCTATCTTAATTCTTCTCCAATTCAATTTGAAATCCTTAACCTCAAATATGAAAATGAATCTTTTAAAACTCGTAAACTAATAAACTGTTATACATAAATCTCTAATCCTTTATCTATCTTCTTAATCTCTATCTACCTTCTTCAATGAATGTAACTGTTAAGCTCGTATCTACTTTTTTGTCTTCTTCAATGAATGTAACTGTTAAACTCTTATATGCTTTTTTTGTCTTGCTTTCTCAATCAGATGACATATGAAAAACTTCAAAATATACCAGTTGAGAATAACAATGGTCCACCACCACTCCCTTCCCTTGTTAATCCTGAAAACCAACCTGAAAATGATGTTGCCCGCCCTCCCTTAGGTTCAACTAAGCCCTTAAAATCATATGTCTTGCCGCCATTCACCAGACTGTTCATTCATGGATTTTTGAAAGCCTTCTTGGCAAATCCCATATGGCACACTTTTCTTGACTTCTATTTTCCTTCATAGTATCTCCCCGTAACATCATTCATACCAATATGAGAGTTATCAATCATTAGATTATTGATATTCATTTCCACATGTTTCTGCATGCACAAACAAAGAAACATACACAATTAAGATGTACTTCCATCATGCATATATATATATATATATATATATATATATATATAGAAAGAACATATAAAGTTCATACAAATTTTAGGGTACTTGATATTTACATATAACTCCTTCGTTGCATTATTGGGAAACATCTTCTTCTTCCTACCCGACTTGTGAGTTTTTAGGAAGAGGTCTCCCCTATTATCTGGCCCTCCTTTTTGGTCCTCCTATGAAATCGTGTACACATGAAGTTTATCTTTGAAATTTAGAAAACTAATGAACGTGCTAATCTAATTCATACCAGCTATGTTGAATGGCTTTGACCCCGTTGTTTGATTGATTGGTTGCTTCTTTCAGTTGTCCTTATTAATTATTGATCTATTCACTCCTTTTGTTCCCGTCTTGTACTTCACAAGCTCTCCCAATCATGAACTTCATAATCGGGATTAGGCTTTGCTGCTACATACTCATCTACACTCTTAGGGTTTTTTGGGTCATGGATTGTTTTCCAAACCGCACGCCCCTCGGTGCTCTCTCCACTTCTTCCTCAATCCTGAAAGATATATTTTTGTATATATTTATCACCATCAAGCCTCCAATAGAACTTAGGTTACATCTATAGAAATTACAAACAAACCATTAATAAGAGATAGAAAATACTCTAATTACGATATAGAACTTACCCTAAATCCTAAATAAGAGATAGAAAATACTCAATTTACCAGTATGAGTTGCTGCCAACAGTCTACCTTGTTCAAATTGCTCATATATCACCACTCTTCGTGGGTGAATGGGAAGCGTT
This sequence comes from Linum usitatissimum, assembly GCA_030674075.2. Taxonomy (NCBI): domain Eukaryota; kingdom Viridiplantae; phylum Streptophyta; class Magnoliopsida; order Malpighiales; family Linaceae; genus Linum; species Linum usitatissimum. The sequence goes on from JAUJYP020001182.1 coordinate 1,697,860, forward strand.
CTAGTTTGATGATCTTTCCAAGCACCTGTTGTATGTATTGGCCCGATCGTTTGTAAGGAACTCGACCCGCATCCAACTCGATAAAATTCTTCCTCCCATCCTGCCCAATGTTGCTCCACTCTCTAACCGTCCACTTTTCCTCAGATGGGTAACCATCTTTACTTAAACAATTAATATATCATTTTAAAAACATAGATATACATAATAAATTATTACATTAGATGGAAAATAGTTCAGAGAGCAAGTATACATATTGTACATGGAACACGCATACCACTCTGAAGCCTCCTTTCCGCTGCACACCGCTGACCATCATCATCACCTCCTTTCCCTTCCAGCGCTGCTACCTCCCATAACGTCTACCATGACTGAATTCATATAATAAAATCTGAAACTAATGATTATAGATAAAATATATTCATTAAATGGAATAATCATGTTGGAAAGGGTATAATGCCTCAATCAAATTCTGCCTCCACACCGAACCTTGAGAGAGATTGGTTTGAACCGACATCAAAATTACACAACTCTTGGCACTGGAATGCCTCAGATACATGTCCAAAATTGGTTTCATCACTCATTTCATACAAGTCCCTCAGTTTAATATGAATCGGAACACAACAATCAGGCTCTTTCACATCAGTAACATAGTAAACCATCTTAGTGAGACTTGCTGCCACGTATGGCTCATCTCCAACTTGACTATCAGTGTATATTACATGAGATAAGTTAACACATTCAAATCCAAGATCATCTTTCCTGTAGCCCTTGTTGGTTAGGGTACTAGCCACTTGCATTTGAATATTGTGACTAATCTTGTACAGTAATTCAATTTAATGATGTCTTCCAATTTCCCATAATATGGGACTGAACTGTGAAACCCGCCCCTAGGAGACCCGATCGACCCATGCATACTCGCGGTTCACGCATCATATAATAACAAGTCATACATAAGGGAATAACTACACTGAATCTCCTCAATTCATAAGTAAAACGACAGCGGAAAGAAACAGAGCAACAAGGCTCGAAATCCAGTACTAAACAACAATGAAAAACATCCCAAATAGGGGGAACCCATAGATAAGCCTGCCAAATCATATGAAAAACATGAAAATGTCTAAACACATAAAAAGGGATAACTCTAGGTCCTTCGAGGTAGCTCTCTCTATGACTCCCAGAGTACTAGCTTGAGAAGCTGTTGGTCGTCTCGCTCGTTTAGGTGACTTTGCTCCCGAGGTTCCATTGTAGATTATGCATAGAAACTGAGATGGGGTCAGTGATAAGCACTGAGGGGCTAAGCAAGCTAGCATAGAAAAGTTGTAACGTCTAATAGTATGACCTTGTGGTCTGTCGGCATCGTCCTATCATTAATCAACCCTAGCTAGAGTCGAGAGCTCATAGTGGATCAAACCATGAAAACTACCCCTGTAGACCGTAGACACCATGCGAGCATCACCAATAGGCATACTTGACACGTACTCCGTAGCCATAGAACATCCTGAGGGATTGCGCAATCCAAGGGTGGGTCACCAACGCATATCGAGAGCTAATATAGCTAAACCCAAATCATGAATCGTGAATAATAGTTCAAATGTCATGAGCTTATGCTCAAATATAATCCTCGGTATAGTAAAACTTGCTACTGTACGGCCCCCAAAGCCCTGCTCTGTAATCACATCAATGTACTGTAGATCATACGCTACTGCACAATCCAAGGAGCCTGGCTCCAGACACACAACTTCGGTACAACGCATCACGGGCCATTGCACCATTATGAGAATCCATTCATCGGATTCCTGACAACCCTAATTACAGTTCTACGCTTAAAAGTAGAAAAGTAATCTAAATCCCCACCTGCAACTGCTTTCCTGGTCAAGTCTGGTCTGAAGCAGCCTCCTTAGAGCTCAATCTCCCGATCCGTCTGCCTAAAGAGATCAATCATATGATTGAAATCCCAAAACCCCAAACCCATACTTGTCAGGATTTTCCTTCATAGGATTCAAACAAAGGATTTGAGAAATGATGCAAAAGATATATTACCTTCTAAAGCTTCCTCGACAATCCCTATGCCTCTCATACTAATTAGGGATCGATCCTCTTGACCTTCCTCTCTGCCTGGAATCAATCATCATTTGTCAAAAAACTCTATATTAGGTTTATGTATAATTCTGAGTTCTACAAGTTGCGCCTATATTTAAATAACAAGTCTACCATGCCCATAGCCCACTTATGGTCACAATCGTGATCCCCCTGCCGGTCACGATCGTGATGGATGCTAACGACAACTATGGTTTTTCTGATGACCATGCCCGTGCCTGATCATTCGTCAATGACTCTTCCTAGAATTCACAACAACCGATCAAACCCAAGATTAACGGTCAACCCGAAATCGGGGTGTCAGATGATCCATCGGGTTAATGTCTACTAAACTAGCATAACTTTGAGTAACAAAAGAAACAAACACTCCATTGTTTTGTGTTGTTCGCATTCTCTCTCGTTCCGGAGTTTGAAATCGGTAGCCATTCACATCAAATGTTATAAATTTGGTAGCTTCTTTGAAAGGACCTCTTACTAGCAATTTGAAATATAAAATGAGTCACATATTTATCATTGATGATCTTCATCAAATATAAAATTAATTATTAGTAGCTAATTAACCATAGGTAGGTAACAATGTGTAAGAAATTTATTGACAAGACTTACCCGCCATCTAAACCAGTTTGGAAATTCAAGATGCACAGTTTTCTGTATTTCTAAGGCTGCTCTCCGTTGCGCTCTCACTCCTTGATACTTACCCTTTACAATAGATTTGTACTCCTCAATAAACGGTCTAACACTTTCACTGCTGAACAACACATATTGATGTGCTTGTACCATCTCGTGCTATTTTAACTTGTAAGGCTTTCACTCCCCACTACTTTGCCAACTACTCGAAAAATCTATGAAGATGTGATTGATTGCTTTTTTATCCATTTCATGGACCTATCTTTCACGATTCAATAGTGACTCAACATGAATGTCTAGGTACAACGAGCAGAAGGTGAATATTTCATCAGATATCCAACCTTCACTAATTGATCCTTCTAGTATTTTCTCTATTGCCAACAAACCCGTTAAACTTTTCTAAAAACCTACAAATATGAATTAATTGTTCAAGTTGCATTTAAATAAAAAACCTCTTAAATACAAATGTGAAAAGGGGAGAGATATACCTCTCTTCCAGATACATCCACCTATATTGGACAGGGTCATCAAGTCGAACTTCCTCAACTAGATGGAGTACATGATGTACCATCACACTGAAAAAGGATGGAGGAAATATCACTTCCAAGTGACACATAGTGAGGGCAAGTCATTCTTGTATACTATCTAGTTCATTGCAATCGATAACTCGTGTAGATAGCACCTTAATGCATGAACTGAATTCAATAATCACTGTAGCCACTTGTTTTGTTAATACATTCCTTACTGCCACAGATAACACTTCGTGTAATAAAATGTGTGCATCATGAGTCTTCATTCCGAACATCCTCTGTTGGTCGAAGTGGACACAACGAGAAATGTTACTAGCATATCCTTCTGGAAATAACAAACCCTTGAGTGACTATAAGATTGTGTCAATCTCCTGCTTAGCCAAAGTAAATAAGACTGTAAGGCATCTACCATACTCGTCCGACCACAATTCCCTTTTAATTTTAATACTTACTAAATCCCGACGAGCTGCCAGATGATCTCTTTGTTTGTCTTTATAATTTAGCAATGTTAAGAGCAATTTATCATAAACATTATTCTCAATAGGTATTACATCAAGATTGTGACGTATGAGATTGAACGCCCAATAAGGGAGTTCAAAGAATATGATTGGCTTCTTCCATTGCTTCACCTTCTTATCACTATCCCAAGATCTCTTCTTTTTGGTCTTAGGGTCTTCAATCTTTCAAAATATTACATTCACATCGTCAACTTATCACGCAATATCATAACCAGACCGCATAAAAAGTGGATGCCTCAGTTTAGTCTTACCATCAAATCGAGTTTGTTGTTGTCTAAAATGATGATTTATTGGTAAGAATATATGACTCCCCATAAAACATTTTTTTCACTAACTAGGAGACATAATGGAAGGTAGTCAAAATTGCAAGTCAGACACGCCTGACCAGTTTGAGTGTTCCATTTAGATAGTATTTCCAAACCTGGAAAATCACTAATTGTCCACAACAATACAACTAGTGTGAATGTTTTGTTTTAACTAACATCAAAAGCATGAACCCCTTCCCACAAAGTTCTCAACTCATCAATTAGTGGACTTAGGTACAGATTGATGTCATTACCAGGTTGCTTCTCACTAGGAATAATACTAGAAAGCATAATATTAGTTTGCTTCATGCATAACCATGTAGTTGTGTTGTATGGAAACAAAAATATATGCCAAGTGCTATGATCGGTACTCATAGTACCAAAAGGATTCAAACTATCACTGGCAAGTCCAAGTCGTATGCTCCTAGGTTCACTAAGAAACTCAGGGTACTTCAGATCAAAATCCTTCCAAGATTTTAAATCTCTCGGATGTCTAAGAATCCCATCAATAGTTTTCTCATTTGAGTGCCCAATCATATCCTCTACAGATTTAGCAACCTTGAACAACCTCTTCAAACGCAGAAGAGGAAGCAGATTGCAATCGGCTTCCTCTTCTACGTTATAACAGTTCCCTGCTTACCCGGCTTTGGAGTCTTCAACCTAGGTTCATTGCAAACTCTACAACTCTAATCATTTATGGAACCTCCCCAATATAGCATGTATTCATTAGAACATACATCTATTTTGTTGTACGTGAGCCCTAATGCTTTAACTGTTTTCTTCGCTTCATATCAGAATTTTGGAATGAGAGCAAAATCAAATGTCTCCCGTAATAACTCCAATATGCTATACATAGCCTTGTCACTGATATTTGCATGTATTTAATATGGTACAACCTCATTAGAATCGGCATTTTAGTGATCTTGCAACCAGGGTATACCTTCTCTTCTCCATCTTTCATCAGACGAACGAACTCGACATGTTCTGGATCCATTGGTGTAGTATTTGGTCCGGATGCACCCATAGATAAACCATCCTCCACTTGTGCACCTTCTTGTCTAACAACACCAAATGCAGCATGCATTAGATCATGTGTCGCTTTTATGTGGCTACCTTGATCAGAATTGTTGTCTACACTTGGGTTTGAAGCACTACCCGCCAGTGTGTATGATGACTCGATGAACCCTCATCTCCGTGCTTCTCTCAATGGATATCCCAAGTTTTGTATTGAACAGGGAATGAGCGACGTAATAAGTGATCAAATACCTTGTCTTGGGTTAGCTTTTTATTGCAGCAACAACCATGACAAGGACATGGAATTGATTATACACTTGGGCGAGACTGTGCATATGCAAACTCTAGAAAATTATCTACTCCTTGTAGATATTTTGGAGTGTTCTACGGCATATGCATCCAAGACTTATCCATTTTTTGTCCTAAAGAACCTAATTAGTCAAATTGATAGTAAGTAAGTACTCATAATGATCTATATTTAATTAAAGAGTATGCATATGAAAGTATGTTTGAACATTTCGGCATGAACCATTCATTTATACTTATATACTCATACTCTTGAATCTGCAAAAATAACAAACTAATATGCACCCTAGCTATATAAAAATGGTGAATTCTTCAGTATACCTGGTATACTGAAATTTTCGGTGTGTCCGGTTTTTTTTGGTAACGTAAATCCATCACCAACGTCCATTTTTAGTTTGCGATCTCGACGGTTCATAATTATTCGAATATTAAATTGTTGTTGCTGTTTTTTGCGGTCACTTTGGGGTGTCATACATGGTGTTTTGTTTGGTTTTTCAGTTGAAAAATGTCCCAAGCCTTGTTTTGAAGCACCGGGATTTTGTTTTCTTGCTGCATTTTTTGGAGTTGTGTTTCATTCGTCTCCCTCTCTTGCTCTCTAAGCTGCTGCCTTAGCTTGCTAAAGCTCCTTTGTCAACTTGAGAAAGCAAGATCTTTTGTCAAATTGAGAAAACATATGAGATCAAAAATAAAATGTGAAATAGAAATTTAATATTTGAATAATTGTGAACCGTCTAGATCGCAAACTGAAAATGTACGGTGGCGATAGATTTACGTTACCAAAAAACATTTTGACACATCGAAAGTTTCGGTATACCAGGTATACTGAAGAATTCACCTATAAAAATATATGTAATATGAATTATCATATGTTCACTAAGACCATCCATAATGGTGAGCTAAGAAGCTGAAAAAGCTATATTTAGCTCTAACATGTTCAACAATGGTGACCCAAAATGCTAAAATATGCAGAAATGCTAAAATTTTGATCTAAATTTAGCTAGAGATTTGGCAAAATGCTAAATTTTAGTTAAATGATCCAACAGCCAGCAATTGGAGAGAGGAATCTTGGGATCTGTGTTTCATTTTTATTTTCCCTACCATTTTTATTTTTATCATAAGTTATTCATTTTTATTTTGAGTCCAATGATTTTCATTTCAAAATTCTTATATTTCAAAGATGAATATAACAAAATCAGATTTGATGGTATCTCAAAATCTTAAAAATACGTACAAATAAACGAGTTCACAAAATTTAAAAAATTACATAGAAATGTTCGTTCTAATTATTTAATAGTACTTCTAAACCAAATTATCCAAGTAAATTTACGAAATTAACGCTTAATTAGATTCGAATAGATAATTATATAGTTTTAGCTCTCACACCATTATAACAAAATCACTTTAACAAAGCTAAAAAGCCAAATTTGACCAAAAAAAGTTAGCTTTTTTACCTTTTACTATTGTGGATGGTCTAAAAAAACTAAAATATGCATACATGCTAAAATTTGAAGCTAAATTAGATAGGGATTTAGCAAAATGCTAAATTTTACCTAAATGATCCAATGGCAAAGAGGAATTTTGAGATCTGTGATTCGTTTTTATTTTTATCATAAGTTATTCATTTTTATTTTTATTCTAATGATTTTCTTACCAAAATTCTTATATTTCGAAGACGAATATAACAAGTCCTGATTTAATGGTATATTAAAAGCTTAAAAAATACATTAAAAAAACAAATGAATTCATAAAATTTTAAAAATTACATCGAAATGTTCATTTTAATAAAGGCGGACGCTCCGCTGGAAACATGCACCCGGTACACACACTACGTGATGACATTTCATTGGTTGGTCTTTAAAAAAATGCTAAATTAACATTCAAATATTTTAAAAATGTAACTAAATCATCCAAGTTTATTCAATTTCATTTTGTTAACGTCCCTTCTAGTATTTCTATTCAATTTTTCCTTTATCTTTATTAATGAGAGTCTAACAAGTTATAATTAAAGGGTTTTAAGAGCAGGTTATAATTGAAGGTTTCATAGACTTCCCGAGCTGCACCGCTAGAACCAGATACACAATCGAGGTTGAATGAGTTGGTGCATAAAACAGGTTATAATTGAAGATTTTAAGAGCTGCCGAGAGCAAGTTGCTACTGAAAATTCCAGTCCAAAAGTGAGTTGTGTTGTTGGCGCTAATGGGTCTGACAAAATTGAATTTTTTCCATGTCATTCTCTTTGTGCTAAGTGATCTATCTCAAAACCTGAGAATTGAAGATAGACATACTATCTTGCATGAATATGCATGTCATCAAGTGTTATTTGTCTTTGTCAAGATCGTTTCGATAATTCTGATCATCGCATTCTGGTAACGATTTATGCCCTAATTCATGCATGTCATCAAGTGTTATATGCCTTTGTCAATATCGCTTCGATAATTCTGATAATCGCATTTTGGTAACGATTTGTGGAGCATCATTCTTCATATCTCTGCCTTTGTGGAACATTTGTTTCTGCTAAAGAACACTTTTGATAGTTTGGATTCTTGTTCTTCTTATTCGTTTTAAAAAATTACAAGCATATTTATACCCTGAATGAACAGGTCGATAAGAAGAAAGTGCATTTGCGTAGAACAACCAGTTCGAAAGAAGATGAGTAGTTCCTTGACGGCAAGCATATTCTGAAAACATAAAAGTTACTAATTTGTCGGAAAGTGTCGGTTTCTCCAGCTTAAACCCATATTACGTTGTCCAACAAGGAAAGATTGCATCATTACCTTGATGGAATATTCTAAGCGTTTGGATTTGCTTAAACGAGCACAAAAGTTCGAAGTAGTATTTTTTGCATAAGGGATAGACGAGCTAGTTTGAAGCTCTTGGTCAAACTAGATCCTTGCATAATGTTGTATATAAGTAGTAACTTAACTCCATATTAGAATAGACCGAGTCGTTCGCCACTGTGTACATTCATCACCAAAGTCATTTCACCTTCTTTTCTCTATTCTATGCACATTATAAAGTCGAAGAAAAGCCATCTTTATTAGTGTCTGAAGTGCCTTGATGTGATGAGTATGAGTAGGTTGATGTGCAAGTGTTGGAAGCGCACCTCAGAGTTGATGATGAGCGTATGTACATTGTCCCTAAACACTAAGTGAGGGCTTTCGACTTCATCTTTAAGTCGAATTCCTCTGGAGAGTAAATCTACGTGGTTAGTGTGACATGTATGATGATGTGTGGCAAGTAGGGAAACTTCTTGTGAGGCCTTTACATCCTATTTTGGTTTGTTTATAGGTTCACTTGTTTGTTGAGAAATTTAGGGATGCATTGAGTATTATGGATTTTCTTTGCTTTGTTAGTAGTTGATTTGGTTGTAGATGTATTCCATAGTTTTTATCAGCTTTTTGCTTGAGGACAAACAATGCTTAAGTGTAGGGGTATTTGATGACACTCGATTTGGCATGTTCATCATCCTCATTTAAACGACATTTCATACATAATTGTATTGCTTTAGGTAGAAGTTTAGGATGTTTTATGCATTTTAATCTTTTATCTCGATTTAGTGTCTCGTACCCAGTCGGGGTCCATTTGATGTTGTTTTGGAGTGTTTTTGACAGATTTCAGGTACATAATAACATTGAGGCATTTATCGGACCGATACGATGTGTGTGGATGGTCTAGGACAAGCAATGGAAAGCATTTTGACATCTTCAAGGAACTTGGATCTCGAAGTCGTCGGAAAACATTGTAATACCGTATATTGAACATATCTCCTAGCACAGAAGTCCAATTGATACAAGGCTAGCGGCGTTGAAAAGCTCGTTCAACTTCGTACAACTTTAATCAGGGAGTTATGTCATGATTGCCGCTATGGATCTACAGATTTCGTTAATCTTTGTGCTATACTCAGTATTTTGGGCATAAGTCCTTACTCCGATGTCTGATTGATGCAAGGCTCATGGCATTGGAAAGCTTGTTCGATTTCCTAAAACGTTGATGATATTAACTTTGGCCAGAAATTTCGAGATTTGGGGCTAAAACTGTCGACAACATATTAGTGTGACGGTCAAAGTCAAACTACTTGCCCAAAAAGGAACTATTTTCCTATTTAAAGACAAGTCTTTCATTCTTTGGAGGAAAGACCCTTTTGGACGAGAATGAAAGGAGAGTTTAGAGACTTTGAAGCGACTTCAACTTCAAGGAGCTCGGATCGGAAGAAATAATCAAGATCTGCGAATCAAGTTCTTCAATGTCTTCCTTCTTTGATTTTGATTTGTTCTTCTTGATTATGAGTAGCTAAACTCCTCGTGCTTAGATTAGATGAACCCTAGGTAATTCCTTATGAACGGATGATTGTTCGACTTTGACGATTTATGCGAGTTGGATAGATTTTGGTTTATGTTTAATTCTGTGTCCGTTCTTATTCTTGTTTGGCCGTCTTGAATAGAACCTTGTTAGATTTTTCTTTGTCTCGAAAAAGCTTGCATATTTAGAACACCGAAATTAATCAACTAGGTTAGGTGTTAATCCTCATTCGAGAGCGAATAAACTAGTCTTTCGTGTGGCAGTTCTTGTTTGTTTTGTTGCCTAGCGGATTCCAGATCTTTGTCTCGAAAGAGCAGACTGGGATATCAGACAAGTAGCATATTAGTAAACCCGAAATGACGTGATTTGATTAGAGAAGAACTGTGACGGTGAATTGAATCTGTCTTATTTGTTTAAATCATGGAATTTGTCTGTCATTGGTGAATATGGATAACCTAGGGGGATTTGAAGTCTAAGCAGTTTTCTCCCATTTGGTTCAACCCTTATATCGTGCAGTCTAGTAACCTTTATTTTAGCTTTTAGTTTATAGCAATTTCTTTATTTTTTCGATTGATTGATTCTCGTGGCACCTAAATCACAAACCTGTTTAATCGATTAGCACTTTACATAACTTTGAGTAGTCACGACATTGAGACCCTACAGAAATTCGACTCTAGTTAATTCATTAACTAGGTTTATTTTGAGACAAGTAAAATATGTTCATCACAAACTGAGCTTCGACGACGTCGTTTCTTCCTGGTGGGAGTTGGCACACGTTCGAAAGTTTGCCACGCAACTTTTCCTATGTAACAGCGAATAAAAAACCGTCTTATAGAAAAGCAAAACTGCCATTAAATAAATATTTTGACAGCGGATTAAGATCTACAGTTAGATATCTCATGTTAACCAACTAAATTGTTATATTGTTGGTTTGGGTTCATTTGAACTATTGCTAAATAGTTATTGTCCGTTGATGAATTATGATCCGCCCTTCCTGGGAATAAGGAAAATGACAGTCATAATTAAGGGACAACAACCATGTTCAAGTTTAAGCAACAACTATTCTGATATATATTCCATGAATATTGGATTATTAGGAAAGCCACAACCGTACAAGTCCGGACCAGATATAGTCAAAAGAAGCACCAGTCATTGCTCATAGTGTAGCTGTGGTTGCACACTATTTATATAAGCAAGAATATCTAGGAGTTCACACCAAGATTATTTGGAAGTGGTATTGCCAAGACGATGTCCTTTCGGCTCAAGAAATGGCTTCCATCCTTGATCTCGGAAATGCAGGGTGCTTTCACTGGCGTGAGAAACGTCCAGGACAATATCATCATCTTCCACGAGGTGCTTCATAAATTCAAAACTCGCTATAGTAAAAAGATGAAAGCATTCGCCTTCCAGATATTCCAGCACATGGCCGCTAATTTTTCAATATGTGTCTGCGAAGAGACAGATTTGAGATTCCACAACCAACCCTCAAAAGAGAAAGAAGAGGAAAACGAAATAAGACAAGGAAAAACACTTCCCCAAGTATGAGCCACATGATCACACATGAAAACACAATGAGTGAGGTCTTCATCCTCCAGGTTGCAGATGGTGCAAACCGAAGACACAAAGCACTTGTGGATGGTTAGGTTTTCTTGATAGCCAGAGCATCTTTAGCGCACCGCCACATGAAAATGTTGATTTATGGAGGGAGGGACAGACTCCAAAGCCACTTCCAGTTCTTGGAGCTCTCCGCAGCTATTGTTGGGCTGAACAGATTAAGAGGAGAACGCAACATATTGTACGCCGAACGAACCGAAAAACTCCCATTGGTTCTGAAAATTCCATTTCCACTCGTCATCCATTCCTTTCGGTGATGGGGATGTTCCTGATCGCCTGAAGCTGAGCTGGATTGCAGTGGGCAAGAATAGTATCAATGTCCCATTCTCGAGAATCTGCTGAGATCCAATCAACCGCCATTGAATCATACTCATGAGGAAAAACCACCTTGAAGGACTCGAGCCAAGGTACCCAAGGATCGTTTGAAATAGGGATGGATCGTCCATCCCCAAGGCCTTCAAAAGCCCTCAAACATAGAACCTCAATCGAGCTAGATAGACATGAACATATCCAAGAAGGCGAACCCACGCCACATTAGGATTAGTGAGGATTCTCCATGATTGCTTGCATAGGAGAGAAAGGTTAAAATCGTGAAAATTCTTGAACCCCAAACCTCCCTTACATTTCGGGTTACATAGAGTATGATCGTTACACCAATAGATAGATCTTTTATTCATATTCCCCGACCAGAAGAAGTTCCAAAGAATCTGATCCATCTTGCGAGTAAGGTTCTTGGGAAGAAGGAAAACACTCAAATAAAGGAAGGGATCGCTTGGATGACAGCCTTGATGAGTGTTTCATTCCCCGCGTAGGAAAGAATATTCTAAGACTGCCCCTGACTCTCCATCCGATCGATACGGAATTAGAAAGTTTCCTTCCTGGAGTTACCCCACTCCGTAGGGACTCCCAAGTACTTGGAGTGACCAATGAGCCTGAGAACCCAATGGCATTGGAAATATTATTTCGGAGTTCTTGAGGAGTGTTCTTACTGAAGAAGATGGAGGACTTATCATTATTCACTTCATGTTCTGTGATCCTCCCATAGTCATTAATCATGTCAACAATCATGCAGGCCTCATCCGGTGTGGCCTTCCCAAAGACCACCGTATCGTCCGTAGAAAGGCAATGAGAGAGAAGCAAGCAGCCCCACTTAAGCTGGATACCACTCAAAGAATGATCCTGAATGCGATTCTCAACCAGGAAGGACAACGTGTTTGACATAAGGATGAACAAAAAAGGTGAGAGGGGTTCCCCTTGGCAAATTCCCCGAGAGGGCAAGAAAATGGTGATTCTTGGTCATTGAAGAGAACCGAGAACCGAACCGTAGGAATACACTCTCTAACCCAGCCACACCACAAATTCGAGAAGCTGTAGACTCTCAATAATCTATCCAAGCACTCCCAATCTATGAGATTGTAAGCCTTCCGCATATCAAGTTTGAGCATCATGTCTTGTTTCTTTTTACTGTAGCGAGTTTTGAAGTTACGAAGCACCTCGTGGACGATGATGATATTGTCCTAGATGTTTCTCCCGCCAGTGAAAGCACCTTGCATCTCCGAGATCAAGGATGGTAGCCATTTCTTGAGCTGAAAGGACATAAGTCGGTGTTTATAGAGGTGTAACCAGACATATAATATAGGTCGTATGGATTGAGCATTTGGAAGTGGTATTTTGGCCCAAATACCATATTATGTGATATTTAGGCCAAAATACCACGTTTGGCATCCGAAATAGAGTGGTACTTTGACATGAGGTATTTGAAATAGTGGGTTTTGGTGGTATTTGAAATACTTGGGTTGACGGGTGGTATTTGAATAAGTGGATTTTTATAACACTCCATTATTTTTTAAACCCCAAACTATCCTTTATTTGTTCTTCCTTTTTCACAATCAGGCTTGGCAATAGGGCGGGTTTCATATGAGGTGAGGTACCTATACCCATCTCCATACCTATTCATAAAATCCATCCCCATCCTTGTACCCATTCGAATATCAATCAATATTCATACCCATCCCAAACTTGTGGATTTCGAATACTCGTGAGTTTCGAGTACTAGTGGGTATACCCATCCCCACATAACTTATTAATAAAAAATTTAAATATGAGACTACCACATAATCCAACTTCAAAAGACGTTAAGACATAAAACATCATTTTACCGTAAAACAGATAACGAAATAATTTCACAAACACAGTCATTGTCTTTGTTAGAAATTGAGCTTTTGACGATAATATAGTAATAGATCTTTTTATTCAACAAATACCACATGTGAATTAACACATGGTAATTTTCATACTACAAGTCTTTTGTACCACACAAATACAACATTCTCAAATAACCCACTATTTTGTTCCAAAATACTACATATCCAAAATACTGCATCCAAACGACCCAATAATTCATAGTGGCATATTAACAAACAACATAATCACATTAGTAAGATACTAAAATTAAATGAATGATCCTTTAGAAACAACCAAACAAAACTTAATCTACTAAGAAAAGGGATTTCTCCCAAATCCAAAAAGGTCTCAAGTGTCGTATTTCACGAGGAACGGATCACCAACCTATACTCAACTATTTAAGACATGGTTTAAGCTACCAAAAATTCAAAATGCTAGTTTTCTAGGTTATCTACTAAAGTACTTAACATTCACAAATGAAAATGAATTCTATTCAAGCAAGCCACTAAGTAATCAAGAGAGTGAAAAGGAGGAACATAAGGAGAGAAGGATTGCTAGACTCCGGGTGTTGTTTTTTGCACTCAAATTCGATTCACAAGAGAGATTGGATACAATGGGCAAGAGTTATGGTTTGATCATCCTCTAGACATTCGTAGGAGTCTAAGACAAGGTCTTGTAATGGACTGCCACTACCAATTGGCAAGTGAGCAAGCCAATTGGTAATGAAACCAGTGTTCGACAAACTGCCTAGGTCCCAAGAGACTATTAATAGCATCACAAACACTAGACAAGGGTGTTGTGTCACTATTTGACACCCCCAAATTCCATCACCTAAATTGTCACTACCTAAGTGATTATCGAAATGCACTCAAAGTATTTGATAAAATGCCACTAAGAGAATCCTCACACTTAAGGTTGAATTGGGGTGTGTGCTTGGTCCACACACACCTTACTTCAATCTTGGACTACACACTTACTCAATTCAAGCACAATTAAGTAATTGAAAGAGTACATTTGACCTAGAACAAGCCATAGCATATTCTAAGTTGCAAAAACCATAATCCAAGCATTCTCATATATCATAATCCATATCTAACATGTATCTTACCCCTCATCATGAGGGGATCATCCTAGTACATATCAACACCCTAATCTAACAACTAACAAACTAGCCTAACATGATGATTAAACTAGCTAAGGAAAAAGAAGGAACAAACTCCATCTTCCAAGTGGTGCAAGAAGGTAAGGATGCTCCAATCTTGACTCCAAGCTTCTCCAAGTGCTTCAATTTGGTCTTCAAGGCCTCCAATTGATGATGGATGAAGTGTATTTTCGAGCTAAGGTTTGTGGGAGAGAAATTGGGGGTAATAGAATCAATTGAAAGCCAATAATATATTCCCTCTCTCCTCAAAATCAACTTCCTGCTGCATAGGCCACACGTTGTGAGGATTTTGCAGTGACAACACGTCATGTGGTTCTTGACTCAGACCGGGCCCATATTCTTCTTCCACTCGTATCTCGCTTGTTTGACCTCCGTTTGACACTCGATTAGTCTCGTTGGCTTTGTATTGATGTACTCTTTCTAATGAATACTTGAAATCTCAATGAAACATGAGAAAACAAGCCGAATGGAACGAATCAGTTCGTTCAAGAGAATAATGCATGAATCCCTTACTTTCATCGACCAATCACCGCAAGGGAACCAAATATCGGTCTAACCGAGTTAGAAATCAGTCAAGAAGGGGGTCGAATGGACTACCGATAGTCGAGCTATTAATGAAAAACTATGATTACAAACTAAAAATGAAATGTACTCGGAATGATTTGGAAAAGAGAGATTGTCTTCTAAACAACAGTAGGATTAGATTAGCGAGGGAGAATAGGGCATGACTAGTGAATAGTGTGAGGAGGATGATTGAGTTGGTGTGGAATTTAATGAGATGGAAGATCTAGAGGTAGTTTGTGTGGGTGAATTCGTAGGAAGAGAATTCAAATAGCTAGAGAATATGAGGGCCATGCTATTTTGAGAAATAGAATGTCTAGATGTGTCATTTTAGGTGATTGTTGGAACTAGAGAATCCAAAAATGAAATAAAATGGAATGGAATGAATTCTCTCAAAATCTACTCCTCAAGCTAGTGATTTCAATATTAGCTCAAACTTTCTAAGGACCCCATACCAAGAATTCAATTCTTTAACATTCCCCCACAGTTAATTGTAATCAAACAGTCTATTTAGCAAAATCTCTAGTTTAGAGATTTTAGAGTCCAAATCATCCAAAATCACCCACTCAATTCCCCAATCCAAACAACCTCTTTATCTCTTAATGACTATTTCGAATGGATGCTTAACGGTAACTTGATAGTTGAATACCACATTAGCTAAAAAATACATTTTTCAAAGTCCAAATGGATTGGACAGATTAAGTAGGTACCAAACCTTATTCTCATTTTTTTACAACAAGTAGGAAAATATTATTAATGATGTGTCGAAAGGCACTAAACTTGTACAACATCAATAAGCCATTTATGAGATGCATTCCCCACATGCGGGGACGCATGGAACCTTGATCGATAGGCAAGTTTGTTGCGACCTTATTCCTCCCTCTCCTAAAAAAATTAAATTGAAAACCCTCACATGCTCGAAACAAGCCTCTACACATCCGGGTTACCTCCCCAAACTCCATATGATCCTTGTTCGACCCATCCAGAGCGTGCATCACCACCTGAGAGTCACCTTCGAAAATCACCCGCTCGTAGCCTAACGAGATTACCCCACACATGGCAATAAGTAGTGTTACAGCTTCACCCACCTTCACTGTCTACATACTTGCATGAGTTTACACGTGGAAATGGGTTAATGTTCAGTGTGATCCTATAATGCCTAGCTCGTCCCCGTTCTTTGCAAGTCAGCAAAAACGGCCACATCTAGATTACACTTGAGAGTTTGAATCGGTGGAGGATGCCATTTGGGATAGTAAAACAACATCAGAGTTGGAGTTGTTTTGTTTGCTCTCACCATTTGCCAGTCCTACATAAAATTCAAACCCTCCTTGATCACTAGAAGTGGATTGTATCCCATTTGCTTCCAGACCTGATTGTTCCGTTGCCGCCATATACACCAGATGCCCACCGCCATTTTGTGAAAACTCTGTTCCGTTTCATGCTTAAGCAGGTTCCATATCCATTGGTACACCTCATTTGTTGTCGCACTCTGAGTTTGAATTTTTTCGGCGATACTGAACCCGGACTAACATTGCTTAGCCAAGGGACATTTGAGGAACACATGCCAACATTCCTCGAAATCTTCCACACAAATAACAAAAGCACCCTCCACCTCGACCCCTTTCCTACGGAGCCTACCCCGCATGGGAACTACATTTTGGAATAGGCGCCATAGTAGGTGACACAAATTCGGGGGAATCTACCGGTCCTACAACCTCCTCCATCACCCGGTCTATGGTGCTTAGAACGGTCCACCAACATGTTCCATATACAACATATACACTGAGCGGACCGTGTATTGACTAGTCTTGCTAAAACACCATAGTCTACAATCTTGCCATGTTGCCATGCCCACCGGTATAGTCATAATCTCCTTTTGATCCCTAACAGTGATTAGTTGTTGGAGAAGGTATAAGTTGCATTCTTGGGAATCCTCCCGAAGCAAATGACAAACTTGTGCATCCTCCATACCCGACAACATTGGAGTCTGGAGTCTACAGTTGGTATCCATAGCTGGAAGCCAAGGATCCTCCCAGAGCCGAATAGCTCTATCGTTGCCCACCCACCATCGTGATAACACATGTTGTACTTTCCATATACTTCTCCCAACGAAACTCGGACTGTGATCCAACTTGGCGGCATCGAACTCAAAGTCAGGATAATATTTAGCCTTATATATTCGACTAACCAGAGAGTTTAGGGTAGATAAGAGTCTCCATGGTTGCTTACCCAAGGGGGCGAGGTTGAATTCTCTTAAGTCTTGGAAACCCATGGCCCCAACCTCCTTCGGAATAGCCAGACGTTGCCACTTCATCCAAGATACTCCACGACTCGTGAAACATGTAGAACCCCACTTCATCCAAGAATGACGTTGGTTGCCTTGCTAAACAATACACCAGACTTCTCAAAATTGATGAGTTGTCCCGACGCTGAGGAGCAGGTAGTCAGCAACGTCCTAAGACGTCTAGCCTCCCTTACCGTGGCTTGACAGAAGAATAGGGAATCATCTATGAAGAGTAGATGAGAGACTTTAGGAGCTCTCCTACAAACCTGGTACCCATGTAGTTGCCCCACTAGAGCCGCCCGTTGAATCGATGCAGTAAAGCCTTCAGTACACAATATGAATAGGAAAGGGGATACGACACCCTTGTCGAAGCCCCCTTATAGGAGTGATGTTGTCAAAAGTATTATTTTTAACCACTACTGAATACTACACCGAGCAGACATAAATCATCATCCAATTCACCCAAGTACTGCTAAACTCCATGCAAATTAATATGGCCTCCACATAGTGCCACTCCACCTGGTTGTAAGCCTTGGAAATATCAATTATCAAGGTCACACTTCCAACCACCCGCGACGGTTTCGTTGTCATACTATGAATGGTCTCAAAAGCGATCATAACATTATCAATGATGGAACTCCCCTGAACAAAAGTGGATTGCTCCTCTTGTACCAAATGAGGCATGACCTTCCGAAACCGATTAACCAGTGTTTTAGCAAGCATTTGACATCTTACATTACTTAAGGAGATCGGCCGGAGGTCCTTCATCGTTTTTGGAGAGTCCACCTTTGGAAGTATAAGATGATGTTGGTGCATTGGACTTCTTACGGGATTACTCCCCCTTGAGCCAAGATAAAAAATCTTGCAAATAGCCGGAGCCACAATATCCCATAAATCCTGGTAAAAAGTTGGGTTGAAACCATCCGGTCCAGGTGATTTATTCGGACCCATGGCGAGAATAGCATCCTTAAACTCATGGTCGGTAATAGGGACGATAAGCTTGTCATTTTGAATGTAAGTGACCCCCTGATCCACTGTTTCCAAGATTGTGCCGAGCTAGGATTCGGTAGAGGAGAACAACTCTTCAAAGTATGTTACATCTATCGTTCTTAGAGCTTCTATCATTTCATGCCATACCCCAGCTTGATCCCGCAACCTACTAATTTGCTTGTGCTTTCTCCGACCATTTGTCGCTGCATGGAAAAATCTTGTGTTTAGGTCCTCACCTATTCGCCAGTCGTGCTTAGCTCGTTTTGCCCAATGCGCTTCTTCCTTCCGTAGAATTTGTATGAATTCCTCTTGGAACTTCTAGTTAATCTCCCTCCGAGTCAGAGTTGTAATGGCCGATCTTAGTTCACTTAATTTATCACACTCTTCCGAACCTTCGACAAAACTGCGGTTTGTTGTGATCCGCCCAACTAGTCAAACGTTGAACACACTTTTGTAATCTAACCCCCCCCCCCCCCCCCCCCCCCCCCCCCCCCCGAGTCCCATGCTTCCTCTATCCACACCCTAATTTTGGCACTATCCGCCAGCTGTTCTCGAAACGAAATCATTTCACAAAAGGCGATGGTTCCAGATGATCCACCAGGAGTAACAGGGAGTGGTTCAACCTCGAAGCAGTCATATTATGGAGATTGAAATCATGAAACTGTGACTGAAACTCGCCGTTGATGAAAGCCCGGTCCAAACGTTCCTCCACGCAGATTGGTAATCCCAACCACTTCGGCCATGTGTAAGGGTGACCCTACATCAAAACGTCCACAAGCTGAAAGTCGGATATTGCTTGCTAGAAACCGGCAAAGAGTTTGTGGGTGCGGGTGGAGGCCATACTTATTTGACGATGTCAACATATCGGGTGGAGGCCATATCGTTGAAATCTCTTTGCGCCGCTGTTTCCCAGAGAACGGCCAATTCGCCACTATGCCCTTGAGCTTCCACAGTAAACATGCTTCGTATCCTAACTTGATACAAACGTCCTCCATTCGCTCCTTAGACGATAGGGTTTCGATTAAAATAATGAAATCATGATGATGAGTACGAGCTAGGTGGTGCAACACTTGAATGGCTTGCCTCTGACCTATACCCTGCACGTTCCAACTCATTATCCTCATCGACGTAGGGTTGAAAGTTGACGGTGATGCTCTTCGGAAGAGCGCGACTTCCTCTCTTAGAGAGGACAACTAGGGAAACCGTTAGTTTTTGTCTAATTTAACCACTATATAATTCGTAATTTTAACCACTATATATTTAAAACCTGTATTTTCTTGTACCTCTACTCTTTGTCTTGTCTCTATCGGTAACAAACAATCTTTTATTTATTTATCTATTATAGTAAAAGAACCAAAAAAAAAAACATTCACTCACTCGGTCACTCGGGTTGTTTTCGAGAGAAACAGGAAGAAAGGGTTTAAGCTCCCCCCCCCTTGACCCTCTTTTAGCATTTCTTATAAGCATCCATGGAAGGTCAAGTCCCCAAGAAGCGAGGCCGGAAGCCAAAGTCCAAGGACGAGAAAGACCACCAGCAGCAGCAGCAGCAAGGCAAAATGAAGGAAGGGAAGCGGGGCCAGCACGCTGCTTCAGTTGACGAGAAGTACACTCAGTGGAAGTCTCTCGTTCCAGTTCTCTACGACTGGCTTGCTAACCACAACCTTGTCTGGCCTTCCCTCTCTTGCCGGTACATTCTATAACTCCTTCGCTTTTCTCTCGGCGCCGTCCGACTTTCTTTCATTTTCTAGGGTTCTGGGTGTGGCATTGTTATTGGAGTGTGGACTGGGAGGGTTTCTTGCTTTCTCGTTTAGGGTTTGCTTTCCTATTTCAGTGTTTGATTGATTTTAGCTTCTTGTGGTCAGGTGGGGGCCGCAGCTTGAGCAAGCTACTTACAAGAATCGCCAACGCCTCTACCTCTCCGAGCAGGCGAGCTTATCTTATTTGGTTTCTTGTTCTCTTTGATGTGACACACTACACTGGCTCTTATAATGTGGTTTTCCCTCTCCTTTCTTTTTCAATGGCCAGACTGATGGCAGTGTTCCAAACACCCTTGTCATTGCGAATTGTGAGGTTGTCAAGCCAAGAGTTGCTGCTGCCGAGCACATTTCTCAGGTTATTATCTCTTTCTGTCTTGTAATGTGTTGTCAGTTTTCTGCTGTTTTTGTTCTAGTTTCCTTTATAGGAAGGTACCCCTGAAGCTCAATCCTTGAGTCATAGCTACTGTTTTCCTTTGCAGTTTAATGAAGAAGCACGATCCCCATTTGTGAAGAAGTACAAGACCATCATACATCCTGGAGAGGTGTTTGTCTTCATAACTCGTTTGAAAGGATATCTTGCATATGTATCTTTAGTTGGTCCTTCATAATCTTCAGTGCCATCTAACTACAGCTTTCTTTTCCAGGTCAACAGGATTAGGGAGCTTCCACAGAATAGCCGCATAGTGGCTACTCATACCGACAGTCCTGATGTGAGTTTTGAAATATCACTTGGAATTTGTAAATGGCTTAAGAAACTGTACTACCTTCATTTGGTGGATATCTTGCTAGTTTGAGAAGCTAGAGGTTGCTTATAAGTTGCATCTGAACTTCTGTACGTCAGGTTCTTATATGGGATGTAGAAACACAACCAAATCGTCATGCTGTTCTTGGAGCTACAAATTCTCGGCCTGATCTGGTAACCTTTTGTACTTGGCCTCCACTTCTGGAAAATCATCTTAAGTTCAGCACATAGTGTTCTTTAGTGTATGGCCATCAGTACAAATAATTGCCCTACTCTTTTATAGTCATTTGAGGAATAGTAAATCTGCAAAATAAAATTCGAGCATGTTGCTCAGTAATATTTGATTCACCATCCTCAATATGGAATAGTGTTCCTTATGAGATTAAGTATGTATGCTACATGAAATGTTTTAATAAATGCACGGGGAACACTAAGCTGCTCTAAGCGTTGTTTGGAAATGTTTCTTTTTTGGGTTTTGTACAGTATGAAACTACTCTAATGGCGATTATTTGCAGATCCTGACTGGTCACCAAGATAATGCAGAATTTGCCCTCGCAATGTGTCCAACTGAACCCTTTGTGCTCTCTGGAGGTTGAGATTCTTTCTGGTTATCAAATCAAATCTAAAATTAGACTAATTTTATGACTTGGAGAATATTGTACTGGGTTCTTAGTGTCTGAATGCCTACTTCATTAATTGAGTCTGTGCATGGTCGTTACTGTACTTATAAAGGAGCTATTCTGTTTGGTTTCACTTTTTGTATTTCGTAAGAACTCAAAGGTTGAACTGGGAGTTTTTGTTGCAGGGAAGGATAAGTCGGTAGTTTTGTGGAGTATCCAGGACCATATAACAGCCTCTGCCTCTGACCCAGCTTCAGGAAAGTCTCCAGGATCTGCTGGATCCATCATTAAAAGAAGTGAAGGGAATGATAAAGCATCAGATGGACCAACTGTTGGACCTAGAGGGATTTATCAGGGCCATGAGGATACAGTTGAAGATGTGGCATTCAATCCGTCCAGGTATCCTTTGTAGCCTACTCATTGAATGACAACTATCTGTGTTCAAGTTATGATACCAGGAGATGTCTTGATTGAACGCCCACTCCCTATATTTGGTTATTGTTCATTATTTCTTCTGTCTCCAAACTTTAGTTAAATTATTGTACATTTCTGGTACAAACTTTAATTTTCACTGTAGCAGATAGACTAACCTAGCATTTGAATTGATCATAATAGTGATAGCATATATTTTTTATCTCATCAACTTCTGTTCCTGATAAATTTTTTTACATCTTAAGTGCACAGGAGTTCTGTAGTGTAGGAGATGATGCTTGCCTCATTCTTTGGGATGCTCGAGTTGGCACTGGCCCTGTTGTCAAGGTACCCCTCGCAAACTTTTGTAGGTTTTGATGTAGTTTAATTGGAATGGTATCTGAATCATGCCTTTCATAGCTTATATGTTGGATATGTTCGCTTTGTTCTCGATATCCTCAAGATTGAGACCTTGCTGACTTCGATATAGATTACTCAGTTTTGATACTTGCAAAACCACTTATTACTTTTTGCACTGGAATAGTGACGGACTTATGCTTTGTTTCTATTATATTAAGTCATCTACCTCATGGTGGTTTAATTTTGGCTAGTTTTCTTCTTTATGTGCTATGACGAATGTCCCAGACTCCCAGGGACATTTATCACTAGTGTTTCTCATTGGCCAGTAAGCTTGGGATAAGGTCTTAAATTGTTGGTGTTATGGTGCTACACAACAGTATGTATTTGATATATCTGGCTGTGACTGGTTGCTATTTAATTTTATACTAATTCAAATGTAGGAGCTCAAATGGGAACGTTGGTTTTTATCTGTT
This sequence comes from Linum usitatissimum, assembly GCA_030674075.2. Taxonomy (NCBI): domain Eukaryota; kingdom Viridiplantae; phylum Streptophyta; class Magnoliopsida; order Malpighiales; family Linaceae; genus Linum; species Linum usitatissimum. The sequence goes on from JAUJYP020001182.1 coordinate 1,720,714, forward strand.
TCTTTTAGTCGATGGAACCATAATTTTGTTTTGGGGGAGTTTGTTGACAGGTTGAAAAAGCTCACAATGCTGATCTTCACTGTGTTGATTGGAATCCACATGACAACAACTTTATTTTGACTGGGTATGTTTCATTGTTTCTTTTGTTCTATTGGTGACAATGAATGTCACGGCACTGCACCATGTATGTTGGGGGTGAGATGATTCATACTGCTTATCTCTAGAGTGATATGCTTCATACCATATGGTTATGCAGAAACATGAAACATCTCAATTCTGTCATTAATGATTGTGTTTCTTTTATTCAGATCTGCAGACAATTCTGTTTGCATGTTCGACCGGCGAAATCTCACTAGTAATGATGTTGGCTCACATGTCTACAAATTTGAGGGTCATAGTGCTGCTGTTCTTTGTGTGCAGGTTTTGTTTCTTCTTTTCATCTCTGATTATTTACTCAGTTACTGGGTGCACCAGAAAGAGTGATGTGTTTTGAATGTATATGTTTTATTTGTTCAGTGGTGTCCTGATAAGGCATCTGTCTTTGGAAGCTCCGCTGAGGATGGGCTGTTAAACATCTGGGATTATGATGTGGTAGGATTATAAACTCCATATATGTTTGAGCATGTTTCCTTGCAGTTCATTTTTGAGTTTGAAGTTCATTTATAAACTGGCACAAGTAATTTGCTCTCTTACACCCCATTAGCATGTTGTCCAATTGCTGCTTGTTATCTGTGGCTAAGATTGGATTGTTATACTGACATGATGTTATTATAAATATAAACAACTCATGTTGAAGTTATATGGGGGTAGTGAATGAAGTAGGTTATTGTATTCCTTTTCTTTAGTGCCTTGCTAAAAAATGATGATGTAATGCTCACAGATAGGTAAAGAGACGGAAGTGAAAGCCCCAGGGGCTCCGGCAGGATTGTTTTTCCAGCATGCTGGACATAGGTTTGGGAACTGGCTTTTCATTGTTTTATAGTTAAAAAGCAAAGCTTGTTCAAAGTTGCCAGTTTATTAAGTTGAGACAATGCAATGGTGTTAATGTGAATAGGGACAAAGTTGTGGACTTCCACTGGAACGCACATGATCCTTGGACCATAGTTAGTGTATCTGATGACTGTGAGACTAGTGGGGGAGGTGGGACATTACAGGTAAGGGAGTGAAGCAAATCTATAGTATTGGGTTATAGCATAACTAATGGATGACTCTGAGTGAAGAGTTGGTTTTGTTTTGGTGGTTGGTTGAGCAGATATGGAGGATGAGCGATTTGCTGTATAGGCCAGAGAAGGAAGTATTGGAGGAGCTTCAGAACTTCAAAACTCATGTGAGTCAATGCACAGCAAAGAACTGAGAAGAGAGACGAGCAAAGCAAAAGACATGGGACAGACAGTAGTTGGGTAAGGCTTTGCTTGTCGTGTTTTGCTTTTAACGGTATCTATCTGAGTAGTAATGTGGTAGTTCAGTTGAATTGACCATATGATGAGACAGACACAAGTCACAACACAAGTATGTATTGGGATGTAAGTGTGAGGGATGAATGATGATACTCACTCTCATTCATTCACTAGGATTTTGTTTCAACCTTCCGGATCTGTCTGTTTGTTTGTAGTAAATCTTCTTGAATCTTAACTGATTCCATGCGTCGTTTGGGTACCTCGTTATTTAACATATTATAACTTACAACTCAAGGTCAAGGATGGTGGATAATCAAATCACCTTTTTTCTCTTTTCTTTTCTTGATTTTTCAAAGCAAAACTCATTTATTTTTGGGCGAAAAAGGATTGCGCAAAGTAAAAACGGCTGGTAGGTCTATTTCTGTTTAATTGTTTTTTTTGTTGAACTTTTATTTTGATTTCGTTTTGGGATTTTAAGTGCTAGTTTGTTTTCTTTGAGTCGGGTAGAGTTTTATTGAGTCTGTTTTTTTGTTTGTCACATCTAGAGCTGTTGATGGTTGAGAAAATGAAGGCTGCAAAGGAAAGTATTTTGTTACCTTTTTTTTCCTTGCGACTTACGTCCCAATTCCATCATTTGTACTCAATGTTACATTTTGTTTCTATGAATGAAATCATATTTTGTGAAAAAACGAATGGTAGGAAGTAAAAAATTGTTTTAATATTCTTTTTTCACATCCAAAGCTCAATGTTTTAGGTACCCAGGCTCTATAGATACGGTTCATATGGACTTGCATACAAATTATATAAAGCATGCATACTAATACTACAAAGTTAACACTTTGTATGATATAGTTTATACTAGATTATTCTCGGTCCGTTGCCGGGTAAGTTAAAATACATATGATTTGTTTTCGAATGTAACACTTTTCAGGTTTAATCATATGTTAAAAATATTTAATCAATTTAGATTTTATTTATCCAGGTGTTTTTGTACTTATATGGTAGATAAGTGTTGGTGTAAGATATATATATAATGAGTGTTTCATGATTTCAATCATTCAGTCTAATTGAATTGGTGCATCACTTATATCTTATAATCTTATAAGAAAATGAAAATTAAGTAGAAGAGTATAAATTTTTAATCTTTGAAGACGTAGAAAAAAAATTCAAAATTTTTAACAATTTAGAAGCAATTTGTTTCGATATTTTGAACAGATAAAAATAATAATTAGGTATCATAAAAGATAACAAAATATTAAATACATTGTTGTGAGTAAGTAGTCTTTTTCTTATTCCGCTTCAACAAAAGATCTCTTCTTAAATACAACTTCTCCTGATCTAACCAAAACAACTACACAAATATTAATCAACTATCCGAACTAATAAACAACTTCTAACCAACCCGAATAAGCTAACAAACTAAATCAAAACGACATTCTGCTCACGTAAATAAGTGACGTAATCGGACACGTCACACAGCTTGATAGGCCAGGAGGTTATTTCGCATACTCGTCTCCAGAAGCTTATGCTAAGGATCCGGAGAATCAAAGGATCTGGAATGCTGCTATGCATGATCTTCTGAAAAGGATGTGCTGGAGGGTTACTTCAAAGAAAGACCAAACTGTAATTTGGCAAAAGCCATTTAGCAATAGTTGTTATTCAAGAAGAGAACCCGGGACCCAGGGAGGAAGGAAGAAGATGGAAGAAGAACCAGCGAGGAAGGAAGAAAATGAAAGAAGAAGATTAAAATAATATTATTTAACTATAAAAAGTATTTAAAAATAATACATGATATTGATTGTTGCTAACTCATTTAACGGCGTTGGGTCCACATCAGCACGTCGATTGAATAAATTAACGATGAGATTTTTTTCCCGTGAAACTCCATATTCTTTACAAAAAGATCTATATCGAAATAGCGACGATATTTTTCGACATATATCTAAACTTCGTGACATTTTAGAGTATTTTGTCAAAATAAAATAAAAAAAAATATTTATCTTAGATGTGGTTAAGAGAGAAAATTATGAGAAGAGTTTCATTTTTAAAATATGCTCGTGTCAAATAGTTTTTTTGTGAAAATGCTTGGCAGAATACCTCTTTATGTCATGACTTATAGGTTTATTATCAAAATATACATATCCTTTTTTCATATAATTTTGTTGTCATCCGTTATTGCAAACTATTATGAAAATGACACATTGGTTTCTTAAGTTGCGTACACTAGTATGACGGTGTTGATAAAAGTAATGTAAAACTATTTAACCGGTCAAAACATGACATCAAATGGGATGTCAATTAAAAATATCGGATTCCTTTTTTGGTAGAAAGGTGTGAAATTAATTAATCATAAGAATTTTTCGTGGGAATGAAACAAACACCATATCGACAAAAATACAATCAGAAACAAACCTCGCGCGGGGGGGGGGGGGGGAAATGATAAACGATGTAAACCAAATCCAAGCCAGTGACCATGGTGAGCAAGAGAATCTGCCGCACAATTTCCTTTGCGGAAGGTATGAGAGATTTGCATATTCTAGTTACGGCGAAGAAGTTGTTGCGCTTCATCTATGCATGATCGATGACAAAGATCCTCTTCTGAGGACCCTTCAATGCATGATAGAGCAGCTTTAGAATCTAGCAACAAAGTGATACTTCAGAAGTCCATTTTCCACGCGATTTGCAGACCGAAGATAGCTCACCTAATCTCAACTCTAGTAACAGAACAACGACCAAGATTTACTGCAAAGGAAGCAAGGCAATGACTTTGGATGTTCCGAATGAGTCCTCCTGCCGCCGCAAGCCGATTGAAGAACTGGCCCGTCGTTATTGATAGTGACCCGGTCACCTTCAGCGGCTTGCCACCAAATGTTTTCTTCATGACGAGTTGACTTATTTTTAACACCAACCGCACGTTCTACTCTCATTGTCTCCCGAACCCCGGTGATCCAGTTTTGAACTCGCAGCGGAGCTGATCGCAAAACATCACAATCTGGTTAAAAATACAGTCATTCCGATTCTTCCACAGGAACAAAGCAATAATCCCAAACTCAAGGCTGAAATCATGGTGCGTAGTACCTGAGAGGAGTCATTCATTTAAGATTTTTTATTAAAAGAATTACCATTAATGTGGCTGCCAATCATCGCCAACCAGAGTTGACGAGCTGTAGAACAATCTCGAAGAACATGTATCGTGGACTCAGGCTGAAGACCACAAATACTGCAAAGATCAGAATGGGAGATATGGCGTCGTTTCCGCTCTGCATTCGTCATTAATTTATGTTGGAAGGCCAACCATAAAAAATGGACGACATGGTGAGGCCCTTTCAATCCCCAAATGGTCTTCCACAATGGTTGATTCAGTTTAAGGTCAATACTTGCAAGTAAATAATAAACACTTTTATGGGAAAATGACCCTTTGGTTCCAAACCCCATATAATCGAATTAGGTTCATCGCCGATTGGGGAAGAAGATCATGAAGTCTAGCCCCCTCCCACTCGCCCGTCGCTTTAGTGAAGTCCTGAACAGAGTCACGGTGAATTGATCCAGGATAGTTGGGCTTAATGAATCAACGAGTGTGATGCCACCATCCAGCCATTGGTCAAACAAGAAATCAGTCTTGCGCCCACTATTGATTGAAACCTGGGTCCCGCAATGCACCATCACCCAAACTCGACGAATACATGGCCATAGTGGAGCAGCAGGTCCTTTTCGAACGATAATCTCGCCGCTAGGGGAATCCTTGGTACATTTTCCCAATAGAACTTTGACCCATAAAACGTTAGGTTTTGTGATTATTTTCCATGTCAATTTCATCATGTATGTTTCATTAAGCTCCTCAGATTTTCGCAATAAAAAATCACCTTATTTTTTCGGCCTACACACATCATCCTAAAAAATCAAATGGGGTTTCCTCGCATTAGAAAGGCTACCCCATACAAAGTTACGAATACGTTAATAAATTTTAAGACAAATATCAGAAGGAAGAACCGAAGTTTGCATAGCATAGGAAGGAATAACATTAACCACAGAAGACCCTAGGGTAACACAACCTGCTAGTGAAAGGGTATTCACTTTCCGCCCCGCTAGTTTTTTATCCATACGATCAAGCACATACTGATAAGTATTCGTAGTCACCCTACCATGCAAGACATGCACACCTAAGTACATCCCTAAATCAGTAGCTTCACGAAAATTAAGATCATGACAAATATTCCTCCGACGACTAGACGAGACGTTCTTCGAAAAGAAAATTCGTGACTTATCATGAATAACCAACTGACCGGAGGCAAGGCAAAAAGAATTCAAGCAGTATGTTACCACATTACATTGCGCAAGGGATGCAGTACCAAATAAAACAAAGTCGTCCACAAACAACATATGGGAGAGAATAGGGCTACGGGTCAGGGAGACCGTAATCCAAGATCCTAACCTAACCTTGTCCATAATTAAATTACTCAACCTGCCAATGCACAAAGTAAAAATATAGGGAGAAAGAGGACATCCTTGCCTTAGACAGCGACCTGGCTTGAACGGATCCGTCAGCGCACCGTTCCAGTGGACTTGAGTGCAGACTGTAGAAATACACGCCATAACGGCAACAACAAAGTTACTGGGAAATTTCACGCACCAGAGAGTTTCTTCAACAAAGCTCCATTTGATTCGATCATAAGCTTTGGCGAGATCGATTTTGATGGTAAAAAACCCTTCTAGCCCATTTTGCTTCTCATAGATTGAACAACCTCCGCGAGGATAATGATGTTCTCTGAAATTTGTCTGTCAGGAACAAAGTTAGTTTGATTCACCCCAACCAGCTTAATCATGTAATTCTTGATTCGGTTTGCCAAACATTTAGTCAAAGTTTTGTATACAACACTACAAAGACTAATGGGACGAAAATGCACAAGAGAAGATGGTTGCGCCACCTTAGGAATGAGAACTATGATAGTTTTGTTGATAGAAGCGATAAGCTATGGGTTCATGAAACAACGACAAACAAACACAATGAAATCTGTTCCCACTTTATTCCAACAATTTTGGAGAAAAGAGGGTTAAAGTCGTCCTTCCCTAGGGTTTAAGTGGGCCCATGCTTTTGAGAGCGAGAGCTTTACCATCAGGACAAAAGGGCCGACCAATCAACTCACTCTCTTGATCCGAGACATAAGCATGCAACGAATCGCCAAGAGTAGAAGGGTTAGAAACACCTGTAGAGAATAATCAGGTGAAAAAATTGCGGGCAAGAGTGATTAACTCTTTAGGGTCAGCCACCCACTCACCATTATCATCCTTCAATGCGTGAATAGTATTATGACTATGCCTCCTCAAAGTAGTTGCATGAAAAAATTGAGTATTACGATCCCCATCCAACGTCCAATTGATCTTAGATTTTTGTCACCATAAACGATCTACTCTCAAAAGGGTAACCTCCAACTCCGTGTGAATTTTTTATTCTTTCACCCGGCGAGCAACGAAAAAGGACTGTTCATTTAGAGCCTCCAGCCTGGCCAATTTCCTTTCAAGTGAGCCCTTTTTCTTGAAAATATTCCCAAAAACTTCCTTATTCCAAGGAATCAAATGTTTATGAAGATCTTGCAAAGACAAGTTCACACATTTCCCATTTTCCCAAGACTAGTCAAGCAGTCTAGGGAAGTCCTCATGGCTAAACCAAGAAGCATTAAATTGAAAAAGGGTGATTAAATCTAGGACGATGCAAAGAAGAACATGTACTAACTTGGATAGGCCGATGATCAGAATGAAATCTTTGGAAGATGAAAATTAGAAGACTCAAGGAACTTCAATAATCACTCCTCGTTGATAAGCGCTCGATCAAGTCTAACCAAGGTGCTCCCACGATGTCAAGTAAACTTAGGCCCCACAAATCTCAAATCAAAGAGACTAGAGTGATCTACACAATCGAAAAAATCTCTAGATTGTGGAATTTGGAAAGCAACATCACCTTGTTTGTCAACTGCACTTAACGTCGCATTAAAATTGCCTAAGACCAGCCAAGGACAATCCAGCCCATGACTGAAATTGACAATGTCTTCCCACAACCCAAATATTTCAGCTCGACGAGGAGCCCTATAGACGAAAGAAAGAAGACCATCATCATCATTATCCAACCATATTTGGGTATGAACAACTTAAGGAGCAGATATGATAATATTAAAGTGGATGTCTGTATCATTCCAGATATGACATACCAACGACATCCTCAATAAAATGGTTCTGAAACTTCAGTGATCGAATACCATCACGAGCACGGGCGCCACTGATACGGGGCTCCGTAATTGCGACCACTTCCGGCTTGTAACTCTGAAAATAATTCAACGAAACAGAAGCAAAGTGTTTATGACCGGTTCCCTGGCAATTCCAAGCAAAGAAACTAAACATTAAAAATAAAGTAAGAGGAAGGAAGTCACCGAGATTAAGCAGCCAAATGATTATCACTTTTGGCAATTGCGTCAACCTCATTATTAAGCTCTTGGGGTGAGTTGAGATCAAAAAAAGCAAGGAATTTTTTCAACACAATAGTGTTGCGAGAGCTAGGGTCACCCACCCCACCGAAAAAAGCAGTCATCTGAAGAAGAGGCTGGTCCCTATTGAATTGCCCTGGGATTTCATCTAAAACCATAATTGCACATTATTAGGGGGTTTCTTTTTGCCACGATTTTTAACCTCGGGTTTAGTACACAATTGCGGCACTCCTCGAAGGGAAAGAGCTGGACTGATTTTTCTGCCTATAGTTCTGAGAAGTTCACTCACAAAATATTACGAGGGAGAGAAACTTGCTTGACTGAGGGACTTGGAAGGATCTTGATAGTGACAGACTGATCTGAATTAGAATTCATGATAGGTTTAGCATTGAAAGCTGCCTTTTGAAGGGCCACAAAAAGAGCAGAAGGGTGAGCCTAAGTAGAGGCAGAAGTCAGTGTAATATCTTTTCTAGTCGAAGGGGACGCCTCCTTATCTTGAAGAGATATCTGATTAGAAATGGTGGAATGTTCTTTCAACTGTCCATCGCAGGCCAAATCATTATCATTGTTGGACTGCTTGGATGGGTCATCAACAATCATTGGACTAGTTGTAACTTGCTTTCTTGGGCCTGGAGTCACAGCCTTATAAATAGTTTTTTAGGCCTCGACTTTTGTGGGCTCCTTTCTTAACTTGAACATTACCTTTAGCTTGTTGTGATGACCCCAAACAACTAGAAGGTCTTTGATTGTGTATGGATATTCTTTAGCTTGCTGTGATGACCCCAAACGACTAGAAGGTCTTTGATTGTGTATGGATATTCTCTAGCTTGTTGTGATGACCCCAAACGATTAGAAGGTCTTTGATTGTGTATGGATATTCTTACCTTGCAAATTTCCATTCTTGGGTAAGTTGTAGTTGCGGGAGTCAAGAGAAGGAGTTGTCGTCTGATTTTGTTTTCCTTTACCGGGAGGTGCTGATGCAGGATTGCCATTGATTATCAGGTTTGCCTTTTTTGTGCGATTATTCTTCGATCGAACCGTTAACCAAGGACCGTCCGGTTCATAAACAGAATCGTCGCCGTTAGGCGCCCTGACGGTGCTAACTCCGGCTGAAATAGAGGGAGCAGATCCAATTGTTGGTGATGGCATCACCAAACGGCGCTCACAATGAGCAGATTTATGCCCCACTCCTCCACAGTCAAGGAAAAAAATTAGAATATTGTCATACTCCATAACCTGCCAAAATCCATCGAGGAACACACCTTTCAGATGTTTTTTCGCCAAGTTAATCTCAACAACAATCCTTGCGAATTTGCCTCTAACCGACTTTCGAGTATGGAGATCAGGTCGAATAGTACGCCCCACTAAATTTCCCAACTCGTAGAAATTTTTTTGTGATAGTATTGGTATGGGAGTTTCGGGAACCGAATCCAGACCACCATTGTCGACGGAAGGGCATTCGAAACACGAAAATCAGGTGTCCATTCAAAGACAAGAACATAATGATCAAGGATAATCCAGGGGCCACCGGACAAAGCATGGAAGTAATAGTCAGAATTTTCGAAGATATCCAAGAAAATTTCCAAATGCAAATCCACCATCCTCATTCGTCCTTCTAGCTTCCACAATGAACGCAACCTATTATACAAATAATGGATGCCCACTAATCTTACGACCAAGGTTTGCTGGAGGGGAGCACAAAGTTTCTTTCTGAACTGATCGGATGTGTTAAGAAACCGAACACCATGTCTGACCTCGAGTTGAAAATCCACCAGACCAATCAGTGTAGGGATCATATCGCGAGACGTGCTAGTTCCTGAAACCAGTTGAGAATACGACGGCCGTGGAGGAGCAGTTGAGACTGCGATCGTAGTCGAGGAAGTAGAAAGAGCCTCGAGATTCACAGCAATCGAAGGAGGAACCATAACCCCTGAAGGGGACTCTAAAGTAGGCCTATCGGGTGCTTCCGTAGGCCTGTCCGCTGGAGTGATCATCGGCAGAGGAAACTGGAAACGAGGGGAACTAGGAGAAGCCATCTTTTAATTAATGTCGGACTCCTTTTACTATATTAGGTAGAGATAAAAAACAATCTGAAAGTCATTTTGATGAATTCGTGGGAACAAGGAAGTAGTAATAAATGATAGGCAGAATAATGGAGGGAGGGGTAGCCAACAAACGGCTTATCAAATAAATAATCAACTTTATGATCATAATTTGGGTTGAACATAGCCCATACATAGTTCACTAGATCTATTCCAAATACGTCATAAAGGAATTAATTAATATCCTAGCCTTCAAGATTTATTACTCGTGTGAACCGGACCAAACCCTCTAATAATCATGTGTCCCCACACTTATTACATGTAATGTAACTCCCTACTGTTTCTTTTCTGGCACGAACGGCATATCACCAGCTCTGGCGCCGGTGACGACGACGTAATGTTGTAGCCACATCCCGAACGCAGGTCCAGGATTTGCTTCTTTAGTTTCCTGTTCTCGTTACTTAAGCTGTCGCAGCATTTCTTCAGAAACTCACAGTCCACCTCAGTTTGCTTCAGTTTCGTCCTGACAGCATTATAATTAAAATCAAGTTTATTCCCTTACCACCGATCGAACAGAAGAGAAAATTTAAATGAGAAAGTAACCTGGCCCTTCTGTTTTGGAACCAGACTTCGACTTGTCGTGGAGTTAAATTGAGGCGGTGGGCAAGTGCCTGTTTCTGTGACTGGGTGAAGGTATTTATGGACATTAAATGTGTTCTCCAGCAATGTGGATTGCTCTTTAGTCAGCCTCAACTTCTTTCTTCCGCCGTAGATACGGCGTTGTGGATCATCATCCCCTCCTCCGACAGTTGACGACGGTGAAGATTTTCGATGCGAATCCAGTACAAGGGCGGCGTCTTCTTCTTGTTTGGGGAATAGGTTAAAGGGGACGGCAGTGTTGGTGGGTTGGGTGATGGTGAGCGCCAGGGAAAGGGCAGTGTTGCAGCATCCATGACAGTGTTGATGATTCTGCTGGTAGTAAGTAGTACTCTTATTAGTAAGTATTAGGTAATTAATAATGATCGATCTGGAGAAGTATATATATGATCAGTAAGTAAGAGGGGGCAGGAGATCAGTGGGTTGGAAGAAAAGGAGACCTATACTACTCCTATTTGTAAGTCCTAAGCCATGACACATGGAAGGGTAAAACTTGGATAAAATTAGGCGGGGATACGTTAGTAGTAGGGAGGGATGGGGGATTGGGGTGTTTGATTATCATTCTTTCGGGAACCAAACCAAAACACTCCTCCATTAATGTCGTGTAAGATTGGTACTAATTAATAACCACTTCATCTTTTGACGTTGATTTTACATGTCCATGCCCCTCCCTCTCTCTCCATTTATTCTACTTTGAATAAAAACGTAGTAGTCGTCATTCAAAATGAGCTTGTTCATGAGCACGGGTGGTTCAGGTCTATTGATTTGCAAGGTTGATTCGTTGGCCTGTGAACATGTTCGACTAGAGTTTTTAAGCCGTCTCAACTTCTTGGCTCCTTAATTAGACCTGATTCGGGCCCAACTCGTAATCCCTCGTGCACCGGCTCGTCACATCACTCGTTCGTACACTCCATTGCATTGCTCGTAAATAGTATATCAAGCTAGCTCATTATTTTGATTGTATATATGGAATTGCTCTTGTAATTCTTTGCTGAGATCCAACTAAATGCTTTTTATGGTACATTTTTTTATTCGAACTCAGTAAGGTTGTAAACGAGGCGAGAATAAGTTTGACTAGGCTATAAACGAGCCGATCCCAAGTCTGTTTAAGGTTATCAAGGAGTCGAGTTTGAATATCAGAGCTCGGGCTCATTAATGAATATAAACGAATTGAGCTCGGACCTTAATTTTTAAAACAAGCAAAATTGGAGCCCGTTTAAAGTTATAAATGAGTCGAGTTTGTCGCATGTCAAACTCGTTAATAAATATAAACGAATGGAGTTCGGATCCTCAATTTTTAAAATGAGCGAAACTTGAGCTCGATTTCTGAAGTTCAATTTGACCCTCGAGTCGAGTTCGAGCTGACATAATATTCGATTCAGACTTGGCTGGTATACAGCTCTATAACACCTTCTTAAAGAAGCCTTGGAAGTTAAAATACTATAGCACCGGAAAACTGAGGTGGCGGGTGGTGGGCAAAGGGCATCGGCGGACAAACGGCGCTTGGCATTGGCGGCCACACAGATGAAGAGAGTGAGTAATTTCTCATTTTTGTCCTTCAAACCTGAACCGTTAGATTAAAGTGATTGCATCCGACAACTCAACTTTTGTTTGATGGCTTCAAGTATTTGGCTAATAATGCCCGTGCGAACCCGCTCAATCCCCCTCTGTTGCACACATTTGCTAACTTGGAAAACCAGGATCGTCTCTTGATCTCCAAGTTCCTAGGGCTTTACTGGGGTTTAAACCTCTCTCCAGTCCACAACATTTGATATGGTTTCTCTTTCAAAAGAAAAAAGACCTTTTAATATGATTTAACGTCTTTGCCAACCACACATTCAGTTCTGCATATCACGCCTGCTTTCCTGAAGGAGATACAGATATTAGAAAGCTAAAATCGCCACAATGGCTCGTCGGCGGGTTGGTTCCCTTGCTAGCTGCGTTCTCCCTTCTTTGCTTCGTCAAGATTCTCATCATTATGTACGCACCTCTACCCCTTAGTTGAATTATTTATCTTTTTCTTCACCCCTTTCCTTATTTTTTATTGTTGCCCAATTCGGGCATCGATGTGGCCCTATCATTTTTTATGGGAGTTATTCTTCCTGTGCTTTTCAGCTCCATAGAAGTATGCTCAATTGGAATTATAGGGGATTAAGTACAGCTTGGGGTTGCAATCGAGCTGGGTTCAGCAATTATATTCCGCAAAATGGTACGATATGCTCTGTTTTCTCATCATCTTATTCATATTTTGAGGATCGAAGAATAGTGAATAGGAAGCTGTTAAACTTTCTTGTTTGCTCTTCTATTGTAAACTGGGAATGTTGTGTTGTTCGGCTGGTTATTGAATTCGTTGATTAGTAATGGTAGCCTTTTGGTCTACTAGTGGAGGACACAGATTCCCTCATGGGTTTGCCATCAAAGGTTTTTCATTTGTTTATTTTTATGGATTCCAATGTTCTGCATATGCGCAGCTGACCGGAAAAATTGGTCGCCATTTGGAGCTATTAATACCAATCTCTGTGGAGTGAGGTTAATTCATGGCACAGGTACATCTCTCACTTCAAGCTGAGTAGTTCTCTAATAGAATTTTATTTTTTTCCGTTCTTCTCTTTTCAACTTATAGTAACATATCATTATCTTTTCTTGTTTCTACCTACAGCGTGTACCTCAAAAGATTACTACGACACACTTGGTGTGAGCAAGAATGCTACTCAATCAGATATTAAGAAATCATACTATCAGGTAAAGTTGTGGATGTTTTTTCGTCATTTTTTACTCTACTGGAACTTGGAAAAGTTATTTCCTTTTGCCATGCAATTACTTGTGCATCTTCTCATAGCTGAGGTTATTACTGCAGCTAGCAAAGAAATTGCATCCAGATAGTAACAAAGATGACCCTGAAGCTCAGCAGAAGTTCCAAGAAGTTTCTAAGGCATATGAGGTGCTTTTCTCTTTGAGGATGCAATTTCCCCTTTATCTTACGTTTTTTCGGACTTCATGGTGTGTTTTGACATTTTTCATTCTCTCTGTTTCAGGTTTTAAAAGATGAAGAAAAGCGTTCCCAATATGATCAGGTTTCACTTCCCTTCTAATCAAAATTTTATAGCTCTTGTGAACAATTTATATTGTGAAGGTTTTCTATTTTTCTTAGTTGAACTTGTAACAAAAATTTGATGTCATGCTACCTCCTCTCTGACAGATGGATTTTGAAAGATATTTTCCACACTCTCTATTAATGTCTCCGTTTCCTTCAAACACATGCATATCCCGAGGCACTCCCTGTATATGCAGAGGAGGGGAGTGTCTTGGTACTCTGTTGTATGTCTTCAAATAAAGCTTTGCTAAGTAATATCTTTGATCGTATCTTGGCAATTGTTGCGTATCTTGGTATCTAGGTTGTAGGTTATCATGTTGTAGAGTTCCGTTGAGGAGTGTCTAATATTCGAGTATCTGAACAATCTTACAGCTGGGACATGAGACTTTCGAAAATCAAGGTGACTCTGGTTTCCACCCTGGTGGGATGGGATTTGATCATCCATTTGGGGACTTCTTCAGGATGGACGATGTAATGACTCACTTTTTAGCTTCTTCCTCTCTCTTATTAGTTATTTCAAATAAGCAATGATTCTTATAACTGACGTTTGTCTCCTTATCATTGGAGGTTCCATCTTGAGAGCATTCCAAGTTGTTGAAACTTTGATTTTGATGGCTTCTAAGATACTCCTGTTACTGTCTATAAATACAGTCCAAATGATCAGTCAATGCTGCAGGATTCAGATACAGGATGTCTGATGCGTTATGTGAGAAAGTTATTGGGAAGTTAATATTGCAGTATTAAAACATGTATATTGTACTGAATGTCCAAATGGTCAACCACTTGTTTGCTTCTTGGATCTTTCCACTCTCTCTCTTTTTCTTATTTTTTAGATTAGTTTTCTTGGACATTCTACTCCTTTCATAGTGCTTAACAGTTTCTCTTAATGCTTATGATGGCATATACCAGGTGTTTGGCAGCATGTTTAAGCAGCGGCTTGGTGGCGAAGATGTCAAGGTTTCCTTCTTTCCGATGGTTCTTTGTTTTGTGGTGTAAAAGTATTGTTAAATCGTGTATCTTCCAATGTGTGGTTCTTCTAGGTTGCAATTGAAGTATCGTTCATGGAAGCTGTTCAGGGTTGTACGAAAAATATCACATTTCAAACTTATATTCCTTGTGAAACATGCCGTACGTTTATCGATCCACATGCCTCCATTTACAAGTTGCAACTTACTATACTTCGATATTTAGTCCCTCAATCTTGCTTTTTTGGTGCTTGTTTCATCATACAATTCACCTGCTGTGTTTTGAAAGTCTTTTTTTTATCTTGACTCACTGTCTCCTACATTCATCCATTTCCAGGTGGTGAAGGGTTTCCTCCTGGTGTGAAACCTCAAATTTGTAAGCGATGTAAAGGGACTGGCACGGTCAGTACTCTGGGATTAGACACTTCTAAGACAAACTGTTATGACGTATGCTTTACCTCTGATTCTTACTTCACAGGCTTACACTCAAAAAGGATTTTTCAGTGTTCAGCACCCTTGTAATCAATGTGGCGGTGCAGGACAAACTGTATCGGTATGGTAGAAACTGCTGTATACTTTTTTTACTTTGTTAATTCACTCAACTTCTGCCCTTGGCAGATGCAGTATGATTGAGACGTGTAACCTACACTGCAAATTTACACCATCCCGACCAGTACACAACAAAGCAGATGATTTATTACACTGTATAGACTGACTATTTTGACTGCAGAGCCTTTGCAGATCGTGTCAAGGACGTAGGGTACTACGAGGGTCAAAATCAATCAAATTGGATATCATGCCAGGTTTGTTATTTTCCTTTTAGCTCCTGAAGCTTCTATCGTATTGTCTTCTATATTCTAGTAGTTGTTATAATTTATTTTCTATTATCGTTCTTAGAGTCGAATTATGCTTCATATTGGTTGAATATGAAACTTAAGTTTCTATTGACGTTTTTGTGCTTGGTGGTATTATGATGTGAGGCAAGCGCAATTTACTTTTGTCTCTTTTCCACTGAATTGGGTATCCACTATCCTATAAGTTAATTACCCGAATAAGGAGAAACGTTTAGTTAAGAATCATATAAAAGCGGGAAGGCAAGCTAGAAAATTCTATGAAGACTAAATACGTAACTGAAATATATAATGGAAACATCAAAATACGTAATTGTATAATTAGCTTTAAAAAATTTAGAGTGAAAATCTGTACAATGCTAGTGTTCCTTGTTTGGTTTTGTTTTATAAACCTTTGGTGATGTTGACCCAGCTTCAGACCTGGGTGCTTTGGATGTTTTCATAAATTTACGACTGGGCTATTTTCCATGTTTTTTTTGCGTTTATTTTATTGAACTAGGTAGTGGTCTTCGAGGTTAATTCTTCTCTGATCTGATTTCTTATTGTATTAACAATAAAGATGCGTATGAATTTACATATACAGTATACAGTATAGTAGTCTTCGTCGATTAGGATTCTGCATAATAACTAACTAACTTATGCGACTTTGGTAATTATCTACAATATAGAAAGAGAGATAAGTAGGAATAGTTAAATACTATCTTCTTGCTACCTTATTCTCCTGGGTAGTATTGTAATGTACCATAGTGTGCCTCTTTACTCTTTAGTTCACCTCATCACACAAATATCTTGCTCGTTGTAGGAGTTGATGATAATGATACGATCAAGGTACCTAGGAGTGGTGGAGCAGATCCTGACAGAAACCAACCTGGTGATCTCCTCGTCACCATAAAGGTAAACATTCTTTTGGTGGAATGCACTATCTCGCACATCTCCCTATGGAGTGGCTTGTGAAAGAAGCAGCGGCCCAGGGTTTGGTGTTTAGCTCTCTAGTGCCTTTGACTTGTTAACTGGAAGTTGTCTTGTGATTTGAAATCTGTTATCTGCCCAGCACACCTTTTATGACACTTGTAGGTAGACCATTCACATGGTACTGATATGGATTTTGCTAACTGTCTCCCTTCTTTGGAGAGAGATATTAGCATGATATGATTGGGCAATGGGTAAATAATGCTTTGTTTGTGGCTTCCCCAGGTTCGTGAGGATCCTGTCTTCCGCAGAGAGGGTTCTAGCATACATGTCGATGCTGTTTTGAGTGTTACTCAGGTGAGATACTGATTACCTTTTGATATTATTACACTTGGAATTTCAGAATTGATCCACTAGCCTTTCCTTGTTGTACCTGTGAGGAGTTCACCTAAGATTGTTAGTTTCTTCGGCCTAATCTGATCGCTGTTCTTTTTGCCTTTTCCTATTTTGGTCGTGTATATAATATATTTGCATGGTTTGTGAGTTTCATGCAATCCAGCTGTGCCTTAAACTCTGCCACTTTTGAGTGGTTATTTCAAAAATGTTTAATTAACTGTCCATCATGAGGATAATTCTTCAACTAAAACCCAATTTCTTCTAAAAAAATTCTTATGCAACTTAATTCCTGTTTTGCAGGCAATTTTAGGGGGGACAATCAAAGTCCCGACGCTTACTGGAGATGTTGTGCTCAAGGTCTGTTTAAAATCCTTTATGTAATGTGAAGAAGGTTTTCAATTTGGCATCATTTAGGTAATCTGATGTGCGCCTTAATTTTGCAGGTTCGTGCTGGCACTCAACCTGGTCAAAAAGTGGTGCTGAAGAAAAAAGGTGAGTCGATAGCTGGCTTACTTGGTTATTTAGTGTGCAAAGACTTGGTTCTTGGTTGCTGAACAGGTCGTATACATTCATGTTGTTGTTTGTAATTGATTGATATGACTGGACCAGAGACCGATCTCCAATCACGATCCCCCAAGTTTGAACTTGCTGTTGGTGTTGGAACCAACATTGTTGTAGAGTTCGCTGAGGATGTGTTTGTCTTTGTTTTGTATTTTATTTCACAGGAATTAAAGCACGTAACTCGTATACTTATGGCGATCAGTTTGTGCACTTCAATGTCAGCATCCCAACGTGAGTGCCATTTTATAACAATGGAATGAATGCAAAGAAGGGGTTTTGTCCAAAAAGTTTGATTGTATTATCGCAATCAATTTACATGCATCCGTAATATGCCGAAACTGATAAAAACTATGCTGTTATGCAATGTGTGTGTGCAGTAGTATAAGCCCAAGGCAACGTGAATTGCTGGAGGAGTTCAGCAAGGAAGAAGAGGGGGAATGCAAGAAACATGCAGCTGGGGCATCGGGTTAATCTCACAGATTCAGAGTTTGGAGGGTGCAGACAAGTTGTAGTCTGGGTTGCTGCTATTTATTTAGTCTATACTCTCTAGGTAGGTAGGTAGGTAGGTAGTCTGAGGACTGTTGCGACGCTATTTGCTGTCACTAAATTTTCCCATTGAAAGCAAATTAGAAAAGCTATGTTGTGAACAGTACCAACCATTTCGTGTATATGTAAAATCTCATTTATCTAATGCAATATATGGATTTGCTTCCCACTCCCCTATTTTGTTACGTGGTCAATTAATATTACATCGTTAAGTATGAGATTAGTGTGTGAGTTTATAACTTTTTAAATATCCCCTCTTCACAAGCTACCCTAAAGGTTGTAATATTATTTCTTGCTATGCAAGTTAAATCATGGTCTAGGACCCTTATGGTGCTATTGGTGATTTTAAGTGAGTTTCAAGGCTATATTTGAATAATGGATTCACACATCAACCTAGACGATCTAATTGAGAACCAATTAAGGAGGATGCCAAAATGCACGATGGAGCTACAAATAGCAGCAATCATACCCTCAACATGGAGATTTTATACCTGTTTCAATGCTGATGAATTGCAAGTCTCTACAGCCGGCCAACACTATAATTAGATGAGTTTTAGGGTATCACCAATCTTTAATACAAATATCATACCATCATCGAAAGCTGGGATTATTCTCTGCTGATGGAGGGCACATAATACCATAACCACCATCTGAAACCCTACCTATCTCTCTCGTCTCTTCTACTAAATTACCAGTAAGGAACCGAAGCTTGGAGTTATTATGGATTGGAAGCTTGATAACGCTTGTAGTAGTGATGGTAGAAAATAACCTAATTACTTAAGTAATAAGGGTTGAATTCCTAAAGTTCCAATGTTATGGTTACTCAAACTGTAAGAAATGTTAATCGATTCATACCAAATTTATGGTTGAAGCTTCATGATTTTTATAGTTAAGAATTGTACTACGAATGCAAATAACAAGTAAATGGTTGAAGACTCCAAATAATATAGATTTCAAACAAATAGATGAAAGCTGGTTAGATTTTAAATTTCTCTAAACTATCAAAATGACCACCAAACAATATGTAATTCTTAAAATTTTAAAAAATCCGTATATAAACATGTACTATAGTTCGTATCAATCTATTTATTTTATTAAACTCTGCACATTGGTGCACTACTTGAACATTACTAGAATATACCTTTTACATTCGTTCGTACACATAAACGACAGAAAGACATTACTTTAAATTATGCATCTTGTTCAATCAAATAAAAGAGATAATCATATTATATAGTCCATATTTTACGTTATATAATTCGTATTTTAATATAAATCGAAGTTTGATGTATAATCTTGTTCAATCTAACGATGGATGAGAACCAAACTTGGCGCAAGTCCCAAGTCTAACCCACAAACTATCGCCCTCCACTAACCTTTTTGTTTCTTTCGTGTAATATAAATAAATAATAATAATAAAATAAAGGACAAGTCAATAACTGTTATTATGGCAACCATGAATTGAAGAAGAATGAGTGGAGACTTGAGTGGCTCTTCTTTTGCTTCTCCTCCATTCCTCCTTCTCCTCCTCTTGATGGTTCTCAACGCCAACTCACGGACTTACCACTGTGCTGTTTTCAGGGCCGGCTCCATCTCCCAATACTCAATTTGTAATCTTTTAGAGCTTTGCAGATTCTGAAACCTTCAAGTTCAAAACCAAACACTTGAGCTTCCATATTTTCGATTCTAGCTTCTTCTCCCAAGTTCCAATCTCCCATCCCATCCGTTTGCTTATTTTCTACTGTTTCTCTGGGGTTACCACTATTTTTAATTCAATTGTAGCTTCAAGCAGACACTATAATTTCTGCCAGAAAGACAAAACTTCTCTCTCTCTATCTCTCCCCCCTTTGGACTTTAGCTACTGCATTCGCTAGCTGATTGATTCATTTCGATTTGGATGCTTTTCTGGAATGGGGACTGCCAGCCTGTTGTTGCTGGTGGAGCTCTGTCTCATTGCCTCTGTTTTCAACCTTGACGGATCTACAGGTAAAATTCATACCCGTTACTCTTTATTTTGTTTCAATGTGATTCGTCTAAATTTAGAAATGTAACTTTTCTACTTTCTTGCTCATCTGGGTGGTTGGTATGATTGTTTTCATTTCGGTCCTTTTTGTTTATTATTCTTGGTCATGATGATCTGGGTTGGTTGGTTACTTAAATCTTTGCTGCCAATGCTATTTTTCAATCCAAATTGGGAAACAAACGAATTTCAGCCAGTAATGTTACTCCAATTTTAGTCTTGAGATGCAGCACTGCAGTTTGGAAAGATATACCTGAGACTGGAAAGTTTATCAACGGACCCTTATTAATATATTTGATAGATGGAATCAAGTTTTTCCTGTTCATATCCGAGTTTAGCATTCCAATCAATCAACTGTCTTTTATGTATGGTTACTCATGGTTCATCCTCATCTCTATTGCTTGTTTTTTTCTCCTTTTTTGTGTAGTTGACTGAAATTTCTAATCAAACTTATTCCCATACTACTACTCAAGATCTGGCTTGGATCTTGTTTCAGGATTCAGTACATCACCATCTCCTGGAAGCATAAGTCCGGTCTATCCAGTTAGTCCTTTCGAACGTCATGCACCGTGCTCAGAGGCCTTCCTTGTTGATGGTAACTATATCATATATTGGGAGCATGAATGTTAGTTGTTGACATTGTTGGTATAAGCTTACATTGATATGCTGGTCTGCCTAATGCAGGGCTTATGATAGACTCTCCAGTTGAATTAGCTCCTGCTCCAGCACATGAAGCAATTTCAGGGCAGGTACCATCCAACCATCCAATTCCAATTGGTTCACCGCCTTCTAGTACTATTCGTCCACCTTCAATTATTCCAGGAGATGCACCCTCTGAATCGCCAAGCCTTTCAGTTGTACGTAGATCACATAGTGGAGCTTCTCCGCCCCAAAGTTTTGAACGAGATGTAGCACCTATGCCATCAGATGTTTCATTCCTACCTCCGCTCCCTAATATCTCTCCTCCACTAGAGACTCGAGAAGGAAATGTAGCACCTATGCCATCTAACACTTCTGGTGGAAGTATTTCCTATGCACCTCCATTGCTTAACATGGCTCCTCCACCCCAGAATGTATCACCTATGCCATCTACTAACTCTTCATTGCATGGTATAGCTCCTCCACCCCCGATTTCTCCAGGACAAGTAGCACCTATGCCTTCAGGAGCAATCGGTTCAATTGTTCCTCCAGCACATAGTGTAGTTCCTCCTCCCCCAATTTCTCAAGGACATGTACCACCTATGCCTTCTGGAGAAAGTTCTTCATTGGTACCTCCAATGGCAAGTGTGGCTCCTCCACCTCAGATTTCTGAAGTGCCTCCTGCACGTAGTGTAGCTCCTCCATCCCCAGTCTTTCAAGGACAAGTAGCACCTACGCCTTCAAAAACCTCTGGAGAAAATGGTCCATTAGTACCTCCACCAAATAGTGTAGCTCCTCCACCCCAGAATTCCGAGGGAAAACTTGCACCTCCGCCATCAAGCGATAGCATTAGCATAGCCCCTCCACCACATATCATTCAAGGAACAGCAGCACCTATGCCATCAAATGATACCGGAGGAAAGGAACCTGGTGAAAAGACTCCTGCCTCCATGCCAGGTTAGTAGCTTGTTTGTATCTGTTATGCTAGATGTAGCCATTCAGAATTGAATGTTGATAGTAAATTTTTTACGACATGTCCGTCCAGCTTCAGCACCTCCAACTAAAGCATTACCAAGTATACCCTTCATCCACCCTGGTGTACCGCAACATTCGACTCTGAGTGCTCATCAGAAGAATATGTCGTTTTATGGTTCTCCTCTTGAAAAACCAGAACCAGGTATCAAGCAGTATAGTGGTGGATACTGTGACACTTGAAACTGACTTTAGTAGAATATAATTCGTTTTCTTCAATCTGTTTCCTGAACACCTTCCAACAGTTGCATTACCTCCAAGGACATTGCACAGGAAGAAACCAGCTATCCGTACACTTGCACCAGAAGCCATTATCCCATCTCTCCCGCCTGGTGTGCATTTTAGTACTTTTTGACTATTTTCTTTTCTTTTCCATTGCCGGTTTTGACCTGCAGCAACTTATTTTGTTCAAATTCCAGTCCAGTCACCTGTAGGCGACTTGCCACACAATTCATCAAGGGATCTTCCAGCTGTGCCTGTAAAATCCCCTCCAAGATTTCAAGGTTCCGCAGTCTGCAGATTACTTTTTTTTGTTTCCATTTTATATTTTATTTTTGGAATCTAGCTGGTAATATTCTTATAAATCGCCGTAGGTTTTGTTATTGGCGGTGATAAGATCTGAAGGTATCTGGTGGGTAGGCAAGCAGCATTTGTATTTATGTCAAAACTCATGTGCTGTTGCAGATCCTGATGTCTCATCTCCATCATCTACTCCTGGAATGACCGATTGGAAAAGATATGGAATTCCAGTTACTGCACCCTCAACTCAAATACACAAGCCTTTGCCACCTAGAATCCATTCACGCACTAAAGGTATATCCTCCATAAGTCCAAACACGAATTGGACAAAATAAGCATCGAAATCCTTAAAATCTCTACATTATTAAGAGTAATCACCAGGTTGTAAGCAGCTGTAGTGCAAGATGGAGAGTAATATTCCAATGCTAATTTCAGCTTCTTTTCCCGCTGTTGCTCCTTCTGAGCATCGGACAGTGAGGCATTCAAATGAACCTCTTGCTCCATCTGTGCCTTTCCATAGTTCTCCTCGGTTCATAACGCATCAGTCTCCTTCGAATTCACCATCTACCTCTTCTCAAAAGAAACACAGTACAAGAGGTGGAATGAGTAATGGTACTCCTGCATCATCATATGTTATACCTCCTCGCTCATCAGAAGAGCCAGGTCTTGTGAAGATAGTGTCTTAAGCTTAGACTTTTATTGCTTACCATCCTCTTCAACTTTAGGTGTCTGCTTACTGTTGTCTCCGAACCTTTGCAGCACTCCCTCCATCTCTTCCAACTACCAGGAGAACCCACTTTGCTTCTCCAACCAGCAATCCAGGTACCGAATAATAGATACTCATTTGGTTAATTTCTTGAGTTATTTTGGTTGTTAATCAGGTTTCTGTATCGCAGGTCCGGCTTCTCCTTCCCATCATTCCATCCCTAAACCAGATTTAGGGGTTTCACCAGTTCCCTGGCCATCCAGTATAGCACCTAACTGGACCACAAGTAACACTCATTTCAGAGCTTCTGTGTATCCAAACTCCTTAAGCTTTGTAAGTTATCATCTACGTAATAACTTACTTTTGTTGCTCCTGGTTTCATTTTATAGTACCGATTCTTCCACCAAAAGATTCTCCGAGTTCTCCATTGAAAAGTCCTATGCCCAAACTTCCAACAATCCATGCACTGCCACCTCCACCTCCCAATCAAGGTAAAAACATGATTTCTGGTCAGCTTTGAACATGTTGTAATTTCATTATATCTTCCAGCCTACGTGTTGCAAGTGTTAACACATAGATTGATGGTATCCCTAGATTGTTCGACGATTGTCTGCATGGAACCATATGCTAATACTCCACCAGGCTCTCCATGTGGATGTGTATTGCCCATGCAAGTTGGACTACGCCTTAGTGTTTCTCTCTACACCTTTTTCCCGTTGGTTTCTGAATTGGCTCAAGAGATCGCTGCCGGTGTGTTTATGAAACAAAGTCAAGTCCGGATTATGGGAGCCAATGCCGCTAGCCAGGAACCTGAGAAGACCATTGTCCTCATTGACTTGGTTCCACTTGGACAAAAGTTTGACAATACAACTGCTTTATTGACATATCAAAGATTCTGGCAGAAACAAGTAGTGATACAGCTTTCTTTCTTTGGTGACTATGAAGTACTGTACGTGCGGTATCCAGGTATAAGAATTTAAGCTCCATAAAGTCTTTCTGTTAATACTTTGCATGGTCTTAGCTACATAATCTAATAAAATATTGTTCATCTTGTAGGTTTACCCTCATCGCCACCTTCATCAATTTCCGGAATTACTATCATTGATGATGGGCCATATTCTGGCAATGGAAACAATGCAAGAACGATAAAGCCCCTAGGAATTGATGTATCAAAAAGACAACAAAAAGATGGGCTTAGTGGTAGCATGATTGCTATCATCGCCCTTTCAGCTTCCATCGTTGTAATCTTGAGCTCTGCAGCTGCATGGATATTTTTTTTGAGGAATCGAGGCCATGGCAGGGACCCAACTCCGACATTGGCACCTATACATGCTTCTGTTGCAAAACCCTTAGGTACGCCTGCACATGCGTGAATGAGACTTCATTGCACTCATTTCATTATTAATGGTTATAGAAGAGTTTGGCTTACTTAGCTGGTTCTGTTTGTTGAATCTCAATTTGTTTTGTAAAATGTAAATGGCATGTGTTAATATAACTCTAACCTTAACTCCTTTACTTCATTTTATCATTTATTGCCTTGATGTTGCAGGGACTATTGCATCTGCTCTTAGAAGTGGTCTGAGTTCTAACTCACTGTCATTTGGCTCTAGCATTGCTCCATATACAGGATCTGCCAAGACGTTCAGTGCAAGTGATATTGAGAGGGCGACAAATAATTTTGATTTGTCAAGACTGCTTGGGGAAGGTGGATTTGGGCGTGTTTATAGTGGTGTTCTTGAAGATGGGACCAAAATCGCAGTAAAAGTCCTGAAAAGAGATGACCAACAAGGTGGTCGAGAATTCTTAGCAGAAGTTGAGATGCTTAGCCGCCTTCACCACCGAAATCTAGTTAAGTTGATTGGAATATGCACAGAAGAGTCTGCACGATGCCTCGTTTATGAACTAGTACCTAATGGCAGCGTGGAATCTCATTTGCATGGTACTGCATCTAATTCTTTCCTGGAACTAGTGTATTAATTTCATTCAAAATATGATTATCCTCATCTCTACATCCTTGTTGTCTTTTCTTAGGGGATGATGAGGAATCTGCACCATTTGATTGGGATGTCCGGATCAAGATAGCACTTGGTGCTGCTAGAGGTCTGGCTTATCTTCATGAGGATTCGAGTCCCCGTGTTATCCACAGAGATTTCAAATCCAGCAACATCTTATTGGAAAGTGATTACACACCAAAAGTTTCTGATTTTGGCTTGGCTCGAAGTGCCCTGGATGAGGAAACCAGCCATATATCTACACGTGTCATGGGGACGTTTGGGTGAGAACTAGCCAGTCCAAAGTCTTTTCAGATTGTTATATGGTTCGACCTTGCGATTCGTGATTGTTGGCATTTTTCTTTGCCTAATGATTCAAACAGGTATGTAGCTCCAGAGTATGCAATGACCGGTCATCTTCTAGTGAAAAGTGACGTATACAGCTATGGGGTGGTCCTTCTTGAGCTTCTAACTGGAAGAAAGCCAGTAGATATGTTGCAACCGGCAGGTCAAGAGAATCTAGTAGCATGGGCACGACCGCTTCTAACAAGCAAAGAAGGGCTTGCAATGATGATAGATCCATCTCTAGGCCCTGATGTGCCCTTCGATAGTGTGGCCAAGGTTGCAGCAATTGCATCAATGTGTGTGCAACCGGAGGTGTCTCACCGTCCATTCACGGGCGAAGTAGTTCAAGCATTGAAACTGGTATCCAATGAATGTGATGTGGCAAAGGAAGGAGGGTCAGTAAGTTTCAGCCAAGATTTATCCCTTGACATGGAGGATGCTGGGGAGAGCACCACATCAGGCCAGGGGCAGCCATTCAACAACCAAATCATAGGGCCAAACTATGAGTCTGATATCGAGAGAGGCGTGGCATTGTCGCATATGTTTTGTACGTCAGAGCGATTCAGTGGGCAACCGCAATCTGCATCGTTCAGGAGGTACTCGAGTTCGGGACCACTGAGGCCCGGAAAAGGAAGAGAGTGGTGGCAGAGAATGAGACGATTGAGAGGGGAAAGTGTGAGTGAACACGGGGTGATGTTCAGACAATGGGCAGGTTCATATTGAAGGATTGGACTGGACAACCCTTGTTGTGAATATTTGATATTATTTTGTAGCCCCCAGAAATCTTTTGGTGCCAATTGACAAAGGGACAAGAAGTTGCAGTAATAAGCAGTGGACTTGGACATTCAACAAGTGAGTTTTGACCAACAATAACAGGACGTAGAACAACACATAAGATGAGAGGTATCTAATTATCAGTGTGCAGCAGCAGCAACATGTTAGTATTAATTTTGAAATTATTGCATGTAACGATGTAAAGTAGGGAGACTGCGAAAATTGTACAGTTTTTTTCCCAAGAGAAGCAAACTCCTCTATTCATATTCATGTGCATATTCCTTGTGTTGGATTTCCTATCTTTCCTTTTTCACACAGCACGAACAATGCACCCGAGGCACCTAGCCTAAGTTGTGTGATTTGATTCGAATTCGATATTTTTTGGTCGTCCACATACTACGTTATTCATCCATACAACTGCACTTGCAATAAATTTAGACAAAGTTATTTCGTTGTACTAGAGGGTGGACAATAAATGGTCGAACCCAAAAAACAATATGCTTAATTAGGAACCTAAAGCGTCTATGTGTTTTGTCTAAGACATCATATTAGATACTCATAATATAGAAGAAATCCATTACAAACAATAAGGTAAACCCAGAACACCATATGAGAGAAGCAAGATAAATAAAAGTCTCACGTGCCACTAGATGGGTGGTATAATTATCTCGTCGATGAACATGTTTGATAAAAACAAGAGGAGTAGCAGCTAGGAGCTTGCGGCAGTCTTGGAGGAGCAGTCACATTCGGATATCAGGTGCGGCAAAGTTGAGGAGACGAGCACATTCTGCTGAGTCGGTGTGAATAACTGTCGGGGTCAACTGCGATTGCGAAGCTGCAAAAAGAGCATCATGAATAGCTTCCATTTCCAACACCAATGGGTCGGTGAAATGGGGCATTAGTTGGGCCTGGGCAGATATTAAATCTCCATCTCCGGTTTTGCGAACAACTCCAATTGCACCATATCCCGGCCTGCTTGAAATCATATTTCTAACCGCAGCATCGACGTGGATACGACCTGAGGTGCCGAAGGACATTGTCCTACAGCGTCTATTAAAACATAAAAAAGTACAAGCAAATTTCAATGGCTTCCAAGTCTGTTTGAACGCAACCAGGTTGAGAGCAAATTCGAGAGATTTTCTCGACAGATCGTGGATCGTTGGATCAGATTATTTTTGAGTCAACTTTCATCAAACAAATAAAAATGAGTCAAGCGAATTGATTTGAATAGGGTAGTTTTAAAACAAAAAAATAAGAAAAAAAATCACACGAGTGTGGTCATTGTACGAGCATGTTATGTGGCTAATATAACCATTTTACGGACTCATTTTGTCGGTGTTACATCCATCTTACGAGTAGTTGAATTTATAATCATTATGTCAAGTTTAAACCTCCTTTATGTCGGTGATATATACATTTTACGAGTCTGTTATGTATATTTTATTATGTCCTTTTAATAGGCTCATTATGTCGACTTCGTTTGTAAATTGTTATATTCGCGTTACGTCATTATTACATCATTGTTATATCATTCTTATTTTCAATTTACCTGAGAGGAGTAGAGAGAGGAGAGAGAAAGAAAATTTGAAAGAGAGCGAATATTCTTTAATTCCCGTTATAACCTTGGTAAAAATTTCAATATGACGGTTGAAATTGACGAAAATGATTTTGGACGGTTGGATTGGCTGTCGGATTGATCAGAAAGAAATGGTTCTTGAACCATTAGCATTTTCGATTTGAACATGTGATTTGGATATCAGAAAAGATTTGGTCCTAAATCATCCGTTTGGACATAAAAAAAGAAGAGAATTTGGGAGATTTGAAATTATCTTATGATGAGGGATGGGGAAATTTGAAATGATCTTGTGGGCAGGGAGAAATTTTATGAGTGAGTTTTAATCACTAAGGGGAGGCAAATTTTCAAAGGAGAAAAGAAATATTTGAAATTTTTAATCAAATTACCTTTTTTTTTTTGGCAATTGATATAGTCATAGATAAATTGGAATCATTTTTTTTGTAATTTTATATTTTTAATTTTCTCTCTCTATAATAATTGTACTCAAAAGCATATACAAATCACTCATACAAACGTTATATTTCAAAAATAGTAAGTTCCATCTAAATCTTTTCTATTTCAAATATTTAATTATTTTAAATTTCTTTTATTTCAAATCTCTTTTCCAAATAACTTATTCCTTCTTTTTAAAATTGAATTAGGTAGATCTATTTTTGAATACTACATAATTATCGGCTTGGCCAAGTTGTTGTGTCCATATATACATACATACATATATATATATATATATTTTAAAATAAATATGATATGTTTTGGGAGTAGATAAACTTTAATCTCTTAAAGAGATAATGGAAAAGAAAAACGATATTTAGACACCGAAAAAGGTCAGTTAAATAAAAGGAAATAGAAATTAAACTCCCTTGAACTATCTACCGGTAAAATGTGGTGCACCGAAGTATTTAGTGTACGGGTACATTGAAGAATTCCCCGTTAATATATATTGTGTTCAATAAATACTTATTATTACAATTATACATTTATTTTTTGTATAATTATTTATTCAGTTATATAACTAATTATTTAGTGTTATAACCCATTAATTATTTTCTAACTAGTTTAATATTTATACAAAACGTATAACTAGATACAAGCTATTATAATTAGTTATTAATTTATGTAATTAGTTGCAAACAATATAACTAGTTAATTCATGTAAGTAATTAGTAATAATTATAATTAATTATTAAGTTGGGTAATTAGATTTGGCTGATTTTAACTGGTAATTTAAAACGTAACAAGTTTTTTATAAAGAATATAATGAGTTATTTTTATCATATAATTAGTTATAAATTTTAAATGATAATTAATTTTTATTATTATAACTAGTTATAAATGCTTCGAAGACTCTTTGGAAACGTCAGCAAGGACTTACCATAAATATTTTCGGAGGCTTTTGCCAGACCACCAGAGTCTTGTCGGCTGCAGAATTAAAACTTGAAAAGAATAAATTAAAAAGATTCAATTCTGACAAATCACAATATACTAAGAAGATGTTTTTACACGATTCTTATATACAAATGTAATTATAAAGATTAAATTATTTTTTTTATGATTATAAATTTATTAATTCTTGTCTTTTTTAAAAAAAAAATTGAATGTTTTCAAATCCTTAAGAATGAGTTCAAATAAAAAGATGGATTAATTATTGAAATAGTTTTCTACTTTTAAAGAAAATTAGTAACTAAATAATTTCTTTATTTTTCATCATTGCCGGAATTCTCAATATTTTTTAAATTTTTTATGATCAAAAATATTTTCAGCATTTAATTTTTTATGCTACGGCGAATGAGTGACAAACACAGATGGAAATTCAAACCTTGGTTGATGAAGGAGGGCATGTGGTGAAGGATAGGGTGAGATTGGAAGGTGTGGTGAGGAGGTATTTTTCTAACATTTTTCAGCAGGGTGGAAGTAACCTTGAAAATATAACTAATGAAATTGATGGAATTCTTTATATCTATGATAATGACTTCTATTCTCTTCTTTCTTAAAGGATGAGTTTAAGGTTGCTCTTTTTTCTATGGACGCAAACAAGGCACTCGGGTCAGATAGTTTGAACCCGGATTTTTATCTATTTTTGGCATTTAAACAGTGATGATATATTTAATGCTGCGTGTAAGTGGTTGCAGGATGGGAGCTTTCCTACTTAAATTAAGGAGACTAATACACGTTGCTACCAAAGGTGGATGCGCCACGAGGTGTGAAGGATCTGAGACCAATTTCACTATGTAGCGTCTGTACCGGCTAGTGGCAAAGGTGTTAGCGAATTATTTGCGGTGAGTGATGCAAAAATTGATCTCAGAAGAGCAGTCGACATTTGTCAAAGGGAGATCAATTATTGACCATGTGATGGTGGCCTTTGATGGCCTTTGAAGCGATTCATAGCATGCGGCGGCGGCAATCGGGGAAGTGGGGTGAGGTTGCAGTTAAGATTGATATATGTAAATCTTATGATAGAGTGAAGTGGTGGTACTTGGAGGCGGTGTTGCGGAAGGTGGGCTTTGATGAGCGTTGGGTTCGATGGATGATGTTATGCGTAATGTCAGTTCGGTATACAGTGCTTGTGAACGGCGAGGGAGTGGGACCCATTACAGCGAGTCACGGACTCGGGCAGGGGTGTCCCTTGTCACTGTTTCTTTTCATTCTATGCGTTGAAGGAATGTCCTCTGTGATTTGGAAGGCAGCTAGAGATGGTAGGTTGTGCGGTATGAGGGTGAGTGGAGCAACCCCGAGTATCACACATTTTTTATTTGTGATGATAGCTTCTTTTTTGCTCCGGTGATGCTAGGGTGTTAAAGGATATTCTAGATCGGTATGCAGAGTCCTCCGAGCAGCTTATCAACTATCAAAGTCGGACATCATGTTCAACAAAACGTCCCACTCGTCTCTTGGGGAAGGTATCTCGACAATTATGGCCATCTCTAATCCGATAGATAAGTTTCGCTACCTGGGATTGCCTTCATGTGTTGGATGGAATAAGCGAGCTATTTTTAAACACTTAAAGAATCAGATCTGGCAGCGAATTCAAATTTGGCTCGAGCGACAGATGTTGCAGGCAGGAAGAAAAGTTCTTATTAAGGCTGTTGCACAAGAAATCCTGATGTATTTCATGAATACATTCCTTCTCACTAGCGGAATGATTATGGAGATTAAGCGCTTGATGAACAGTTATTGGTGGGGAGCGAAGGGTGGTGGTGGAAGTGGCATTCCATGGTTGCGATGGGAGAAGTTGAGTATGCATAAAGATGTTGAAGGGATGGATTTCAGGGATCTCTTAAGTTTCAATGTTGCCATGTTAGGGAAGTAGGGTTGGAAGTTGCTTACTGACCTGAGCACTTTGGTTTCTCGAGTTTACAAAGCGAAATATTTTCCCAAGGAGGGATTTTATATCTGCGGCAAAGGGCGGTAGTCCGAGCTACATTTGGAGAAGCGTTTGAATTACCCAAAACATTATTCGGCGGGGAATGCAGTGGAGATTAGGAAACAGATTATCGGTGAAGGTTTTTGTGGATCCAGGACTTCAAGATGATGCAGCTCGTATGGTTGAAACTCCAGCTCTGCCGGAGATGGAAGGTATGAGAGTGTGCGACCTCCTGATCCTGGGAGCTTCTGAATGGGACGAGGAATTAATAGAGGAATTGAATAGTGCTTCAACCCAAGGTTAAAAGTTAAAAAAGCTATAGGCTAAATGTCCAAATGACTAGCTAAAGGCTATATATTGCCTGATTTGACCGGGTGGCAAATGGGATGCCAAATTGGTAGACCATATCACTACATAAAATCTTAATAAAAATTAAAGATAAAGACAAATAAAAGGTCTAGTTGCATGGTGGTAGTGTACTCCACACATCCTCCCCATTGAGACAATTGGTAGAGCAAGTGTAACACACTCCATCAAATTGTTGCATTTTTCCTCCCACACCACTAATTTTACAATGTGCAAGTTTGTTTGTGTTTTATTTATTTTTCCTTATTTTTTTTATTTTGCTATATTACTTATTTTATGTGAGCAACTTCCGAAGAATATCGCTTGACCGATCGATCTTCGACGATCTACATGTAAATTTGAATATTAAAATTATATTCCAACGGTTATATTTCATGTAGATCGAAATAACGGCCATGAACAGTCATAAAACGGCTAGTAAAATACCTATAAAATCATCATTTTCATTCACATTTCACACGTCTCTACTCATCTCTTCATCTCTCATTCTTGTAAACTCATCCCATACATTTGTTCTACTCTTTCACATCATCATGAGTAAGAGAGGTGTTAATTGGACGGTAGGTGAAGATCGCTCCTTGTGTCGTGCTTAGTGCAAAGTTTCATATGATGGAGATGTGCGTAATGAGTAAGACATCCTTATCTTTTGGGATAAGATCAACAAGGTGAACAAGGAATTTGGTCATGCCATCGAACGATCACAATTTTCAGGAGTCTCGATTCAAATCTATAGGAAGGACGTGCAATTCATGAAAAGGGAGTTTGAGGAAGGCTCACAACCAACGACCGAGTCCCCACCAAATTATTTTTATGATATTCTTATAAATTTGAAGATAACTAATGGTTTATGTTTATGGTTTCTAGATTAAAATGGCGAGGGAAATACAAAACTGACAAGAACAACAAAGCCTTCATGGATGGACATTGTTATGTCATCCTCGTAAATTGCCCAAAATGGCATCTCGATCTGGCACTCAACGCGGCACCCATTATTCCACCAATGGATTCACAATCATTTGTGGAACTTGATCAAACAAGTCCCGAAGGTATGCTAATTGGGTAGTTGTCTAGACCCGAAGAACACGATAAACAAAGATCTCAAAACAAAGGGTAAGCAAGGGACGAGTCATCGGAAGATCGCCAAGAACGAAGGGAAGCATTCATGGCTCGATCGGCTAAACTTGATAAGATAAAAAATTCAAGGGCCATCTACGAAGAACATAAAATAGAGGGTGATAGGCAAAAGTGGAAGATAGATAATGAGTAGAGGGAGTTGGACTTGAGGGAACGAAAAACAACATTGTGGGAAAAGGATATGGCGATTTTGGAAATTGATCTAAGCAAGTTAACTCTAAGAAAAAAGGAAGATTGTCAAACATCGACAAGATGACATTTATGTTAGGGAAGTAATGACGATGGTAGTGGTAATGCGGATGTTGGTGAAGCTAGTAACGACGATGAATTCCCAATGTATTCTAATAGTTATCATCCATGAATTCGGATTTTTAGTTTCAATTTTCATTTAAGTTTGATTTTGAATTTGCATTTCAATTTGTAGTTTGTATTTTATTTTACATTGATAATTTCTACTGTCCTTTTAATTAAGAGTTTGAAATTATAATCTTCGTTAAAAAAGGGTTTGGAATTATGGTTTATTTCAAAATTACTTTTATTATAACATACGTGAGTTAATTGAAACACACCATGCGCTTGATATAATTGAAACACTTATCATAGAACAAAACACATACTCACTTGACTTCTCACATTCGGCCGTCTTCCATAGATGTTTAATTAAATATTTCTTCAATTTTCTATGTTCATTCCCATCACGAACCCTTGCATTGCGCCCCAAGTATTCTTAAAGGGTTGGTCTATTGCGGTTCAAAGTAGTTTCAGCCAATTCGTAATCAAGATCGTCGTGTATTTTATCAAAGTCATTAACATGTTCATTCTCAACTGTCATATTATGTAAAATAATGCACGTTAGCATTATTTTTTGTTAAAGTAGGCACATCCCAAGATCGGACAGGGTTACGAACGATTTTCCAACAAGATTGGAGAATTCCAAAGGCCCTCTCAACAACTTTCTGGTATCCTTTTGACGTTCAGCAAACAAAACTTCTTTGTTATTAGTTGGATTTGCAATAGTCTTAACTAGCGTAGACCAGGAAGGGTATATACCATCGGCAAGGTAATAACATGTATTATACCATGTGTCATTTACCTTAAACCTCATACGTGGAGTGGAACCATTAACAATACGATCAAACACCGGTGATTGACTAAGAATGATGATGTCATTCAGTGAACCTGGAGTCCCAAAATATGCATACCATATCCAAGTGTTATAGCCTTCAACTGCTTCAAGGACTACTGTTGATCGATGGATGTGACCAATGTATTGGCTTGCCCAAGCGGTAGGGCAATTTCTCCATTCCCAATGCATACAGTCGATTAACCCTATCACCCCTGGAAATCCACATTGAGAAGCTTTGCTCAGTAGCTTATCCAAATCATCATGAGTGGGTTCATGGAGGTACTAGGCTCCATACGCATGGACGATTGCATTGCAAAAGTTTCTCAAGTTCTCGAGCGCGGTACTCTCACCAATCTAAAAGTACTCATCAAGAGAATCCACAGTGCAACCCAACACCAGCATATGTAGAGCAGATGCCACCTTCAACTCAGGAGATATTGACCACTTGCCAACAACATCACACCTTCTTCCAAATGTTGGGTCAGCTTGCAACACACCCCCACGAATCCTCTGGAAGAACGCATAATACATACGAAAACGTCTTCTAAAGGTCTGCTCATCGAATTTTGGCATTGACCATTTCGACCGAAGTAATAGTCCATCAAGTGTCGATGAGCACCTTCTCAATCACGTCTAGTTGGCCGACCATCCATGGCTTGCCAACGTGATGATGCATGATCTTCAACCTCCATTTCATCAAGTTCTAGTTGGATTTTGTCTTGAAGTAGTTCAAGGTCTGTATACTCTTGCTCATATGATAATGAAGTGTTTGATGAAGAGTTTGAGGAATACATGATGGTTTGTTGTGGTAGGATTTAGAAAGTGACGAGTGGTGTGAATTGTAGTATGATTCGAAATTTTTATTTTTATAAACAAATGAAATAGAGCTGGATAACACATGAGTTGACAAGTTAGGAAAAGATGAAGTTGATGGATCACAATATCATTTTGACAATAGCTGTGTCATGGTGTGTTGCTTGAAGTAAAATAATGGACTATACTAGTGGGGAATTCTAGACAAGGGATTGATCAATGAGTTGTCAAATAGTGCAAACATGTAGATGTGAGTGACCAATGATACAAAACAAAAATTGAAATAAAACAAATTAAAAAGTACCAAAAAATGTCTTAAATTTTATCGAAATGTTCATATTGTATTTTCATAAACAACTAAAAAAAATTGAACTACAAAACATTAAGGTACATACTCATAAGTTAGATTGATTAAAAACAAAGCCGAAATTAATAAACAAGACTAAATTTGGCCAGTCTAATAATCGAAACAATTGCTAATTTCAAAAAGGCTAAATAGCTAAAATGACATATGGCCTCTTACCTTTTAGCCTAAAGCTGAAGTTAGCCTAACAAGGAGTAGAAAGCAATTACAAAAAAAGAAAGCATTTGGGTTTTTGAGCTTGAATAAAAATGCGTATCGACAAGTAGCGTGTAGTGAGCACAAGCGGTAGTAACTACAAAGCTGACGAGGTAGGTTAAGACGATAGTTCCAAAATGCAAAATCCACAATTTGCTTTCTCCAACGTTCATTTCATGATGAGGTTTGCATAAATGAGCTCGTTCCATGCATCGGGCACACCAGGTAGACACCAATGGCTACAATCCTGCACTTTCCTTTTACTACTACTATTTGTGCTCCTATTCTTTCTATAAACTGATGGATGGCCATCCTTCCTAAAATTGGTAAGCCTCGTTACATTCAGCAGTCTCACCGGAAACTTCATCCCCTTTATCACCTCCTCCACTACCTTCATTTTCCCAGGGTAGCTCTTCACAATGGCTTCCTGGTCACTCAATATCGGTTCTTTTTCATTGTAGCACGACCCTCCCGAGTCCCATTCTCCACCTCTGTTGACAACAAGTGACAAATATAACAGTTTACAATCGACTACATCAATGGTCATGCAGAAAAACCTAGAAATAGAGGAGATTACCGGAAATGTGGCGTGGAGTATCCACGATAGAACACCAATTGCCTTGTCGCATTCAAATTTTGATCTATCCACCTCCCCCAAGTCTGTAGGGATCGTCTGTAAGCCTCATTCGCATCAAGGTGTGGGTAGATATAACCACCTTCTTTGTAGTAATTTACCCTGTTAGAACTCGATGCATCAGTTAAAGACAAATCCATTGGAGCTAGCAAAACCAGCAACAATGCAGACAATAAAAAATAGATTTGTGTGCTGAAATGCATATATTACCCTCGTGAAGTTTTCCTATGGCTCCACCAATGCCCAGTATTGAAGATAATAATGTCAGCTCGCTTCCATTTCTTCGAAGTCTTGCCGACTTGATCGATGGACAGAGTTGGATTAGAGTTTCCTTGCCCGTTAACCCGAACCCCTTCTTTGACAAGGTAATGAGACAGTGCATATTCCACTGAACAGTTAAAATCCTGTCGACAAATAACTAGTTACTTATGTGCTTAGCTATTTACCCAATGATAAAAAGAAATTCCAGCAACATCATCATCAAAATCTTGTTCAATTTAGTTAGCCTAATTCAACAGTTTATGATTCTCCTAAAAAAAACCGTTCAAGCGCAGGGAAAGGGTCGAATGAATAAGTACCAGAAACTTGAAGACATAGGAACCCCGGCCCTTGGTAATTTTGTGGCCATTGATCTCAAACATTCTAGTTTTATCAGGCAGGCCTTCCCGGAGGAGACATAACATTGATTCAAATTGGTTTCTGTTCACAGAGTCCCCAACAAGCAGCAGTTTCTTACCCCTTAGTCTCTCCAAGAAATCTGTTGCGTTAAACCTATGAATCGAATGTGACAATCAATGTAGTTACAAAAAAGTAGAGATGCATCCAGTCAATTCCAAACAAGCAAAAACACAGTCAATGGTAGATCAGATTCATCAGAGCTCAATGAAAATTGCAATGCATGTTTGGTAAGAATCATTGCCGGCTATTTTGTCCAATTTATATGTCCTTTTCCATAACTGAGCAGACAATGGGTATTATTCGCATCAAACTAATATTTGGCTTTGTTGTGCATTCAGATCTAAGTATCACTTAATTCTACTTGTACATTTCTGTGCACTTTAATTCCAGTTGCTAAAACTCATATCTGAAATCCCAAAATGGAATTAGAAGCAGGTGGTGCATAGATACCTGGGGAGATCGCATCCGTCGGGCTTCCAACGCCAACGGAGATAGTCAGAATCTGGCCTCCCGTTAGCTTGGCAATCGAAAGCTTCATCAACGTATTGGCAAGAGCCGGGTTTGTAGATCGGATAAGTTTCATCTCTCACCCAACTTCCCATGTACAGATTGCAGTCCTTGAGACTCTCCCGCATTACTTTCTCCACCTCCGATGTGGCATCATTGTGTTGTACAGAATCTACTACGGGTTCTACATTGTTCTTCTCCCCAACAGTGGGCCGCGGAAGAAGCTCCGACTCTTGATCGATTACGGCGGGTTTAGGTTGCTGGCTGATATCTGGGACGGCAGAGCGGGGCGGTGGAGCAGAGACAGTGAGGCGGACTGGAGGGAAGAAATCGTCAAGGGATTGCTGGACATAGCGTCGATTGGAGATTAGGATTACGGAGAGGAAGAGAGAAATGGAGAGGAGAATGGTTAAAGTGGAACGATTGCCCAAGGAAAAGGTAGCCCACTCAGCCATCACAGGTCCGGAGGGAGATTGGCGTGGTTGAGCTGAGCGTCCATATCAATGTGTTGTGTGATTTTGTTTCGAGCGGTTCTTATCTGATAATAGGTTACTTGAATATGAATTTGTTACTTTTAGATGATTTATTTATGGAACTTGCATGCTAGGTTATTGGGTATCATTCAAAAAGGGTTGGATGGTTACACTACAATAAGACCATAATTCAAGCACTAATTAGGATTTTGATGCAAATTGCTACGGCTCGGTCTAAAGACTAGTAAGGTAGCAAGGTTAATAAATAGACGCAACAATGCGTAACCTAAGCCTTAATTAGGATAGAAAACTGTGATGATACATGACATTTGGCAATATTATTCGTACCGTTTAGATCTCAACGGGGAATACCCGTAGTAAGCGGGTTATAGGGCGGGTACATGATATACTCGCAATAAGTTGCACGGAGCGAATCGGGATGGGTTTAGCCACCCCTACCTCATAATACCCATACCCTACCCAATATGTAAACATACCTTATTACCATTACCTAATAGTTACCAAACACAACCATAAATCTAATTATATTCTCAAGATGATTCAGAGTGATCGTGGATTGTTCCAAGTTTCACAGCTTGAAGCTACTTCAAGAATTCAAAGAAATCGTATTATCTATCAGTATTGTAATCGAGACAATAAACGTGTTTGTAAGATTATTTTATTATGTTTTAATATCAAATTCTGGCTTATGTCTTACAGTGTTTTTAATTTGGATTAAGGGATTATGTGGTAGTCTTATTTTTGGAATCTTTAATAAAGTTATGCGGGATGGGGATACCCATGGATATTCGAAACCCACGAGTTTGGGATGGGTTTAAATATTCATATTCGAACGGATATGAGGACGGGGATAAGGATGAATTTTAAAAACGGAGTTGGGGATGGGTATCGGCACCCCGCCCCAAACCCACCTCATTGTCAAGCCTACGTGATATTGGTAGGAGTTTGTATGAAACTAGCTTGTCATTATTCATTAGATAATTTTAGAGGGATTCAATTATTCAAAACTCTAAAATTCTAAGCAGCTCTCCATCCATTGTTTGTGAACTTTTTTTCTAGAATACGCGTCGAAGAACCTTTACGTATAAATCGAAGCTGTTACAACTCTACGAAGCGAAACACTAATAATTTCATAATTCAACCAATGGGTCATGTGCCCCGAACCGGTGAATAAAAATGTGAGAACCAAAGGGCAAAGTATAGCCGAAATTGGCCAAGTAATCCGTTGCAAAATTAGCTCGCGGTAAATATGGGAGATAAGGATCTCCCAAAGACGTCTACAGAGTTCATGAAACTATAGAACAAGAATGACATGTTGGTGATCGAGGGAGGACGGTTTAGTCAAAATAGCAATAACAGTATTGGAGTCAGAGTGAACTCTAATCTTTCGAATTCCACAATCCCAAGCACCTGCAAACCCTCCACAATTGCTCTCATCTCTGCACGAGTAATCGAACAAGAGCCCAAGTTGGCAGAGAAAGCTTTCACAAAAGACCCTCGATCACTACGATTAATATCACATGCCGTCACCCCTCCACGTTGGAGCCGGAGTGACCCATCAGTGCTAAGAGTAAACCAACCCTCATCCGACCGTCACCTAATCCACTAGGCCTGCCGAGCTGAACTCAATGCTTCTCGACCCCATTGCCCGGTCTTCCAGCTCGAGTTGATGAGGGTGACCCAATAATCACACCGGTGGACCACATCCAAAGAAGTCTTAGTATCTTGTTCAAACAACCTTTTGTTTCTAACTCGCCAAAGCTACAAATTCCAAATGCAAGAGAATGTTTCTGGCTCTGAATATTGTCATCCATCCAAGCTTCAAAGCCCTTACTCCCTTCCTCTCCTTAAATCAGCAGTGGAAGGAAGCTCGTCCAAACTTGAGAGGAAAGACACAGTCTCTAAGAACATGAAGGCAAGATTTAGTGTTAGCAGAGCAAAAGGAACATAGCACTTAGTCAGTTAGGTGACGAAGACCACACTCTTCATTGGTGAGAAGACGGTGATGAGAAGCTAGTCAGAGGAAGTGACGAATCTTACTGGGTCCCTGCCATCTCCAACTACCCATCCACTGCAAATCAGGAGATTCTTCACGCAACTCCTTCAAGAGAAAATAAAATGAGCGAATTGTGAATTTTCCTGAGGTTCAAGGCCCCAAACGATGGAGTCAGTGCCGAGGTAAGCCATATGGGCAGTCATTCCCAAGACCCATGAAACCAAAGGAGGGGGAAGACAAGCAGAAATCATAGAAATAGTGACAGAAATAGAGACTCCTTGAATATTGAGACCCCCCTGCATTTGAGGGCTTAATGGATTTCATTAGCTAAGAGTGGGCGAGTCAAACTATCAGTCACTTCTATAGGGATCTGGGCCAAAAACCCCCCAAAAGACAATGGGAAATGGTCATGGAAGATTGATACAGGGACGAGAAGAACTTTACCGCCATCCGCTTGAGAGCATCCTGATCCGTCACCCAGTCACCAGCTTCATTCTGACAACGAGAGACCCGAATGAAAGCGTTGCATTTGAGGGTAGCCCAATGATAAAACTTGGTATTTCTATCACCTTCCACGACCCATTTAGAACAGGCTTTCTGAATCCAGATCAAGTCCTCCGGGCATATAACTGTTTCCATCATTTTCTGATCTTTCTTTCCAGAAGCAGATTAGCAGGTGAAAGAACAACAGTAGCTTGATGTTTAAAAAAATTGAGCTTCGAGACAAGGTGAACCTTCCTGCGAAACACATTTCCAAAAACATTCTTGTTCCAAATAATGGGAGTATCAGTAAATGAAATAAGGTCATCGGGGAGCGTAGCACCCTTAAGCCATTTTTAGAAACCACATAACAAAAACTAGGATGGGAAAACAAAGCAGACATGAACCAAAAAGTCTTACAATTGGAACAGAACACTTGATTAGACTGACACAGGATAATGGGTTGATGGTCGAACTTAAGTTTATGAAGATGAGTGACTGAGGAGTCGGGGAATTCAAGGAGCCATGCTGGGTTGACAATGTCACGGTTGACGCGAACCAGAACATTGTTTCTAGCCCAAGTGAAGCGTGGGCCTAAAACAGGGAGGTCAAGCAAGCCACACTATGCCACCGTGTCAATAAAGGATTTGTTGCGACCTTGATCAAAATGAGAGCCCCCTTGTTTTTCTATAGCAGATTGGGTAGCATTAAAATCACCAATAACCGCCCAAAGCAGGGTTATTAACAAAGCTAACCTCTTAAGGGAATCCCACAACAAGACCCTTATAGTGGGCCGAGGACTAGCATAAACAGTGGTAAGAACAAAAGGAGTTCCCCCGAGGGTCTGTGTTTTAGGATGGATAAACTGATTGTCAAAATCCAAGACATCAAGGTCAATCTAGATCGGGTCCCACTAAAGTCAGATATCACCGCGAAAACCAATAGCATTCGAGCGAATAGAGGATGTAAAACCCATCTTTTTAATAACACCATCCACTGTACAACCGCTGATTTTTGGTGCAACAATGATGGCCAAAACACATTTTTGCTTCTGGATGTAAGACTTGTAGCAGGCAAATATTTAGTCGTTGCCCCTCTACAGTTCCAAGAGAAAATGCTTAACATTGAAAAGAGAAAGAGGATAAGGAAGAGAAGAAAGAAAACTCCCTGGGCACCAAAGATGGTAGGCTAGCCGGCCGCTGGTTTGGTGCCCTCTCTTTTGCAGCGACTTTTCCCAAAAAGGGGAGCCATGCTCAACCGACTCCTCATCACTACTATCATCCCAATCTTCTTCAGATTTCACCACGACCTAATCAGCACAAGTAGATAAAGCGATGGTAGGATGGATGATGGTGGCCGAGTTTAAATCAAGAACCTTTGACTCCAAAGGTTGGAATCGATTAAATTGAATAGGGTCGATAGAGAATCTCCATTTCTGTGTTCCCCTAGTATTTCCATTCTCCTTTCCATGGCGGCATCATAGACTTTGGAGGATACAACTCAACGATGATTGGTTCTGGAGAGGGGCCAGTACACCTTCGTCATGGTTAATAGACCTATCAACAGAGGGGCTGGGAGATTGCGACCCGATTGGGATGGAACCAGCAGCTGCGAAAACTGTATCGAACGACAAGGTTGGAGCC
The DNA here is from genome assembly GCA_030674075.2 of Linum usitatissimum. NCBI lineage: Eukaryota > Viridiplantae > Streptophyta > Magnoliopsida > Malpighiales > Linaceae > Linum > Linum usitatissimum. Next base: position 1,762,001 of record JAUJYP020001182.1, read on the forward strand.
GTCGACGAGGTTGGAGTGGCCATAGGAACAAAGCCCATCTTGGATGGAAGCTTGGACAGCGGGGAGCAAGCCAATGTGGGAGAAGCATCGAGACTCATTGACATAGCATGACGGGTCATAGTATTCGAGCTCATATTTGATGTTGGGCCCGCAACAAAGAGCGGGTTAGCAACCACTTGAACAAGGGAAGGAGATGGTCTTGGGTGAGTCGGAGGCCCATTCTTAAGCTTAGGACCAGTTTGCTTATGTTGATGAAAAAATCCCAGTAGAAATTATGAAACCCCACCCTAGGAGTCTCGGTCGAACCCCTGGTTCAACCAAAGAATCCTGCTCGGGTTCCAAGCTGGACCAAGCTCAACCCACAAATATTAAACAAGACATAAAGCAAGCATTAAAACAGAACATGAAACCATTAAATAACCCTCAAAATACGGACATACAAGGATCCTGAATCCTTAAAATACATACTAAAAAGAAGACAAGTGAAGACGCAACTTCAGTTCTGAATGTATCATAACAATACCTACTGATATCAAAACTCTGACTAGCTCTCTCCCTACCATCATCTCCAGTGCCTGTGGCTGAACACACACAGATACACCAAGGAAAACAATATCTAACGGGTTAGTGATACTCATTGAGTAACTAAGCAAGTAAAGCAAAGAACTAAAACTGAACTGAGATGTGACTGCGCCTGCACTGAGTATTTACTATGCCTGCATTGAGAATTTACTATGCTGTTACTGAGACTTTACTGTGCCTGCACTGCGAATTTATTGTGCCTTTACTGAGGATAGGAAAAGGAGTCTATCTAATTACTAGAACTAATAATGTGACCATGTGGTCTTGTAGGCATCATCCTAACGTTAGTCACCCCTAGCTAAGAGTGGATAGTCTCATGGTGGATTAGACCATGAAACCACCCTATAATACCACGAGAGCAGCTCAAGGCTTGCTCATCATGTCTGTTTGAAATCTGGCTGTAACCTAGTGGATCACGCAATCCATGGGGTGGGTGACCGACGAATAGCGGGAGCTAATCTATCTAGTCTTGTTTCTTATCCTAAACATGACCTGTGAATCACACACACAGTTCCTCGTTGTGATCTTATGCGAAAATACAGCAACTGTGTGTAGAGTAGATCACACGCTACTACACAGCCTGAAATACTCATATGCAAATCACAACCATCTATAAAGTAGATGGCACGCTACTGTACAATCCTGAAAATCCAAGCAAGGACTCCTAACAACTAATTACAATTCTTCACAATATGCAGAAAAGCAATCCTAACCCCTACATCTGAAATAGCTTTCCCGAAGAGTCTGATTTAGCCGCTTGCCCGAAGCTCAATTCGTCCATCCTGAAACATATGAAGGGTCCAATCGAGAATTGGGTCTTCCAAACCCTGGCTGTTAGGTTTTCTTACGTGAATCCTAGAGAATAAAATTGGGAGAGAAAAGGAGGATTGCTTACCTTCCCATGAATCTCTTAGCCTCTCTAATCTCCTATCTCTGATTCTAGACAAAACGCCTCTGATTCTCCCTAATCATGATCGATCTTCTTCTTCTTCTGGAGAGAACACCGTCAAGTCTCTATTTTCTTCTCCCAGATTTATGAGTTACTAATCCTAATGATGACTTATATAATAAGTCCACCACGCCCGTGTCGGACATACCAAAACGCTCGTGGTTGCCTGGTACTCACGCTCGTGACATACTGATGGTCACGCATGTGGCCTACTGACTGTCATGCCCATGGTCGATTGTTGACAACGACCGTGATCTATCTGGTCATCACGCTCGTGACCTATTACCGGCCATGCCCGTGGTTGTCCAATTATCAACCCAATACTCTCTTGGATCATTTCTAAAATTCGAACCCACGGTTGACCCGAAATCGGGGTGTGATAGCAACAATGTGTTTTTGAGAAGAAGAAAGCCCACTCGTAGATGGCCCATCCTTGAGTTGATTGGAAGGTTTTACCGCGGTTCGCTACTTCCCCGAATTAGCGATAATCTTGACCGAAGAATCCCCTTTTTCTGATTTTTCACGACCACTTGATCGGCTTTACCTTTTTCCATCACCCCTTGATTGCATGGCATTGTTGGTCGAGGGATCAATTACCTTTTTGGGCTTCCATTGTTTTGTCTCAATAGTCTTCCAAGGTTTGTCTTGTTATGTCGTTGACGAAGTAGCAACCGGAACATCCAGTTGAGGAGAAACCGAAGGTAAAGCGGCATTCGACTGAGGAATAGGAGATTGGCTCAAACTGTAAGAACATGCTTCCACACCGTGCCCAAAATAACCCCATCCCTTACAAGAACACGGTATGTTCTCATACTCCACTTGTTGCCACACACCATCAACAAACACTCCCTTCAGTGCTTGTGTCGAGAGATTGAATTCAACATCAATCCTAGAAAACTTGCCATGAATAGAGTTCCACTTGCGATTATCGATACAAACAAGTTTCCTGATCATATTCCCTAGACCTTCAAGGAAATCTCGATGATAATATTGATAGGGGAAATGGGGAAAACGGATCCAACCCACCATTTTATTGGGAAGATCATCAGTAAGTCAAAAAGAGAAATCCTAAGCAAGAACTGAGAGATAATAACCCAGAATGGTCCAAGTTGCCCCCGTAAGAGCATGAAAATAATCCATAGAAGCATCAAAAGAAGCAAGGAAGAATTCAGGCTCGAAAACGACCATCCGATAGCGACCTAATGGTTTCCAAAAATCACGGAGTGGATCGTATAGGTACTGTATACCGACTTGTTTTCCCACAAGGTGGAGAACCAACGTCTTTTTGTGAGGCTCACAGAGCTGGATATGGAAAAGGCTCTACGTATGAAGATAGCGAGCACCCTCTTTAATAGCAAGAACGACATTACCCAAAACAACTCTCGGAATATTGACCTCATAGGGGGATGCCGCAACCCCCGAGACAAGAGCAGCGTAGGACAGGGGAGGGTCAATATTAGCGTGTGGAGGCTCTGTGTCAACAACAACCATAGCCACATCATTCATCCCGATGGCTACATCTTGCGAGAGTGATCCAAGTTTTGGCGATCGACCGGAATCAGACCAGAGGGTGAGCGAGAAAGCAACAGTGAAGACATGTAACTCTTCAACTATTTCACTCTAAAGGCTTACATAAGGTTTCCAAAACGGATACGTTCTTCTTCTTCTTCTTTTCTTCCTGCCATTGTTTTTGAACCTACTTATTCGAGCAGTCTTGCCCTTTGCATTTGTTTTTTCCGTTGTTAGTCTATTAGTTAGTAATTTCTGGAACCTACACACAACTTTCCTGGTCTTTATTTAGCATTTAACATGAATTGAGTAGCCATAAATTTGAAAGTTTTGAGAATTGCGATCCTACTTTGCTTAGTTAGCCTATGTATCTTTTGGTTGAAATTTCATTAATGCTACAAATAGTAAACAAGAAAACAAAATCATTTAACCAAAAAAGAGGAGTTATACCCTTGAAAGGCAAAGCTAAAAAATGAGAGCAATGAGCAAGCTCTTAGGCAGTCCGGTTCCTAATTATCCTAAAAAAACAACTTCACATGTGGTATTACAAGACAAAAAAGAATCACAAAGTCAAGCAAAATGTCCTTTCTCCGTAACGCCGTCCTTGAGTTTCTAGATCGCGTTAATGTGACGTGGTAGAGACCTTTTGTGTGGAACCAATGCATTGCAACCAGAAGTGCATAGAGCTCTCCTTCAATGTGCGCCATCCTGCGGGGAAGAGTGTAAGTTTGGAAACCAAGCACCTGCCCCATGAAATTGCGAAGGATGCAACTCGTACCACAAATTCTGTTTGATGTGAATGTTGCAAAATCAGTGTTGACCTTCAGTTGACCAATTGGCGACGGGTGCCAATGGGGACAGTATGCCATATGATCCAGATGTGGCTGGCTTGGATGAGGACTTTAACGCGCCAATATCCATTCTTCCAATTGAGTAGAGTTCAGCCTAACAATAGACGTGACCGTGTGTGATGTGGAGCTCCAAACTCTATCGTTGCACTCACGCCAAATTCCTACAAGAAAGATGAAAACTTGTGCATTAAGAAAGGAGGCGCTTGAATCAAGAAGTGCGTGCAGCAAATCGTTTCAAGTGTCCCATCCATGCTAAAGATTTGAAACATGTGTAGAGTCTAGCTTCATGCCAGACATCTTGCAGGATGGGGCACAACCAAAGAAGATGCTTCAGAGTTTCGCTAGGGCAGCTGCAGCATCCACAAGTGTTGATGATTTGAGCACCGCATCGAACGAGTAAGTGGCAGGTTGCAATAGCCTTGAGAGCACATCGCCAAACAAATTTCTCGAACGCAATAAGCACGTCATTGATAATGCTTCTTTTTTATGAAAGTCGATTGCTCCTCCTAGGAAAATTTTTTAATAACCCGACATAGCCGATTGGCTAAACCCTTTGCAAGAAGTCGATAGAGGACATTGCAAAGGGAGATCAGCCATAAATCCTTCAATGACTCCACATCATATTTTGTTGGCAAGATGACAATGGTGGTGGGGTGGATGACATCTGGAAGTAAACCTTCATTGTGCCATGCAGAACAAGAGGAGAAAATATCGTCTCCAAGGATATCCCAAAAACACTCGTAGAAGTCAGGGTTTAAACCATCTGGACTCGGCGATTTATTGGGGTAAGAGCTGTTGACGAACCAAATCGAGTCCAACTTTGGCCAACTCGAGCTCGGATCGTTCGTTCAAAATAGTAACTCTAGCTCGAGTCAAGCTAGGATCGAGCTCGAGTCAAGCTTACATAATCAAGGTCGAGCTTTGCTCGATAAAAAGTTGTTAGCTCGAGTTCAGTTCGGCTCGACTCGAGCTCGAGTTGATTAGAGGCTTAAAAAGCCCCTAACAAGCTCGAGTTCAATCTTGAATTTGAGCTTGGCTCGTTTTCAAGTCTTAATGAGCTCGAGCTCAAGTTTGGCTCGGCTCATTAGAAATTCTTCATAATCAAAGTTAAATTTCGAGCTCATCTCGGATAAATTTATAAAAACAATTACAAGATTCTAAAATAACATCATTCATCACCATATTCTTATTTTTAAAATAAAAAAGGACATTCGAGCCATTAAAATATATAAAACCAATTCATAAGCTACACTAATGAAGCAACCGAACGAGCCTCAGTCGAGCTATCACTCGAGCCTTAATCAAAACGATACTCGAGCTCTAAACGAGCTGGCTCGCAAGCCTGCCGAGCCAAACTATGATCAGATCGAGTCCGACTCGTTTATTCTCGAGCCGACTCACGAACTGAACACCAAGCTGCTCGTGAGCGGCGTTGTTTGTCAACAAATCTAATTGGGGTCCATAGAGAAGAGAGTTTGACGAATTTCCTCTTTCGTGAAAGGTGCAAGCAGCTAAGTGTTGACATCCGACTAGATGGAATTGCCCACTATCATTGTAACTAGCTGGATCTGGCCGCCTTGATTTTCTAAAAGCTGTCGAAAGTATGTGTGGGCAGTGTCGGGAAGGCCTGCAGCTTCCTCGACCCAAACTCATTTTTTGTCTTGCAAACATGAGATAAGTTTATGCTTATGACGCCCATTCACCACTCCATGGAAATACCGGGTGATAACGTCATCACGACAAGTAGCATAAGCTGGAAAGGAAGTCAGGTTTGGGTCCTTCCGTAGCTCTACTCATCTTTTCTTCTTGTCCCTAATTTCTGGAAAAAGCCGAAGAGCCAAGTTCTTACTCCAATTGGTCGAGTTCAATTGCACAAGCATCTAACCTCTCTAAGGTAGGTCGAAACTCACTTTTGGACCAAAGAGATAACATTAGTGGTCGGAGTTTTAGATTGGTCAACCACACATTTTCGGCACGGAACCGTCAGGCTGCAAGAGTTGTTGAACGGGGCTCCGTGGTCATAGGGAGAGTTGATCGCTAGAGAGTGTGAATGAAACATTCCCTATCAAAGCAAGTTTCGATATTGTTCTCGAGGGTCGTTCACTAACTCTTAATCAAACATTAAAACAATGGTTTAAACTAGAAAAGTGTTTCAAAGATGACTTCTATCTACTAGCTAAGTTCACTAACATTCACTAAACTGAGAGTAATTAAGATTAATCTAAGTGTGCAAAAAGAGGGAAGAAACAAGTGAAATCAATAGAGAAAGAGTTGCTAAACTTCTGGATTAGTCGATGCTCAAACCCTCGGACAAAGAAGATTAGACTTGATTTGGATTCATTCGGTATACAAGTTTCCATACATTCCTATTCAACTAAGTCTATATGCATGGTCACACATAACTAACTTACCAATAACTCGTACAACTTGATGCAGTCACAAACAAATCGTAGGTTAAAATCATATTCAATGAAGCTCAATCGGAATGATACTATGATATAGAATGCAATGAGACACACTAAACACTTAGGAAGGATGAATTCATAGCCACACAAACAACCAAGCACTCTAACTCTACCTAGTTTGTTCCACTAAGCAAGTTTCAAAATGCACCCTAAGTTCTCGACGAAATTCCGCAATGCAAACTGCACTAAAGATGGATGAATTGGGTATGAAGGTCCACCTATACTACAATTACTCATTCAATGATACTTCCGTAGGTCAATTAAGCATGGTCATGCATCAATCTTCCCACATCCATCGAAATGGAAGCCATACAATCAAGTGGAATCAATCACATGTATTAAAGAACTACTTATATACCAAAATCATCTAAATATTGTCCAATCCCTCACCTCGAGGGGATTATCCTTGCATCAAAATCATACCTAATCTAACAAAAAGAAGTTCTAGCCAACCATGCTGAAACTAAGAGAAGAAAGGGGTTACAATCATAATCCTTGAGCTCTAAGTAGATGGCTTGGTGATGAATGCTTCCATGGTCCTTCTTCTTGCTCCAAGCTCCAATAAATCTATCCAATGCTCCAAGTACTCCAATTGGTCTGCAATCTAATTCTCTTCTAGGTCTTCCAAAGTGAGGCGGAGAGATGGAATTTTTGGACTAGGGTTGAGAGATGGTGTAATGGATATTATGATGCCTCTCTCCTCAATTTTGCCTTTATATGGCATGTCTGCACATCCCCACACATTGTGGACTCACACAGGCTCCACACATCGTGTGACATATTTTCTAGACCGGGAGGATTTTTGTCTTTTGCTCGTATCTCACTTATCTGACCTCCGACTCGAACTGTTGGCCTTGTCATTGAATTCTCTATCCGGTGGATACCTGAAACCTTGGAGACAACTCTAGGAAACAAGTGAAATGGACCCAAATGGCTCGATTAAGAAACAAAGCACGAAAACCCTTGCTAGCTCATCCAATCATATCAATTCGGTCAGAAATCGGTCATATCGAGTCAAATAAGGGTCAAGATGGAGGTGATTCTCATCAAATATGTAGTGACATCAAACCAACCCACACTTGAACATTGGTTGTCCTCAAGCAAGTTTACTAATCACAATTTAGAAACAACTCAAGGAATTGTGAAAGGAAAAACATACCATAGAGTCTCACATCTACCATGGTGCCGAGGAATGAAAGTCGATCAAAGAATCACACAATTAGGCAATAAAACAATGAATCCCTTAGATATTAGAAGAGAGACACATGCTTATGATACATATGACTCATTTCCTAACCACTGAATTGTGTCCATATCCTGCAAACACTCATGCCTTTGAATTGTCAGCGGAAGAAACAGACCAGCTACTCGTCCTGGCCGCAGATACTCTTCCATCTTGATATAGGAGGTGCTTAAATTTTTTTCTTCATGAACATAACACTCAAGTAATGCTACCACCTCCCTCTTATTTTGATTGCTTACTTAGTTATACTACTTCTATACACTACTATATACAACTTACTTTCATTTCGCTTTTCTTTGCTTTTCATCTTCTTTTTCTTTTCTTCCTTTTTAAATTTTTTTCATTCATTTTTTTGAGATAGCGGCTTTTTCCAAATAGGGGTAATCACAACTTTAGCTAGATTCGGAAGTAACCAGTCTCCGACCCACGCCCCAAGTCTCAGAATGTTTGGGAAGATGACGGACCTTAAGGGTCGCCCTTCGTGTTTTGCTTGCAATGGAACCCCATGCTATTTTTTATTCTAGCAACTTCATTCGAACTTCTCCTGCCTATTCTAGCTTTGTAACAACTTAGGAAAACTAGTTGGGGTGGATACAACATACACTCTATTGCGACATAAAAAAAATAGTGGAAGGTGGCAATCCATATGTATCATATATACGAGTCTCACTACAAGGAAAATTATGATTGGTCGTTGGGCCCTGGTCGCAGTCTGGTGTGAGTGTGACTAAGCCAGTCACAGACGACCTAAGGCTTGTCGTAGTCGGTTGGACGCTAAACATAGAATTGAAAATGAGAGAGGAGAAAATATGATGGTGAGAATGGCGGAGAATATGAGGGTAGTCATTCCAATTCTTTGTCGCAAGCGTCATTTAGTCGTAGGTGGACTGCGATAATTTTTGTCGCAGGCGCACTTAGTCGCAGTCGGCATGGGACCAATCTAGTCGTAGTTGGGCTTTATGATGGGCAACCTGGGAGTAAAAATTTGTCACATCCCATCTTCTATCGCAGTCAGCATAGTCGCAAGCGTTCCTTTAATCGCAGTTTACTTAGTCGTATGCACAGATTGTGACTACTTGTTTGCAATAGTCGCGAGCCTGCTGTGACCAAATAGAGGCATGTTGTTGAGGAAGAGCCTTTGGAAAGGTCTTTCTTGTGATGTAGTTGGTGATATCCACAAACCATGGTCCTTTGAGTTCCTTACCCAGGACATAGAATAACCTCTCATCGAAGGAAAATTCATTGATCGGATCATCTTCTGTGGGCACTACCTCACTCTTAACTAACCAAAAGAGGTGGTCGGCCGCCACATTTTATGAGCCTTTGTTGTCTCCAATCTCGATGTCTAGCTTTTGTAGTAAGAGAATCCACCCAATCAACCATGGCTTTGTAGCCGGGTTACGACATCAGATGCTTGATGGGGGCATGATCCGTAAAACCCTAAGTATGAGAGATGACTAGGTAAGAACGGAACTTGTCGAAGGTGAACACAATTGCAAGGATCTTTATTCTGTGGTTGTGTAGTTCTGTTAAGCATCATTGAGCACTATAAGAATCAATCATTTTAACGCGGGTTTTTATCTAATTTAATAGCGGATAAGTTGTTGCTAAATAGTTTAATAGCGGATAGATATCTGCGGTTAGGTTATGTAATGGGAGGATATCTAACGGCGGTTAGATATCCGCTGTTAAACGTAACAGCAGAGTATATCTGCTGTAAGATTTTAACAGTAGATTTTATCCACTGTTAGGTTTAACGGCGGATAAAAATAGTTGCTAAATTAACAGCGGCTGAAATCCGCTGTTAAATTGGAAACCAGAATTTCTAGAATTCCAGTTTCTAGAATTCAGATTGCAATTTCCAAATTAAATATAAACAATCAAAATTCTAGTAGCCAATACACATGTAGAATAAAATAAACGTAGTTTTATATCATTCAAACTTTACCATTAGTACATCATTCGAAAGTTCAATATTTTTACTACATTCGGAAAGGCAATATACTAATAACATAACCTACAACCTACTGACTACCTACTCGTTTCCATTATCCTCCTCCTCCTCCTCCTTAGACTCAGCTGGTGGGCTACTATCTAGAAGCTCCAAATGAGCCCGGTGCAGAACCTTCCAAGACTTGAGTCAGCACCTGCAACTCGGGGGATAGAGTACCAGTTTTCTTTTGAAACTGTGCAAGCATAAGTTTCGCAAACTGTCGCATGACCGGGTCCTCGACTTGAACTCTAGGAGAGAAAGGAATTTGTGTGATGCTTGAACTCGAACCAAACACCTTAAAATGCCTCAATACAACAAGGTTAACCAAATACAAACAATTAATACATGAATATCAAACACAGAACACAAAATCTCAAATTTTTTTATAATAAAAAACATATACCAACCTCGAATTAGATCCTCTTAATCCAACAGAACTCGATGTGTGCTTGATTTCTTCAGAATAACTCCTGCACAAGATCAATAGCTATCAAAATCCCAAAAAATTCAAATCAATTTGAAGAACCCCAATTCCAAAAACCCTAATTTACTCTTAGCTCAAACATCCCCAATTCAAATAACTCTAATCCACTCTTAACACTAAAATCTAAACCTTACAAGTTGTTAAACCCAAAAAATTGAATCAAAACACCCAATTTGTGACCTCAATTAAAACCCCCCAATTCTCTAACATATTGACCTAATTTGAACAATACTCATGTGTTTGAGCTGAGATTGATCGAAGGAGAGGATGGAGAAGTGGGCGCCGATGGCAAGGCGGCAGCTCTTGGCGGCGACGACATGATTCTCTTGAAATTTCTATGGCAGTGGCAGCGGAGAAGAAAGAAGAGAAGAAGAAAGAAAATGAGGAAGAAAGGGTTGCTAGGTGTTGATAACCTGTGTTTCTGATAGCGGTTATAAACCACTATTAAAGCACCAAATGACAGAGTGTTTAACAGCGGCAATAATCAGCTATTAAACATACAGTACACATGTCGTTCTGGTTTGGCGGGACTTGGCGCGTGTTTTTTTGGCGGAATAGTTTAACGAGTGTTTTTATCCGTCATAAAACTTAACATTGGTTATTAACGGCTGTTAAATGATTATTTTAACAGCGCATTAACATTCGCTATTAGAATAGAAACTTTCTGCCATTCAAACATTCTTTTAACGGCGGTTCCCTAAATGTCGTTAAACAAGTGTTGTTAGCAATGCAGATTCTTATAGTGGAGGGTCTTTCTTGCATAGTAGATCGGATGAAAATGATTCTCGTTTCATTACCCCATGACCACTCTAACGATGTAGTCGCTTGGATCACACATTAGCTCGAATGTAAGAGTTCAATCCAGAGCTGCCAAGATCGTTTCACAAGTGAGGCTTACCTTAAGAAGGTGGAAGGCACGCAAGCACTCATGGTTGAAGTTTATAGGAACATCTTTCTCAAGAAGACGGGTCGTGGGAGTAGCGATCTTTAAGAAATCATTGATAAAATGCCGGTAGTATCTTACATGCCGGATAAAACTTTGAATTCCCTTGATTGAGGTAGTTGGAGGAAACTCAACAATGGTTTTATACTTAGCTTTTTCCACTTCTATAGCTTGGCTTGATATATTGTACCCAAGGAAGATTCCTTCTTTCACCATGAAGTGGCATTTTTTCCAATTCAAAGCCAAGTTTTTCTCCTCACACCGTTGGAGCACCTTTTCCAAATTCTTCAAACATAAATCAAAGGAATTACCATAGACCGTGAAGTGATACATGAACACCTCTATAATGTCTTCCACAAGGTTTCCAATGATAGAAAGCATGCACCTTTGGAAAGTAGCTGGAGCATTGCAAAGTCCAAATGGCATTCGCCGGTAGGCAAAGGTGCCAAAGGGACAAGTGAATGTCATCTTCTTTTGGTGTTTGAGGGAAATTGAAATTTGGAAGTAGGCGGACATCCCATAAAGGAAACAATAGTACTAATGTATGGCTAACATTTCAAGCATTTGCTCCATGAATAGTAGTGGGAAGTGGTCCTTTCTAGTGGAATCGTCAAGTCTTTGGTAGTCAATGCAGACTCGCCATCCCGTAATTGTCCTAGTCAAGCTAAGCTCCTTCTTATCATTCTCAACAACCATAGTACCTCCTTTATGTAGGAATACTTTCATCAGACTCACCCATTCACTATAAGAAATAACATAGATGATATTAACATCCATAAGCTTCATGACTTCCTTGCAAACAATCTCTTGTAGATTGGGGTTTTTCGGCCTTTGAGGTTGAACCACCGGCTTATAGTCATCCTTTAGTAGAATCTTGTATGTTCAAAAAGTCGGACTAATCCCTCAAATTTCATTGATACCCCAAGATATCGCCCTCTCATGATGCTTGAGAAGATTGAGTAACCGCTCCTTTTGATCTGGGGTGAGAATGGCATTGATGATCACTGATAAATTCTCACCGTCGACTAAGAAAGTATACTTCAAGTGGGGAGGTAGCGGTTTAAGCTCTAGCTCCAGAGGGATTTCATATGAAGTAGTCCTTTTAGTTGCGCTAGATGGTGCCATTGCAATAGCTTTCACTTGTTCAGTGGGAAGGTGTTCGATTTGATCATCTTCATGTTCCATGTAATTTCTCAAGGAAGAATCCAATGCATCTTTATACACAAAATCATTAATAAACAAGCTGAAGCCATTTCAACGGATTCATCATACTCATCATCATCTTGAGCATCCGTGTATTTCATGCCACGAGTTAATTGAAAAGTGGCTTCTTCATTTCCTACTCGCAAGGTAAGCTTACCCTCAAACATGTCTATGATCGCCTTAGACTTTTTTAGGAATGGTCTACCAAAGATTAAGGATATGTCCTCAGTTCCAGTGTCAATCACAACAAAATTGATCGGGAACACAAACTCGCTAACACGCACAATAACATCTTCAAGAACACCGAAAGGCAATCTCCTAGACTTTTCCGCTAATTGGATGCAAATCTTAGTCGGGCTAAGTTCACCAAGTTTTAGCTTTTTATACAATGAGTATGGCATCACATTTATGATACCACCTAGATCCACTATGCAAACATTACTAATCACATAAGGGAGAAAGAAACTACCCAGATCCTTTAGCTTGCGAGGTAAGTCCGGTCAGAGGATAGTCGAGTATTGTTCAATGAGAGAGATGTTGGAAGCCACCGTGAGCCTTCACTTATCAGTGAAGATTTCTTTGAGGAACTTGGCGTATTAAGGCATCTTTGTTATGGCTTCGGTGATGGGGATGGTGAATTGTATGCTTTAAAGTCGGTGCAAGCTCTTCTCAAGGAGTTTCTTATCCAAGCGGTTGTGATAAGGCACCTTAACCTTGTACGGAGCTAAAACGGACTTTGAGGTAGAAGGAGCCACGGTTGAATTCATCATAGTTTTGTTAGAGTTGACCTCAAGTGGCATCCTGGACTTCCCATTATACTTAAGAGCTTGAGGGATCGTAGCCTTTGTTTCAACCTTCACATCCTCTTCTTGATCACTATCCTCATAATATTCATTCACATCTTCAACTATCACTTCATCACAATTCACTAGTTTGCTAGGTACATCGATAGGAGGATCGATTACCTTAGGAGTTGAGTCTAATACATTTTTTCGGTTCTACTGGTAATGGCTCCACAAGTCTCCTTATTTCTTGGATTAACTTTGATATTTCCGGGTAGAGTTCCCGGTGGACTACTTGAAAGATTGTGAGTGAGGTATCCAACTTGGCTTTGCAGGTCTTGGATGTATTGCATTAACATTGAAGTTTCACTTGAAGAAAAACTTCCTTGAGCTTAATTAGGCGGATTTGAGAATCCGGGAGGAGGAGAATTTGAGGCTTGATTTCCCCCTTGGTTGTTTGACGCTTGGAAATCCCCTTGATTCCCTTGATTGCCCCATGTTTGGTTGAAGCCTTTGTTAGAGCCTTGCGTGTAAAAGCTTGAGGGTGGAAATTCTTTTGATTCCCTCCTTGGTTAAAGCCTTGACCTTGATTGTAGTTGTTGGCCTTTGGTAATTTCCTTGATTTTCTTGATTGAAGCCTTGGTTTTGATTGAAACCTTGATTACTTTAACCTTGGTTGTAGTTATGGTACCCTTGGCTTTGGTTCGAAGCTTACCCTTGGTTGTAGTTTCCATAACCTTGACCTTGAGTCGGAGCTTTTCTTTGGTTATAGTTTCTAAACCCTTGAATTTGATTGTAGCTTTGTCTTTGGTTCGAGGTTCAAAATCCTTGACCTTGGATGTTCGTTTCGAATCAACTTTGATTAGCACCTTGGTTTTTGTTCCAAGGGCCGCTGTTTTTATAACCTTGGATACCTCCTCTATAACTACCTGCACAAAGTCAACATCTTCGATATACTCTTCTTCCAATGCAAAGTCTGGAGCAAAAGCTTAGCAAATTGAAGCATCATGCCCTTCATTATCACAACTCTTGTATAGAAAGATTTGTACCACTAGAGGCTTGACTCTCGATTTAGTAGGAGGTTGTGTTTGTGGTTCTTGAGGTTTGACAACGGGTTGAGCTAAGGTCAAAGCCTTGATTTGAGCATCCATTGCATCCATCCTTAAGAGAATCAAGTGAGTTAGTTACTCTTCTTTCTTCTCACGAGGTACGGGTATCTCCTTGAGAGTTTTGGGAGAGGGAGTGTTGGTGGAGATATAAGGATCCCAACTCACTACACGAGAATCCCTAGGTGCTTGTTGTCTTGATGAGCTCTTTGTCTTCTCAACCATCTCTCGAAATATTTGAAGACAATGCTCAGGGAGGAGTTATTTCAAGTCTCATCCCGCCGCTTGGTTGACCATCATCGTGTCCTCAAAGGTGAGGCCTCAATCGGGCAAAAGTCTCTGCTAGTTGCCACTCCTCTAAGTTGTGGTGAGGGGATGAGGTAGAAGATAGCTTGAAACCGCTCCCAAGTAGAAAGGCTCACCATTGAATTGTTGAAAGTGAGAGATCATTCCCCCAATCTCATCCGTCTCTTTGGGGGGGGGGGGGGGGGCTCTTCAAAAAATGCCTTGGCTAGATCATCCCAAGTACCAAAGGTGTTTTGAGATTGATTGTCGAGCCATTGCTTTCCTCTTTCTTGGAGTGAGAATGGGAAGAGCCCGAGTTGGATTGCCTCTTGGGGCACATTGTTGAACCTCATGAGATCAACAATCTTCAAAAATTTCTTGAAATATTGACTCGAACATTCTTTATCCAGGCCTCCATATGCGTGTTGTTGCACCATTTGGATGTACGGAATCTTCAACTCAAAGTTGCAATTGTCGATTGGAGGGCGCATAACACTTGAAGTGGTGCATCAAGTATAGGTTTGGCATAATCTCCAAGAGTTCTAACTTGTTGAGCCATGGCAAAAATGAAGGTTTTGAAAATCGGACCCGAGATTCAACTGGTGAGGCTAGGGGTTCACGGTTTGATTATTTGATTGGGGTTCGACCATGTTCAAAACCGGGTTGGACCGTTTTAATTATTAATTAAATAAATATAGTTAAGCCCGACCTGATGATTTTTTATTGAGCCGGATCAAACCGGTAATATAGAGAGTTCAATATCATAATTTAGCTTGTAAAAAATATAGTTATTGAATCATTTTTAAAAAAGTTTCTAATTATATAAATGATTTGAAGTTTTATTAATCATATAATTGATATCTAATGTATAGTTTACTTAATTTATAGTAGGATGTGACATTTTTAGTATTAATTAGTTGTCATAATGTTTATTATTATCAATTAAATGCATGATTTAATCAAATAGGGTCTAATACCTCTTTCTAGCCAATACTTTCCAGACTTTTGACAAATCTAGCCCGAATTATTTCAAATTCAATTTTCTGGCAACTTCTGTCGATCGTCTGTAAAATCTAGCATGTTAACCAAATTTTCATTAGTTTTCTGACATCGTTAGTGACAAGACAAACGAGACTAACATGACATCCATTTGACCGGTCAAACAAATGCCACATTAGCATTTTAATAAATGCCACCTCATCTTTTCTACAAAAATGAACTTAAAATATATTTAAAAAGTAAACAAAAACAAACCTTCACCTTCACTAATCAGGCAATCACCCACCCATAGCCTCCATTACTACTACCACTGTCACCACCACCTCCATCACCACCACCACTAATACATCCACCATCACCACTACCACCACCTTCACCCACCTCTCAGTTCCCTTCTCCTCCACAAATCAATGAAGCGAATCTAAACTCCACTCGAGACATCCATCTGAACCAGATCTGAACCCAGATCTATAGTTCGGGGTTAGGGTTTTGATCATCACAGAAGTGGCGGATCTGAAACAGATTTAGATGGAAATTCAGAAGGAGGGCCGTTAAATGGAAATTTTTGGATTTTAAATAACTCAAGCTAGATTTATCAAAATCTAAAAAGTTATAGCTAGAAAATGATATTAGGCCATTAAATAGTGATATTAGTGGAGATGATAATCACTCATCCTTTCTACTTGAAAGCCTACGGTTCGAATCTCACTCCCATATTTTTAAAAAATAAAAAGTGTAGTCATAAAAATCGGGTTCAACCGGCCAAAACAATTACGGTCGAACCGGCCAAATTTCGCCGGCAACCCGGGTCAACACCCGATTTTGACCATTCTAATGAGTCGGGGACTCAATTTTGGCTCTTTGATTGGTTTGCGAAAACGTTCTCAAACACTTCCGATTCTCCTTCAGGTTTCGAGTAATACTTGAAACTTCTCTAGACGGAGGTGTAAAAGACTCTTTGTTTGATGGAAGGTGAGGTGGAATCTCTTGTGGTGCTACGATTGGTGGAGTTGATATGAATCTCCTTGGTGCTCGTCGATTTCTCTTTGAACATCGCATGCACAACAAAGGTGCACAAGAGAGTCCTACACAATAAAAACAAGCACACCAAAGTAACACACGTTGACAATAAAGCACAAAAGCAAGGGAAACACAAATAGATCGGAGGTAAATGCCTAAGGCGTCGGTCCTAATTGGTATTTCGAATGTGTGAACAAACCCCCGACAACGGCGCAAATAACATGATTGCTAGAGAATGTGTATGAAAGACTCCCTAGCAAAGCAAGTGGCATTATTGTTCTCGAGAATCATTCACTAGCCTTTACTCAATCTTTCAAATCACGGGTTAAGCTAGAAAAGGGTTTCAAAGTTGGTTTCTATGATTACTAGCTAAGTTCACTAACATTCACTAACAAGAGAACAATTAAGATTCAACTAAGTGTGCAAGAAGAGTGAAGAAACAAGTGAAATCAATGGATAGAAGGAGTTGCTAGACTTCGGGATTAGTTCATGCTCAAAACCTCGGACAAAGAAGATTAGAATTGATTTAGATTCATTCGCTATACAAGCTTCCATGCATTCCTATTCAACTAATTTTGTGTGCATGGTCACACATAACTTACTTACCAATAACTCGTACAACTTGATGCGGTCGCAAATAAATTGCTGGTAAAAAACGTATTCAATGAAGCTCAATCAAAATGATACGATAATAGAGAATGAAATGAGACACACCAAACACCTAGGAAGGATGAAAAAATAGCCACACAAACACCCAAGCACTCTAACTCTACCTAGTTTGGTCCACTAAGCAAGTTTTGAAATGCACCCTAAGTGCTCGATGAAATTCCTCATTGCAAACTGCACTAAAGATGGATGAATTGGGTATGGAAGGTCCTCCTATACTACTAATTATTCATTCAATGATACTTTCTTAGGTCAATCAACCATGGTCATGCATCAATCTTCCTACATCCATCCAAATGAAAGCCATACAACCAACTTAAAGAACTACTTATATACCAAAATCATCCAAATATTGTCCAATCCCTCATTAGGAGGGAATTATCCTCATATCCAAATCATACCTAATCTAACAAAAAAAAATTCTAGCCAACCATGATGAAACTAAGAGAAGAAAAAGGAGTTACAATCACCATCCTTAAACTCTAAGTAGAGGACTTGGTGATGAATGCTTCCTTGCTCCTTCTTCTTACTCCAAGCTCCAATAATTCTATCCAATGCTCCAAGGACTCCAATTGGTCTTTAATCTAATTCTCTTATAGGTCTTCCAAAGTGAGGTAGAGAGGTGTAACTTTTGGACTAGGGTTGAGAGATTGTGTAATGGACATTATGATGCCTCTCTCCTCAATTTGGCCTTTATATGGCCTGTTTGTACATCCACACACCGTGTGGACTCACACGGGTTCCATACGCCATGTGACCTCTTTTTTAGACCGGGTTAATTTTCTTCTTTTCCTCGTATTTCGCTCGTTTGACCTCTTACTCGAATCATTGGCTTCGTCTTTCAATACTCTTTCTGACGAGTACCTGCAACTTTTGAGACAACTTTAGGAAACAAGTGAAATGAACCTGAATGGCCCGATTGAGAAACAAAGCACAAAAACCGTTCCTAGCTCATCCAATCATATTAATTTGGTTGGAAATCGGTGAAATTGAGTCAAATAAGGGTCAAGATGGAGCCTGGAGGTGATTCCCATACAATATGTAGTAACATCAAGAGGCATATGATCTGAATACTGAGAGATTATGTTATGCAGTTGAACATCGTTTTAGATTCTGAGGAAGCCCTCGTTTATAAACATATGTCTAACCTCTCTTCGATACATCGCAGATTCGATTTAACCCTGGTGCACTGATAACCAAGAAGAGGGATGTCCATTACATCACAAATAGCATTTTGAAAACATGTCATCAAATGTTGTGGGTGATCCCGTAGACCCCGTTTATTGTCCGGACTGAGAAGATCATTGAAGTCTCCAATAACGCACCAAGACGTATTGGGTTCCACCGCACAATTCCTTATACGAGAGGCTCTTCTCATATTACGTTCTGGAAAACCATAATTGTTAGGGAAGCTCTTATACGGCAATGAGCCCTAATTGGAAGGGAAGCTCTTATACGATAGAGAGAGACAGAGAGAGAGAATTTGGTAACATTTTTCAAGGTATCTTTTTTTATTAAGATGGATTAATTGTATTAATCAACTTGGAGACCATTACAGAAACTTACTCATACTAACATGGGTCTGATTCTTGATTTGACTTCTTCGGACTATTTGGATTGCCTCCTTTAGGTGAAACATGACTATGGTCTTGAGATAGTTGTTCCGTTTGCAAATTGGTGTGAGTGGACTCGATTCGGTGTGTCGGAATGTTGGACTTCGCACAATGGTTGACTTCCTTCAATTTTTGGGCAAATTCGACCAAATGACTTCAAACTGTATTTAGGCTTATGGGCTTCTCCTTGATCGATACAAGTTGCATCATATGAGCTAGGGAGTGAATCGCCTGATGTTGGTGCGGTATTAGTGTCACTCATTTGGTTGGGCAGCATTCAAGTGCTCCATTATCTTCATGGATCCAAGTCAGAAGTGTACTTGCATGCTCCTCTTCAAGGTGCTTGACTTGGCTTCGTTATTCCACAAAATTGGTGGCCTCCTCGTTGACTGACTTCGAGTGAGCTCGAGTGTATGGAAGTTTTACATCGTCATTGGAGACTGATGGGATGACCTCATCATACTCCCCTTTTTGAAAAGGATTCATCATAAAATATGCCCACTCTCGATATATGTTCACAATTAGCAATTAAAAAATTATCTATGATTAATAAGATGAATGAAAAATTGTTCAATGTAAGTGGCATATGTTTGTTAAAAATAATTGTAATAGTTAATATGCACGGAACTGAATGTTGAACACGGAACATATAACATTTGTTGTATTTTAGTCCCAAAACCTACTAGGTGTGTTGATGATGTTGTTTATATATAACAGCAGGCTAGCAATCATGGGCGAAGTCATATGCTCCAAGTGGGTGCACTGAATCCCACTTAAATATAAAAAAAATTAAGAAATTAGTATTTTATTATTGATTAAATTCGAACATTGAATCCCACTAAAATGAAAAAAAAACTCTTTTACTACTCGATCAGGATATAATTTTGAGATAAAATCTCCAAAATAAATATATAAACCTTGGCAATATAGCTCGACAAGTTATTAAAATCTAAATCTTGAATACATATTTTATACATGTTATCATATTATTATTATGCCACTGCTAGGCACCTTGAATCCCATATGTATGTTCATATAACCATATTGAATTGAATGTAAGTATATTAATCAATATACCCTTCCACGAGGGGTGATGCTGATCACCTTAGCCAGATGGATCGTCGATTCATTTTTAAGCAGTAAGGGCCGGGTCAATACGTTCTAGAAGATGTATCATAGCCAAACGATTGTGTTGTTCTAGAAGCTCTATCACCATAATCAAAAATAAATTACGTATTGTATTGTTGTATTTATATATATATATTAGGTGCAGCAGACTACTGTAGCCAAAACGATTTGTATATTGGTGTGGGTTTGTCCGGTTGGTGATGTGCTGATTCTGACTTTATAACGTCCAAATTAAGTTCTGGCATGTAATTAGCAACTAGTCCTTGTCTTCTTCTTTCCTTTTCAATATGCATGGTTTCTTTAATTTGCAGTCTAGTCTAGTCTAATGTTAAATCGAAATCGCAAAATTAAATATATAAAAAAAATAGATTCAAATTTTAAAATATGTATTCAATAAAAATTCATACGTTCGAAGTAGGTGGTACTTGAAAACGTGCCGCTTGCCTTCCAATAATTAAAATGGAAACAAAATGAAGCATTTGGGTATGAAACGGTGCTTAAATTGACGCATTTGCATTGCGTATAATGAGCTTGGTTTGGTGGTTAACACAGGTTTCTCTGTGCTGTATTATAATAGGATTTTGATAAGAATAGTCACCCCCAAAGACTAATAGAAAACTTATTCATCTAATTAAAGACTTAGCAGTAACAATATATGGGTGGGAACAAAGACTATTTAAAGTTGTTTTGATGGTAGAGTTTTTTGTTTGATTATATGGAAGTTTTGAGTTTGAATTTAATTATATTTTATGTACACACTTAATGTGTATTCCTTTCTTTTAATTTGTACTGGCTAAAAAGGATTTTCTTTCATCTAACTTTGATACCCACTTACCAGATTTTGCACATGTCGCCTCACGCTCGTGACTTGTATACCATTCACGATGATAACCTGGCTGCCCACGGTTGTAATTAACCTACTGTCATGTCACGAACATGATCCTTGATGTTCACGCATGTGACCAGTCTCAGTTCTGTAACCTGGTGACGGGTGTCACACTGATGCAAAAGCTATCGCTTTGTAATACTTCTACATTACATACTCGGAGCAATTTTTTGTTGGGGCAATTGATGGACCTTACAGATTCATCCAGAGAATCAAACCCAAACGGATCATGGCACACGCTGAATAAACATAGATCCTGTAACTACTATAAAAAGAAGGTGCTTGCATTCATGACATAAAGAAAGATGATTTGCATATCCCAAACTTTTTTAGGTATATTGCTTCCCCAGGGATACTTGTTCGATACTTCTCTACTTTCTTCTCTTACTCTTACTAAACTACTTATCCTCACAAAAATTTCCTCTTACCAATGTCTCGGCACGCTTTATTAGGAACATATGTAGACTTTAACGCAACACATAAAGAAATACTAAATCAACCAATCTTTCAGTAGTTAGATTCAGGACGATTTATGTAATAACCAAATTTCGTCCGAGTGTACAATTCGTGCCAGTACCGTTTTGCTAAATAGTCATAGCGTCTCTAGCAGGGACTTAGCATTGAGATTGTACTTGTTGCAAAGTTTACTCGCTTAAATTAGTCAAGGTGCATGTTAGGGAGATCTTGGTAGTTAAATGGTATGTTTTCAAGAAGTAATTCCTACGATATGGATTATTCTAAACCAGTTATGTTTTAGATCTTTTTAAACGGGAACGGCCGAAATGGATGGCCCTCAAATTCGGTATCTCGAAATTCAGCAAGATCTGCCATCTCGAAACAGTTTGTGTATAATTCGGCCCAAATCGATTTAAGGCCCGAATTCACGCTCGAATTCAGGTCAATTTTAGGCCCGTTACTATTTTTAATTAGGGAGCTGCCACTTCCCCTTTGTGTCAGTTTGTGATGTGAAATGTTGGTTGGTTTAGAGGGGAGGTGACAGCCACTTTGACAATTAAAAGGACACTAGGACCACCAAAACCACAGAAAAAAAAACTTTGAAAACAATTGAAGTTTTTACAAGCTCCTCCAACCCTCCACCAAAAACCCCTAAAACAATACATAAATGAATGCACAAAGTCCCAAATAACAAAAACACTACAAAAAATACTAAAAACTAAATATTACAAATCTTCGATCGTTACCCACGTAGAAGCCATCAAAGGAGTTTTGTCGTCACTCACAAAGGGCGCCGCCGGCTGAAACACGACAAAACAAAGAAATTTCGAATTAAAGGTAATCATTCAAAACATCTCTATTCGAAATCATTCACATATCATTTATACATACACATTGTTATGCTAAATCACTTAGTAACCATCTAAACTACTCTTGAATCCAATGTTCGTTTCAACTAAGCAAAGAAATGATTCATTTTAATAAACAACTCACCAATGAGTGAAATAAACATCTAAAATCAAATAAAGGTTACTGAAAAATATGTTAACAAAGAAACTTATGACTCCCTTTCATCATTTTCGCACCAATAACTTAAAAAACTATGGAACTCGCCGTGTAATCATGATAAAATATAAATTTTTTGGCCAAATATTGTTGCTGATTTTTTTTAAAAAGTCGAGATTTCAAACAAAATTTTTTTATATATAAACATCTAGATTACTACTTCAATTCAATAACAACTAACTCATCAACAAAAAGAACCATCACCTTTACCTCAAAAATTAAAACAGAATGGAGATTAGCTGTTTTACCTCCCAAAAGAAGTCTTCTCACTTTCCTCTCGTTTTTTTTCCTAGAGCAAGTCAATTCTGCCCATTTTCGAAGACCTGAAAAAAATCAAAGAAATCGTTAGTTAGTTTCGTTAGTAACTAAATGGAGACTAATGAAAGGAAACACGCAGAAATTTTTTTAACTAACTTTCTCTTCCTTTCTGTCTCTCCGTCGCTACAACCGGCCGCGTCGTCGGCGTAAACTTCTTCTTCCTCTCCGTCGAATTTCACCCAAAATAAAAAATATAAAACACAACAAAACAACAAAGTGAGAAATGTTATGAATATTATAATTATGTGTATGAATGCCCATTTGTAACTCCTACATTTGTAACTCCTATACATTGAACATGAGAATGAATATCCTATTTAAGTGTAGTTATACTAGTGATGTATAGGTTATGAATTCTAGAGCCTATAAATAGTGCTCTCTTGTACCATCTTTATACATCAATAAGAAAACTCTCTCCCTCTCCATATTTTCTCTTGTTCTTGTCTTTCTTTGAGTTTAGATTTATAACACGTTATCAGCACGAACGCTCTACTCTTTCGAAGAGTCATGAAGATGACTATATCCTAATTTTTATTTCAAAGTGCTTAAATTTTCTTTCCATAATCATAATTTTTATTGTTCATATATCTAATCCCGCCTTGATTATCATATTATTAGAATGGGTTTTCTTAAACAAATTTCCCTTTACTTTTACTCCTAATTTTTTATATATATTATAATTTATTTGTTACTTACAAAGTGATTGTGCAAGACACATGTGTTACACTATTTTTGAAAGCATATGTAACTATGTGACACCCTTTTATTCGGATGGACATAACAATTGTTGTTATACGAAAATTGTTGATCCATTAATTGGTGACATAGATGATTGAGAAATATCTCAATTTATCATTTAAACTATGTACCATTCTCATGACAAAAATGAGTATTTTATGATGAGAATCACCATAATTAATTGTGATATATATCACATCGATAGTGCACCAAGATATATGGTGTAGTACAACATTTCTCTCAAGCTCTGGATCGAGCTATTATATTTTTCACGAAGGAAAAAAATCCTTATTCCAATTTGTTTGGGATCAAGAGAGGAACAATAATATGGTCTATGGTTATATAATTATTGAATCAATAATATTATCCTCCAATTTGTACTACACATGTTATTGTGATCGAGATACATATATATATATAAATGTAAACTATAAGTTTACTCGTCCTGACAACTATTATTTGGCATAACCGGTGAGACCATCCCGGTTCAATCATGATGCGAATCAATAAGTACCTTTATGGTCAATTTTGATGATTCCATAATCTAAAGAGTATGTTCTCTCGAACATTGTTGTGCATGATGGTCTCAACTTGGGTATTCTAAAGAAATGATTCCTAAGGTTATAGGGATTTAAGTAGTCGTTGTGACTCCCCTACTTCCTGGGAACACGAACGATTTACTGTTCTGTCAACAAGGTTTCGTTTCTAGGAAAGCATTTTCACCTTTCTGTTACCCATTGTTGGGTAAATCTCCAACACATAACTCATTTTTGGGTTGATTATTCTTAAATAGAGTTGATTGTTTGGATAATCATCAACTAAAGTAAGATAATTTATCTTATACACAACAAAACAAAGCGTGATGTATGTGGATCCATACACCCAACATGTGGATCAATTATTTTAATTGATGTATCAACTAGAAGGTCACATGTATATATGAAAGCAAACTAGAATTTGCGAGATTGCTAGCTCAACCATTTTGGTTATGAGCATATTTTCATGATTATCCAATAACAAAAATGTGTCATTGAGACGAACATTTTCCATTTATATTATTGTGAACATGTCATTTACATGAACAACACAAATTCGCATTATGCCAAAAAAAAATTATTATGAATTCCTCCATTATATGTGGTTTTTGGGTCAAAACCTTATACTTTCCATCTATGGATATATGGATGTGATATACACATCTGAATTGCTCCACCACTATTTATTAGGATGGATTCTCAATGCAGATTGAGAAATTATTGTGATTACGAGTTCATCGATGGTAAAATATCAAATTATTGTGGGAAGTATTTTGATGACTGGTTTGGAGGTTTATATTTAAACTTCCTAACAGTAGGGGGAGAAAACAAAAGTTGGCCAAGAGATTAGATGAATGATCATATTATTTTGATCCTCGCACTAAGCAATATGAGCTTGGAGTTCAAAAGTATATAATTCATCATTTGCTAGACACTTTACTGACCCAAACAGAGTAAAACTCTCATGTGCCAACTCGCAATGCTCTAGTGAAAATGATGTTGACATTGGGCAATCTGACATCACAACTGAGTCTAAAACCCGTATAAAACATGGTAGACCACACGGTTCCAAAGAAAAAAATTCCTCAAAAGTGAAATGGAGCTAAATATCCAGATGGTCAAATTGAGGTTAAGATTATTTAAACAAAGCCACCAAGAGAAACAAATAATGTCTTTGAAGAAGAGTCTCAGGTACCTGAAAGATATGAATATATATCTCAATTATCTATATCTTGGATGGAAAATATTGGAACCCCAATGAAGTCAACGTCGACAAAATTTTTGCGTATAGTGCAACGCTAAATATGATAGTTGAAAATGAGAATCGTTAGCCAAAATGCATGCAAAGATAGAAATAATTGGCTGGAAAAATTTCAATTTGAGGTAAATTCAAATTCCAAAGAGAAATGAGAAGTTTTAAGACATTAAGTCTTTATACATTAAGATGTACAGTATGAGTATGAGAAGTTATGAAACATCTCATTTTTGAAAGGTTTTGTACAACAAACCTATAACATTTTGATTATGAGAAAATATATTCTCATGTGGTGGATGCAACTACTTTTTATTATTTGATTAGTCTGGCAATTTGTGAATGGAAAGAGTTTGCCCCTAATGGATGTCCTTGCAACCTATATGTATGGTTTGCATAATTAGAATACACATGTGTATATGAAATTCCCTCGAGGATTTATTTTGCTATAAGCAAACAATTCAAGTTCGCGTGAACAATATTCAATTATATCCAATTGACGTCATATGAATTGAAAGATTGAGAGACATGGTACATTTAGCATATCATACATTTCTTTTTGCATATAATTTCTTCTTCATTTCAAGTTGAATTTTTGAAAAATCATCTTTGTCATATTTTATGGTTTCAAAATTCTTATCAAAATTTTCTTAATTTAATTTTATATTTTAAAATGTGTTTCTTTTATTTTGACATAATTGGATGTGATCATCTTTTGTTACATAGATGTCATACACTTTATTGAGCTCGTAAAGAGTTACTCAAAGCAATCTACTATTGATTAGCTATAGAGTTCGAGATGAAAGATGTGGAAGATTACCACTAACTTGCCAATTGTGCATCTCTCTCGAACATGATTTTCGTATATCATCAATGATATACTAATTATATCCAACAAAAAGTTATATGGATATGACATGGCTATCAATGCTTGGATGGTAGTAAGATCACCATGTGACTCTATGTTGATTTTAATCGACCTTTATTCAAACACAAGAACTACTCGGTTTTGAAGTAGTAATCTTGGTCATATTTGTGTTGGTTGACCATAAATTGGTTTCATGTGGTAATTTTACCACTTGGTGGGATGTGAAACCAACTTATAAAGCTACACCACCATTTCATGAGATGATTTTATAAATCATGTATGATATTTATTTTGCATATATCCTTGAATTGCAAGAAAATGGTGCAACGTGATGTGATGATTATGTACTCTTTTTCTTTCACTAGGTTTTTATCCCATAGGGTTTTCCTAGTAAGGTTTTAATGAGGCATATTCTCATCTAATGGTCATCCTATGTGAAGTGTCATGTGAATTATGGATGAACATCGATTATATTGATGCATACATTATATGCACAAACTCCAATAAGTTCAAATATTCGCACTACAAGTGCTTTCAAGCGATAACTTGGTTTAATCACCAAGACTCTCCATACATCAACTTTTAATTTGAAGATCGGCCACTAAATGATCTCGGAATAATATAATGATGAGATCTAGTTGATATCCTCATTAGGGGGAGTCGATATGAAGGATCTCAACCGATATCATCATCAGGGGGAGTCGATACGCACTGCACTCTTTTTCCCTTAACCATGGTTTTTCCCAATGTGTTTTCCTGGTAAGGTTTTTAACGAGGCAGTATCAAAAGCGTATTCAAAGAATAATGAATATTTTTTAACCAATGGTCATTCAAGGGGGAATGTTATGAATATTATAATTATGTGTATGAATGCCCATTTGTAACTCCTACATTTGTAACTCCTATATATTAAACATGAGAATGAATATCCTATTTAAGTGTAGTTATACTAGTGATGTATAGGTTATGAATTCTAGAGCCTATAAACAGTGCTCTCTTGTACCATCATTATACATCAATAAGAAACTCTCTCCCTCTCCATATTTTTTCTTGTTCTTGTCTTTCTTTGAGTTTAGTTTTATAACAAGAAAAACAATTTAAGTAAACTATTAGAACTCTAGATCTGTAGATCGGGATTTGCATGTCGATGAAGGACTCGCAGGAGGCATCTTCTGACTCATGCAA
The DNA here is from genome assembly GCA_030674075.2 of Linum usitatissimum. Taxonomy (NCBI): domain Eukaryota; kingdom Viridiplantae; phylum Streptophyta; class Magnoliopsida; order Malpighiales; family Linaceae; genus Linum; species Linum usitatissimum. The sequence continues at coordinate 1,789,126 of JAUJYP020001182.1, forward strand.
GCCCCGATCCGCTCCAACTCGAAACAAGGAGAAAGAGACGGATCTGAGGTTTACCTTGATTTTTTTTCTCTTGGCTGTCGAGGGAGAGGCGATGATGGTGTCACGACCGCTGGCCGCCTGCGCAGAGAGGAGAAAGTGATCAGGGAAGAAAAGAGAAATTGAGGAGAAGAGAGGGAGAAGGACAAGAGGAGGAAGAGAAAAAAAGAGACGAGAAGAAAAAAAGGAAAAAAGAAGGAGAAGGGAGAAGGTGCGACGACGTCGTCGTTGCCTCAGTTGCCGCCAGCGGAATAAAGGCGCCACAGAGGAGGAGGAGAGGAGAAGGGGATGAGAGAATGTAGAGAGAAGTCAGAGAGTTCGAGAGAGGAGAAGAGAAGAGAGAGAGAGTGGATAGGTTGCAAATTAGTCACTTTTCGATTTAAGAGGGCTTTAATACGACCGATTAGGGTTAGAATGAAGTTACAATTTTGCCCTGTGTTCCATCTTCAGCGCGTGGACCGAGCAGGGGCAATTTCATCATTTTAGGTTTCCGGTTGAACTGTGGGTAACCGGTTTGACCGGTTTGGCGCGCGAGCTCGACCCTCTCGGTCGCTATTTTAACCCGTTCTTTGCGGTTAGGCCCAGCTCGAGCTAGGGCCCAATTCTTTCAGAAGGTGAAGCCTTTAGTTGAGTTAATTAGATTCATGTTTCATTAAACCTAGATTAAGAGTAAAATAAAACTGAAATAAGTGTGGAATAATAACATAATAAAAGGCATAACTTCTGTACTTCTACTTGATATTTATAAGCTAAATTCGTAAATTAAAAAACCGAATGTTCTGATTATTTGAATCAACGTGGCATTTTAATTAACGTTAATATAAGGACCATAGAATTATCAAATCTCCTAAAATATTTGTGATATACTTGTTTAAATACAAGTTTTGTTACCCGTCCTATAATGCGTTTTTAATTGCATCAAATCAAGTTAATTGATATAAAGCAGTTAATTTGTCATTTGGCAAGGAATGTGAAAATCCCTTAATAATAATCCTTTAAAAATATTACAATAATGTTATACGAATTTTGTATCCGTGAGAAGAGTTTCAGATTATCAAAAATTATTAATTAATCAAAAGTGGAATAAATAAATATCCAAATTATAAATCATTATAAATCTTTGCTACTCGTCTAAACTTTATAAATAATAATCTAATAAAGAATCAAGAGGTTCGTAAGTAAGTACATTAAAACATGTATTTCTCATTCCTTGATCAACGTATAAGCACTATCGGTTTCGGAATAACGAAACACGCGGATATTCTTTCTAAGAAATCTTATCATCAAAATAATTAAATAAATGTCTTTTAAATTAAAAATGAGCATCTAATGTGATTTTTACAATAGTAAAAATTACACAAATTCCTCAAATAAGCTTTTTCAGAAGCGAACTATTTGGACTTTGATCCCAAAGAATTAGGTACGTAAGAGTCATAACACTCGAGTCCAAACAATTAAATAAAATAATATTCAACTAAAAATAATTATCAACACAAAACGAAATTTCCACATGAGGAAGTTCGTAAAGACTTACAATTAAATAAAAATATTCTCTAAACACTTACATAGCCGTCCATATTCAAACTAAAATATAATTAAGGAACTAAACTAAAATATAATTTATCGAATTTCGTAGTACCGGGCGTTGCGAAGGTGCTAATCCTTCCTCGCACGTAACCGCCTCTCGAATCCAAAATCTCTGTTTCGCAGACCTGATCTAACTCGCGTCCAGAAGGACTTGGGTTATGTCGAAAGCGTCCAATCTACTTCAAAACAATTGGTGGCGACTCCAAACCATTGAGCCATCGGCGCCGCGGATGGAAACGTTCGCGACAATTTGGACCAATAAGAAAATCATAATTTGTTGACGAAAAATGTCGTTGTTTTAAGGTTTAAAACCTTAAATTGGCAGGTACTACGGAGGAATTAACTTAATTGTCACGTCGTTACTATTTTTCGTATTCTGTCAGTTCAGGTTTGCTAAATAGCAAACTTATCATCTGATGTGACAAAAAATGTCTAGTCACACTTGAAAATTATGCCACAACATTATTTTTTTAGAAATAAAAATAAACTAATTAAAAATATCTCAAAATTAAATATGGTTTAAGATATTCTAGTCGGTGGGGAGTTGTCCATGGGTCGTCATCGTCGTCGATTCAACTTCAATTATCCGATCTGAAGATTTGAAAACCAAATCCATGAAAGAAAACAAATCAACTAAATTTAAATCAACTCAATCCGATCCATTCAGAAACGCAGACGACATTGCCGTCCTCATTACCTCCGTTATGTTCTTCTTTGCGTTCTCCAGCAAATTCATAAACGCATACGACATTTATCCACCATCCGTCAGCTACTCCGCCATGTTTCAAGAAGAATGCAACCGACATATTAATTCAAGCCAACAAGATGATTTCAGAACCGAGTTGTTTGCGAGATTCAGAACCTTAAGGGACGGTGCAGCAGCAGAATAACACGACGGCTAAGTACCCGAAAGAAAATTCGATTTGCGATTGAGGAACCCCAAAGGCTGATAGAAGTCGTTGATTGTACCTCATAGATAGCTATTTTCAAGATCCAAGTACTTCAACGACTAGCAGTAAAACAAACTGTCAGGCAGTTCACCAACGAATGAACAGAACCCGAAATCAAGCTTTTCCAAATTGGTTGAGAAATTTCCAATCCAGGAAGGAATAATTCCACCGCCTCTCACAGTACAACGTTATAACATATATGTAACTAATTACATTCAATTATAACTAATTATATTATTAACTTTGTAGTAAGGTGAGATTCATATAGTTAATTTTGTAGTCAGGTCGGATCAATGGAGTGAATTTGAGTTAGATTGGGTTGGGTTGGGTTGTTGGACCGGAATAGCATTTTGCCTAACTCTACCTATCACATCATGGGTTATGTATATATCTTATGCTAGCTAGCTAATAATAGAATGGATATAGGAGAAAAGAAAAATGGGGAGTAAAGAAAATAAATGCGTGTGTGCAGAGAAAGGGTCAATATATATTGCATATAGTGGGTAGCAGCCGGATATAATTACTTCTTTCTGAACCTAGCCACGAATCGGCATCTTTCGATATTTTCATCAAAGTTTTCTGTTATTTTGTCCCCTGTGTACATATATATATATATATAACAACAACAACAGTAGAAGGAACATTTTATTCACAGTTGTTAGGCAAGATTAGGGTCAAATGAAACTGACAGCATTTTGATTAAATACGCAAAGCCCAAAACTGTAAATATCCGCATAATATTCATTATTTAATGATCAACGGTCGGAGTTTTCAAAACAATAATACAACCACTCCCGAATCCGATTCTAAAGCCAATGATATTGCTTTTCGGATCCGATTTAGGAGTACTCTGGACTCTTGGATCACCACACGATCCAAGGATTAAAATTAATCAGGGCCATTATAAATATATAATTATATTGTTTAAATATTTTTGTTGGACCACCAGTGACCGTACCATACATCTCTGACGACTAATTTCCCAACAAAAAATTTCACGATCAATTTTCCAATTATTTCGGCCTTTATTGACAACAGTTTTTGCACCCACGTAATCAGTGTCGTTGGCTCTATGTTTGGGGGGTTCTGAATATATTTTTCGACGACCGGCCGTAGAACTTTATCTGCAGAGTTATATGAATCATACAACTATATAGATTTGAACATACCTGTACAAAAATGTATGCATATTTTGTATGAATTTTTTATAAAGTGTAATACTAAATACTACACTAATCATTATACTAAATATGTACTATAATTAATATAATACTTTTTTTTCGGAAATAGACGAGGGGAACTTGCCCTTACAAAAGAGAAAGGAAAGAAATATAGTATAGGTATCCATAAGTGTGATGCGACTGGATTTGAACACATTACCTCCAGATCGATTGCCCGTCACACAACACACTCAATTGCACTACTCCACAAAAATGACCTAGTATAATACTTAGCATACACATTTGTATATGACTATAATTCAACTTTACTCTCATATTTGTAACCGTTAAATCTAAGATAAATTTTTTGAATGGTTCAGATTTATTGCAGGCTTTCTAAATCGGATCTAAAACCTATTTCTATAACTCTAGATCCGGACTCACCCACTCCCTCCTTCCCTTGCATTCTTCCATTCATATATATTATGCAGTAAAGTAATGTGGGTCGGCTTTCTAATTAGGGGTAGGTAAGTGAAGGAAAACTAAACCCATTGATCTCTCCTCATCAAGTTTGGTTTCCCTTACCTTTTCTCTCCATCTCCACCTGCTAATCAGGGAAACCCATAGTTTCAAAGCATGAAAAGCACATGGAAATCGATGATCTGTGGCTGTTCAAGCTTCAACTACAGAGAGACAAGTCCGCTGCCGGAGTTAGTGGAGGAGGATGAGGATGAGGAGGAAGGTGTTGTGAAAAAGACGATGAGCAGTACGAGTTCCTTCTCAAGGATGTCTCTCTCCGACGTCAGCAATCCGAAACTGTGTATGGAAGACATCTCGAATTCGTTCGTGGGTTCGAAGCTGTATGTTTTCACATTTGCAGAGTTGCGGTTGATAACCCAGAACTATGCTCGGGTTAACCTACTCGGGGAAGGAGGGTTCGGTCCCGTTTACAAAGGGTTCGTTGATGACAAGGTCAAGCCTGGGTTGAAGGCTCAGCCTGTAGCTGTCAAGTCCCTGGATTTGGATGGGCTACAAGGCCACAAGGAGTGGGTGGTAATTTCATTTTCCTTTCTTTTATTATTGTTTATAGTTGAGTTGTAATATCTGATTTTGTTCTCAAAGTTCGGAATGTACAATTATTGCAGCGTCCATTTGATGGCATTATCAAACTGACGACCGACAACCTTAAAATTTACCTAACCATAACATCATTAAATGTATTGACCGTAGTTGTTTTGTATAAAACAAAATTGGTTGAAGGAGACTATTGGTTGTGCAGGCGGAGATAATATTTCTGGGACAGCTGCGGCATCCGCATCTAGTGAAACTGATTGGTTACTGCTACGAGGAAGAACAGAGGGCTCTGGTTTACGAGTATATGCCTAGGGGCAGTCTCGAGAATCAGCTCTTCAGAAGTCAGTATATCATCATCTAATTAACTAAGTTACTGCGTTTTTAAAATTTAATCTCTGTGATCAAGTAAGTGTTAATTGCTTTTGATTTTGCAGGATTTTCTGCTGCATTGCCATGGTCAACTAGGATGAAAATTGCTCTGGGAGCAGCCAAAGGTCTGGCTTTCCTCCATGAAACAGAGAAACCAGTTATATACCGCGATTTCAAGACTTCCAACATCCTGTTGGATTCGGTCAGTTGGCAACAAACTCTTTCTAACTAATATAGAGTCTGTCGAAAGGTTTTTCGTTATTAAAAAAAATCAAACTTTTTCTAGCTAAATTTTAGTAGAGAGGTCTTCTTAATATAAAAATAATAAATTATTTCAAAGCTCGAATATTTCTAGAAAGCCGCCCTTCTAGAATTTACTAAAATTTCTCAACTGTGAAAATTAGGTACAACCTCTAAATAATGGGATGTAGTTTTTAACATTATTATGTGGAATAATAATAATAATAATGTGATTTATAATCTCGCGCATTAAATGAAGCAAGTTATATTGATTGAAAAATAGGAAACATGCCAAGTGTCTAAAATAGTATCGTTAGACAATTGCTAACTTGCAATACAATTCATGAGTTGGAATCTAGAAGGGGGGGGGGGGGGGTATTTGTGTAAATGGCATCATAAAATGATTGATAGTTGGTGAACGACCCTCTTCAACAACCGGCAATCGGAATACCATCTAACCATTGGAAAAATGATGGCCTTTTTATTTTTAATTTGTTATTAAACTAATAAAGTAAATAATATAATAATTTGCAGGATTACACGGCAAAGCTGTCTGATTTTGGGCTGGCAAAAGACGGTCCAGAAGGAGAAGAGACTCACATCATAACTAGGGTAATGGGCACACAAGGATATGCCGCCCCTGAATACGTCATGACTGGTAAGTAAAAACACAACCCTCAGTAGTCAGTAGTGAGTATAAGATCATATATATATATATATAACAAAAGGTAGAATCTTACCCACTTTACCCCTTCCTTTTACAAATATGAAGGTCACCTCACGACGATAAGCGACGTATACAGTTTCGGGGTAGTGTTGTTAGAGCTACTAGCTGGACGTCGGTCAATGGACGAGACAAGGGCATACAAGGAGCAAAGTCTTGTGGGATGGGGAAGACAATTGTTAAAAGACCCTAACAAGCTTGGTCGTGTTATGGATCCTAGGCTGGAAGGACAATATTCTGAGAGTGGGGCTCAAAAGGCTGCCGCACTCGCCTACAAATGTTTGAGCCACCATCCTAAGCACAGGCCCACAATGACCCAAGTCGTCGCTGTCCTCGACTCTATCCAGAACCAGGACGATGATGATGTTGACACATTTGCCAATTCTGGTCCTTTCGTTTACATTGTTCCCAACGAAAACGTTGTTGGCTTTGATGATGCTGAGACCGTATCTGAAAGTGGCCGGAATAGATCATTTAATTATCGTCGTCGCCGACATGACCAGTACCGTAAAGGAGACGGCGGCAGTTTCAAACATCGAATCAAGCTACCCTTGTCACAACTGGTTAAGTATTCGGACTCGGTTCTTTATGACACGTTAGAGAATGGTAATGATCATTCTCCTGCAACTCTTAAGAAAGAACAGCTATAGACACACACCAGCCATCGATATATAGCACTCAAATTTCTTTCTTTTAATTTCCAGTTTGCCCACATTTCTTTCCCATCTAAACTTCATAAAAGAAAGACCAAGAGCCAAATCAAACAATTTTTAAGGAATATTTTTTCAGCTTTATTTACTTAGTTTGATTGTTGTATATGTAGCTAGGTGTACGGTTCCCAATTTGCCATTACGAGATTAATATAGCTATTGCTTAATTGTGTATACATATTATATTCTGTTTTGTTCGTAAATGTAAACTGCATATGCTACAACGTGTCATTGGCGCATTTCCACGTGACTTCATTTGGCGAAACCAACATAATGCTTCAAGTGTCTTCATCCCATCGATCGTTCCCTGCGTTTTAGTCTCCGACTATAAAGTATAAATTCAACTTTGTTTTCTCCTCACTTCCTCGCATCGTTGACTTCTCTTATGTGCCCCTCAAGAACAGCTCCCCTCCGCCACTGCCACATCGCATTTTCATGAAATTTATGTTCACGCTTAATGGACTAACATAAATCTAACTTCGGTATTTTCCATCCAACATGTTGGACCTCTCGGAGATTTGATTACAAATGTGTATGGAATAGTTTAAACTTTTAGAAGTTATCACAGGAGTGCTCTAAATCGTTATAACTCTTTAATATTGACATTTTTATTAGTCTAAAAAAAACCTTATTATTATTCTGAGTTTTGGTGATTATTTGAGTGTACTCTTTCCAAAAAGGAATCAATTCTTAGGTTAGACGGCTTCTTGGACAAATACCGTATTGAAGTTTAAAACAAAGGCCCAAGGGACAAGCAAAGGGGAAAAAGAAAGCAAATAATTGAGAGCCGAAAGGGAGTCTGATTCGGGAGCTAGAGATTTTTCTTCTGGATCCAGTCTAGGAGTAATCTGAGCCCTTGGATCTCTATATGATCTAAGAGTCTAGATGAATCAAGGACAATTTGGTTATATTGTCGTAAATATTTTTGTTCTACCAAAATCAGTCATTTTCGGTAATCTCTGGTGACCGGACCGCCATCTTTGGTAGCTAGAAGGTTTTCTCGATTAGTTTTTCAGTCACTCCGACCTCTTTATAACGAAATTTATTTTACCCACATGATCATTGTTGTCGGCTTTATGTTTTAGAAAAAAATTAAATTTTCTGAATTATTTTTCCAATAACAGATCATACAACTTTATACGAAAAATTATAAGGATCATACAAATACAAATGTATATATAAATTTATACAAACCATATAAAACTATACAACTATTAGCGTTTGATTTAAAATGTCAATTTTGCCCCTGGACCAATTTTTAACAATTAGATAATAACAACCGCTGAGATTTGTTAAGAATTCTTAGATTGATTTCAAGAGCCCTTTCTTTGGCTCCAAATTCGGAGTCGCCGAAAGGAGGAGAATAAATGAAGCTCGTGCGGAAATAGCAGAGCACTATACTAATAAACAAATAATAAAACAGGGGAGCAAGCAGCACATGTGGCAGTTTATGACGTTGTGCTTTTTTTGACTTGTTGGTTCCTTTCCATCCAACCTACTCCCCCATTTGCAAATCTCTCTCTCTCTCTCTCTCTCTCTCTCTCTCTCTCTTAAGCTCGGTAAAGCCAGAGAGAAAAGCAAAGGAAGAAGAAGAAGAAGAAACAAAAAAAAATTAGGTGCAACAGAAATCGTGTTTTTGGTTGTGTGCAAGAAACATTGAATCAAATGGAAAGCGAGACCGGTCAATCTGCTGAGGAGCAAGTAGCAAACAACAAGGTCGAGGTGAAAAAGGAGGAAGCAGCAGAGAATGAGGGAGAAGAGACTGGGATTATTGGTGGCGGCGCTGACCAAAAGTCTGGATCTGAACCCACTGCTGCTCTTCCTTCTTCTAACTCCTCCTCCTCCTCCAGGTCTAACACAATTCCATTTCCTCAGAAATGCTTCTTCTGGGTTTTGTTTTTTGTTCTCTTAGATTCGTCCAATTTCTTTTTTTTTTCATGATTGCTGGCCCCAAGGTTCGAATTTTATCCTGGCACTTTAGAACTAGGCCAACCCCTTTGGGTTAGATTCGTCCAATTTTTTTTTTGGTCCGTCGTACACTAGTTATATTTTATAATTTGTACATTCAATTTATTTTTTCTTCTTGTGGATATGAAATTGGATCTACCTTTGGTGGAACTAGTCATATTTTTGCCTCTCTGGGCAATACTTGTTGTTGTATACTATGTAAAAAGAAAAAAGGTTTTAAGAAATCACCATAGGCTGGAAATTGGAGGGAAGTTAAGTATTTCGCCCTTTTGTCGGCAATGGAATTAGGCAAGCAACTTAATTGGTACAAAATTTGTCCAGGGATGAAGCTTTGGCAAAATCTGGGATAGTAGACACCAGTGTTCCTGCAGAGCCAGAACAACTCACTATTTTCTATGGCGGAAGTGTAATTGTCCTTGATGGGATTCCTGCAGATAAGGTTCCGTCTTTTCGACAAATGTTTCTAGCTTCTACTTGTTGAGGTCGTATGTTTGTTTCTACTTAGCTAACTCTCTAACTGTATTTGTGTCGCTAGGCCCGTGAGATAATGGCCATTGCTGCCGCTGCAGCGAAAGCTGTCAAGTCTACTGATATCAAGAAGATCGAAACAGCAACACCAACTCCTGCTTCTCCTGCTACTGCTCCTGCTGTTACTGGTACAGGTACAGGTACACCATTGCTCTCGAGGTCTGCTACAATGCAGAGTACTACTGCTACTCCTACTGGATTGGCTTCAGAGCAGTACGCCGCGCATAAGAATTCCCTCTGCAAAATGCAAGCTGGTAAGTGTATATAGATTTGATGAGATGGACATGTATGTCCTCTTTTGTAGCTGACGACTAACTAAGAGTTGGTGTTGGGTTCAGAATTACCTATTGCAAGGAGACACTCTCTTCAGCGCTTTTTTGAGAAGAGAAGGGACAGGATGATGACCAAGAGTCCATACTCTATCCCTTCCTCTCCCTCTGCAGCTAAGCTTGAAGACAATCAGAAGATGGCTGCTGCTGCTGCTGCTGCTGCCACTACTACTCCCAACCATATGGTTTGATTGATTTAAGTTGAAGACTAGTCCTATCTATATATATATATATATATAACTTAGACAAAAATCAGACAGGAACCAGAGCAAACGATTAAGTGTGTACTAATGTGATTCTTTATGTAAACTACTAGCTGTCCTGCCTTTATATGATCTTATCGTATATGTTGTCCGTATTTGAATCTGTTAGCTTTTCCCGACTGTCCATTATAATAATACTATAATAGCACTAAACACTTTGCCGGATGTACGCCGGTAAAATGTAAAATCTACAACTATTAGTACGGGAAACGGTGTGCTGTAGGTATACGATACCCGACACGTAGTGCCATATAACAAATGAAATCATGTTATTATTATGTTTGAAATGGGGAGGTTTGGGAATGATTATAATTATGTTTGAAATGGGGAGGTTTGGGAATGATTATAAGTTTATGTATATTTATTATTTGTTTATTATCCATTTGTTTTTTGTTGTGATTATTTACTATAACTATATTTTATATTTTGGTGACAAAATTAGTTCTACCACTATACCAATGTAGTTAATGGTTATAATCGCTCCAAATGAATATTCATCACTATGCAGGAAAATTAAAAAAAAAACAACCTGAGATGTTTTTCAATGAATGAGTATTGACGAGTAATGACGATAGTTGATAAATCAATAATAGGATTAGGTATTAAGGTTTAGCAGTCTCATGTTCAGGATGGATCTACTGGATTCATATACATTCGGGGAAGTGGGCTTGCTTATGGGGCCATGTAGTGATGAGTAAATGGTGGTTATACAGTGGGTTAGGGAAAATTATGGGTCTGGTTATGTGATGGTGATGGTGTGGTGTCGTTACTACAAAATCAATAACTTAATCTTACCCATTTTTAAGCGGTTAAATAACGGTTATCACCATAACCTCAAAATATCTAGACATTGTGATTAATTCCCATTTCACTTAGTGAAATTATGGTCGGTAAGCAATTAGCCGATTAAGAAGTTAGAATTGCGAAACCTAACTATTATTGCCAACTTGCCCAACCATAATGTGTAATGTCCCTGAGGGCCAAATTTTTTTTGATTTGAAAAAGAATCAAAAGAAAAAATCAAAATAACAAAGACAAAATGGCCATATAGCATCAGGGGGTCGTCACCGGAAGAACCTTTTTTTTACATGTTCATTCTATGTTTATGACATCAAAGACGATAACCAATTGGCTGGAAACGTCCCGCGACGTGCATGATTGGCGATGAGATCAACCTTAGTATTATGAGCTCGTGGTGTGAAGGAGATAGTGATGTGCTAGTGTGCGGCGGAGCTCCTTCCAGATTTATCCCATGAACCCTAGACATTGCCACGACCACTGGTGCTTAGGGTTTCAGATGGCATTCACCAGGTTGAGACTCGGTCTTAATGATTATAGATCCAGGAGAGGAAGAAGCTACCGGTGTAGCTTGCAGAACGGCAAAAGCTTCAACAGCGATAGCATGAGAACATAGAAGGGTCCCAACTCTCCCATCGACAACCTTCCCATATGAATCAGAGATCATAAATTTGAATCCTGCCTTTTGGGAATCCTCGTTAAGGATCCATCACAATTTACTATGCAGCTGCTAGTACTCCGTAATGAGATTTTTGGCTGACGGGTTACGATATGTTTGAATTAGCTCACATCGAGGTTAAGGGTGCATGTCGTGCACCTCCCTGTTCCGAAAACTTAGAACTTCTTCTTCAACAATTCCCTGCAATTTTTCCCCGAATTCCTCTTTTAAATTCCCCATCTTATCATCCGTAGAAGTCCAATTGAAGAACTAAAGGAGGTGCCATTGAAGATCGAAGCTTGGATTGGATTTAGAAGACTGAAACTGAAGATTGGAGCGACTTGGATTCATTATCTGTTCAACAAGATGATGGTTAGATCTTTCTTGATTTTCTCTTCTTCGTATGACATGAGTAGCTAATATCATAGAGTTTTTGGTCGGGATGTAAGAATTTGTTGGATACTTGGATTTGAATAAATAACGATTGCTTTATTATTGTTCTTTAAATCTTGTTCTTGTCAAGACTTGAATGGAGTCAAATCTGTGAACTTCTTTGCTTTACCGAGCATTGGAGTTCATATGTTAACAATCTAAGATAGAAGAAAGTTATCAGTGGACCAAGCCATAGCTCGATTCTACCTTTTGTGTTTCAAGTGGCTTTAAAGGTATTTCATTGAGAATTTGGCGGGCATTCTGATTTGCACCTAATGGACCAATTTAGGTGTAGTTATTAGTAGTTTAGGTGTTAATGGACGAAGTTAACACCATTTCCAACTGTCTGTGAGGTCCTTTATATCAAGGGAACACCTTATCACTTTGTAGAATATCTTGGTGTTCATTACTGGTTAGCCTAGTTGGGGTGATTCTAACCTAATATTGATAGGAAGTTGAGCTTGATCAACATCCCTTCTAAGAACTTGTTTTCTTCTTCTATTCAAACCTCTTTCTCAATTTCTCTTAGTTTTCATTGCTAGTGTTAATTGTGATAGTAGTTTAGTTTGAAACCAAACCCAAATAGATTATTCTAAACCGTGTTGCAAAGTTTGAGTCAAAGCATAACGAGCATATTCTTGAACACAAACGACACTTGCGCCGTTAGAATAACTTAACTATTATTCCATCGATCAACGACCCTACCATTGTGATCGTTGCTTAGGCCAACCCTGGTTAGGGGAGACATGACGTGCAACCTTTTTTCTGTAGTGAGGTAATTCTAATTCAAGGCATGCACGACGTGTGTGCCTTTTTCTTCAGCAACTTTTGCAACATCATCCCATTTGAGCTCCATCCGTGCTCTAAATCCACGCCCGTAGCCTTATAGTCAGACCTCCTATCTCCAAAGTACCCGTGGATGAGAAATACTACAAGGAAACACATCAAATGAACAGAAACGGTCCAAGTGAATTGGTCTAGGCGATACAATGACAAGACGCAAAATCACACAAAATTGAAGCACAAAGAAGCTAGTATTCACTCAAAAAGCATGCAGATAAGGTGAGATAAACACTACAAATCATAGCACTATCAACACACCCCCCCCCCCCCCCCCCGACACACTTAGAACAATGCTTGTTCTCAAGAAATCGCACTCTTTACAAACTTTAAACATGGTGAAAGATAACATGCTTAATAGTTACATTAGATCACCAAACCACACATTTTAGATCTCCAAACCCCACAGTTAAATTTACCGAATCTCCTAATCCAAATACAAAACAAACTTATGCATATCATTAGTACGATTCAACACCTACCGACAAAGGACATTCCCCCGATCACTTATGCTTAAACCAGATGGTCCTGCCTAGGTATTTTTCCTGTCTTAAGGGAGGGAGTGCTTACTTCAAAAAAATATCCACATTAGAGAACTCACCACTTCTTTTACAATTTTTATATACCAGAAATTGGTAAATATTTCGTGTGACACCCCGATTTCGGGTTAATAGTTGCCTTTGGGTTTTGGTTCGATTTTTGTGTTCTTTGGAAATCAGTTGTCAGGAGGACCATCACAGACGTGGCCAACTGTCCGTCATGGGCATGATCCTCAGGGGGATCACGATCATGGTCAGTGCTGTCATGATCGTCGTAGGGAGGTGAATCACGGCTGTGGCCGTTAGTGAGCCATGGGCGTGGTAGCCATGCCACTACGAGCGTGATGGTAAGTAGGCCACGAGCGTGGTGGACAGTTTAAATAAAAAGATTTGCGATTTCCATAACTCATAATTCAGAGACCTAATTCCGATATATCCGACGATCGGCGATTAATTCCAGGCAAAGGAGAGGGTCTTGTTGATCGATCCCAGACCGGTAAGAGGGGCTTAGAGATCGTTGAGATGCTTCAGAAGGTAATTTATCTTCTTCCTCCTTTCTCAATCCTTGTTGAATCCTACGTAGGAAAATTATGAAAGGTTGGAGATTTGGGGTTTGGGATTTCAATTTTACGATTGATCTCTACAGGTCATTCACATCAGACAATCGAGCTCTAGGGGAAACGACATTAGATCAGACTCTTCGAGGAAAGCTATTTAGAGGCAGGGGTTAGGATTACTTTTCTGCTTTATGCAAAGAATTGTAATTAGTTGTCAGGAATCCTTGCTTGGATTTTCAAGATTGTACAGTAGTGTGAGATCTATTCTACAGGTGGTTGTGATTGCAGATGAGTATTTCAGGCTGTGTAGTAGCATGTGATCTACTGCACAGACTGTTGTTATTTTCGAGCATAAGCTCACAGAGATGAATTGTGCGTGTGATTCACAGTTGATGTCTAGGATAAGAATCAGGACTAGATAGGTTTGCTCCCGATATACATTGGTCGCCCAACCTTTGGATTGCGAAATACCCCAGAATTCATTCAGGTCAGACAAGACGTGATGAGTTAACCTTTAGTGTTGCTCTCATGATTTTCAGGGTGGTTTGATGGTCTGATCCACCATGAGGCTTTCCGCTCATAGCTAGGGGTGGCTGACGTTAGGATGATGCATACAGGACCACATGGTCACATTACTAGATTCTACTTGAGTTCTTCACGATCAGGCTTAGGTACTTAGTGCTTATCGCTGAACCCCATCTTGTTTCATCATGTATGGCCAACCTTGGGATTTCAGGAGCCAATGCTACCTAAGAAGGGAGCACGAGCAGTGATGCCACCTCGGAGTAACTCTGGGAGTTGAGAGAGAGGTATTTTGGAGGACCTTAGTTATCCCTTTCATTATTTCACATTTTCAAACAGTTTTCCATGTTTTCAGTTGTTTTGATAGACTTATTTTCGGTTGTTGTTTCCCCTGCTTGGGATGTTTTCAATGATGTTTAGTTGAGGATTTCGAGCCTTGGATGCTCTATTTATTTCTGCCGTTGTTTTACTTATGTTTTGAGGATGTTTTCAGTTTAGTTATTGTATTTCAGTTATCATGTTTTTGTGTTGAGTGAACCCGCGAGCATTACATGGGTCAAACCGCATGGTTCGATTGGGTCGTGTAGGGGCGTATTTCACGATTCGGGTCGATTGAATTACACAATACTCATTCATTGCAGACCCATCTTTCAAAAATTTGTATAGCTTTTGAGTATCTTCCCAAATGAGGGTAGTTGCAACCCTGGTCGAGTTAAGGCTCTCATCCACATAGACCTAGTTCACCCAAAAAATCCCAACCCACGACTAGGAAGAGGTGATAAGAGAGCCTGAAGGGGAGAGTTTACAGTTGACAGACTCAAGCTCTCCATGTGTTGAATTTTAACCAAACCCCCCCATGAAAATGGGGGTGCATTAGCCTCTTTTACACCTTATTCGAACCATCTAGTCACATATAACTTTAAACCACTAGAGCAAACTCGATAGGGGAATTAATTATTCACAGAGTCGGTAGGCATCAAGACGGAGTAACCAAATGCTTAAGTCTCTTCTCTACTTGTTTCAAAAAAAAACAAGAGGGAGCCCCAAAATGATCTATCATGCTATTCACCCTCAAGTAGAAATACTACTATAAAAATGCATCCATGACATCCAAAGTTTCAAGTTTAAGAGGAAATTTCAAATGTTGAGCGGCAAGGGTCCAATTAAAGCAAAAGACTATCCACTAGCACCTTGATTCATCCAAGGAAACCACGACATTACCCCCAAAGAGGTCACATAGAAAAGAGTGAAATTGATATCGAGGTGAGTTGATGAAATGGAGTCAGGTGGTGAGATGTATTAGAAGAACCATTTTGGAACCCTGGCAATCATAACACAAACACACATCCTAGTGATAGATGTAACAGGTGTTAACATCCGTTATATAGACCAAAAAGAAAAAGAAAATCACGAAAAAGAAAAATAACAGAGTCTCAAACGGGAAAATAAAACACAATGAGTTTGAGTCACAAGATACGTCCCCAATGATCACTAGTCTGGTGGAGGATATGGATACCCCAGGAAATGTAGGTATGGATTGTACTCTGGCCACTAAGGTGGTGGATATGCTGGCCAAAGAGGAGGGTAGGAAGCTCCAGTGAAGTAGCTGTCCTGGTAGTAAGACATGTGACCACGCCTCCAGTAGCTGACAGGTGATTTGAAGGTTTGGAGTCGACACCAATCGCTTAGAAGTGGATTGGACATTTGGAGCCCGGTTCAGACTTTGGAACCTAAACTAGGTGTTCAGAGATATGGGTAAGGGGGATGAAAATGTGTCGGGAAGGATTACCACAACACTCGGTAAATCGATACTATAAAAACTGATAAGTTTAATGTGTTTTTATTAAATGTGCTTAAGTTTTAGGCAAAAAAATCCATGAAATGTCACCAACTTTCTCGTGAATCTAATAATAGACACCAAGTAGGCCTCTCTTTCATATGACACCAACTCCTTATTTTTTAGATCTAAATAACATGTCGTTAGTTTTCTTTATTAATTGGCCTACGTTACTTGATGGTGTCAGCTTAGTCACCAAAATAGCCTACATGGAAAGTCTACATGGACTTTTATTCATTAATTAATAAACTCAAATTGAATAAAAATTTAAATTCATAAACCGGCGAAAATCTGATAAGCTCTCAGTATGTTGAAGGCGGAGGCCAAATATTGTCTCGTTGGAATAGCGACGAGGCGTGATTCTAGACCGTTCCAAAAGTAATGGGCGATCCTCTCCTTTGCATCTCTGCAAGGGGAAGACAGATCTGGTTCAATTGATGTACTCTGAAGATCGCCACTCTCCCAAATGAAATTTTTGACAGTAGAAAACCCCATTGATATGTTTCAGAAAATTCAAGCATGAAGAGCTCAAAAAGCTTCGATCTTTCTTCTACACACAAAATTCCAATTAAGTTGACAATGAATTTGAATCCAATCAATAGATAAAGGACCGAGCAGAGGCAAGTGAATTGGAAATTTTCCTCCAAGAACTTCAATTAAAATGGAAAGAAGAGCACACAAAAAACTATGAACTCCAATCAACCATTAGATTTCAGATACAAATCAAGCATCCCTCAGATCTCTTGTTCACCCAAAAATACAACAACCCAAGAAGGAATGAAGCAAATCAAAAAATAAACCCAAGTTTGAACAAAGCATAATGGGGGACCTGCAATAAAGCTTGTTGAATGGAAATACCTACAGATTGGGGATGGAAGATTAAATAAATCTGAGATACTAAGGAAGAGAAGAAATTGATTGCTATCTCGTAAAAAAGGCTTTCTCCTCTCCGATAAATTGAATATAGCTTCTTATTTTTTGTTTTTCCTTCATCTACTCCTCCATCCATGCTCTCCAGCGAGTGGATGTTCCTTGATCGTCTCTGTCACCTCGTTTTTCGGCTTTTATAACCAGATTTTAGTGGCTTGGGCAAGTAAACGTCTACCAACAGAGCAGAACAGAAGTAGAAACAGAGGAGCGACAGAGGCGCAGTTGGTGGGGCTGGAAGCTGAGTAAGTTGATAAATACTGAAGTACGAACACAAGAGCACGAGAATTCACATGGTTTTCGATCAGCATGATCGACTAGTCCACAGGAAAAGAGGTTTATTTTATTTATAAGAACATGGACAAGAAGGATACTTTCTTACTCAGGATGAGGCACAACCTCCTTATATATACCTATGTTAGGCGGCCAAAGTAGGGTATTTTACTAATATTTAACAGCTCCCCTCAAATTCATGATGACCCTTCAACATTAATTTGGAAGATAAAAACCAATGACGACTAGTCGTAACAGCTTTCATCAAGAGATCGGAAATATGATCTTCAGACGTGACATAGAACAAATTTAATGCATGTGGGTCTCATGCAGGACTGGATTCGCTGCGATTTGGGTGGCATTAGTATTGTCACCAGAAAGGTGAATTCGATGCAAAACTGTTACCCCAAAATCGGCAAGCAAACGAACCAACCAAGTAATCTTAGAAAAAACCTCGGACATAGAGCAATACTCTACTTGAGTAAAAGATTTCGACACTTTATCTTGTTTCTTGGAGCGCTAGGATATGAATGCATTCCCAAACTTGAGACACAAACCTGAAGTAGAGCGATGCGTATCCAGACAACCAGCATAATCTGCATCTGCATACGGAGTAAGCTCTTCGGAAGGAGTCGAAGAGAAGAAAACACCAATATCAGTAGTGCTCCGGAGATAACACAAGATACGGAACACATCCTATTGATGAGGTTGTTGGGGTCCGGCCATGAAGTGACTGACCACCCGAACAGCATATGCTAAATTAGGCCATGTGGAAGTGAGATATATCAAGCTCCCAACGAGGCGACGATAAAGCATAGGGTCGGGAACAAGATCGCCTTGAACCCTGCTAAGCTTAACATTTAGTTTAACAGGTGTCGAAGCTGGCTTACAGTTCGCTATATGAGCCAACTCAAGAAGATCAAATATATACTTTTGATGATTGACCAGAATACAAAGAGGTGAGCTCGTAACCTGAAGACCCATGAAATAGGCAAGATCCTTGAACTCCTTCATCTGAAATTGGGAGCTAAGAATTTCACGGATTTCAGTGTTGCCCTCCGCATCACTACCGGTGAGTATCATGTCATCAACATACAGTAAAAGAACAGTGATGATGCGAGAAGTAACTTGGGTGACCAAGGAGGGATCATTCTTACTCTGACAAAAACATGATAGTAGAATAAGAGTCGAAAAGTTTCGAACCAAGCATGAGGAGTTGTTTACAGAGACTGATGAAGAAAGCACATGGAGTCGGAAGAAGGTTTAGCAAACCCTGGCGTACACTCCATATACACAGTCTCCTTAAAGTTCCATGAAGAAAGGAATTCTTCACATCAAGTTGATATATGGGCCACCCCCGTTCGCAACAGGACTAAGAAGACCCCAAACGGTAGTCATCTTGGTGACCCGAGCGACCGTCTCATCATAATCAATCCCCTACTCCTGACGATAACCCTGAGCAACCAGACAAGCCTTGCTCCACTCGAAAGTGCCATCCGGATGAAATTTGGCAATATAAACCCACTTAGACCCAAGAATGTCAGATCGGCCGGCGGCAGCGACACAATAGACCAGGTATAATTTGTGATCATAGCATGATTTTCGACATCCATTGCGACATTCCAACAAGGATCTTGTGAAGCTTGTTCATAGTCGGAAGGAATAAGGTTAGGGGTATCGGAGTAGGTTGTATAGTTAGAGAAGTTGAGAGGAGGTAGGGCTTTGCTGATTCGGTAAGAGCGACAAGGGGAGGTTGGTTTTGGAGGATTTGTGCTCGGAGAAAACGGGGAAAGAGAAGAGGGTTCGAGAGAGGATGGTACAATGGGTTCCATGATGGTGGGTAATGACACTCGATTTGTTGTGTTCATCGTCCTCGTTTAAGCAACATTTCATGCATATTTGTATAGTTTTAGGTAGAAATTTAGGATTCTTTGTGCATTTCTAACATTTATCTCGACTTAGTGTCTCGGACCCGTTCGACGTCCATTTGATGTTGTTCATAGTTTTTTTTCTATTTCAGGCACACAACGACGTTGGGGCATTATGAAGAACTGTATGATGTGCAAGGAGGAGTTAAATGCATCAAAGAATGAAAACATTATGAAGTTCATGTTATGTACGGTGTTTGGGGACAAGCGAGAACTAAGACGGATGATTTAGCTGCTAGGAGCGGATGGTCGTTAAACCTCAAGGTAACACGATGTGTCCTCATGGACACGACTATGTGCTTTTCTCTGGAAGTTACAGTTGAGAATTTGTTTTCATAGAACACGTCTGTCTCCTTTTAGAAACATGACGTGCCCCTCAAAGACACGACCGTGTCGTTTTCTCTAGAAGTCACGAACGTGATGGTAAATCGGAGAACACGTTTGTGTTCTGCCTCCAGACGTATTTTCTCCACAATTTTCCTACTCCAATTGCGAATAGACGATATAAATATCCCGGTTCTCCATCATTTGAAGACAGACTTCCTTGGAAGAAATTGAGAGCTTTACTAAGAGATTTGAGAGCGACGAGAAGGCAATTTCAAGGAGCTTGAAATCGGTGAACTAAACAAGATGGCGAATCAAGTTCTCGATAAGATCAGCGAAATTAGGTTTTTCATAATTCTTTGTGTAAACCTAGATTCAATTTCTTCCTCTTCTGATTTTAATTTTTCTCTCAAGATTATGAGCAGCTAAACTTCTCTTGCTTTGATTAGATGAACCCTAGGTTAATTCCTATGAACAAATGATTTGATACATTTGACGATTTACGCCAGTTGGATGGATTTCATTGCTTATTCAATTTTATTTTTGATTTGTTCTTACTAGTCTATCATGTGATCAATTCTAAATCCATAAATTACCTAGCGGGTTTTGGATCTTTGTCTCAAAAGAGCGGACTAGAATACTAGAAAGGTAGAAAATTAGCGGACCTAAAAGGGCGAGATTTGATTAGAGAAGAATTGTGACAGTGTACTGCGTCTATTCTGTTTCATGTAAATCGTGGAATTTGCCTGTCATTTGTGAATTAGAATTGCCTAGAGGGATTCGACATCTAAACTGTTTCATCTTAGATTGTCAAAACCTTAATCGTACAGTGTTGCGGCCATTTACTTTTAAGCAAATTCATATTCATTTTGATTCATTGATTGATCCTGATGGAACCAAAACCACATTACATGATACCTCGATTGATACTAATTATAACTTTGAGTGAGATAGTAAAAGAGAACCTAGGGAGATTTGACTCGATTAATTTATTAGCCAGGTTATTTTGAGAACGCTTAAAATCCATTCATTAGGGGCGTGTTGCAGGGTGGAGTGTGGCGAGGTGATTGGGGAGGTGGCCGGGGAGGGATGTGTATCAATTTAAGTATGATGATATGGAGGTGAGCTGGCATGTGAAGGGTTATCAAATGATGGAAAATGTGAGAGAGAAGGTGGCAGTATGGGTGAGGCGGGCGAGGTAGTGTGGTAGTGATAGGCGTGTTCAATGAAGATAACATGGTAAACAATATAAATTTGACAATTCACGAGATCATAACACCTGTAACCTTTATGATGATCTATATAGCCAAGGAAAACACACTTTGCCATCTTTGCAGTTAGCTTGGTTTAGTCTTTCTTGGGAAGAAGAACAAAACATGTGCAGCCAAACACCCGAAGTCATGAATAATCATGACTCTTACCATAAAGACGATCAAACAGAGAGAGCTCATCAACAACAGGGGTAGGTTGTCTATTAGTGAGATGAATGAGAGTCTGGATCGCCTGAACCCAAAATCTAGGCGGGAGACGTGACTCAAGTAGAATAGCACGAGTGAGATCCAAGACATGGTGATGCCTCCATTCAACCAAACCATTTTGTTCAGAAACATCGGGGCAAGACTGCTAAAATAAAATCCCATTGTCGCGAAAGTACCGATGAAGAGAAATAGAAGTGAATTCCCCTCCAGGAACGGATCGAAACATTTTAACAGGATAAGCAAACTAGGTCTGAACCCTAGTAACAATGTCTTTGAGAACCTGACTAAGTTTTGATTTGAGACGTAGGAAATAAACCCAAGTATACCGTGTTGTGTGATTAATAAAGAGTACAAAGTAATGATATCCAAGCCGGGAGGAAATCAGATTAGGTTCCCTACATCCGTATGAATCAAGGAGAACGGGTCTGAAATCTTGATAGTACTAGAATGAAATGGCAGAGCAACAGTCTTAGCATGAATACATGACTCCCATGGAGAAATAAAAAAATGTCTCATATTATTCTCAATTGATAATAAATTCTTGCGAAACATACTTAACAATCGACCCGATTGAGGGTGTCCCGATCTACTATTCCATAGGTACCACAACTGTTCTGAATTAAGTTTAACTGCATAACTAGAAGACGAAGTAATATCAAAGATCTCATGGAATGCTCTGTATTGCTGGTTGACCGAGATTGACGACCCATATCCAAAGCTTCCAAATAATTTTTTTGGCCATGTCGACTCCCTTGTCCCAATATCTTCCTTGTCTGTAGATCCTGAACCACACAACTAAAGGCACCAAAAACAACATTGCAGCCAGACGTGATTAATTGATAACCAGAAACTAAGTTCAGGACAAGTTGGGCACATAAAGAGTAGCAGGCAAAGCCAGAGTAGATGTTTCAACTGTCCCAATTCCAGAAATAGGTAAGTTTTGAACAATAGCGACCTTATTAGAACAGTGTGTAATAGGAGTATAACTCAGGAACAAACTGGCATCACTTGCATATGATTGAATGCAGCAGAATCAAGCAACCAAGGTTGTGCGGAACTTTACCTGAAAGACCTATAGTCGAGAAGGCCGAGGTAATTGCTTGATAAAAAACGCGTACGAATTCTTCCTGAATCAGTTGAGCAATATTAAGAGAAGGAGGTGAATTAACCGAGCTGTTCACCGAAGCAGAATCTTGAGCAGTATAACTAGTAGCACCAGAACTAGGAGAAAAGTTGTTGTGACGACCAGTAGCACGGCAGTTAGAGATAATGTGACCGGTACGCTTGCAGTAATTGAAAATGTTACGTTTCCTGAAGATAGATTGCAGATGACCAAACTCTTGACAGAAGAAGCACTTAATTAGACCAGGGGAAGCAGTAGTGGAAGATTTAGGATTAATCTACTAAGAAGAAACAATTGAGGCAGCGAGTTGAGCAGAGGGTTTAAAGTAGAACTAGGGACGACTGCCGCTCCCACGACCAGTCGGCCGACCAACAACAAACGATGAGGCTGAATTGCCTTGCCCGTCCAGAATTGCTTGGGTTTGAAATCTGGTTTCCGCCCGAATCAGCTCACATATGATATCTTGGATATCCATCTTGTCTTCAGCAAATAATCGAGATCGAACTTGCTCGTATCCGAGACAAAGCCGCATAAAAAACTGGAAATTATGGCTACGTTAATAGCAAAATCTGCCGCCACAGTCAATGGAGCGGAAAAAATCAAGTCTAATTCAGTCCATATATGAGTAGCAGCAAGGTAATAATCATTAATACCCAATTCACCTTGACATAGATTCGCGAGAGCATACTCTTTATCGAATAAACGAGTAGTGTTGATGTGAGTAGGTTTTCTATAAGAAATCACAGATCGCGGCTCCTGAAGGGAACAAGCGAAGAGTCAATGATATCGAGTGCTCAACCGACCCAATTATGTAAGACAACGCGCATGAATTCTTGAATTCCCAATCACGTAGGACAGTAGCAGGATCAATAGCTTCCTTTTTGAATTCTGGACATTTTTTCAGATTCAAGGGTTTTCTCAGAAGACTTGATAACTTAATTTAATGATGACGATGAAGATGATGGTGGCCTAGGAGGCATCAGCCAAAAGCCATCGAGATCTTCCAAAAGATCTTTACTTTGAATGAAAGCACGAACCAAGAACTCCCAAAGAAGAGCTGACACCTTTGATTCTAACTTGACATGATTCCCCTCAGTTTTATGAATCTGTAGCTTCTGATCATGCGTCGTTTGGAGCTCAAACAATCGAGTTTTTCTCCAATTACTTCCTTGCAACAATCTGAACTTTATTGGACAGAAACGTCCTTTCAGTGTCCAGCAAGAAAAATTATAGAATAAGTCCTGGAGATTATACTAATGTCAAGTCAGTCATCCAATTTTCCTGAACCTATAATTGAGCCCTTGAACTTTATATAAGCTACAAAAAGGTCATTTAACTTTTCAAACTTGCAGATTGGTCATTGAAATTCTCTAACAATCTCCAAGTTCCTTGGAATCAGATTCCATCGATCTCTCTCTCTGTCGAACCAGATACCGCACTAATCTATCGTTGTAGGCTCCATCAATCTCGGTGCCAAGAACGATCACAAACATCAACATATGGAGAAAAACTCTGAAACCTAATTCCAAAGCTGAAACTCTCTAAAGCTAATATGAAATTCATAATTACCTCTTATCGATCTAGGTGAAACTATCCCGACATCGTCCTTGTCGACCCTTTCAAATCTTGAGGTGATCGGAGCTTGTTTACACCTTCAAACTCAAATCGCCCTTGTTTGAAATCGTGTTCGTCGAACACAGAGACATCTAATATGAGATTTTTGATTTTATTGCCGTCTAAAAACCCTACCAAATCTTATATACTGAACACATCACGGTCGTGACAAAAAACCCGACCACACTCATGATCATACTGCACATCACGATTGTGGTCATCATTCACCCACGACCGTTGTTACCCAAAACCAACAATGGGCATGACCTCCATATTGCCACGCCCGTGGCTATACATAACACTCGTCCCTTTAATGATCCACCAGGAAGTTTCATTGTCCAACTTAACTATGCATTCACGTGAACACATGCATGGATCATGCATGGTCATGATTTTCATTCCTTTAAACATTAATCCCATTGCATGAAGGATACGTGAGCCATGCAATTAAAACGAATGCATGTATCACCTCCTGAACCAAGTACAGTACTTAACCCAAACTCCTTCACCTGAACCAACAACCAACTTGAGCTAAACCGATAATTGAAAATTGGGGTGTCACAACTCTTTCATCTTTCAAAAGGTTTCTTCAAAACAGCGTAAAAACACTCAAATCTAAGTCGTAGTTAATAGTCAAATTAACTATTAAACCAAACTCTACTAATCCTTGAAATCCGGTCAATTTCACGGTCAACTTCTCACATTAATTTCTCACTTCAGAACCAACTTCATATACCACTTTTTGGTCCGTATTTAATCGACCAAAAATTTATACCATTGAACTTAAATTGAGGTATTACAACTCTCCCCAACCACAAAAGGTTTCGTGCCGAAACCTAAACCTCGCCCTATTGAGCAAGAAAGATATTGCGCCACTATGCCCAAAACCTGGCGTTTGCACTCCTACTTTGTAGTAAACGACCCTGACGTGTCGTCCTCCTCAATGACCCAATTGGTCCACTCTCCGGAAATGCCCCAAGGTATAACCACAACCATGTCCTAGAAGACCGGCAGTGGTCCACACCTCAGCTTTCCTGACCTTAGCTCGACTCTCGGAATCTGCTCCCCACTGAGCCAAGATTCCAAAGCTAAGTTGGACATGCTTTGCAAACATAAGCCTATCCATCTTGCCTTATAACAGTGTCAACCATGCTTTACAGAGAGCCGACCCCTCAAGCTCGCTACCCATCGAGCCCACTACCTGGCAGCCTCCTCAAAAGCTACTAAAAGACCAAGGTTGGAGTCTCCCTTTCACTGTTCCATGCCCAACTCACCACTGAGCCGCTACAGAACCAACTATATGCCTCATCCGGCAGTATGCACAAGACCAAGGCTTCAGACGAGGGTGACACCCAATCGACAACCTTGTCTCGTGCTCCTCATGGTCTGTAACGTCAATGACTACAACACCCGTGGATTCCTCCTGCGGCACACTCATGATCTACTAGACCATGCTCGTGCTAGTTCTCTAACCACGCACGTGGCTTACCTTTGTCGCATACGGGGTCGACATACCAGCCATGACAGTGCCCCTCACCACCACGCCCATGGCTTACCAACTAGCCTCGGCTGTTGTCCGTCATGCAACGCCCACTGCCTCCACTCTTGTTTATCTCTATTGCCATTACTCCTTGTTCATCTAACTTATTACTAACACTGAATTCCATAACCTAGTAGCTATTGTCACCCCTTTCATCCCCAGCAATGTACAACTTCTCCTTAGATGAGCTTCCACTAGCCCATGAACATTGTATTATTATGTTAAAATACCTCCAAGACACATTAAAATCCAACCTTATGTTGAACTTCACTTAAATCATCAGAAGCAGACACCCAAAAAGAGTGTAGGGATCTGCTTTTCAAAAGTGACCCCTTAAAAGCTACTATTTAACTTATAGACTTTTCTCAACATCCTCTAGACCATCCTTTCTGTTCCACTTCTTGCTCCCCCTAACTCTCCTTCTTCCTTACTAGATCATCAGATGCTAGCATCTCACTCATGACATCTCAGCACTATGCTAGCACCGTGTCCTTGCCAGATGATACCGGCCCCTTGGTAGCCGCTATCTGGCAGAAAGACTTTGCTTGTCCTATCGAGCGTACAGTGTGCACTTTTAGTAGCTTTAGGGACTCTTCATCCCTTAAGCACTGTTTCTACCTAGCCAACCCATACTACCATGTCCTAGACATGGAAGTGCAGAGACTAATCCTTGTAGTGTTACTTCGAAGATGAAGCCAGTCAAGTGACTAGCTTAACCTCGCAACTCCCACCATGCAGCTTACACTACCGTCCCTCATTCATGTTTTCTCTAGGCTTAAGTTCCCCATCGGTAGATAATACTAATCACATAGTAGTACCGGAACCTGAGTCAAACTTCTAAGTTTCAAGTCATCCCTCGCCATGATAATAGTTCTGACAAGCCTGATTACTCTACTAGACTGAGCCTATGCCCTTCTAGCACTTCTTCGTCTTAACCTTCTTCTTATCAAGAGCTCCTTCCTAACTCATTTTTCGAGGCATGATATGCCCATGGAAGGCGCTCTTGTCATGCCCGTAACAAGCTTGATCACGCATGTGACCGTTATGCGGCCACGCCCGTGGTCTTCTCCTTACCACGCCCCTGGGCCTCTCCTTACCACTCCCATGGTCGAGTGTTAACCACAACAGTTGCCACTTACCATTTACCGTCGTTGCCTCCTCAATCACAGTTATGGTTTGCAAACTACCAAACCCGTGACTAGCACTCAACCACGCATGTGGTTGCCTCATCACCACACCCGTGGTGGCCTCATCACCATGCCTGCGATGGCCTCATCGACACGTTTGTGGCTAGTTATACACCATGACTGTAATCACTGTACAATCACACCTGCGATCGTTCTTCCATCACGTCGGTGGACAACCGTCCACCACGGTCATGACTGAATTTTTTTCTCAGGACTCCCAGACCTACTGTTGTTAGAGTAACACTAGTTACTAACCTGTTGAAACCAAAAAAGGCCTCATCCTTCCTATTTCGCATCCTTTCCTTTGACCTTGGTTCGCAGAATTGAACACAGAGGCCCGTGCTTCCTTGATGAAACACTGCCAATGGGAGAAACATCCTCCTAACTCAGAGTTCATTTCCGCCTATTGAGGTCTAGAAAGATTACCCTAGCAATGGCTCTACCGAAAAGTTCAACTACATTAAACTCCTAGAGTCTCATCCACTGTTTCCCCTTATAACTATCCCTCGTCTTACTGGAACTCTTAAAGTTCAACATTAAGCCTCTGAATTAAGGACACAAGGTAATTTCCCCTATGGTTCCTCAATTTCTTCCTTTGTCTTCCTGGAGCTGGTGGGAGAGCGGTCGTTCAAATCCTGACAAAACTACGGAAAAACATTTCCTTAAAAACTCGTTTCTTAAAACTCTTTGCAAAGATCGACTCACCATAGCATAGCACCACTTAGACACTCATCTACTACCCTCATGGAAGACTAGCACCGTTATAGGTGTAGACTAGCCTTCTCCCCTCTTGAGGTTTTCGACGCCTCCGAGGAAAAAATTGCACACCATTAGCGGTAAATGACAACCAGGCTCTAATACCATTTGGGAAACCCCACTCTAGGAGTCCTGGTCGAACCACTAGTTCAACCAAGGAATCATTCTCAGGTTCTAGCCTAAACCAAACTCGACTCACAACTACTAACAAATACATAAAAACAAGCATTAAATACTAAATAAGGAACCTTTAAATAACTCTTTAAAATTATGACAGACAAGGATCCCAGATCCCAAATCAGAACACAACAAAGAGGAGATACAATTACAGTTCTGAAAGACATCATAAATGGATATAAAAATATATCAAAAACTCCGACTAGCTCTCTCCCCACCATCAACTCTAGTACATGTGACTGAAATACACTGATACACCAGGAAAAACAAACATCTAACGGCCTCAGTGATAAGCACTGAGTGGATATCTAGACAAGCGTAAAACTAAAACTGAAATGAAGGACAGAACATAAGAGTATTCCTAGTCACTACACTAATAAGGTGACATTACGGTCCTGTAAGTATCTACCTAGCATCAGCGACCCCTAACTGTGAGCGGATAGCCCCATGGCGGATCAGACCATGAAATCACCCTAGTCATGTGAGCACCATCTGTAGGCATACTCAATATGTCTTGAATCTCTGTCTGAGCCGTATCTGTAGGCATACTCAACACATCCTACATGAAGCTGAATCACCTAGGGGATTGCACAATCCATGGGTGGGTGACCGGCGCATAATAATTGTGAGCTACTCTACCTACGCCTATCCTGTTCTATCATAAACTGTGAATCACATGCCATAATTCAAACATGAAGAGCTTAAACTCGAACCATAATACAATACTTGTATAGTAGATCACAAGCTACTGCACAGTCTGAGAGACCTCGCTCTATATCACATCACATCAACGGTACAGTAGATCAAACGATACTAGATAGCTTGAGAACCCTCACACCC
The DNA here is from genome assembly GCA_030674075.2 of Linum usitatissimum. Classification (NCBI taxonomy): domain Eukaryota; kingdom Viridiplantae; phylum Streptophyta; class Magnoliopsida; order Malpighiales; family Linaceae; genus Linum; species Linum usitatissimum. The sequence continues at coordinate 1,817,414 of JAUJYP020001182.1, forward strand.
AGACCTCTTAGCTGAAACCTCTTATTTTGACATGCCATGATTCCTCTCGCTTCCATGAATGCGTAGCTTCTGACCGTGCGTCGTTTCGAACTCAAACGATCGAGTAATGCTACAATTACTTCTTTACAACAATCTGAAACTTTCACTGCCTAGCTGGACAAATTACAGAAACGGTACTGGACATTATACTAATGTCATATCAGGCATCCAGTTTCCAGAAACTACAATCCAGCCCTTGAACTTTAAATAAGCGATTTAAAGGTCACTTAACTATTCGAACTTGCAGATTGGTCACTGAAATTTCCTGACCTTGCTAGGAGGCTATCCTCTCCGAAGATCTCCAAGTTTCTTGGAATCTGAGTCCATCGATCTCTCTCTCTTGAACCAGACGCCGCACTGATCTATCGTCGTAGGCTCCATCGATCTTGGTGCCAAGAACGACCATAAACATCAAAACATGGAGAAAAACTCCATAACCTAATTCCAAAGCCGAAACTCTCTAACGCTAATCTGAAATTCATAATTACCTCTTATCGATCTAGGAGAAATGATCCCAATATCGTCCCTATCGACCCTCTAAAATTTTGAGGCGATCGGAGCTTGTTTGCACCTTCAAACTTGGATCGCCCTTGTTTGAAATCACGTTCGTCGAACACAGAAAAATATAATTTGATATTTTTATTTTATTGTCGTCCAAAAACCCTACCAAGTCTTATATACTGAACACACCACGATCGTGACAAAAAACTGACCATGCTCATGACCATAATGCACACCACGGTCATGTCCATCACTCACCCACAGACGTTCTTCCCCAAAATCAATAATGGGCATGACCTCCATATTGCCATGCCCGTGGCTATGCCATGCCCGTGGCTATACATAACACTCGTCCCTTTAATGAGCCACCAGGAAGTTCTATTGTTCAACTTACCTATGCATTCACGTGAACACATGCATGGTCATGATTTACATTCATTCCTTTAAACATTCAACCATTAATCCCATTTCATGAAGGATATGTGAGCTATTCAATTAAACCGAATGCATGTATCACCTTCTGAACCAAGTATAGTACATAACCAAAACTACTTCACTCGAACTAATAACCAACTCGAGTTAAACTGATAACCGAAAATCAAGGTGTCACACAAGCGGTGGCTCGTCCCTTCGCCTTGGACCGGCTCGAATATTCCTCTGAAGACAATATGAGTTGGCTATTTCCAGAGTGTTGTAGATGTTAATCCTTGCTATCTTGGCAGTTTCTGGTGTTTAGTTTTGACCGAGTTAGTTGTTGGTAGGGCACACTTAGGATGAATCCATTTCTCATGGCTCGCATGATCCATGGATCCTGATGAAGCTTTGGTCTGATCCCCGACGCCCTTTTGGTGGCGATTTATGCTGGAGGGTGGCTCCTAGGGGCGAACCTTGGAAGTGGACTACAAGAGTAGGCCTATAATCCAAGGTGAGGCCTAGAGAGGATAGGATGGGACACATCAAGGGTCGTGGGAGGTGGGTTCGAGCATTGTTATGTATCCCATGCCCGTCACTTGAAGGCCACCGGCCCATTACGTGCATAATGTGTTGGGCGGGCTTGGACCACTATGAGGGTCGTGGGGTGGCTGTTGTGGATTCGCTACAATTAGGGCAATGATGAACACTTTTTTCACACTTCAAAATAATCCGGTTAATAAATTAACTGGAGTCAAATCTCCCTAGGGTCTCTTTAAGTATCTTACTAAAAGTTACAACAAGTATTAATCGATGTAACAAGAAGTGTGGTTTAGGTGTTACGAGAACCAATCGAACAATCAAAATGAATATAAAAATTGCTTTGAAAGTAAGGTTTGCAAGACTGCACGAATAAGGTTTTAGATAATCAGGGATGAAACTGCTTAGATTTCGAATCCTCCTACGCAATTCAAATTCACAAATAACAAACATATTCCACGATTTAAAACGAACAAGATAAATCTAATAAAATGTCGCAATTCTTCTAAAATCAAATCACTCCCTTTTGGGACTGCTAATTTGATATCTATGTAGTATCCCACACTGCTCTTTCGAGACAAAGATCTCAAAACCCGCTATGCGATTAATCGAATAAGAATTTCTCACACAATAGACCAGTTTAGTCGCTCCCGAATGAGGGTTAACGTCTAACCTAGTATTTTGATTTCGGCGTTCTAGATATGCAAGCTCTCACGAGTCTAAGACAAATCTAACCAAGATTCATTAAAGTTAATCATGCAAGAACAAATCAAAATCGAAATCGAAATCAAACATATACTGAAATTCATCCAACTCCCTTAAATCGTCAAAAGTCGTCAAATCATTCGATCATAAGAATTAACCTAGGGTTCCTCTAATCTATGCAAGAGAAGTTTAGATGCTCATATTGTCGAGAGAAAAATCAAAATCAGAAGGAGAAGACATTGATTCTAGGTTTACACAAATAATTATGAAAAACCTAATTTCGCTGATCTTCTGATAACTAGATTCGTCGTCTTGATTCATTCACCAATTCAAGCTCCTTGAGGTTGCCTTAAAGTTGGTATCGAATTATTCAATATTACTCTCAATTTCGTCCGGAAAAGTTTGTCTAATTATGAGGAACAACTGGGTTTTTATAGAGACGGGATCTTTAAGTAAATCAGATGACCAATAGTGCGCCATAAGTGCACCAAAAGTGCTACCTATAGCGCACTTTTGGTCATATTTATAGAGACTTCTGAATTCGAGGAACGAAAAATGCGCTATAATTGGACCAAAAGTGCGCCGAACTTTTGGTCCATGTCCTGCACTTGGTGATTTCTCCATTCTTCGATGCATCCAGCTCCATCTTGCACGTCATATAGCTCTGAATAATGCTTCGATGTTGCCGTGAACCTGAAATTGATCAAAAACACTACAAAACAACATGAAATGGACCCTGAACGAGATACTAAATCGAGATAGAAGCTACAAATGCACAAATCATCCTAAACCTCTACCCAAAACTATACAAATATGTATGGAATGTCGCTTAAATGAGGGTGATGGACACAACAAATAGAGTGTTGTCAAATAACCCCACACTTAAGCTCTACTTGTCCTCTAACAAAAAGATGACAAAGCCATGGAGCACATCTACAATCAAATCAACTACTAACATAACAAAGGAAACTCATATTCCTCAATGCATCTCTAAATTTCTTAACAAACAAGTGAACATTTTAACAAATCAGAAATAAGAAGTAAATGCATCACAAGAAGTTCTCCAACTTGCCACACATCATCATAACATGTTACACCAACCATCTAGACTTACTCTCAAGGGAATTCAGCTTGAAGATGAAGCCAATAATGAACTCACTCAAAGTATTTTGAGGATAGTCTTTATGCGCTCATCATCAACTCTAAGGTGCGCTTCCAACACTTGCATGTCATCCTAGTTTTACTCATCACATCAAGGCACATCAAGCACTAGTCAAGAGGTCTTTTATTTGTGTTGTAATGTGGACAGAATAGAGAAGAGAAGGTGAAATGACTTTGGTGGTGGGTGTACAGACTGGCGGATGACTCAGTCTACTCTAAAGTGGAGTTAAGTTACTAATCACAAACAATACTATGCAAGGATCCAATTCTACCAAGAGCTTCAATCTAGCTCGTGTATCCCTTATCCAAGTATTACTACTTTGAGCTTTTGTGTTCGTTTATTTAACTAGTCTACTATAACTTCTTTTTCATTTCCCTTTCTTTTATCTCTGAGACTAGGTTGTTTCACTTGTCTCCTCCCTTTTTTTGAGATTTTTAAATTTTTTATTTTTCTCTTCTTTTTTGAAATTGCAAATATATATAAAAAATCAAGGCAGACTATATAATCTTGCATTAATTAGATTTTGCAGCTTGATTGACTCCTAGAATCGACTGAGTTACATGCCACTAACGTACACATGATCAAACGAAGGCTTGAAAGACTAGGGATGCGATATTATGGGGAGTTATGAAAAAGGCTTTTTGGCTATGTTTGGGTTACCTAGGGGAAAATATAGGGACAAGATAGATATTTTTGCAGTGGAGCTTTCTAAGTGCCTCTATCATTCTAGTGAATCAGTACTGTGGGAATTCAGTATGGAATCATGTAAGACCCGGATTAACAATAAACAGAGAAGACCACTCAAGTCAATTTAAGAACAAATCCACTGGTGAAGCAGGGTTATCTACACTACAAAATGGTCTTTAAGGCCTCGCATTTGTTTTTTAGATGATAATTCAATAACATGCATGCTTCGTCTCATCAAGTTGGAGAGTCGGTACTACTTTAAACACATCAAAGTAACACTAAAGAACGAATTAATAGACTTTGATCATTGGCCAATACTCCTATGAAATCTAGGTTCATAAGTAAATCAGCAATTCAAGTGCGCGATTCACAGGGAAGCATTCTAAGCATGCCAAGTAATCAATTCAAAGATGGTTCGAACAAGATTGAGTTTGGGACTCATATGCAAGACAACTACCCAACAACACTAGCATACCAAAATCTTATGCAAACCCATCCCACACTTAATTTGGACTGTTTCCTCACTGACTGAAATGAAAAGTTGCATAAGGAAACCTGGATGTTGATAGAAATTGAAAGGCCCGATACATGATTCATGAAGTTCATACTCGGTGGCCAACTAACTCCTGAAACACACCCAAACACACACAAAACCAAAAATAAAAGGGGCCCAAGACAAGTGTCCAAGTCCCACACGTAATAAATTGGATACACCATCCTAAAAGAAAGAAATAAAAACTACAAGATAGAACGATGATACTCAATAGTGGTCCTTGGGAGGAGGGGAGCGTGGAAAGTAGTACGTTCCTATCCGGTGGTAAGAGAAATGCCAGAGATGGCATATCTGCTCCTCATGATACTGCTGCTCCCTATTTTGTTGCACCTCTCTGCTTCATGCTCTGCTGCTAGCTCAGCTAGCTGGCTATCCTGATAAGCCTGCCAAGAAGCTGCTCCTACTACCAAGGCATACTGCCCTCAGAAAAAGATGTCTGCCAGGCTTTTCGCTGCTGCCAAGGCTGAGTGTCCTCCCCGAATGATGTATGCCACTGTTGAATCGACTCCCAAGCCGTCACTGGATCCGTTGAAATCGAGTGGGTTGTTGAATTGGTGGAGGTTGCTGAAAATCCTTGGTCTGCTCTGCCTCCTGGGCCTGATGAGTGTCTCTACAACCGCGGACTCCACCACGTCACTGTCTCTGAGCTCTCTATGCAGAGGGATGGCCCAACCAAGGATACAAGCCTCGATAGAAGCCAGTCCAATGCTGAGATATCGAGATTAATGTTCATGTACTCCTACACATCCACCCCAAGATACTTTATTGCTGGTGCGGGTGGCATAGGTACTCCATCCTGCAAACAAATTGTTCGTCAGGTAGGGCGGCCATCTTCTTACTCTAGCGGGAGTGAAAGAACTTGGCGACCACCCATCCCAAGTGAAGTGGCCGGTTGTTGAACATGGTACGGAAGAAGATGATCTCGTCTTTAAGGACATGGTGAGACCCCTCTTCTATCTATCCCTATAAGCAAGACCGTATCGCCAAAACAGATAGAACAAGTCAGAGAACGGGTCGAGGATCTGAATGTAGGAACATATGGAGGTCTTGAATTTCACTGTGGGGTCTTCAATGATCAAAATATTCCTCCACACAAAATTGCAGGCTCTGTGAATCGTGGTGGGGTCATCGCCTTCTTGGTAAGGCTGTGAGAGCTGAAATGGGTTGGTGTAGCAAAAACCCAACGAATTTTGGAATTCATCCTATGTTTTTTTAAAGTGCCTCTTGCCAATATGATATGAGACACATCTCTTATCTTCGAATGTTGCATGATTCTTGAATCAGAAAGAACTCCAAAACTCCTAAAGAGCGAGCAAGTTTGGCAGAGCATCAATATGGCACAAGGCGAGATGTCAGGCACGAGTGAGTTCCTCTTTGATTCCATCTGTCCAACTTGGATTCCTTTCCCTTATTCTTGTGAGGTTGATGACCACAGTTAGTGCAGCCAGTAGGTCACGATGCTCCCAATACCTGATGCACGACCTAATGTCCAGTGTAGTGAAGAAATGGTGCACATTTCCCGCCATGTTCTGAGATGGAACATGTCCAGGAAGCTCAGCTTCCTCCTCCGAAGATGAAGACTTAGAAGCAAAAGGTGAGGGAGGGGGAGGTGCTCTACTAGTGGAAGCACAAGAGGTAGAGACATGTTCACGCTTACTACAAAATGAAAACACCACATAATAAACGTCCAAGAACCACCCACACTTATCTTACTATATCAATGCAAAGCAATCACAGGGTGGCTACCAAACTAATTCCCACTAGAAATTCTTCACATAAAAAGAATATTCCAACCATAAATTCTTCACATCACAATAACCATTCGACTTAGGGCTGCTTTCATCATCCAAAATTCAACAATTAAGAGCAATGTACCTCATCAAGACAATATCTCAAAAACACCCTAAAATTCTCAACTGAAATCTCAATTTTCAACAAGAAAAACTCATCCAATCAAGGGGAAAACCACATCCACCGACTCTTAGCATACCCAATTTCAACATGGCACAATCAATTTTCAAAATCCCCAATTTTGAAAAATTAGGGTTCATCCCAAAATTCTTAACTTGATCAATTCGGGCAAAATCTAGGCAATTCAAAGAAAATAATAAGGGGGAGTAACCAAAGGAACATACTTGCCCCTAGCCATGGATAATCAGCTGAAGAAACACACAAATTCGTCAAAATTCAGAGTTGGGCGAAACCGGGTCAAAAATTGCTAAAATCGGGGGATGAAAGCTTGATGTAAATGATTGGGAGAGGGTTGGGGGAAGCGGCAGTGGGCTGGCGAGGCCGGCGGCGGTTGAAAAAGGATAGGCGGTGGATGTAGCAATTTTGAAGAAGAGAGGTTGGTAAAATTTTTGCAAAGGAATTGGGGAGGTCTGGCAATAATTCACGATCTTGACCGAAAGTGCGCCATAAGCCTGACCAAAAGTGCACCACACTTTTGGGTAATTCTATAGCGCACTTGTGGTAATGTTTACAGAGGCTGATTTCTAATTTAGTCAAAAAGTGCGCACTTTTGGTCCATCCTATATCACATATTTGGTCAAAAAATGCCAAAATCCCTAGTTTCGAAATTTTAACCCTAGCAGCTCACAATTAAAAACAAGACCCATAATAAATCGTTTTAGACTCGATCTAACACCTAGACATGCTATTTGACTCAAAGAAAATGTACAATACTGACTCCTTACATGGGCTACCTCCTATGAAGTGCTCTTTCTTTAACGTCTGTGAGCTAGACGATACCTGGCCTTTAATTGAGCATCATCAAAGTAATGAACTTTGACTCCATTGGTAGGCTTGGCACTGAGATAACGCTTGAAACGGTGACCATGACCTTGAATGTTCCTTGGCCTTGATGTGTGATCTCAACGGTCCTGTAGGGGAAAGACTGTGTGACTTCATAAGGTCCAGACCATCTTGATTGCAATTTTCCCGGAAATAGTCTCTGGCGCGAGTTGTAGAGCAGCACCTGATCTCCCTTCTCTAATTCCTTGACACCTTGAAGCTTGACATAGTGGATACGTTCCATCTTCTCTTTTATAGCCATGAGCTTTTATAAGCATGAAGCATGTACTCCTCTAGCTTAAGGAGCTGATTTTTTGTTCTGACAGTACGAGCTGCGAGACTAACATCCATGTTCTGTAGCTTCATGGCCCACCACTCCTTGTCTTCAAGCTCTACCGGTAAATGACAAGCCTTTCCATAAACCAGCCGATATGGCAAAGTGTCGATAGGAGTCTTGAAGGCGGTTTGATAAACCCATAGAGCTTCATCGAGCCAAATCAACCAGTCCTTGTGAGACTGGTTTACAGTCCTATCAAGAATCCGGTTAAGGTCATGATTTGTCACCTCCGCTTGACCGCTTTCCTGTGGATGGTAAGCGGTGATCAATTGATGAGTTATGCTAAATTTTAGACAAACTTGATCGAATTGACCTTGGAAGTGAGTGCTCCTATCGCTAATAATAGCACGAGGGACGCCGAAAAGCATAAAAAGGCGGGTGATAAATTTACCCACTGTCCTAGCATCGTTAGTCGGCAGTGCTTGCGCCTCTACCCACTTTGAAACGTAATCCACAACAACAGAAATATAGTTATTACCATGGGACTATGAGATAGGGCCCATAAAATCAATCCCCCCCACATCCTAAACTTCTACCCAAACTAAAATATGCAAGGAATATAGCTTAAATGATGGTGATGAACATGAAAAATTAAGTGTCATTGGGAAGTGGGCTTATATAATTGAAGGCGAATTCCAAGTTGGTAGGCCTTATTGGGGATATTCCCAGCCTTTGTAGCACCTGGTACGGATGCTCAGGGAAAAAGTCGGTGTAAACTGGGAATATTGAGAAGGGGGACCAAGAAAACGACATCTGCAACGACTCTTTAACTTGATAAAGGTGGGCCTCCACTGGTTGGGGGAGTTGAAAACTGGAGTGGGCGTTCCGGTCTGGTCCGATCAGCGACTGTGACATCCACCAAGACTTTGACACTTCTTGTCCATCGGGTGTAGTCCATGCTAGTCTCATCAGTGTCGTGATAGTTTGGTAAGTAGGTCGTAGTGATACCCTTGATAGTCTCCTATGACCGGTACTTCCATGAGATGTCATGGATTTCGACCCATAGATGGATGTTCTTGAAACACACCTTTTTCGCGCCTCCATTGTCATCCCACCATTTCAGTGCCATAAGGGCCCCGAAAATGTCGTAAGGTTGGTGCGAGAGGGCATACTAAAACTGGTCGTTATCCACCATGGTCATGAAAAAGAGATTTGAGTGAAACTTCATGTCCTTGGAGCCCAAACCTGACCCAATGTTTCCGAGTAGATCCTATGACTGCTCCCGGTGAGGCATCCGGGTGCCGAAACACCTTCCAACCAAGAGGGGGCCCTTTTGAGCCACTCCTCTCTCTCTTTCTCTCTCTCTCTCTCTCTCTCTCTCTCTCTCTCTCTCTCTCTTTCTGTCATTTGATCTTTGCGGTGTTGAGATATGCACAAGTGTTCTTGAGTAGGTTCGGTGATGATGGGGGCAGTTTTGGTTATTAGGGTTAGTCACCACACGGTTCATGTTTGATGGGCTTCCGGAAGTGATACTGGTATTGGGACGGGCTTGAGTGGGAGGAAGATAAATGAGGAGAATTGAAAGAGATGGATGCTTGGAGTATGTGTGGGTGGTGTTATTGGTTCCAAAATTTGGCAATAACTCCTTATCCGAGTCTACTCGGGTAGGCATAATGATGACGACCATTTGAAACAAGGAGGAGCTTCTCTTTGTGGAGACAAGCGTTGTGATGATGGGAGGTTTATCCGGTGAGATTGAACAGGGGTGGTTGACGTTGGGAGAGTTAATGGGGCACTCCATTAATTCCTCTCTGCCACGAGATTGTCTCTTAGTGGATAGAGGCGTCGGAGATTGGGTTGCTTTCTTGGAAAAGTATGGCTCATGCCGGGGGACATGGGGTGAATTCATTTCGGGATCAAATATCCTTTAATTTTTGTTTTCGCAATCTTTAGTAGCATTAATCCTATGGTAGGGAGTTGATGAGGGGTGGTTGTGTCAAGGCATTTAATGGCGCGAGGGAGCTGTGAAGGTCAGACCTCCAGTGACATGCATAATGTTAGCGTGTTGGGCGAGTGAGTTGGCCCTTTTCTGTCTTCGCCATCTTTAGTAGCATTAATCCCATGGTAGGGAGTTGATGAGGGGTGGTTGTGTCAAGGCATTTAATAGGCAAGGGAGCGATGAAGGTCAGACGTCTGATGACATGCACAATGTTAGCATGGTCCGCAAATTGGCCCATCGTGGCAATGCTGAGTTGGGGTTCTTGACGGTGGCTTGTATCATCATGATTTCGGGAGTTCTCGATTACATTCATCCATTGTATCAATTCAGTACCCATGGGCAAAGCCAGTGGGCGAAATTCAAAAATGACTAGCAATTGTATAAAAAAAAAGAGCATTCTCTCACAATAAGAATCGCCACTTTTTTTCTAGCTTACGAGGAGAACCTCCTTTCCTATACATTCTTCCATTAGCATCTCCATCATGGTAAAAGCTGAAAAATGCATTCAATTCAACAGAAGCCTGTATATCTTCTTCGGCCCAAGAATTGAGCCTGTAAACCTCTCCCCGATATTCCAGTGTGTTCCTATACTCAGTCTGAGATCGGCGATTTGTAGCCTAATTTAATTTTACCTTGCTGAAACTGGAAAATGGCTGAGCTAGCTCCATTTCAATTTCGCACTCACTCAACCTCCTCTCTTCTCCTCCCCCGCTCTTCCAAGTTTCGCTTCAGCGCTACGGCCGCCGCTCCCTCGATCTCTATGCGTCTCCAGGGCCTATCACTGAACGGTCCGATAAATTTTCATTTCAAGCCTCCTCCGATCGTCGTTTCTAGAGCCGTCGCCACTTCCGACTCCAAGACTTGGACGATCTCCACGGGAAACGTTGACCCGGCGTCTCAACGATTTGAAATTGAACTGGACGACGGTAGCGGAGGGAACAATTACGGTGATAAAGGAAATAACGGCGGTAGAGGAGGAGGAGGCGGCGGCGGTGGAGATAGTCATAACGAAGGCGGGGAAGAATCTCCGGATGATAGCAGTAAAAAGAAGATGGCACTGTCCATGTCTCAGAAACTCACTCTTGGTTATGCCGTTCTTGTTGGAGGTGAAGCCCTGCTCCCCTGCTTTACCTGTTTGCATTTCGAGCTTTCTAATAAGAGTTACATATACCACTGATTGATGATTGAACTCCTGCTTTGGATTTCTATTGAACACTCTGAATCGTCAAGTCTCCTCTGATAGATACTTAGGGTTGGTTGGCAATAATAGCGTGAATTGAATCTGCTCTGCTAACTAGGGTAGTGTATAGAGTAGACCTGAAATCGCAAGCTATTGTATACATGAAACTTAGATCTAGACTGAGATGGTGCTAATATAATGTCTGATTGTGTCTTCGTACTTGCTCAATCTCGCATTTTGTGTGATGAAGAATTATTCGATTGAACGAACTGTTTGGGCTGCAGCTGGAGGTCTGATGGGCTATATGAAAAGTGGCAGTCAGAAATCGCTCTTGGCAGGCGGCATCTCAGCATCAGTGCTCTATTATGTCTTCACACAGCTTCCCACGAATCCTGTGTATGCCTCATCCATTGGACTTGGTAAGTTGGGAGATGGGATACCATTAGTTAGTTCATCACTTTGTTTGATTTTTTTGTTTTTGGTTTTTGTATATGAATCTGCCTTAGTGTCGAGGTTTCCATTGCTTGAACTGCTTGGTGTCTTTGTCTTTCCTCTGTGTTTGAATTTGTGCAGGTGTGGCGTCTGTGCTTACTGGGGTGATGACTTCTCGATTCATGAGGTCGAAGAAGGTTTTCCCTGCAGGAGTTGTGTCCCTGATGTCTATGGTAATGACTGGAGGGTATATCCACGGAATCCTGCGTAGCATGCATTGATCCGTCCCTCGCATCTTGCAAAGCTTCGTTCGTTATTTCCTTCTATCTTCCTCTTCTAGTTTGTTGTTTCTGTTGTGAGATGACATGATGAAAACTTGGATGGATCCTTTTGTTTTTGGATAAATGTCGGGGTTGATTTGTGTTTCTTTTAGTTGATTTATGATTTCTAGGAAATAGCTTTCCCTTCTTATCATCCCTCCAAACCGGCAAAGCTTCCGATGGCGAATAGAACTTCTTCCTCAAAGCCAATGTTCATGACCCAACTTTAGCTTCCCACAAGATGTCTGAAAATACGCACTCTCCATCATGGAAGAAATATCAAGAAGGATGGTTGCTAACGGATGTGAACTGAGATCTCCATCTTTAATCAACTTGATTGTGTCCAGAAGGTCTAATTCCAAGCACATCTGGGCAAAGCCGAACACTTAAGCCAAGGAAAGAGTGAGCTTGCTGAATGGCAAGAAGCTCGAGAAGAAGCACATCCTTCATGGTTATTTGCCGATAGAATCCCGTGATCCGGCCTCCATTCTCGTCCCGGATAGCACCACCAAAGGCGGTAGAATGCAGTCCATCCCTATTGACTTCCGTCAACATTACTTTCAACCCATTCAGAGCTAGGCTTCTGCCAACCGACCCATCTAGGCGCAACATCTTTCTTTAGGTCCTTTCATTCCCTGCGAAAGTCTGTAAGTCTGAACTAACTGCCAAAAGGCAGCGTGAGGCCACAATTTCGACAGGAATACTACGACCATAGTAGCGGAACCTACGACCGTAGTTAGGTGTGCAACAATTCATCAAAATTGTGGCAAATTACGAACCTCAAAACAATGATTCTTCACCAATAGATTTAGCATTTCACTTCGAACATCCAAGATCCCTAACCCTAAATGTTATTAAGGATGAACAAGAAATTCTCATAACAATGTTACACAGTGACATAGGTTAAATTTAGGTAAGTGATACGTGATAAATTGAAGTTGTTTGGCCATGGTGTCACCACACCACGGAACGGTGTGTTGTACTGAAAATACACTTCAGCATGGTGCTGAATTCCTTACGGACCGATGGATCTTTAACTTTCCCGGCCTTTTCAATCTAAAAGTTGTTTAAAAAATATTTTTCTTTACATTTTGTTTTAAATAACATAACTCCTGTTATGAATATATTAGTTATAGGATTTGAATGTCCATTGTAACTCTCATCATACATTGATCATGTGAATCAATGTACTCCATTACTCTCATTGATTTGTATTAGTCCTATAATGTGTAGGGTTTAGGGTTTAGAGGTTGCTAATAACTACGTCTTACATTAGTTGATAATACCTACATCAAAGTTGCTAATAACTACTTTGAATTCCCTCAGTAAGTATGTCCAACTGTATAATAAATACGTGTTCTCGCCTCTTATATCTATCTACCTTAGGTTTTCATCGACCATACATATATATAAGTTGTCAATACCTACGCCTAAGTTGCAAAATCTAGGTCTAAGTTGCTAATAACTATGTTTACCTCCTTACATCTACATTATGTTTAACTTCCTAAAAATCACGTCTAACTAGATAGTAACTAACTCTAAACTACTAATAACTACGTCTACCTATAAATTGCTAATAACTACCCTTGAGTTGATGATAAATACGTCTGAATTCTCTCCATAACTATGTTTCTCTCCTTATATTTACCTTATGTTTTCATCGACCATAAATACATCTAAGTTACTACAAATCCCTACCTTCAAGTTGGCAATACTTACGTCTATAGGTTGCTAACAACTATATTTTTCCTCCTTAAATCTACTTTACGTTTAAGTTGTTAATACCTACATCTAAGTTGTTGATACCAACATCTACTTCTAAGTTATTCATAGGAATGTCTAAGTTGTTAATAGCTACGTCTGAATTGCCAATAACAACCTCTAAGTTGGTGATAGCTATCAAGTCTAGTTTTGAGGGAGTCAACTCACGTGTTGGACCTCAAAAAAAGTACGTTGAAACTATATCATGACTATGCTTGGCTTAATTGTTTTTTAAAATCTAAAATTTTGACGTAAAAATCATTCAAATCCGAGTTCATATGTAAAAGATATTAATTAAAGGCAAAATACTCTAAAATGTCACGAGAAAGGTTGCCACTATTTCAATATAGATTTTTGTCGAGATTTCTTTTGTAAGCAAGATTAAATCGGAAATTACGTAGATAATCAAGTCAAAACGTAAATTACACGATTTGGCCTTTACGAGAACTTACATAGCGCCACACATCCTACAATGCGCCGCTCATTGTAGGTAACCTCCAACGGCTACTTTCTAACAGTCGGTAGATGGCCGTTAGAAAGTAGCCGTTGGAGGCCAGCTACAATGTGTGGCGCATCCTAGGATGCGCGTCACGTCCTAGGTGGCTTCCTCCGGCTGCTATATGGTGTTATGATTGTAGTACGTTTTTATTTATGAGTTTATTATGGTTGTACCACTATGGTGTTATGAATCATGTTATTGATAGTTGTTTCCACTTGTATGGTATTATCACTCACATTTAATTAAAGTAACATTTGAAATGTATTGAAATTAAAGCAACACTAACATGATTACACACTCACTTAAACCTTAGCACATGAACATGAAGTTGTAATTAATTGAAACACACAACATAAGAAACCATAAACAATAAACGGAAACAAACATATGGATAGAAGTGGTGTATTGTCTACACATTCTGACGACGTTTCCACCTTGAGTTGTTGGGCGCCTGGTTGTCCTCTGAGTTGTTGGGCAATCCCTTCAATTATGGTACAATGTGTGGCATACGGGGCACACCATATGTGATGTTGGGACGGTCGGACATTGGCCTCGTCTGTGTCCATCTTGGTTACAAGCGGTACAATGTGGCCCTATGTCTTCAGTCCATTCCATTTCATTGTGGATTCTAGTGTATCTTGGTCTCCCTTGGACACGGAGAAGATTTTGGTTCGGGATGATCTTAGGTCCACCATGTTCTGCCTAGTCCTCCGGTCCATCGAAAGGGCGAAAACTAGTAGCATATATCTAAGCAATTGTGGACAGCTTGAACATGGGATGCACATATTGGTATGGGTTGAGGTTGACTGCGTTGCACACCGTATAAGCATGGCTACACGAGATCTTCGAGTGCTGGAAGATGCCACAAGAAAAAGAACCAGTCATGTTGTGTGATCTAGGTAGACCCTGTACGTGTGGTTTCCATATCCATTTCTGTTATTGTACACACTAACCATATCATACTTGCCCGCTATGTGATCGAATACCCACACCGTGTGAGTCTATCCATTGACCCCATGCTCACACATGGTTGTACGACACCTCTCAGTCCAATATGCATTAGCACAAATGTCTGTCTCGTATTTCTTGCGTCGCTCATAAAAAATTCTTGTAACCCTACCAAACACAGCACAACTAATGTAAGAACTCCAAATTAAGTAACATTGCGAAAACCCGCAAATCACATCAAAAGCCTTAACCACATACCTATAAACGTTGAGCTAGCCAA